>CM035849.1:119065024-119665024 GCA_020510985.1 Pholidichthys leucotaenia
GGATAAAGCGGCTGAAATGAGCTTTCTCCGTAGGATTGCTGGACTCACCCTCAGAGATAGGGTGAGGAGCTCAGTCATCCGGGAGAGGCTCAGAGTAGAACCGCTGCTCCTCCACATTGAAAGGAGTCAGTTGAGGTGGTATGGGCATCTGATTAGGATGCCTCCTGGACGCCTCCCACTTGAGGTGTTTCAGGCACGTCCCACTGGGAGGAGACCCCGGGGAAGACCCAGGACTCGGTGGAGAGACTATGTCTCCCAGCTGGTCTGGGAACGCCTTGGTATCCTCTCTGAAGAGCTGGAGCAGGTGGCTGGGGAGAGGGAAGTCTGGGCTTCTCTGCTTGAACTGCTGCCTCCGTGACCCGGACCTCCGGAAAAGCGGTAGAAGATGGATGGATGGATGGATGTTCTCATGTGGTATGTCAGAGGGCTACCTTTGACCCCAAACAGCTCGATGAATTCAGGATGGGCCAGCGATTTATTACTCTGATCGTCAAGGATTGCATACATCTTAACAGAGCGTTCTGGTTGGCCTTTAGGGAAAACTCGAACTAGACATACCTTTGAGCAAGAACATGGAGGATTACCTTCGCCGCAGATCTCAGTGCACCGTGACGTTACCTCAGGTGGCATGTTGTCTCGGGGCTGAGGCGCTGGTTCAGGTGTGTTTCCTGGCTGGGGTTGCTGACTTGAATCAGGATGCATGGCAGAGCAATGCCTCTCACTTTGGCACTCCTCGCACTTGAGTTTTATGTCACAGTTCTTTATTGCGTGCATGGGAGAGCAGCAGCGAAAACATCGTTTGTGTTCTTTGAGTATGCTTCGCCTTTCTTGTGGCGGTTTATTTCGAAAAGCTCTACATTTGGCTAGAGGATGCAGTTTCTTATGGACTGGACAGTAACGTGTTAAATCGTCCTCTTTAGTACTAGCGGGAGCAGTTGTGTCGACCTCTGTTTTGTTTACAGTTAGAGGTGTTCTGTAGCTAGTTTGTTTGAATGGTGGTCTCTCACCTTTGCTGAAGGGTTGGCTGCTGCATGTCACAAAACTTGGGTCATTTCTTGCTTTAGCCTCGTCTTGGACAAACTTTACAAAATATGAGAAGGGAGGGAAGGTTACATCATATTTTTGTTTGTATTTTGAGCCTGTGTGCAGCCATTTATCTTGTAAACTTGGAGGTAACTTTTCAACTATGGGCTTAACCCCACGGGGTGTGTCGAGGTAGGCAAGGCCTGGAGATAAGCTTCATCTTTGGCGACCCGCAGCTCTAAAAGTAAATCTCCAAGTTCCGAGTTTTACATTGTCTCTGTTTGTAAGGCGAGGGAAGTTATCTAGTTTTTTGAACAAGGCGTTTTCTACTACTTCTGGCGTAGCATAACATTCTTCTAACCTGTCCCATGACAGTTGGAGAGCAGCTTTGGGGTTAGTGGCATAGACAGCTTTGATTCTTTTGACGTGCTCTGAGGACTCTTTACCAAGCCACTTGACTAGGAGATCTAACTCCTGGCTATATGTGAGACCAACGTCTTCAATTGCATTTATAAATGACGACTGCCATGCTCTAAAGTTTTCGGGGGTGTCGTCAAACTTAAAGAGTCCGGTCGTGATTAGCTCTCTACGTGCGAGGAACCTAGCAAAGTCTGCCATAGGTGGGTCACCATTGTGGGGAGCATGGTAGCTGTTTGGCCTGACATAGTCTCTCGGTATGTCTATGGATTCATTTTTCACGTACATTTTCTTGAATGCTGGTGGAGAGAGAGTTTGTTCGGGTCTCCTCGGAGTGAATAATTGCACCCTTTGTGCAGGTTCGACTTGAGGTGTTTCTTCTTCAGCTGGTCGCGCCTGTGACTTTAGCTGGATTTGGTGGTGCACATACTCCATAGTTCTCTGTCTGACAGCTTGTAATGAAATTGCGCTCCTTACACTTTCTCCTTCATCCCATTCGGCAGCTGCAGCAGCTTCTAGAACTTCTGCTTTTGCTGCGGCGGTCGCTGTTTCCTTTTCTATCTCCAGCATCCCCAGATCCAGCTCCAGCTTTGCTTGTTGTTTGGCTTGTTCTTGTTCTAGCTTCGCTTGTCGCTCTGCTTGTTCTAGCTTTGCTTGTTGTTTTATTTCTAATTGTTTCTTACTGTACAAGGCTCTAGCATTCGCAGCTTCAGCCGAGGCTCGCGCCATGATGGCTGCTTCCATTACGCTGGACTTTGAGGATAACTTGGAGCTAGAACGTTTGGAGCTGGAGCTAGCGTTGTGTAATGATTTGGCTTCGGAGTTCGCCTTTTCTTCCGCCTTCTTCTCTTGAGTGTCGTCCATTGCTGCGTCGTGAATCTTAACTTCACCAACTGCTGACGTGTTTTTTTTTGTTTTTTTTTTACTCTTGAGTGTCGTCCCTCGCTGTGTCGTGGACCTTATCTTCACCAACTGCTGACCTGGCTTTTCACTCTTGAGTGACGTCCCTCGCTGTGTCGTGGACCTTATCTTCACCAACTGCTGACCTGGCTTTTCACTGTAGTGTTATCCCTACGTGTTGTATACTCTGTGTAGGTTAACGCAGATCAACAGCAAGCCAAACTCGTTTTTCACGAGCCAGGAAACCGAGCGTTCTGCTCCTTTATTTTCAGTCTTCTTAGACAGCTTACAGTATTTTACAACTGTGGCTCGAAGCTCGATGAAAAGCCCAAGTGAAACTAGAAATAAAAACAGAAAAATACATTCATTAAAATAAGCTAGCGGGCCCCTGGGGTAAGACTAATTCCTGGAAACACAATACACTCAATACATAAAACAAGCTAGCGGGGGCCTGGGATAGGACTAATTGCTGGAACGATATATTCTAAAAAACGATCTCAAGTTCACATTTAACAAAACTTATAAGATTAACATAACACTAATTAGACTTACAGCCATTGCTTTCGGAGGTGCAGAAAGGCGTTTAACACACAGGAGGAACGTTTTGGACATTCGCGGGCAGGCTAAGCACTTCTGCCTTATTTTCCTTCTCTCTCTGACTAACGTTCATTTCTTCTTCCCATAAATCCACGTTCATTTCTTCTTCCCATAAATCCTAGCGGCAACTGGCTGCGCTTTCAATATAAAATACAAGTAAATTACTATTAACTATACAGAAATTATTTTTAGCACACAATGCCTATTTTCTACCATGAATTATTACAAATAGATTATGACATTTATTATGAACTATTTCTCAACTCTATAAAACACACACTACTGAGGGCAGAACAGTTATGTTTGTGAAATGACGGAGAGCAAGGCATGTCTTCATGCAGCAAACAACTCTTAACTTTATTACACAGAACATGGTTTATATACAGAGTGGGCCGTGCTCGCCTGACGTCTTGTGGGTGGGCATGGTGTCCAGACACCCAAATTCATACACCACATATTGTCAAGAGGAAGATGAGAGACACCAGACCCAACAACGCAGACGAGATGAAGGCCGCTGTCAAAGCAACCTCAGCTTCCATAACACCTCAGTAGCAGCTGATCACCTCCAAGCCACACCATATTGATGCAGTCATTCATGCAAAAGGAGCCAACATTGAGTGTGGACATGGACATACTTTTCCAGATGGTCAATATTTCTATTAAAAATCAATTTTTATGTAATATTCATTTTTTTATGAGAAACTGAATAATCATAAAACTAAAAGAAAAAACACTTGAACTATGTGTGATGAATCTATACAACAGATGTGTTTCGCTTTTTGAATTCAAATACTGCAATAAATTAACTTTTCAATGATATTGTAATTTATTGAGATTCACATGTGTATTACGTCTAACATTCCATTCTATTTCCAGCTGAAAAAACAGAATTCTTAAATAAAGCACATTTTTATGTCACTTTACATCATTCTTTACAGTCCCCATAAAAAGACATGGCTGACATATAAAAAAATGTTTTCTTTCTTTCTTTCTTTCTTTCTTTCTTTCTTTCTTTCTTTCTTTCTTTCTTTCTTTCTTTCTTTCACAAGCACATTCCTCTTCTTCTTCTCTAGGTTACTGGCAGATAGCAAACAACGGAAAGGTGCATACCGCCACGTACTTTTCAAGAGTGTGTTACATTATGTCATCTGAGCCCGACTCCTAAATTCTATGATTTAATCATGTTACTTAAAAAATTGAAAAGAGCGTTTCTCTTGATTCTTTATTGCCTCTCCATCTCCATCTGTTCTCAGAATCCCAGTTAAATCCCATTCCCTACCGGCATCTCGAACTTCATTTTCCATTATCTGTCTTTCATTTCCGTATTTGTGACAGTGTAATAAGATGTGCTTGACATTTTCTTTTAATCCACATTCTCTACATTTGTCATTTTCGCTTTTCCCCATGGTGAATAACGTGCCATCCAGTCTGAGTCTTGTCATAATGGTGTCTTCTGTAGGGAGCTTGAAATGAAGAAGCGATGTGATTTTATAAATCAAGTTTTATTATCAGCTTCCAGTCCCTAACATGTCTCATCTTGATGCAGAAGCAGAATAAGAGAGGTCGAGCGCAGTCAGACCTTCATACTTATACCCACACTCAACAAAAGACATTGCATATCAAAGTTGACATCCCGCATTAGCGTAATCCCTCTCCATTGTCCTTTCTCTCCTCCACCTGACCCTGGGTGGTCAGGAAGTTCGATCAGGTCTCCACCGCTGCAACTCCGTCTGCTCCTTGATCTTCACCGGTGGTCGAGACCTCTTGTCCTGCTCTGAGACGTGAGGTCATTCTACATATGCAATCTCTAAACATTCCACTTATGTCTATACATATGTAGGTATGGATATATGAATAATATAAGCCACAGCCCCCCCCCCCAAACGTCTAAGAAAAGGACAATCAAATTAAGTTTACAGCTTAAGATAACATCCATGACATATTATACTGTTATACATCTCGACAGGAAAAAGGAAAAAATATCTTCAGCAGTCATGTTAACCTTCAAGTTATGCAGCATGATCCTGTTAAAAATTCAGTGGTAACAACAACAGTGTGGTGGTTCGGTTAACCCCCACAATAGATTAAGGACAGTCAGCTCTCTTCTCTTGGTTTTTCCAGCTGCACTACTGGGATGTAATGTGCCATTCGTGTATAGTGTTCATGCGTCCTATCCTTACTGTGACCTAGAGACAGATCAATATGTAGATGTGCCTTGTAACCTCTTTGTCCTGCAAGCTGGAGCAGAGGACAGCAATCTGCCTATTGTTATGTAGGTCTTTCAAATGCAAATGTCTCATGCCTGTTCTGCAGTCCCTTTGATCGTACCAACTGCTGTGAATCCGCTTTGATGTATTGTCTGAGTTGGGTATAAATACTGCACAGGTTCTGTAACTCTCTCTCTCTCTCACTCACTCTTCAACTGCTGCTGGACACACGCACTGTGTGTCTCCTCTTCTCTGAGAGCCGCTGGGCTCGCTCCCGGCGCGCATTGGAGCTTGTGACGGCGGTATGATTTAATAAAACCTGCTTAAAACCTCAGCATCGCTGCTTATTTTTTCATGCCGCCGCAACAGAATAATTAATGTCACAAGTCAGCCTTAAAACTGCAACGGCACAATCCGACAACATAGTTAGCAACTCTTTGTCAATTTTACATCAGTCTATGTGTCGTCTGGGTTTTAATCTTCTCCCGAATCTGCTGTAGGCCCGCTTTGGCGTCCTGGCGGGACCGTCCTGTAAGGGATCTGCAGCTTGGGGAGGAGAGTGGTTATTTGTTCCCTGCAGGGGGGCTGAGTCTTTTCTCTTGGGGGGTCTACCCCGCCGAGGCGCTCTCGCCACCCGTGCAGGCTCGTCGCTCAACAAGAAAGCAGGTTTAAGTCTGTCAGTGCTGACTGTTTCTTTTCTGTCCCCTAAATCAAGCACAAAATGCTTATCACCAGGTTCCAGCACTCTGTATGGTCCGTCGTATGGAGGGCGGAGGGTTGGTTTTAAAGCTTCGTGCCTAACAAAAACGAACTCGGCGTTTTTCAAAGCTTGGGGGACAAAAACCCACGGAAAAGAGTGATGTACGGGCCCAGGGAGCGTGTCCGGTCCCGTGCTGTTTAGGGGCCTCAGGGCTGGTAGGTGCCCGGGCTCTGGATGTTCTGGTAAGAACTCACCTGGGAGCCTGAGAGGTTGTGCAAAAACCAATTCTGCCGGGGAGGCGTCTAGATCCTCCTTAGGCGCAGAACGCAACCCTAATAAAACCCAAGGAAGTTTATTCACCCAATCTGTATCCGTTAGTGAGGCCCTGAGGGCGGCCTTTAAAGACCTATGAAAACGCTCGCATAACCCATTAGCCTGAGGGTGATAGGCGGTGGTGCGATGAATTGTCGCCCCTAAGCTGCTGGCCATGGCTGACCACAGCTCTGAGACAAATTGAGGCCCTCTATTGGACGTGATGTCCGATGGGACGCCGAAACGCGCCACCCAGTTTGTTAAAAAAACGCGAGCGACTTCCGCGGCTGTGGTTGACGCCAGCGGGACTGCCTCCGGCCAGTGCGTGGTACAGTCTACCATTGTTAACAGGTGTGTGAACCCTTGCGACGACGGTAGTGGGCCCACGAGGTCGACGTGTACGTGGTCAAACCTCCTGGCTGGAATTTGGAAAGGTTCTAGAGGAGCTTTTGTGTGTTTGTGTATTTTGGCGCGTTGGCAAGACATGCAAGTCCTTGCCCATTCCTTTACATTTTTACGCAGGCCCGGCCAAACAAACTTCTCCGCGACCATTTTAACTGAGGCGCGCACCCCTGGGTGCACGAGGGAGTGAACCGAGTCAAAAATGCAGCGGCGCCACGCGGCTGGAACCACCGGGCGAGGCCGGCTGGTTGACACGTCGCAGATTAGGGGGGGAACGCCGTCACGCAAACCCCTTTCCTCCAGTCTTAACCCTGTTGGTCCAGACTGGAGCGCGCGCACGTCCGCGTCACTGCTTTGTTCCGCTGCCATGGCCGCGTAATCTATCCTTACGTGGATTGGGGCCGCGTCCGCGTCCGCGTTGGCCATGAGTTCTGCGGTTGCGGTAGTATAATCTGCTTCCACGCGCCCTGACGATGTCACAGCGCGGGAGAGGCAGTCTGCTACCACATTAAGCTTGCCTGCCACATGTCGAATATCTGTGGTGAACTCTGAAATTGTAGCTAGTTGTCTTTGTTGCCTGCCTGACCATGGTTCTGAAATTTTAGCCATCACAAAAGTGAGTGGTTTGTGGTCTACAAAAGCCGTGAAATGCCGCCCTTCCAGCCAGAACTGGAAGTGGCGGATGGATAAATGAAGCACTAGCAGCTCCCTGTCAAAAGTGTTGTATTTGCGCTCGGTTTGGTTTAAAGATTTACTAAAAAATGCTAATGGTTGCCAGGTTCCGCCAACATGCTGTTCTACGACTGCCCCTATGGCCAGGTCTGAAGCGTCTGTGGTTAACACTATGCGGGCCGAGGGATCGGGGTGAACCAACAATGTGGCATTCGCTAGTGCACTTTTTACTTCCGCGAAGGCGCGTTCCCGCTCCGGGGTCCATTCGACCGCGTTGGAGGGCTTTTGTTTTCTGAGCACGGCATATATGGGCTGCATGAGTTGAGCTGCACGGGGGAGGAAACGGTTGTAAAAATTCACCATTCCTAAAAATTCTTGTAGCGATCTGACTGTTTGTGGTCGTGGGAAATTTGCTTCCACGCGGACTTTGTCCGGCAATGGAACTGCCCCCTCTGGTGAAACTCTGTGTCCCAAAAAATCAATCTGTGACACGCCGAATTGGCATTTGGCTGGGTTGATTATTAACCCGTGCTCTTCTAGTCTCCGAAAAACTGTAGTGAGGTGTTGTTCGTGTTCTTCCTCTGACGAGCTGGCTACCAGAATGTCGTCGAGGTAGACAAACACGAAGGGGAGGTCGCGTAATACCGCGTCCATCATACGCTGAAAAGTTTGAGCAGCGCCTTTGAGGCCAAATGGCATTCACAAAAATTCAAAAAGAACAAAAGGGGTTATTACAGCCATTTTGGGAACGTCATCCGGTCGAACCGGAACTTGGTGGTAGCCGCGGACCAGGTCTATTTTAGAGAAAATGCGCGCACCCGCCAGATGTAGTGAAAAATCTTGGATGTGAGGGATTGGGTAGCGGTCGTGCGCTGTCGCATTGTTTAATCTGCGGTAATCACCGCAAGGTCTCCAAGAACCGTCGGTTTTCGGGACCATATGTAGTGGTGATGCCCAAGGGCTTTTCGAGCGCCGAATAATGCCCAATTTTTCTAGGCTGGCAAACTCGTCGCGTGCTATGGCGAGCTTGGTCGCGTCTAAGCGCCGAGCTTTGGCGAAAACAGGTGGGCCTGTTGCGGGGATGAAGTGTTCAACCCCGTGTTTCGCTACTGTTGCTGAAAATTTTGGAACTGTGAGTGCTGGAAATTGGGTGAGGAGTTGGTCAAACTTACCTCCTGCTGTGGTGACGCTGGCCTGCACGGGTGGTGGAGAGACTCGAGCTGAGCAGGGGATAGAAGAAAATGATAGTGCATTAACCAAGCGTCTATTTGCAAGATCGACTAACAACCCATGTGCACACAAGAAATCAGTGCCCAACAAGTTAAAACTCACCGCCGCTATAATAAATGTCCACCTATAGTTGCGGCCGCGAATGGACAGAGGTAGGTTTCTTTCACTGAAAGTGTCGATGATCGAGCCGTTAGCTGCCATCGCTCCGTTTCCACGGGGTCCCATTGCCCGGTCTGCGTTGGACGGGGTGATGAAGCTCACCTGAGCTCCAGTGTCGATGAGGAACTGTCTCCCGGAGTGTCCGTCAGTCACGTGGAGCAGCTTGTTTGTCTCGCCGAGAGCCGTAGCTGCTAAAGGTTCCGGGCTTTGGCGTTTTCCCGAGCTCTTGAAATTGCAGGGGGGCACGCATTTGTACGCCCTCTCGGCGAAACGTTGATGATAATAGCAGAGGTCGTTCCGCTTGCTGCGCCTTGGTCGCGTCGCTGCCATGGTGGGCGGGCTCTGCTCTGTTGTCTGCGATTCTCCGCTGTTCTGGGCTTCCGCGCCGAGATCTGCAGATGCTGCTGTGGCCGTCTGTTCGCCGCAGGAGTTGATGAGCCGCTGCGCTTCTCGGGCCAGCGCGCGGAAGTCCTGCTGGGTGCTGCACCGCATGTTGGCCAGGGTCCCTCTCATGTGCGACGGCAGAGTGCTGAGGAAGATATGTTGAAAGAGGAAGTTGTCATTGTCTGCCTCCCTCAGGTGCAGCATGTCCTCCATGAGGGTCATCGGTCTGTGTCCTTTGTGGCCGTGAGTCGCCAGAATCCTCCCTGCTCTTTCCTCGGCCGAGGGGACGAAGCTCTCGATGAGGGTCGCCTACAGTTCTTTGTACTTGTCGTGAGCGGGCAGTTGTTGTATCACGCTCCGCGCACATCTTGATGTGGCGGCATCGAGTCTGGCGACAATGTGGTAAAATTTTGTTTCATCCGCCGTTATCCCCGCCAGTGCAAACTGAGCCTCAGCTTGCTGGAACCATGAGCTCGGGTCGTTTTGCCAGAACTCTGGGAGTTTGACGTGACGGCGCTTGCCTGGGCCGTCTCTGATGTGTCTGCAGGGCGAGAACGCCTTTCTTCCGTTCTCGCGGCGGGGCTGGGGACGGTGCTCGGTTGAGCCCTCTCTGACGATTCTGCTGTGGGGGAACGTCTTCCATCCGTTCCCCTGTCTGCGTTGGTGACGGCGCTTGCCTGGGTCGCCTCTGATGAGCTTGTAGTGGGAGAACGTCTTTGGTCCATCCTCACGTCTGGTCACCAATGTAGGGAGCTTGAAATGAAGAAGCGATGTGATTTTATAAATCAAGTTTTATTATCAGCTTCCAGTCCCTAACATGTCTCATCTCGATGCAGAAGCAGAATAAGAGAGGTCGAGCGCAGTCAGACCTTCATACTTATACCCACACTCAACAAAAGACATTGCATATCAAAGCTGACATCCCGCATTAGCGTAATCCCTCTCCATTGTCCTCTCTCTCCTCCACCTGACCCTGGGTGGTCAGGAAGTTCGATCAGGTCTCCACCGCTGCGACTCCGTCTGCTCCTTGATCTTCACCGGTGGTCGAGACCTCTTGTCCTGCTCTGAGACGTGAGGTCATTCTACATATGCAATCTCTAAACATTCCACTTATGTCTATACATATGTAGGTATAGATATATGAATAATATAAGCCACACTTCCCTCCTTTTGGTTGTTAAGAAATTCTTTATTGCAATAGATTTTTGAATAAACTGTGATATAGTTCAATCACCAAGTCTTCCCTTGTAGATTTTAGTGTCTGTATGGTTATTAGTGCTGCAAGTGAGTCCGTGCACACCACCACCCCGTCTGGTCTGACCTCCTCCACCCACTGCAAAGCAATAATTATTGCCACCCTCTCTGCTGTAAACACGGATGTATTGTTGGAGAGTCTTTTTGCAATGGTCACTTTAAATTCTGGGATGTATACTTCAACTCCAACTGCGGACAATAGCGGAGTGGAAACGATGACGTAAATTTCATCGCACAAAGTTTTCGGTTACATGTAAGCAGACCGCAGAGGTGTGGCATTAAGCAGGAAAAGATATAGAGTGAAGTAGTGGTAATGTACCTGTAAGCTGGTAGCCAACCGCAAATCAAATCTCAAAGATGAAGAAGAAGAAGAAGATAACAGGATCATTCTGCTTTTGTTCACTTATGAAAGGGTTAATCAATGGCTGTCTCACCATTACTTTTGATCATTTCTGTGGCTTGTACAGGTAATAATGTCAAATTTGATATATTATTCTACTAGAGACGTCAGTCACATGGGGAACAGTTCAACTTAAAAAATAGCCTCATCAGTGTGTTCAGTAAAAGTTATTTCATTCTCTTGTGTTTGAAGGAGTTTAATTAAGAGGAGTGAAACTCACAGATGTGTGTTGATATTACATTTTCTTAATGGAACCAGTCAAATAACAGCTAGTGAACATTTATTTTGAATACCAGACTTTAATTAAGGGTTTTTGTTTGTTTATTTTGTTCTTTGATAGTTTGCCTCTGCATTATCAAAGTGGGAATTTAAAAAAAAAAAAAAAGACACACCGCAGTTCTAGATATGATATGAGAGCCGGTATAAAATATGAATGTTGTCATTTGAAAGTGGAATTTAATAAATTTGTGATTTTTTTTTTTTCAGGATTAATTGAAGACTTGATGTGCTGCCAGATGATCTGGGTAAAACTGTTGGAGACACAGTGGTGTTCATGACATCACTGTCTCCAACAGAAACACCATTTGTGACTGTCACATGGACTTTTGTGGGTAGACTTATATTGCATTCACTGACATATTTAAACAATACTGGACCAGGGTACGAAGACAAATTCACTCTCTTCAGATCTACTGGCTCTCTGGAGCTCAGGAATCTGACTTTCTCTGACTGTGGATATTATACAGTGGAGATTATAACAGCTGAACCAACACATCTGGAAGGAACCATTAAACGGGAGGTGTTAAGTAAGTAGAAGTTAAAATTTATTAATACATCATATATTACTATACTTCAATGGTCTAATTGCACAATTAACCCTTTGAACTCTGGTCAATTTCCCTAAAAACGCCTAAAATTAACATACCCAAAGTAACTCAAAAGCTGTTCTTCAACCCTTTGCAACACTTCATGGGGTTGGTCTCATTTAAAAGAAAACACTTTGAATTTTTTGGCAAAACAGTCGTAATCTCTCTAAGTGTTCCTGCCACTGAGTAACAGTCATCTAAACATACTGAATTTGAAGAAAATAAGGTTTGCCTGGGTGTTTTGTTAGATACGAATGCTTGCAAATAACACACAGCTGTCAGATACTGGCTGGAAAATGCAACAGAAATGTAGAACCAAGTGTTATCAAGCTGAGGTCAAAATTATGTAACAATACCACAAAAAATGAATATGTTACACAACTTTTTTCTCAGGTTGTTCCCAGGTGTTTTTGAACTGTGCCAAACTGTGCCAAATGGCACCGTTTTGAAAAATGTTTATAACTTTTGAATGCTTCAACATAGAAGCTTGATCTTGGGCTCTAATGAAAGGTGACACTCAGGGCTGCGAGTGTGTGTGTGTGTGGGGGGGGGGGTTTTTTTTTCATTCATGAATGAACAAACAACAACCCCCCCCCCCCCCCGCTACAGAGGAGCTCGGCGCACAAAAAAACTTGTGGCCATGACGGACAGTTGTAATTACCAATCGGTCAAAAGTCATTTTTATTACTATTTTCATTGATAAAGAATAATTTAGCTTATAACACTTACCTGTCCACAACAGCAGTGTCGTTGGTGAACATCTGTTCCTCATTGTCAGACGAACATGAAGCTCGTCCGGTTGTTATGGACTCGTGGTTCTGGTCACCCGACCCGGTCAAACCATCTCCGCTTCCATGCTTGCTGTTTTTGCTAACCATTTTTCAAAACAAATAAGAACAGTAGTAATAAAAAAAAGACTGGTTAACGGCTGAGGGTGGCTAACGCTACTGTTACACACAGGTCTCAATGTTAGACACCCAGCGGCTTAGACAAAAAAGATTTTACGCACGGGAACGCACGCGTTTCAATCGTCGAACTTTTCTGCTTCAATTGGCTCATTGTTTTCGCAGCCGTTGGTAGGCAGGTCCTTCTTGCTAGGTTTTCAGTCATTGGTTCTTCAAGGTATCAGAAACCCAATTCAAGGCTCTTATTAGTCAAATGAGACATCAAATCTAAAATCTAATGATCAAATCTAAACCAATCAAACACTCCTTTGGCTTTCTGTTCACGGCTGTGTCTGTACTGGAAAAACGGAAATGCAGCTTTTTTTTTTTTTTCAGTGCGCACTGAGACGCACTATGATGCAGAGATGTGACCGCCCACGGAATCCCGGAGTTCAACAGGTTAAAATAAATGGCCATGTATCACGAGCAATGTAGCGCATTACTGTAATGCCACTACTTTTGCAGTAACGTGCTGTGTAACAATATTACTGTTTAAAAATCCAGTAATGTGTTACATTTGCTGAAATTTGATCAGATGCGTTACTCGCGTGACTTGTTTTATTAATATGGATAGATATTTTAGCGTAAATAAACTGACCCTACCATAGCTGGCACAGCCGTTAGTCTCTACGGGTTGGTTTCCTGTCTTGCCCCAGTTCACACGCAGCTCAGTGGCGACTTCTCATATCGAACACTGATCACCTGTTGTCTCAGCGGTGAATAGCCCCTAACAGCTCCTACCTCTGTGATTAAACACGAGTATTTTTAGAGAAAAAAGTTTGCATTTAATGTCCACATTAACCCCTTGCACTCTGGTCAATTTCCCTAAAAACACCAAAAAATAACGTGCCCAAAGTAAATCAAAAGCTGTTCTTCAACCCTTTGCAGCATCTTCATGGGGTTGGTCTCATTTAAAAGAAAACACTTTGATTTTTTTTGGCAAAACAGTCAAAATCTCTCTAAGTTCTCCGGCCACTGAGTAACAGTCATCTAAACATACTGAACTTGAAGAAAATAAATTTGGCCTGGGTGTTTTTTTGGATACAAATGCTTGCAAATAACACACAGCTTCAGATCCGGGCTGGAAAATGCAACAGAAATGAAGAACCAAGTGTTATCCAGATGATGTCCAAATTTTGTAACAATACCACAAAAAATGAATATATTACACAGCTTTGTTCTCAGCTTGTTCCCAGGCATTTTTGAACTGTGCCAAATTGTTCCAAATGGCACAGTTTGGAAAAACGTCTGTAACTTTTGAATGACTCAATATAGAAGCTTCATCTTGGGCTCTAATGAAAGGTGACACTCAGGGCTGTGTGTGTGTGTGCCCCCCCCCCCCCAGTTACAGAGGACGGACATCGCCCGGTGCACGGGTTCGTGCGCCGCGGTCCGTCATGTGGCGATGACGCACAGTTCGGTCAAAAGTCATTTTTGATTACAGTTTTCAGGGATAAAGAATAATTTAGCTTATAACACTTACCTGTTCACAACAGCAGCGTAGCTGGCGAACTTCTCTTCCTCATTGTCAGACGAACGTGATGCTGGTCCGCTTGTTACAGACTCGTGGTTCTGGTCTCGCGACCCGGTCAAACCATAATTCCATTATTGCGGTTTTGCGCTTCCATGATTGCGGTTTTGGCAAACAATTTTACAAAACAAATAAGAACAGTAGTTAGAAAAAAAGACTGGCGAACGCCTGTGTGTCACCCAGCCTTACACAAAACAGCTTTCGAACTTCTGTGCTTCAATTGGCTGGCTGTATTCACAGCCATTGGTAGGCGGGTCCTTCTTGCTAGGTTTTCAGTCATTGGTTCTTCAAGGTTTCAGAAACCCAATTCAAGGCTCTTACTAGTCGAATGAGAGGTCAATCACATCTAAACCAATCAAAGCACTCCTTTGGCTTTCTGTTCGTGGCTGTGTCTGTAGTGGAAGAACGGAAATGCAGGTGTTTTTTTTTTTTTTCAGTGCCTCCTAGGACGCACGGTGTGCGTACTCGGACGCCCTCGGACTCGGACGCCCTCATGCGTCCTAGGACGCAGAGATGTGCCCGCTCGCGGTACACCGAAGTACAACAGGTTAAATTCTTTTAAAGGTTTCTTACGCACAGAGAAAAAGTGACTGATTTGTTGCAGTAAAGAACAGCTTCTTGTAAGCGGTGAACTTTCATTTATCTGTGCTTTGTTTTATTTTATCTCATTTATTTATATTCTGTTGTGATATGCAACTATTTCATGGCTGGTCCAGGGGTGTCAAACATAAGGCTCATGGGCCAAAAACGGCCCACCAGGTGGTCCAAAGTTTTCTCTGTTAATTCACAGCTTAATTTCTAGGGAATTTCTGACTTTCATACTGATCACAATAGTTTATGGAAATCTGAGACTTTTTTTTTCTCTGCAAGATGATTTTTTTCTCAACAGTTTTCTTTTTTCTTTCTTTATCTGATGAGAACAAGGGGCCCTTGATCTTGCTGTGTGTGCAAGATGAATTAAATATGCATTCTGTATATTTGCATATTCCAAATGCATATTTAGAAACTTTACTAACCACTTTCAACATTCAGTTGTATACATCACTGGGGCAATTTGAGAGTGTTACTAAATTAAGCTTCCTCCCGTGTGCTTTCAAAATATGCCCATAAGCGCTAATGTGTCTGTTGTGATGGAAGAAAAAAAAAAACTTCATTCAGTATGCCTTAAACCTTGTATTTAACATTTAGCACTCACAAGCTAGCTTAACACCGTCAGATCTATCTATTATCTCTGCAAACCTGAAATGACCAACGGCGGAGAGAGAGCTTCTTCTTCTTCCCTCAGTTACTAGTGGATAGCAAACAACTGAAAGGTGTATGCCGTCACCTATGGTACAAGAGTGTATAACATTGTCATCTGAGCCCGACTCCTAAATTGTATGACTTTACCTGTGTTATTTAAAAAAAGAGAAAAGAGCCTTTCTCGTGATTCTGATTGCCTCTCCATCTCCATCTGTTCCCAGAATCCCAGTTAAATCCCATTCCCTACCGGCCTCTCGAACTTCATTTTCCATTATCTGTCTTTCATTTCTGTATTTGTGACATTGTCTTTTACTCCACATTCTCTACATTTTTCACTGTCACTTTTCCCCATGGTGAATAAAGTGCTGTTGATGCTGTAACTATAAATTTAAGAAACCTTATTTCTGTCATGATCATAGGACATCATAGGATGGCCTATGATGTGCCCATGATGTCCTTGTGTCTTGATGTCTTTATGATTTCATATAGACCATCAGGTCTCATGATGCTGTCATATAGAAAAAAGGACGATGCCTTCATTTACACAATTGGACACAGCACTTTAAGGCACACCCATTCGAAGCAGTAAATCTGGAAATCTTCCAAAATATCACTCTATAAATTCAAGAAATCTGTCAGTTTCTGTGTAAATCTGCAAATCTTACTCATCATCCGATTAACAATAACACACACTGCTTTAAACCACACCCATTCGAAGCAGTACATGTCTGTGTGTCACGATCATAGAACATCAAAGGATGGCCAATGATAACTGCATGATGTCCTATGCTGATCCTATGATATCAGGCAGCATAGGACTCGAGGATCCTATGACATCTGCCAACATAGGACTCACAATGCCATCATATACACGATAGGACTACCTATGATATTGGCATGAGGTCCAATGATTCCTGCCTTGATATCTTTATGATGTCATAGACAATCACTCATGATGCCTGCCTTCATGTCTTTATGATGTCATATAGACCATCACTCACCAAAGACGACATACTCATCACCTGATTACCAATAGGACACAGCACTTGAAACCAGATGGGAGTTGCCACAAAAAGGACAGAAGAGATACTCATCACCCAATTAAGAGTAGGACACACTAATTTAAACCAGGATCAAATGCAGGCATCATAGGACTCACTATGCCATCATCAAAGATCATAGGACATAGGACAGCTTCCAACATCAAACGCAGGCATGACTCACGATCATGACTCTCTATGACATCATCACAGATCATAGGACTCACGATGACACCATCAAAAATCAAAGGCAGGCATCACTGCATGAGTGGTGAAGTGCTTGCTTACACCCTTGGTTTCTATTGGCATGCATCGGTATGCACGAGCATGCGCGGGTATATCACTCTATAAATTCAAGAAATCTGTCTTTGTGTCACGACCATAGGACATCATAGGACAGCCTATGATTTGCCTATGATGTCTTGCATCAAGCCTGCCTTCATGTCTTTATGATGTTATATACAATGATACCTGCCTGACAGCGTATGATATGATGCTGTCATTGATGTCTTTATGATGTCATACAGTGACCATCAGGACTTGCGATCATAGGACATCAAGCCTGCCTTCATGTCTTTATGATGACATATACAGTGATACCTGCCTGACAGGGTATGATATGATGCTGTCCTTGATGTCTTTATGATGTCATACACTGAACATCAGGACTCGCGATCATAGGACATCAAGCCTGCCTCCATGTCTTTATGATGTCATATACGGTGATGCCTGCCTGACAGCATCTGATATGATGCTGTCCTTGATGTCTTTATGATGTCATATACAGTGACCATCAGGACTCCTAATGCCACCCATTCAAAGCAGTAAATCTGGAAATCTTAAGCAAGGGTGTAAGCAAGGGTGTGAACAGCTTACACCCTTGCTTACACCTGCTTTTTAAGGGCATGCAGAAATACTTGCTTATACTTGGTTTCTATTGGCATGCACAGGCATGCACTGATATGTTATAGTTCATACAATGGATGAATCTTTATTTTCGGATAGAATAAAAGTAAAGATAAAAAAGAAAAAAAGAAACAGAACAATATAACAAAGGGGAAAAAAATCAACAAGGTCAAATCAAACAATAACTCCTCTGATTATACAGTTCAACATGAGTTATCCAGAATGGGTTATGGCTGAAGCCACAGCTTATATTGCCCACCCATATTCCATCCAAGAATCCAGAAGAAAAACAAAACAAGAGCGATTACAATTCAGAACAAAGCTAAGACAAAACGTGACAAAAAACTAAGCAATAACACAACACAGACTGAATATGACAATCCTTATGTGATTTTACATGTCATCTTGTATATATGTTTGGAGTATTTCTTCCTTTAGTTTTTGTTTAAATTGTCCAAGCGTTGTACATGATTTTAATTTGGGTCAAAAAGTGTTCCACAATCTGACTCCTTGCACTGAAATACAGTGTTGCTTGGTAGTTCTCACTGAGGGTTTTTGAAATATACATGTTCCTCTTAAATTATATTGTTTCTCCCTTATTTGGAACAACTTGTGGATATTTGTGGGCAGTGATAGATTCTTTACTTTAAACATAATTACTGCAGTTTTAAAGTCAACCAGATCTTTCAACTTGAGAGCTTTTAATTTAACCCTTGTGTGACCCCCGGGGGGTCACCCGGACCCCACCTCCTTGCATCTTGTCCCAGCGCCCCCTAGCGGTCTGGGTGTGTGTTTGGCGGTGGTGGTTAGACCGGAAACTCAACCCACTACATCGGCATCAGCCCCCCCTCCATCGTATCATAGCGCCCCTTAGCATCCTGGGGTGGGGGGTCGAGAAGACCCCCCGTCGCCACCAAAAACCGGAAACCCCAACCCCCAGCCCCTAGCGTCCTGGGGTGGGGGATCAAGAAGACCCCCGTCGCCACCAAAAGCCGGAAACTCAACCCCCTATATCGGCATCCCCCCCCCCCAAGACCCCTCCTGTCATAGCTCCCCCTAGCGTCCTGGGATGGTCATGACTACTACAATCAAATACAATCCGATCCACCTAGTGGTCTTGGTGGTGAGGGCTGTCCACACACACGCGCACACAAGACCATTACTGTGTCCTCTTGGTTAAAAAAAATAAAAATAATCCAGAATCACCCCCCAATACGGGGGGGAGGGGGGGACTTCCAGTCCCCTTGCTCTGCCTGGATGAATGAAGATAAAGTTTCAACATTTACACTGAGTTGTTGTGATGATTGTTAAAAAAATATATATAATTTTTATCTTAATTAAATTGAGCATTAATTTGTTTGAATCAAACCACAGTTTATATATAAAAATACATATACAAATTCCCCGACTATCACTTCCCCCAACCTTCTGTTCCAAACCATTAATCTCCAACTATTGATTTTCCCAACCTTCTGACTATCACTTCCCCCGACCACCTGTTCCAAAACATTAATTCCCAACTGCGGCGGATGATAAAATAAGGCAGCGTTGTTGGAGGTTTTAAGTAGAGTTTTATTATCATACCGCCGTCACAAGCTCCGCTCCCGGTGCCGTGCAAGCGCGCTGAGAGCGAGCCCATGGCTCTCAGAGAAGGAGGACACAATGTCTGTGTCCAGCAGCTGTAGTTGCAGAAGTGAGATTGAGAGACAGATTTACAGCACAGTGCAGCTTATATACTCAACTCAAACAATAGATCAAAGACATTCACAGCAGTTAATCTGGGCATTTGCATATCAGAGGTACGGACAGGATGCATGAACACAATGCATGGATGACAATTTAACCTCACGGCTGTAAACGCAGCATGCAGCGGAAAAAACCCAGGAGTGTGAGCTGACTGTCTCTGTGTTCTGTCTGTGTGCTGTGGGGGTTGAATCAAACCGCTACACCAACCAATGATTTTCCCAACCTTCTCCTCCAAAACATTAATTCCCAACCTTTGATTTTCCCAACCTTCTCCTCCAAAACATTAATTCCCAACCATTGATTTTCCCAGCCTTCGGTTCCAAACCATTAATCCCCAACCATGACACACACACGCACACACACACGCGCACACAAGAACATTACTCTCTGTCCTGTTGGTTAAAAAAAAAAATAAATCCAGAAATCCTATGAGAAAAAATAGCCTTCCTATAGGAAACCAAAGAAATGACAGTGGTTTGAGTTGATGATGAATTTGGATGAAATTTTCACCAGAAGTGACTCTAGGTCTGGAATCAAACCCAATAAATTTATAGGGATCACACATGTCATCTTGTGTATACAGAATGTTTGTGGTATCTATTCCTTCATTTTTGTTTAAATTGTCCAAGCATCGTACATACTTCTGTGCAATATGTGATGTATGGGAGCATTAATGAATGTTAAAAAGTGTATGTAGTGTTTCTTTTTTTGGCAGAGAAACCTCACAGCTTTCTATTGTGTTAAAATATAACCCAGTGGAATGCACAGAGAGTCAGTGCATTGTGCTTGTCTGTGACAACACACACACACACACACACACACACACACACACACACACACACATATGCAAATGCAATCCGATCCACCTAGGGGTCTTTGTGGTGGTCAGGGGCTGTCCACACATGCACACACGTTTGAGTTGATGATGAATTTGGATGAAATTTTCACCAGAAGTGACTCTAAGAATGTTTGGGGTATTTATTCTTTTATTGGAGTTTAAACCACCCGTCACAGGAACAGTTTCTTTCCTCAAGCCATCATCACTCTGATGAACTCCTAACATTCACCTAGTCCTACCTGTTGCTGTACTCATGACTTTTCATCCATTATTACATCGCACATAAGTCTCACACTGCTTTTTACTTAATTCACATTATATTACCGATTCTGATTTCACATTGAAATACTGTATGACTGTATATTTTTTCCATATATTTCTGCAAAGTGTGGATAGTCTGAGTAAATAACTGCATATATTCCTGTATATATTTGCATCATTTTATAGAAATGTGGACAGACTGTAATTTACTGTACATACTCTGTTGTCATTGAATCCTTATTTAAATCCTCCACCTGAACAACGAGAGCAAGTTTTTAGCCCAAGTCAAATTCCTTGTATGTGTTGTGCATAGTTGGCCAATAAAGCTCATTCTGATATGCACAGACAGCCAGTGCATTGTGCTTGTCTGTGACAACACACACACACACACACACACACACACACACACACACACACACACACACACACACACACACACACACACACACACATCTTTAAAAATAAACTAATCAGCCAAGACATAAAATGAAAACAAACAAACAAAAAAAAAACTAAATACAAATCCCAAGGCCTGGAAATGAGTCGTGGAAATATACGGATGAGCGATGACTTCTGGGGAGAAAAAAAAAATCCCTCCAAGGCCAGAAAATGCTACAATTACCTACTACTCCTTACAGACCCATAAAACGGACAAGAGATTAGGTCTTGGGGATGGGGGTCCTTCACGAAACCGGGCCGTAGTACCAAGGTCCAGTCGCGAACTTGCCCGTCGTCCCCCGAGGACGGACGACGGGAAGTCACATTACTAAGGGTCCCTGACTTCAGGTCCGTGCCTGCCAATTCCCTCGAGGATGAAAAAAAAAAAAAAAACAGAAGCCCAAGGACCTCACTCTCTTTTCTTTCCCTCTCGCTTGCTCGCTCCCTAGCATCTCTACGACATGTCGCTCACATGTCCATGGACCGGGAGGAAAGAGGAAGAAAAAGACGAAGAAGAAATAGAAGTAGAATTAGAATCCCCCTCTCCCGTCGTGTCTTCTTCTTCTTCGGTCCCGTACCGGCTCCGCAGTACGACTGGGGTGAGGATTACGAGTCGGTATATGCGAAGCGGCACCGCTCCACGGGACCCCGCGGCGATACCGGACCGCGAGCGACTCCCAACGTCCCCAAGAGCCCGCCGAGACAAAGACTGCGGGGATGGCGAGGAAGGACAACGGCAACACGAAGAAGAAGAAGAAGAAGAAGAAGAAGAAGAAGAAGAAGAAGAAGAAGAAGAAGAAGAAGAAGAAGAAGAAGAAGAAGAAGAAGAAGCAGAAGAAGAAGAAGAATCCCCCTCTCCCGTTGTGTCTTCTTCTTTTTCGGTCCCGTACCGGCTCCGCAGTACGACTGGGGTGAGGATTACGAGTCGGTATATGCGAAGCGGCACCACTCCACGGGACCCCGCGGCAATACCGGACCGCGAGCGACTCCCAACGTCCCCGAGAGCCCCCCGAGACAAAGACTGTGGGGACGGTGAGGAAGGACAACGGCAACACAAAGAAGAAGAGGTAGAAGAAGAGGTAGACGAAGAAGACGAAGAGGTAGATGAAGAAGACGAAGAGGTAGAAGAAGAAGACAAAAAGGTAGATGAAGGTGAAGAAGAGGAGTCTGATACAGGGGAGGACGATGACGACGAGGAGGAGGAAGAAGACGAGGAATCGGACATAGAGGAGGACGACGAGGATGATGAAGAAGAAGAAGAAGAAGAAGAAGAAGAAGAAGAAGAAGAAGAAGAAGAAGAAGAAGAAGAAGAAGAAGAAGGAGGACAGTATCACTATGACTATCGCGACGCTCCTGCGGAATCGATGACCTCGAAACGAGGGAACATCACGTGGAGCTCGAGGCCTGGCCCGCAGTCGCAGCAGTGCGGGCGTCGACGTCGGCCTCAACTTCAGCACCAGGGCCCCACGGGGACGGCGCGCGAGGCCGTAGCGGACATGGCCTCGGCGTTCCTCGCTTACTTTCAGCCCGAGCTGGAGGACGAGGTGATCGCCATGACCAACCTAGAAGGCGCCAGGAGGACGTCGCGAGGGCTTGACGGGTGGAGGCCCATGGATCGGACCGACTTGCGCACCTACGTGGGGCTGCTGATCCTTGCGGGCGTGTACAGGTCGCGAGGCGAGGCATGCGAGAGCCTCTGGGACGTCGAGAGCGGACGCCCCGTCTTCCGGTCCGTCATGTCCCTCAAGACCTTCCGCTCGTACTCGAGCATCCTGCGTTTCGACGATCGCAACACCAGAGAGGCCAGACGCTATTCCTCTTCTTGTTCTTCTTCTTCTTGTTCCTCATCAGGAGACAAGCTGGCGCCCATCAGGCGCGTGTGGGACACGTGGCAGAGGAGGCTGTCGCTCTTGTACGAGCCCGGACCAGAGGTCACCGTGGACGAACGACTGGTTCCCTTTAGGGGTAAGTAGCGGTGGTGTTGGGTGTAAAAAACAAAACAAAACAAAACAAAATATATAGAAATCTAATTGTGTGTCTCTCTCTCTCTCTCTCTCTCTCTCTCTCTCTCTCTCTCTCTCTCGTGCGCATGCGTGGGCGTTTGTGGGAGCAGGGGTGTGGAGTGGTGTCGAGTGAGTACTTTAAACTTTGTATCTTCTAACTTTTTCTCTATCTTGTGTGTTTGAGGTGTGTGTGTTTAATATAGTGGGTTGAGTGTGTGTGTGCTGGGGTGTGAGTGTTGGAGTGAGTGTGTTGGGGAATGGTAGCTTCTGCTGCCGGTTTTTCCCAGCCGGCATCATGCCGGTGATTGATGGTGGTGTGGAGTTTGAGCGCTTAACCCGGCGTCATGGTGTGAGAATCCTCCCGACAGTTCCCTGTTCTGTGGAGGAGGCCAGCCTCGCTGTAGGACAGGTGGTTGGGCATGGCAGCATAAAATCAGCATCGAGGATGAACAGCGCAATTGTGATCTTTCTGGATTCGACTGAGAAAGCTGATCAGGTGGTGGCACAGGGAGTGGTCATAGGTGACACTTTTACTCCCGTTTTACCGCTGGCGAATCCGTCTAGGAGGATCACCATCTCAAACGCTCCTCCTTTCGTTAAAAATGATCAGCTGATTAGAGAGTTGTCCCGTTTTGGCCAGGTTGTGTCCCCTATCAGAATGGTCTCTCTGGGTAGTAAATCACCCCTGCTGAAGCATGTTGTATGTCACAGGAGGCAGTGTTTCATGGTGTTGAAAGACAGCTCTGCTGAACTGAACGCGTCTTTTAATTTCAGGATTGATGGCTTTAGCTACTTGGTGTTTGCAACATCTGAAACCATGAAGTGTTTTGCGTGTGGCGCAGAAGGCCATCTTATTAGGTCATGTCCTGAAAAGGCGAACACAAAGAGCACTGGCGGTAAGAAAGGTGACGCCGCTGTTTCTGGTGGTCCGGAGGGTAGCGCTACATGTGGTGCGGCGGATGCCGCTGCGGCGCCCGCTTTTGCTGGGGCGGTCGTGGCCGCGACTGCGGCCGCATCCGCGTCCGCGGCCGCGTCCGCTTCTACTTCTGCGGGGGCGTCCGCGTCCGCGTCCGCGTCCGCTTGTGCTGGGGCGGCCGCGGCCGCCTCTGCTGGGGTGGCCGCGGCGGGCGCGGTAGTTGTCCCCCCAAACAGTGATGGTGGGGAATTTCTGTCTGGCGGCAGCTCTGATCATTGTGACGAGCCTGTCGCCCGGGGTAGACAGGTGGAGGGTGTAAGTAAAAGTGCAGTTAAACGAAGGAACGTGAATGAACAGACTTTGCAGGCGGGGGAGGAGCGGTTTGAGGCTGTAGCGGACACACAGAGCAAACACTGCATGACAAACGTTGCGTTTCATGAAGAAATGCAGGAATGTAGTTTTGTTGAAGAGGATCCTTTTAAAGCTGCACAAAAAAGGAAAAGTGCGGAAAACTTGCAGAGCTCTGCTAAATCTAGTAGGGTTGGGAATTTAGATTTACTGAATGAGAGCGCTTCTGACGAAAGTGGAGATGAGTCTGAACTGATGCAGACGCAGACGCAGGAGGAGCAAAGCTCCTATTGTTTTGCTAAAATTAGACAATTTCTCCAGGTGACTAAGGGGAGCAGAGCTGTGAAAGTGGAAAATTACTTTCCAGATCTGGAGTTATTTGTGGCATCAGCTCGCAAGCTGATGAAACCGAATGATGGGAATGAGACTTTTACTGATCAGGAAATTTTTCGTTTAAAGAAACTGGTTGCCAAACTGAAATCACAAATTACTAACAGTCATGTTGACTCTTAGTTTGTTTCTTCCCTTTTATGCTATGTGTGTGTTTTTTTACTGTACCTTATTTTTATCCTTTTTAATGCCCCACCTTAGAATTGGCACTCTTAATATAAACGGGGCCAGGGATGATGTAAAAAGGGCCTCTTTATACAAGCTTTTTAATTTAAAGGCACTTGACGTGCTGATGGTCCAGGAGACTCACAGCACTGTAGACATTGAGTGCCAGTGGAGAAAAGAGTGGGATGGCTGCATTTTTTTTAGCCACAAATCCAATAATAGTGGAGGGGTGGCTGTACTTTTCTCTCGGGGTTGTGTGCCTGTCTCTTATGAGGTAGAAGAGGTGGTGAAAGGACATGTACTCTTGCTAAAGGTACAGCTTGAAAATGTAAACTTGGTTCTTATAAACGTGTATGTGCCAACCCAGAGAGCAGAAAGGATCAGGGTCTTTAATATGCTATCAGATACGGTTAGATCCTGTAATCCAAATAGTTTTTTATTTCTGGGGGGTGATTTTACTGTACATTAAACCACAGACTGGACAGGAACCATCAGGAACCTCACCCTGCTTCTGCCAATAGGCTGAGGGAACTAGTGAAGGCGCATGAACTGGCCGATGTGTGGAGATCACATCATGGGGACCAGAGGCAGTACACCTGGAGCCATGCTAAGGATAACCTCTTATCTATGGCTAGGTTAGACCGTTTCTATGGTTTTAAACACCAAATGAGTGTTTTTAAAAATAGTTGTATCTGTCCTGTTGGTTTCACTGATCACTGCCTGCTGATTTGTTCTGTTTTCATTGAAAATGTAAAGTGTAAGAGTGCTTTTTGGCATTTTAATAATACACTTTTAAATGATGTGTTTTTTAAGGGAGTTTTTCATGATGTATGGAAGTCACACAGGGAACAAAAACCCTCTTTTAGTTCTCTCCAATTGTGGTGGGATTTTGGTAAGGCCCAGATAAAACAACTCTGCCAACAGTACACTCAAAATGTCACTCGTAGCTTGACCCAATCCTTGAAAGTTCTGGAGACTGAGGTGGTAGAACTAGAGGAGTTGCTCAGTTCTACAGGAAAACAGGAGCACTTAGAGGCTCTCAAGTCAAAAAGGTCAGCCTTGGCTAGCTTGCTAGGGGTCACCGCACAGGGTGCTCTGGTCCGCTCACGCTACATGGATGTAGCTCTGATGGACTCGCCCTCCCAGTACTTTTTTGGACTGGAGGGGAAAAATGGACAGAGAAAGCTCATTCACTCCTTGTTGGGCGATGACGGGAGAACAATCTCCACAGCAGCAGAGATCAGGAAACACGCTGCTAGCTTTTACAGTGAATTGTTTAGAGCAGAGTGGAGGGAGGACACGTCACTGGGCCAGGTTTTCCTTGATGGTCTTCCAGTGCTCTCAGAGGACCTTGTTGCCGGCTTGGATGCTCCACTGTCTCTGTCTGAGCTGCATACGGCGCTAATGAGCCTCCAGAATGGAAAATCACCAGGCATAGATGGTCTCTCTGTGGACTTTTTTAAGGAATTCTGGCCCCTGCTTGGTCCAGACCTGCTGGAGGTTCTCCAAGATAGCTTGGAAAGGGGGACCCTACCCACGACCTGCAGGAGGGCCATCATCACACTGTTGCCGAAAAAGGGGGACCTCCAGAGCCTAAAGAACTGGAGGCCGGTCTCTCTGCTCTGCACAGACTATAAGATTCTCTCAAAAGCTCTGGCCCGAAGACTGAGAAAGGTGATGAGCGAGCTCATTCATGTAGACCAGACTTACTGTGTGCCTGGCAGGCTGATTAGTGACAACGTCACTTTAATTCGGGATATTTTGGAGGTCTCTGGTTCATTGGCGGTAGAAACTGGTTTGATTTCAATTGACCAGGAAAAGGCGTTTGATCGGGTTGAACACCAATATTTATGGACAGTTTTAACAGCTTTTGGGTTCAGCCCAGGCTTCATAGCCAGGATACGGGTCTTGTACAGTGACATTGAGAGTGTACTGAAGATAAATGGGGGCCTGTCTGCCCCTTTAAAAGTCCAGAGGGGGGTTCGGCAGGGCTGCCCTCTCTCAGGGATGCTGTACTCCCTCGCCATAGAGCCTTTGCTTCACTGCCTGAGAAGGGACCTATCAGGAGTCACTTTTCCTGGCTGTGACACCACGTTCAAGCTGTCGGCCTATGCAGATGATGTAGTCATTCTGCTAAACAAGCAGAGTGACATTGACGTTCTGGTTAGGAGTGTCAATCTTTTTGGCCAACTTTCCTCTGCAAAAATAAACTGGGGAAAAAGCGAGGCTCTGATGGTGGGGGAGAAACTAGAAAATCAGCTTACGCTGCCTGGTGGGTTGATTTGGAAAAAAGGAGGTTTTAAGTATCTTGGTGTCTTTATTGGAAATCAGCAGTTTGAGCAAAAAAATTGGGATGGGGTCATAGAGAAAATTAACGGGAGACTAAACAAATGGAAGTGGCTAATGCCAAGAATATCTTTTAGAGGAAGAGTGCTCATTTTAAATAATCTTGTTTCCTCATCCCTGTGGCACCGCCTCATGTGCATGGACCCCCCTGCTGGTTTGTTGTCCAAAATTCAGTCTGTTTTGGTGGACTTTTTTTGGGGGGGTGGACTCCACTGGGTTCCTCAAGCCCTGTTATTTCTTCCCAAAGAGGAGGGGGGGCAAGGAGTGATTCATTTAGCTAGTAGAGGTGCTGCTTTTAGACTGACTTTCATACAGAGACTGCTGACGGGCCCCCAGGACCTGGTATGGAGGCCTTTGGCCTGTGTTATTTTACAGAGAGTCCTTGGGCTTGGGCTAGACCTCCCTGTGTTTTTAATGGATTTTAAGAACTCTAATGCACTGTCTTTACCCAGTTTTTACCGCAGTCTCTTTTCAGTGTGGACTCTTTTTAAAAAACAAAGAGGGCCATGCGATTCCCTCTACTGGTTGTTGAGGGAGCCGCTGGTTTTTGGTGGTCGCCTTGGTGTCCTGCCGGGAGTTGGAAGGACCTTCCTTGATAGGCTGTGTTCCAGGAACGTTCTCACTCTGAAGCAAGTGGTGGAACTGGCTGGTCCTGGCCTCAACAACGCCTCAGCTTTAGCAGCTCATCTTGGTGTCAGGTCGAATCGTTTCATCGATGGTCTTCTTGCACACTGGAAACAGGAGCTTCATGGACTTGAGCACTCCCTACTCTTGGACTTTAGCAATGGCACGCTGCAGCCGGAAAGCACTGACCCCTTTCCCTCTCTCACGCTCTATATGGACTTTGACGTCGCTCCTTGCTCCTTACTGGCATTCTGTGCTCCCACTGGTGTGGACTTTGGAGGAGCCAGTGGTAAGGCACTCTACAGACTGGTTGTGATGGCACTCAACAAGGACAGATTGAACACCTGTGTGGACACTCCTTGGAGAGCCTATTTTAAGCTAGGAAAAGGGCATCGGCCTGCCTGGAGGGCTCTTTATAAAGCCCCTCTCCCTAAGAGGCATGGAGACTTACAGTGGAGGGTCTTGCATGGTATTATAGCAGTCAATGCTTTTGTTTCTGTGATTGACAGCAGTGTCAGTGATCAGTGTGTTTTTTGTTCCTCTAGGGAGACTGTTTTTCATTGTTTTATTGAATGTCAGCGCCTGAGTGGCCTCTTTGAACTTCTCACAGAACTTTTTCATATTTTTAAGGAAGTTTTCTCTAAGCAGGTTTTCATTTGTGGTTTTATGTACAATCGTCGTTTTAAGCAGAAGTGTCAACTACTGAACTTTGTTTTAGGGCAGGCAAAGTTGGCTATCTATGTAAGCCGGAGAAGAAAACTTGAGAATGTTGAGAGTGATGTTGATGTCGAAATTTTATTTGTGAGGCTACTTAAAGCCAGAATCAGGCTGGACTTTCAGTTTTTTATGGGGAATGGGGATGTGGAAGGTTTCAGGACCCTCTGGTCCCTGGAGAATGTCCTCTGTTCAGTTCATGATGGACAGCTTTTTTTTGGGCGTTTTTTGGGGGATTAATTTTCTGTGTAACATAGCATGATATAGAAATTGTATTGACTGATGGACAAGTGTGTTTATTAAAGATCCTTTAAAAATCAAAAATCTCTCTCTCCCTCTCTCTCTCTCTCTCTCTCGTGCGCATGCGTGGGCGTTTGTGGGAGCAGGGGTGTGGAGTGGTGTCGAGTGAGTACTTTAAACTTTGTATTTTCTAACTTTTTCTCTATCTTGTGTGTTTGAGGTGTGTGTGTGTTTAATATAGTGGGTTGAGTGTGTGTGTGCTGGGGTGTGAGTGTTGGAGTGAGTGTGTTGGGGAACGGTAGCTTCTGCTGCCGGTTTTTCCCGGCCGGCATCATGCCGGTGATTGATGGTGGTGTGGAGTTTGAGCGCTTAACCCGGCGTCATGGTGTGAGAATCCTCCCGACAGTTCCCTGTTCTGTGGAGGAGGCCAGCCTCGCTGTAGGACAGGTGGTTGGGCATGGCAGCATAAAATCAGCATCGAGGATGAACAGCGCAATTGTGATCTTTCTGGATTCGACTGAGAAAGCTGATCAGGTGGTGGCACAGGGAGTGGTCATAGGTGACACTTTTACTCCCGTTTTACCGCTGGCGAATCCGTCTAGGAGGATCACCATCTCAAACGCTCCTCCTTTCGTTAAAAATGATCAGCTGATTAGAGAGTTGTCCCGTTTTGGCCAGGTTGTGTCCCCTATCAGAATGGTCTCTCTGGGTAGTAAATCACCCCTGCTGAAGCATGTTGTATGTCACAGGAGGCAGTGTTTCATGGTGTTGAAAGACAGCTCTGCTGAACTGAACGCGTCTTTTAATTTCAGGATTGATGGCTTTAGCTACTTGGTGTTTGCAACATCTGAAACCATGAAGTGTTTTGCGTGTGGCGCAGAAGGCCATCTTATTAGGTCATGTCCTGAAAAGGCGAACACAAAGAGCACTGGCGGTAAGAAAGGTGACGCCGCTGTTTCTGGTGGTCCGGAGGGTAGCGCTACATGTGGTGCGGCGGATGCCGCTGCGGCGCCCGCTTCTGCTGGGGCGGTCGTGGCCGCGACTGCGGCCGCGTCCGCGTCCGCGGCCGCGTCCGCTTCTACTTCTGCGGGGGCGTCCGCGTCCGCGTCCGCGTCCGCGTCCGCGTCCGCGTCCGCTTGTGCTGGGGCGGCCGCGGCCGCCTCTGCTGGGGTGGCCGCGGCGGGCGCGGTAGTTGTCCCCCCAAACAGTGATGGTGGGGAATTTCTGTCTGGCGGCAGCTCTGATCATTGTGACGAGCCTGTCGCCCGGGGTAGACAGGTGGAGGGTGTAAGTAAAAGTGCAGTTAAACGAAGGAACGTGAATGAACAGACTTTGCAGGCGGGGGAGGAGCGGTTTGAGGCTGTAGCGGACACACAGAGCAAACACTGCATGACAAACGTTGCGTTTCATGAAGAAATGCAGGAATGTAGTTTTGTTGAAGAGGATCCTTTTAAAGCTGCACAAAAAAGGAAAAGTGCGGAAAACTTGCAGAGCTCTGCTAAATCTAGTAGGGTTGGGAATTTAGATTTACTGAATGAGAGCGCTTCTGACGAAAGTGGAGATGAGTCTGAACTGATGCAGACGCAGACGCAGGAGGAGCAAAGCTCCTATTGTTTTGCTAAAATTAGACAATTTCTCCAGGTGACTAAGGGGAGCAGAGCTGTGAAAGTGGAAAATTACTTTCCAGATCTGGAGTTATTTGTGGCATCAGCTCGCAAGCTGATGAAACCGAATGATGGGAATGAGACTTTTACTGATCAGGAAATTTTTCGTTTAAAGAAACTGGTTGCCAAACTGAAATCACAAATTACTAACAGTCATGTTGACTCTTAGTTTGTTTCTTCCCTTTTATGCTATGTGTGTGTTTTTTTACTGTACCTTATTTTTATCCTTTTTAATGCCCCACCTTAGAATTGGCACTCTTAATATAAACGGGGCCAGGGATGATGTAAAAAGGGCCTCTTTATACAAGCTTTTTAATTTAAAGGCACTTGACGTGCTGATGGTCCAGGAGACTCACAGCACTGTAGACATTGAGTGCCAGTGGAGAAAAGAGTGGGATGGCTGCATTTTTTTTAGCCACAAATCCAATAATAGTGGAGGGGTGGCTGTACTTTTCTCTCGGGGTTGTGTGCCTGTCTCTTATGAGGTAGAAGAGGTGGTGAAAGGACATGTACTCTTGCTAAAGGTACAGCTTGAAAATGTAAACTTGGTTCTTATAAACGTGTATGTGCCAACCCAGAGAGCAGAAAGGATCAGGGTCTTTAATATGCTATCAGATACGGTTAGATCCTGTAATCCAAATAGTTTTTTATTTCTGGGGGGTGATTTTAACTGTACATTAAACCACAGACTGGACAGGAACCATCAGGAACCTCACCCTGCTTCTGCCAATAGGCTGAGGGAACTAGTGAAGGCGCATGAACTGGCCGATGTGTGGAGATCACATCATGGGGACCAGAGGCAGTACACCTGGAGCCATGCTAAAGATAACCTCTTATCTATGGCTAGGTTAGACCGTTTCTATGGTTTTAAACACCAAATGAGTGTTTTTAAAAATAGTTGTATCTGTCCTGTTGGTTTCACTGATCACTGCCTGCTGATTTGTTCTGTTTTCATTGAAAATGTAAAGTGTAAGAGTGCTTTTTGGCATTTTAATAATACACTTTTAAATGATGTGTTTTTTAAGGGAGTTTTTCATGATGTATGGAAGTCACACAGGGAACAAAAACCCTCTTTTAGTTCTCTCCAATTGTGGTGGGATTTTGGTAAGGCCCAGATAAAACAACTCTGCCAACAGTACACTCAAAATGTCACTCGTAGCTTGACCCAATCCTTGAAAGTTCTGGAGACTGAGGTGGTAGAACTAGAGGAGTTGCTCAGTTCTACAGGAAAACAGGAGCACTTAGAGGCTCTCAAGTCAAAAAGGTCAGCCTTGGCTAGCTTGCTAGGGGTCACCGCACAGGGTGCTCTGGTCCGCTCACGCTACATGGATGTAGCTCTGATGGACTCGCCCTCCCAGTACTTTTTTGGACTGGAGGGGAAAAATGGACAGAGAAAGCTCATTCACTCCTTGTTGGGCGATGACGGGAGAACAATCTCCACAGCAGCAGAGATCAGGAAACACGCTGCTAGCTTTTACAGTGAATTGTTTAGAGCAGAGTGGAGGGAGGACACGTCACTGGGCCAGGTTTTCCTTGATGGTCTTCCAGTGCTCTCAGAGGACCTTGTTGCCGGCTTGGATGCTCCACTGTCTCTGTCTGAGCTGCATACGGCGCTAATGAGCCTCCAGAATGGAAAATCACCAGGCATAGATGGTCTCTCTGTGGACTTTTTTAAGGAATTCTGGCCCCTGCTTGGTCCAGACCTGCTGGAGGTTCTCCAAGATAGCTTGGAAAGGGGGACCCTACCCACGACCTGCAGGAGGGCCATCATCACACTGTTGCCGAAAAAGGGGGACCTCCAGAGCCTAAAGAACTGGAGGCCGGTCTCTCTGCTCTGCACAGACTATAAGATTCTCTCAAAAGCTCTGGCCCGAAGACTGAGAAAGGTGATGAGCGAGCTCATTCATGTAGACCAGACTTACTGTGTGCCTGGCAGGCTGATTAGTGACAACGTCACTTTAATTCGGGATATTTTGGAGGTCTCTGGTTCATTGGCGGTAGAAACTGGTTTGATTTCAATTGACCAGGAAAAGGCGTTTGATCGGGTTGAACACCAATATTTATGGACAGTTTTAACAGCTTTTGGGTTCAGCCCAGGCTTCATAGCCAGGATACGGGTCTTGTACAGTGACATTGAGAGTGTACTGAAGATAAATGGGGGCCTGTCTGCCCCTTTAAAAGTCCAGAGGGGGGTTCGGCAGGGCTGCCCTCTCTCAGGGATGCTGTACTCCCTCGCCATAGAGCCTTTGCTTCACTGCCTGAGAAGGGACCTATCAGGAGTCACTTTTCCTGGCTGTGACACCACGTTCAAGCTGTCGGCCTATGCAGATGATGTAGTCATTCTGCTAAACAAGCAGAGTGACATTGACGTTCTGGTTAGGAGTGTCAATCTTTTTGGCCAACTTTCCTCTGCAAAAATAAACTGGGGAAAAAGCGAGGCTCTGATGGTGGGGGAGAAACTAGAAAATCAGCTTACGCTGCCTGGTGGGTTGATTTGGAAAAAAGGAGGTTTTAAGTATCTTGGTGTCTTTATTGGAAATCAGCAGTTTGAGCAAAAAAATTGGGATGGGGTCATAGAGAAAATTAACGGGAGACTAAACAAATGGAAGTGGCTAATGCCAAGAATATCTTTTAGAGGAAGAGTGCTCATTTTAAATAATCTTGTTTCCTCATCCCTGTGGCACCGCCTCATGTGCATGGACCCCCCTGCTGGTTTGTTGTCCAAAATTCAGTCTGTTTTGGTGGACTTTTTTTGGGGGGGTGGACTCCACTGGGTTCCTCAAGCCCTGTTATTTCTTCCCAAAGAGGAGGGGGGGCAAGGAGTGATTCATTTAGCTAGTAGAGGTGCTGCTTTTAGACTGACTTTCATACAGAGACTGCTGACGGGCCCCCAGGACCTGGTATGGAGGCCTTTGGCCTGTGTTATTTTACAGAGAGTCCTTGGGCTTGGGCTAGACCTCCCTGTGTTTTTAATGGATTTTAAGAACTCTAATGCACTGTCTTTACCCAGTTTTTACCGCAGTCTCTTTTCAGTGTGGACTCTTTTTAAAAAACAAAGAGGGCCATGCGATTCCCTCTACTGGTTGTTGAGGGAGCCGCTGGTTTTTGGTGGTCGCCTTGGTGTCCTGCCGGGAGTTGGAAGGACCTTCCTTGATAGGCTGTGTTCCAGGAACGTTCTCACTCTGAAGCAAGTGGTGGAACTGGCTGGTCCTGGCCTCAACAACGCCTCAGCTTTAGCAGCTCATCTTGGTGTCAGGTCGAATCGTTTCATCGATGGTCTTCTTGCACACTGGAAACAGGAGCTTCATGGACTTGAGCACTCCCTACTCTTGGACTTTAGCAATGGCACGCTGCAGCCGGAAAGCACTGACCCCTTTCCCTCTCTCACGCTCTATATGGACTTTGACGTCGCTCCTTGCTCCTTACTGGCATTCTGTGCTCCCACTGGTGTGGACTTTGGAGGAGCCAGTGGTAAGGCACTCTACAGACTGGTTGTGATGGCACTCAACAAGGACAGATTGAACACCTGTGTGGACACTCCTTGGAGAGCCTATTTTAAGCTAGGAAAAGGGCATCGGCCTGCCTGGAGGGCTCTTTATAAAGCCCCTCTCCCTAAGAGGCATGGAGACTTACAGTGGAGGGTCTTGCATGGTATTATAGCAGTCAATGCTTTTGTTTCTGTGATTAACAGCAGTGTCAGTGATCAGTGTGTTTTTTGTTCCTCTAGGGAGACTGTTTTTCATTGTTTTATTGAATGTCAGCGCCTGAGTGGCCTCTTTGAACTTCTCACAGAACTTTTTCATATTTTTAAGGAAGTTTTCTCTAAGCAGGTTTTCATTTGTGGTTTTATGTACAATCGTCGTTTTAAGCAGAAGTGTCAACTACTGAACTTTGTTTTAGGGCAGGCAAAGTTGGCTATCTATGTAAGCCGGAGAAGAAAACTTGAGAATGTTGAGAGTGATGTTGATGTCGAAATTTTATTTGTGAGGCTACTTAAAGCCAGAATCAGGCTGGACTTTCAGTTTTTTATGGGGAATGGGGATGTGGAAGGTTTCAGGACCCTCTGGTCCCTGGAGAATGTCCTCTGTTCAGTTCATGATGGACAGCTTTTTTTGGGGCGTTTTTTGGGGGATTAATTTTCTGTGTAACATAGCATGATATAGAAATTGTATTGACTGATGGACAAGTGTGTTTATTAAAGATCCTTTAAAAATCAAAATCTCTCTCTCTCTCTCTCTCTCTCTCTCGTGCGCATGCGTGGGCGTTTGTGGGAGCAGGGGTGTGGAGTGGTGTCGAGTGAGTACTTTAAACTTTGTATTTTCTAACTTTTTCTCTATCTTGTGTGTTTGAGGTGTGTGTGTGTTTAATATAGTGGGTTGAGTGTGTGTGTGCTGGGGTGTGAGTGTTGGAGTGAGTGTGTTGGGGAACGGTAGCTTCTGCTGCCGGTTTTTCCCGGCCGGCATCATGCCGGTGATTGATGGTGGTGTGGAGTTTGAGCGCTTAACCCGGCGTCATGGTGTGAGAATCCTCCCGACAGTTCCCTGTTCTGTGGAGGAGGCCAGCCTCGCTGTAGGACAGGTGGTTGGGCATGGCAGCATAAAATCAGCATCGAGGATGAACAGCGCAATTGTGATCTTTCTGGATTCGACTGAGAAAGCTGATCAGGTGGTGGCACAGGGAGTGGTCATAGGTGACACTTTTACTCCCGTTTTACCGCTGGCGAACCCGTCTAGGAGGATCACCATCTCAAACGCTCCTCCTTTCGTTAAAAATGATCAGCTGATTAGAGAGTTGTCCCGTTTTGGCCAGGTTGTGTCCCCTATCAGAATGGTCTCTCTGGGTAGTAAATCACCCCTGCTGAAGCATGTTGTATGTCATAGGAGGCAGTGTTTCATGGTGTTGAAAGACAGCTCTGCTGAACTGAATGCGTCTTTTAATTTCAGGGTTGACGGCTTTAGCTACTTGGTGTTTGCAACATCTGAAACCATGAAGTGTTTTGCGTGTGGCGCAGAAGGCCATCTTATTAGGTCATGTCCTGAAAAGGCGAACACAAAGAGCACTGGCGGTAAGAAAGGTGACGCCGCTGTTTCTGGTGGTCCGGAGGGTAGCGCTACATGTGGTGCGGCGGATGCCGCTGCGGCGCCCGCTTCTGCTGGGGCGGTCGCGGCCGCGCGTCCGCGTCCGCGTCCGCTTCTACTTCTGCGGGGACGTCCGCGTCCGCTTGTGCTGGGGCGGCCGCGGCCGCCTCTGCTGGGGTGGCCGCGGCGGGCGCGGTAGTTGCCCCCCCAAACAGTGATGGTGGGGAATTTCTGTCTGGCGGCAGCTCTGATCATTATGACGAGCCTGTCGCCCGGGGTAAACAGGTGGAGGGTGTAAGTAAAAGTGCAGTTAAACGAAGGAACGTAAATGAACAGACTTTGCAGGCGCGGGAGGAGCGGTTTGAGGCTGTAGGGGACACACAGAGCAAACACTGCATGACAAACGTTGCAGTTCATGAAGAAATGCAGGAATGTAGTTTTGCTGAAGAGGATCCTTTTAAAGCTGCACAAAAAAGAAAAAGTGCTGAAAACTTACAGAGCTCTGCTAAATCTAGTAGGGTTGGGAAGTTAGATTTACTAGATGATAGCGTCTCTGACGAAAGTGGAGCTGAGTCTGAAATGATGCAGACGCAGACGCAGGAGGAGCAAAGCTCCTATTGTTTTTCCAAAATTAGGCAATTTCTCCAGGTGACCAAGGGGAGCAGAGCTGTGAAAGTGGAAAATTACTTTCCAGATCTGGAGTTATTTGTGGCATCAGCTCGCAAGCTGATGAAACTGAATGATGGGAATGAGACTTTTACTGATCAGGAAATTTTTCGTTTAAAGAAACTGGTTGTCAAACTGAAATCACAAATTACTAACAGTCATGTTGACTCTTAGTTTGTTTCTTCCCTTTTATGCTATGTGTGTGTTTTTTTACTGTACCCTATTTTTATCCTTTTTAATGCCCCACCTTAGAATTGGCACTCTTAATATTAATGGGGCCAGGGATGATGTAAAAAGGGCCTCTTTATACAAGCTTTTTAATTTAAAGAAACTTGACGTGCTGATGGTCCAGGAGACTCACAGCACTGTGGACATTGAGAGCCATTGGAGAAAAGAGTGGGATGGCTGCATTTTTTTTAGCCACAAATCCAGTAGCAGTGGGGGGGTGGCTGTACTTTTCTCTAGGGGTTGTGTGCCTGTCTCTTATGAGGTAGAAGAGGTGGTGAGAGGTCATTTCCTCTTATTAAAGGTACAGTTTGAAAACGTGAACTTCGTTTTTATAAACGTGTATGTGCCAACACAGAGAGCAGAGAGGATCAGGGTCTTTGACGTGCTTTCGGATACGGTTAAGTCCTGTGATCCAAATAGTTTTTTATTTCTGGGGGGTGATTTTAACTGTACATTAAACCACAGACTAGACAGGAACCATCAGGAGCCTCACCCTGCTTCTGCCAATAGGCTGAGAGAACTGGTGAAAACACATGAAATGGCCGATGTGTGGAGATCACATCATGGGGACCAGAGGCAGTACACCTGGAGCCATGTCAAAGATAACCTTTTATCTATGGCTAGGTTAGACCGTTTTTATGGTTTTAAACATCAAATGAGTGTTTTTAAAAATAGTTGTATCTGTCCTGTTGGTTTCACTGATCACTGCCTGCTGTTTTGTTCTGTGTTTATTGAAAATGTAAAGTGTAAGAGTGCTTTTTGGCATTTTAACAATACACTTTTAAATGATGTGTTTTTTAAAGAGGTTTTTCATGATGTTTGGAAGTCACACAGGGAACAAAAACCCTCTTTTAGTTCTCTCCAATTGTGGTGGGATTTTGGTAAGGCCCAGATAAAACAACTCTGCCAACAGTACACTCAAAATGTCACTCGTAGCTTGACCCAATCCTTGAAAGTTCTGGAGACTGAGGTGGTAGAACTAGAGGAGTTGCTCAGTTCTACAGGAAAACAGGAGCACTTAGAGGCTCTCAAGTCAAAAAGGTCAGCCTTGGCTAGCTTGCTAGGGGTCACCGCACAGGGTGCTCTGGTCCGCTCACGCTACATGGATGTAGCTCTGATGGACTCGCCCTCCCAGTACTTTTTTGGACTGGAGGGGAAAAATGGACAGAGAAAGCTCATTCACTCCTTGTTGGGCGATGACGGGAGAACAATCTCCACAGCAGCAGAGATCAGGAAACACGCTGCTAGCTTTTACAGTGAATTGTTTAGAGCAGAGTGGAGGGAGGACACGGCACTGGGCCAGGTTTTCCTTGATGGTCTTCCAGTGCTCTCAGAGGACCTTGTTGCCGGCTTGGATGCTCCACTGTCTCTGTCTGAGCTGCATACGGCGCTAATGAGCCTCCAGAATGGAAAATCACCAGGCATAGATGGTCTCTCTGTGGACTTTTTTAAGGAATTCTGGCCCCTGCTTGGTCCAGACCTGCTGGAGGTTCTCCAAGATAGCTTGGAAAGGGGGACCCTACCCACGACCTGCAGGAGGGCCATCATCACACTGTTGCCGAAAAAGGGGGACCTCCAGAGCCTAAAGAACTGGAGGCCAGTCTCTCTGCTCTGCACAGACTACAAGATTCTCTCAAAAGCTCTGGCCCGAAGACTGAGAAAGGTGATGAGCGAGCTCATTCATGTAGACCAGACTTACTGTGTGCCTGGCAGGCTGATTAGTGACAACGTCACTTTAATTCGGGATATTTTGGAGGTCTCTGGTTCATTGGCGGTAGAAACTGGTTTGATTTCAATTGACCAGGAAAAGGCGTTTGATCGGGTTGAACACCAATATTTATGGACAGTTTTAACAGCTTTTGGGTTCAGCCCAGGCTTCATAGCCAGGATACGGGTCTTGTACAGTGACATTGAGAGTGTGCTGAAGATAAATGGGGGCCTGTCTGCCCCTTTAAAAGTCCAGAGGGGGGTTCGGCAGGGCTGCCCTCTCTCAGGGATGCTGTACTCCCTCGCCATAGAGCCTTTGCTTCACTGCCTGAGAAGGGATCTATCAGGAGTTACTTTTCCTGGCTGTGACACCACGTTCAAGCTGTCGGCCTATGCAGATGATGTAGTCATTCTGCTAAACAAGCAGAGTGACATTGACGTTCTGGTTAGGAGTGTCAATCTTTTTGGCCAACTTTCCTCTGCAAAGATAAACTGGGGAAAAAGCGAGGCTCTGATGGTGGGGGAGAAACTAGAAAATCAGCTTACGCTGCCGGGTGGGTTGATTTGGAAAAAAGGAGGTTTTAAGTATCTTGGCGTCTTTATTGGAAATCAGCAGTTTGAGCAAAAAAATTGGGATGGGGTCATAGAGAAGATTAACGGGAGACTAAACAAGTGGAAGTGGCTAATGCCAAGAATATCTTTTAGAGGAAGAGTGCTCATTTTAAATAATCTTGTTTCCTCATCCCTGTGGCACCGCCTCATGTGCATGGACCCCCCTGCTGGTTTGTTGTCCAAAATTCAGTCTGTTTTGGTGGACTTTTTTTGGGGGGGTGGACTCCACTGGGTTCCTCAAGCCCTGTTATTTCTTCCCAAAGAGGAGGGGGGGCAAGGAGTGATTCATTTAGCTAGTAGAGGTGCTGCTTTTAGACTGACTTTCATACAGAGACTGCTGACGGGCCCCCAGGACCTGGTATGGAGGCCTTTGGCCTGTGTTATTTTACAGAGAGTCCTTGGGCTTGGGCTAGACCTCCCTGTGTTTTTAATGGATTTTAAGAACTCTAATGCACTGTCTTTACCCAGTTTTTACCGCAGTCTCTTTTCAGTGTGGACTCTTTTTAAAAAACAAAGAGGGCCATGCGATTCCCTCTACTGGTTGTTGAGGGAGCCGCTGGTTTTTGGTGGTCGCCTTGGTGTCCTGCCGGGAGTTGGAAGGACCTTCCTTGATAGGCTGTGTTCCAGGAACATTCTCACTCTGAAGCAAGTGGTGGAACTGGCTGGTCCTGGCCTCAACAACGCCTCAGCTTTAGCAGCTCATCTTGGTGTCAGGTCGAATCGTTTCATCGATGGTCTTCTTGCACACTGGAAACAGGAGCTTCATGGACTTGAGCACTCCCTACTCTTGGACTTTAGCAATGGCACGCTGCAGCCAGAAAGCACTGACCCCTTTCCCTCTCTCACGCTCCATATGGACTTTGACGTCGCTCCTTGCTCCTTACTGGCGTTCTGTGCTCCCACTGGTGTGGACTTTGGAGGAGCCAGTGGTAAGGCACTCTACAGACTGGTGGTGATGGCACTCAACAAGGACTGATTGAACACCTGTGTGGACACTCCTTGGAGAGCCTATTTTAAACTAGGAAAAGGGCATCGGCCTGCCTGGAGGGCTCTTTACAAAGCCCCTCTCCCTAAGAGGCATGGAGACTTACAGTGGAGGGTCCTGCATGGTATTATAGCAGTCAATGCTTTTGTTTCTGTGATTAACAGCAGTGTCAGTGATCAGTGTGTTTTTTGTTCCTCTAGGGAGACTGTTTTTCATTGTTTTATTGAATGTCAGCGCCTGAGTGGCCTCTTTGAACTTCTCACAAAACTTTTTCATATTTTTAAGGAAGTTTTCTCTAAGCAGGTTTTCATTTGTGGTTTTATGTACAATCGTCGTTTTAAGCAGAAGTGTCAACTACTGAACTTTGTTTTAGGACAGGCAAAGTTGGCTATCTATGTAAGCCGGAGAAGAAAACTTGAAAATGTTGAGAATGATGTTGATGTCAAAATTTTATTTGTGAGGCTACTTAAAGCCAGAATCAGGCTGGACTTTCAGTTTTTTATGGGGAATGGGGATGTGGAAGGTTTCAGGACCCTCTGGTCCCTGGAGAATGTCCTCTGTTCAGTTCATGATGGACAGCTTTTTTTTGGGCGTTTTTTGGGGGATTAATTTTCTGTGTAACATAGCATGATATAGAAATTGTATTGACTGATGGACAAGTGTGTTTATTAAAGATCTTTTAAAAATCAAATCTCTCTCTCTCTCTCGTGTGCTTACTTTTTTTTGAAGTGTGCAATAAAGGCTTTTTTCAAGGTCTCTCTCTCTCTCTCTCTCTCTCTCTCTCTACCCCCCCCCCAAAAAAAATAATCCACCTTCTCTTGTTTGTTTTTTTGTTTGTTTTCTTTTCCTTTGTATAACCCCCCAACCCCCACCCCTTCCCCAGGTCGCTGTCCCTTCAGACAGTACATGCCCAGCAAGCCCGCCAAGTACGGCATCAAGCTGTGGCTGACATGCGACGCTTGGTCCAGCTGCACGTGGAAGATGCAGGTCTACACCGGCAAACCCGAAAGGGAAGGTCTCCCCGAAAAGAAGCTGGCCACCCGAGTCATCCTCAAGCTCACCGAGGGACTGGGACCCGGGCGGAACGTCACCTGCGACAACTTCTTCACGTCCCACAAGCTTGCGCGCAGGCTCCTCGCCGAACGGGACCTGACCCTACTGGGGACCCTGCGCGCCAACAGGCCCGAGATCCCGCAAGAGCTGCTCGACGTCAGGGGCAGGGCGGTCGGCTCCTCGTCCTTGGCGTTCTCCTCGTCCGGGGCTCCCGACGTCGCCCTGGTGTCCTACCTCGCCAAGAGGAACAAGAACGTGCTGCTCCTCACCACCGCCGACAGGTACCTGCGAGGCCCGCTGCTGAGTGACCGCGTCGATCACAAACCCCTCGCGATGCTCCACTACAATCGCACCAAGGGAGGAGTCGACACCCTAGACAAGGTCGTGGCCACGTACAGCTGCAGGAGAAAAACCTGCCGCTGGCCCCTGGTCCTGTTCCACAACATGGTGGATGTTTCTGCGTACAACGCCTTCGTCCTGTGGCGGGAGCTCAATCCCGCGTGGATGACCGGCAGACGCAACAGGTGCAGGTTGTTCACGGAACAGCTGGGCAAGGCGCTCGTGGCCCTGCTCGTGCTCAGGAAGAGGAGGAGAGAGAGGGCTAGGGCGAGGGAGAGGGAGAGGGAGGGGGAGAGGGTGAGGGAGAGGATCCCCCGCCGCAGCAACGACGACGACGACGACCCCGAGGCCGCCTCGCGAGGAGTACCCCCGCGGTCTTTGGAAGAAAAGAGGAAGAGGTGCCACATGTGTCCCAGGAGCAAGGACACCAAGACCAAAATGGTGTGCCGCGGGTGTCGCTTGCACGTGTGTGGAAGATGCGCGCTCAAGTACTGCCCTGCCTGCGCTCCCGCCAGCCGCGGTCCTCTCGCCTCTTCCACCTCCTCCTCCTCCTCCTCCTCCTCCTCCTCAGTCGAATAGCAAGTCCTCCACAAACCACCGGGTGGGGAGATCGACTGTCCATTCCTTGGAAAAAAAAATACAAAGGGGGGTCATATCGACCCCATCTCACCCAAAACACCGAGGTGGGGGGGTCTAGTCGACCCCCACCCCCATCCCCAAGTCCTCAACACAAAACCTCCAGGAGATCAACTATCTATTCCTTGGAGAGAAAAAAAAAAGCAAGCGGGGTCGATATGACCCCCTCAAAAAAATACAAAGGGGGTCATACCCCTCCGAGGTGGGGTCTATTCGACCCCCACCCCTCATCCCAAGTCCTCAACACAAAACCACCGGGAGATCAACTATCTATTCCTCAACAGTAACACCTCCACCCCCAAGTCCTCAACACAAAACCACCCTGAGATCAACTATCTATTCCTTGGAGAAAAAAAAGCAGCGGGGTCGATATGAACCCCTCAAAAAAAATACAAAGGGGGTCCATATGACCCCCTCTCAACCAAAACCCCGAGGTGAGGGGTCTAGTTGACCCCGAGACCACCACCCCTCCTTCCTCGACGAACCACGGGGAGATCAGCCATCTACTCCATGGAAAAGAAACAGCGGGGTCGATATGACCCCCTTGAAATATCCAAAAGGGGGTCGTCGACCCCACCTAGGAAAATACTCAGGGGGGTCGACATGACCCCTTTCACCCAAAACCCTGAGGTGAGACACCCCCCACCCCCCTAAAAAAAACACTGGCAGATAAACTATCCACTCTGGAAAAAAAAAACAAAAAAAAAAAAACAGGGGTCCATATGACCCCCACCCCACCACCATCGTTATGTGGCACGTGGAAACACAAGGTTTAAGGAAAAGTGGGTTTGTTAGTTCCCTGTAAGCAGCTTTGTTTATTATTCTAATAGCTCTCTTCTGAAGCATAAAGACTGGATAAATGTTTGTTTTATATGTATTTCCCCATACTTCGGTACAATATGTCATGTATGGGAGTATTAATGAATGATACAAAGTTTATAGTGTGGGTTGATTCAGCAAATATTTCACTCTGTGTAGTATTGCAATTGATTTAGATATTTTACATTTAATATAATTAATATGTGGCTTCCAACACAGTTTATTATCAATTATTACTCCAAGAAATTTAGTTTCAGATACCCTTTCAATCTCTACACCATTTCAAGATCCAAGGTTGTCATAGCCAGGAGCGGCACTGGGGTTAAGCTCCCAGTGCTCATAAAATGCTCCTTATGAAGTGCGTCTCGAAAAGCCTCTGACAACTAAGTCCAACTCCTAGCATGCCCATGTGGTTTAGTCTCTAAGCCTGGCGAAACTGCTTTTACTAATAGGAGAAGGGGCGAGGGCGGATCTCTGGCGCCTTAAAACCAGATGCTTCGGGTAGATGGTGGCTCGTCAACCTGGGAAGGTAACCCATCTAGGGGAAGGTAAACCCTGATTTCAAACCTCTGCTGCCTTGCGGCATACCCGGTCACGGGAAAGGCTTCGGTAGTCAACCCTGAGGAAAAATCTGGAGTCGGAGCCCCTAAGGCAGTTCTATGTTGTGCTCAACATCGTTCTGGCAGCTCCTGCAAAGGCACTGGTGCCAAACTGTAGCAGCCCTGCTGTTCCTTTGGATTCATCAGTGACGTGGACAAGGGGGACATGCTGCATGGGCAACATCCTGTCCTCCATATCTTCCTGCCCAGGATTGAATCCTACCAACGCCAAACGCTGGAAGGTAGAACACCGGATCACTGGAAAGGACACTCCAGCTTCGCCTTTGGCGTAGACAAAAAAACGGGGAATGACAGTTACCGGTTATAAGCCACCGCTCAATTGGCGTAGAGCGCGGCACCAGGGGTTGTTCCCGACGGTGGGAGGGATCATCGGATCTCACTGGACAGCTACCGCCCGCCTCAAGCTGGGCAGCCCCCAGCCAATAAGGTGTTGTCCCGCCACAGCTTGCTTTCCTCATTGGGTGCATGGGGATGAGGAGACGTCCGAACAGCAGGCTGAGAACCTTCACACCAGGCAAGACAATAAAACAAAAGAGACCAACTCTAAAACTGGGAACGTGGAACATCCGCACTGTGATGACAGGACTCACTGCTAACCTCAAGGACATCAACAACACCAGGAAGACTGCCATCATCAATAATGAGCTGAAGAGACTGGGAGTGGATATCGCCACTCTCCAGGAAACACGGTTGGCTGACGCAGGCACACTGAGAGAGAAGGACTACACGTTCTACTGGCAGGGAAAGGGCAGTGATGAACACAGGGAACATGGAGTGGGCTTCACAGTGAAGAACACCTTGCTGAAGATGGTGGAACCAGGCAGCACTGGCTCAGCACGACTCCTCACCCTGCGCCTGAACACCACTCAAGGCCCAGTCACCCTCGTCAGTGTGTATGCCCCAACACTGACAGCCACACCAGAGACAAAAGACGAGTTCTACGAGAATCTCGCAACAACTGTCAGGATCATCCCCAACTCTGAACAACTCATTCTCCTTGGAGACTTCAATGCCAGAGTGGGTGCTGACCATGACTCCTGGCCCTCTTGTCTTGGACCTTTTGGCGGGGGCAGAATGAACGACAACGGACAGCGGCTGCTCGAGTTCTGCACATATCACGATCTGTGCATCACAAACTCGTTCTTCAACACCAAGCCCCAACACAAGGTTTCCTGGCAACATCCGCGCTCAAAGCACTGGCACCAGCTGGACTTGAGCCTAACCAGGCGCACCTCACTGAAGAACGTGCTAATCACTCGTTCATTCCAGAGTGCAGATTGCGACACAGACCATTCATTAGTGTGTTGCAAGGTCAAGCTGCAGCTGAAGAAATTCCATCATGCTAGACAGTCTGGGAAGGCACGGATTGACACCAGCAAGATGGCTCAACCAGAACTTGTTGAGCAGTTTGCCTCCACCTTTGAGAAGGAACTTGGTGTACCACAAGAAGGAGAATCTGCAAAGCAGAAGTGGGAAGAGCTGCGAAACACCATCCACCGCACAGCCTTGGCTACCTTTGGGAGGAAGACCTCAAAGTCACAGGACTGGTTTGATGCCAAGTCGACCGAGATGACCCCCGTCATTGAAGCCAAGCGCTCAGCACTTGCTGAGTACAAGAAGTACCCAAACGAGAAGAATCTCCAGATTTTCAGGGCTGCGAGAAGCAAAGTTCAGCAGAGTGCTCTGCGCTGTGCCAACGAGTACTGGACTCAGCTCAGCCAAGACATTCAAACCGCTGCCATAACAGGGAACATCCGTGGTATGTACGATGGCATCAAGAAAGCACTTGGTCCGGCTCAGGGCAAGACGGCCCCCTCAAATCCTCCACTGGGGAGATCATCACAGAAAAGAACAAACAGATGGAGAGATGGGTGGAACACTACTCCAACCTCTACTCCAGACAGAACACCATGACACCGTCAGCCCTTGATGCCATCGACTGCCTGCCATCCATGGACGAACTTGACGCCGAGCCAACCATCGACGAACTCAGCAAGGCCATTGATAGCTTGGCAGCTGGCAAGGCACCCGGCAACGACGGCATACCCCCTGACCTGATCAAGCACTGCAAGACTGCCCTTCTGCTGCCATTGCATGACGTCCTCTGCCAGTGTTGGAAGGAAGGTGCCGTACCACAGGACATGAGGGACGCCAAGATCATCACCCTTTACAAAAACAAAGGGGAGAGAAGCGACTGCAACAACTACAGGGGCATCTCCCTCCTCAGCGTTGTTGGCAAAGTCTACGCATGAGTTGTTCTCGTTCGTCTACAGAAGCTTGCCGAACGTGTCTACCCCGAGTCTCAGTGTGGCTTCTGTGCTGAGCGATCGATGGTAGACATGATATTCTCCATTCGCCAACTCCAGGAGAAATGCAGAGAACAGAACATGCCCCTGTACGTCGCCTTCATCGACCTCACCAAAGCATTCGATCTGGTCAGCAGAGAGGGCCTTTTCAAGATCCTGCCAAAGATAGGATGCCCACCAAAGTTGCAAAGCCTCATCGAATCGTTTCACACCAACATGAAGAGGATAGTGCAGCACGACGGCAACGTCTCAGAGCCATTCACCATACGCAGCGGAGTGAAACAGGGCTGTGTACTTGCGCCAACCCTCTTTGGGATTTTCTTTGCTATGCTCCTGAGGCATGCCTTCAGCACAGCAACAGAGGGAATCCACCTTCACACAAGATCTGACGGCAGGCTTTTCAACCTCGCCCACCTGAAAGCCAGAACCAAAGTACGCGAGGCTCTAATCAGAGACATGCTGTTCACAGACGACGCTGCAGTCACAACCCACACACAGCAGGAGCTTCAGACCCTGATGGACCGCTTCTCCCAGGCATGCAAGGACTTCGGGCTTACCGTCAGCCTGAAGAAGACTAACGTCTTGGCGCAAGGCACGGAAGCACCACCAACCATCACCATCGACGGCTACGAGCTGGAGGCCGTGAATCAGTTCACGTACCTGGGGTCCACGATCAGCAACTACCTCTCCCTTGATACAGAGATCAACAAGAGGATTGGAAAATCAGCCTTCACACTCGCTCACCTCACCACACGAGTGTGGGAGAATCTCAAACTCTCTGTCAAGACGAAGATGGCAGTGTACAATGCCTGCGTCATCACCACACTGCTCTATAGGAGTGAGACGTGGACAACATATGCCCGGCAGGAAAAGAGACTGAACTCCTTCCACTTGCGCTGCATTTGCCACATCCTGGACATATCCTGGCAGGACAAAGTGCCCAACACAGAAATTCTGTCCCGCGCCGGCCTTCCCTCCATGTTCACTCTACTCAGGCAGCGCAGGATCCACTGGCTAGGCCACGTTCAACGTATGGAGGATGGCAGAATCCCCAAAGACGTCCTCTACGGAGAACTGGCAACTGGCAGGAGAGACGTTGGCCGCCAACAGCTGCGCTTTAGAGACGTCTGCAAGAGAGACATGAAGGCCCTGGAGATCAACACAGAGCGCTGGGAGGACCTTGCAACGGACCGCTCCAAATGGAGAGGCACCCTGACCAGACAGCTCAAGGCAGTTGAAGAGAGACTGACTGCTGCAGCAGATGAAAAAAGGACCCGCAAGAAGAACCGCCACAGACCCAGCAGCACGGAGACCACCCACAAGTGTGACCTGTGTGACAGAGACTGCCATTCGCGCATCGGCCTGTTCAGCCACAGGCGGTGCTGTTCCAGCAGAGTAGACGTTTAGGATTCTCTTCCATGGTCATCATAGACCGACGGAGGCCGACAAGATACTAAGTTGTTGTGACGGTGGTTAAAAACTATAAATTTTGTCTTACTTAAATTGAGCATTAATTTGTTTGAATCAAACCACAGTTTAAGCTTTCCTAATTCCTTTCCTAGTGTATCCAAAAGTTGTTCCAAATTGCTTCCACTACATAATAAATTAGTATCATCGGCAAACAATATTGAATCCATTTTTTTCCGAGATTTTACATATATCATTTATATGGGTGTTTTTATTTATTAGGGGTCCAATGTGTGACATTGGTGGCAAAATTTAAAACTGATCAAATCTGCACATGAAATTGACTAATCACTATCCAATTGTGTCAGGTTTATGAAACTATTAACTATTTTCGTAACGGCATTCGCGTTCAGGAACTCTTGAGGATGAGCGCTTACTTCAACTACTTGTAAATGGAGACGTAAACGGGACACTCAGGCTTTTGTTTCCCCGTGTGCCAATGCACTTTGCAATGGCACACGTTTTACACGAAACAACTTCAACACTTCCAGTATTTTTCACGCATCAAAACTCATCAACAGCTACATTTTCATGACATATTAAGATGTGATAACGTGTATACATACCTTCAAATTCTCCCTGTTTGTTGGATAAGACGTAAAATCACAAAAGGCGTAAATGCGGGACACGGAAGTTTGGACCTTTGATAACTTCAATATAAAGTGACCACGGTTAATCCTCTCCACATGGGTTGAGCACATCCGGGGTAGAGAAAATAAAAGTGCTTTCCCAGGGCGGTCACCTCGCCAGACGGGGCTGCGCGCGGCCGACCAAGACCGAAGACGTAAATTTTTTAAAGGACACCGTATTCGATGTGTCATAAATGTTTGAGATTTTATTGAAATATTCTACATCCGAGCTTCACAAAGACTGATCTCCTTTTTTACGTGTATGGTTTGGGATTTGAAAGGTGCAAAGTGAAAAGCATCAGCACTTCCTGTTTTCTGGTTACTTTACCAAATAACTTGCATGTTGCTGCGTAAATTCGGGGGCACGGAAATTTACGTTGTACGAGTAAATTTGCAGGGGTCGCCGTACAAAAACCATAGATCCAATCACATTGGGGAATGTTTTATTTTGAATTTGCATTACAACTCTGTTATCTCTTGCATAAATGAGTAGAAAGAGTTACTCAGAGATCACTTTACAGTACTTTGAAACTGATGCGATTTTCATGTCACACAAAAACTGGGAAAAATGAGGGGACACGACCAATAGTTTCGATTCTAACGGCAAAATCAATGATTTTTTTTTTTTTAAATTGCAATGCAAGTCTGAAACTCTTTTATGTTCCCTTGCATATTATAAAAACGAAACCGAGATCTGCAAATTACAGAAAAAGAGAGAGCGCTTGAAAGTCGGATACCCCTGATATAGTGCACTGGACCCCCCCCCCCCAAAAAAAAAAACAACACCCATATACATGTTGAATAACAGTGGCCCCAAAACTGAACCCTGTGGGACTCCACAAGTAACCTTCAGTAACTGTTAGTTTTTGTTACCAACACATACATACTAATATCTATTCTTTAAGTAACTACATAACCAGGACAGTGCTACCCACCTAATACCACAATTTTGCAGTTTCTTTAATAATAAATTATGATCCACTGTATCAAATGCTTTTTTAACCCATAAGAACCCAGACCCATTTTTCATTAAAGGAAAATTATGTGTGATATACCACAGACCAAGTGGACCATATAGAACACATTTCTGATTTTTTTTTTTTTTTTTTTTTTTTTCAGAATAACACTTTTTAATACCAAATTTATTTATTTAGCGAATGCAAAGTCCTTAAGCCAAGCAGTTGCCTCCTGGTTTGCTGTATGGAGGGTGTGTAATCCTCCTTCCAGTCTTTGGAGCGGGAAAGCCTCTATGATGTGTTCCATTGTTTGCTCCTCTCCACATGCGCACAGTGGGCTAAGGCTACTGCCCCATCTGTGAAGGCTGGCCAAGCAGGGGCCGTGTCCAGTCCTGAAGCGATTGAGTGTAGACCACTGTCTCCTTGGGAGGTTGGTGCCCGGGACCTGTTGGTTGGGGTTTGTCACAAGGTGTTTGTTTGGGACCTCCTTGGTCTCCCATTCCTCTTGCCAAGCTATCTGGATGGTAAAGTCAGCTGGGGGAGGGTTTTTCTAAATTGGCCATCTGGATGGAAGTCGGGCAGTGGGAGGGGTGTAGATATCTGCATGAATTGGTAGGTGAGGAGAATCTTTAGCTTTTTGAAGCATCCTTTGAGTTAATGCTGCTCGCCAGATGTGTGGAGGGGCTATGTTTGACAGTACAGGGAGCAAGGGGAGTGGCGTTGAGCGGATTGTTCCAGTTATAGTTCTTATGGTTGTGTTGAGCTGAGTGTCTGCGTAGTGTGTGTAAGATGACCTGGACCAGACAGGGGCAGAATATTCTGCTACAGAGTATGAAAGGGCCAGTGCTGAGGTGCGCAGGGTGGAGGCTGCCGCCCCCCATTTTGCACCAGCGAGCTTGCAGAGCAGGTTGTTTCGTGCCTTCACCTTAGCAGCCTTCCCCTTTAGATGTTCCTTGAAGGATAGGGTCCTATCAAGGGTCACTCCAAGGTAGGCTGGATTCGGGGCATGCTTAAGCTTGAGTCCGCTCAGGTGGATGTTTAGTTCTCTGGCAGCTTTTATATTGTGGAGATGGAATATGATTGAGACGGTTTTTGCTGGGCTTGGTTTTAGGAGCCAGATTTTGCAAAACTGGTCCAGTTTGGCAAGATCTTCTGTGAGCACCCGTTCCAGTGGCTCAAAGTCTGGTGCTTGGAGTGCCAAATAGATGTCATCTGCATAGATGAATTTGCGGGATTTTGTAGTGGGCAGGTCGTTTACGTAGAGGTTGAACAGAGTTGGAGCTAGAACTGAGCCTTGTGGGAGTCCGTTTTTCAGCATTCTGCATGCACTTATGTTATCAAGAAATTTTACATATGTATTTACATGTTACCATTTCATAATGCATTGTGCTTAAACAACTCTCCACCTTTGACACAACTGGATGGACTCATGTTACAACCCCTGCACAGCACATGCTTGTGCAGGAATGTAATCTGACCTGCAACAGCCCCACTGGATGGACTGGAAGTCACCGCTTGACCAAACTTATGTTTATACCTTATATGGAGTTGTTTCTCTGTTTCTGTCTTACCTCGCGAGATGAGAACTTGTTATATGATTTTGTGTTCTTTGTTCCGCCCAGTGTGGGTGCGGCAGATGCTGTGAAAACTTTTCCACTGTCTATTTTTGTCCTGTATAAAAGGGAAGTGCTGTCTCTGCGCAGCAGCATTCACTTCGGGACACGGCCTTGTAGGCCAAAAGCACAGGTACTCATACAGAGTGACACTCACGGGTGATACAGCGAGAAGAGTAGAGAGCTGGCATCGGGCGTAGGGATTCCAGAACACAAACACTCACAGCAGATAACACTCCCAAGTAATACGGCAAGATGAGTAGAGACTGGCACCGGGCATAGGGGTTCCAAAGTACAGATACTCAAACCGGATAACACTCACAAGTTATGTAACAGGATGAGACGAGAGCTGACACCAGACGTAGGGGTTTCAGCCAACAGTGCTTTAAGTCGCAGCCCCAAATGAACGAAGCTGCTCCTTTTAATCCTCATTAGCAGCGCCTCAGCTGATGAGGATTAAATGGGCCCCAGCCGTCCCGTAACACTGACAGCTGGGAGCCTGCTGAGACGCTGCCCAATGAGAGGCAGGGATGAGAAGGGGCATGGTCTGAGCGCCGGAACCCGGCGTCTCATCCCATGGTGACACCTATGACATCTACCAACACAGGACTCGCGATGCCGTCATATACACAATAGGACTGACTACGTATGATGTAGGCATGAGGTCGAATGATTCCTTCCTTGATATCTTTATGATGTCATAGACCATCACTCACGATGACTGCCTTCGTGTCTTTATGATGTCATATAGACCATCACTCACCAAAGAAGACATACTCATAGGACAAAGCACTTGAAACCGGATGGGAGTTGCCAGAAACAGGACAGAAGAGATACTCATCACCGGATTAAGAATAGGACACACTAATTTAAACCATTATCAATTGCAGGCATCATAGGACTCGCTATGCCATCGTCAAAGATCATAGGACATACAGTAGGACAGCTTCCAAGATAAAACACAGGCATGACTCATGATCATGACTCTCTATGACATCATCACACATCATAGGACTCATGATGACACCGATCAAAGGCAGGAATCACTGAATGAGAGCTGAAGTGCTTGCTTACACCATTTGTTTATATCACTATAAATTCAAGAAATCTCTGCCTTGGCATCAACAACCATAGGACATCATAGGACAGCCTATGATTTGCCTATGATGTCTGCATCATAGGACATCAAGCCTGCCTTCATGTCTTTATGATGTCATATACAGTGATGCCTTCCTGACAGCATATGATATATGATAAGCCTTTATTAGTCCCTCAATGGGGAAATTCCAGGATTGCAACAGCACAGGGATAGCAACACTCAGAGCAACAATCAGAAAGCAAGAAAAAACAAGAGCAGCGAGTATGCATATGTACATATAAACATAAATATATAGACACACGGTGCGGAGCATTGTAGCTAGATGGAATAAATATATAGATATATAAACACAGTGCAGAGCATTGTAGCTAGATGGAATAAATATATGAATATATAAACACACACAATGCGGAGCATTGTAGCTAGATGGAATAAATATGTAAATATATAAACACACACAGTGTGGAGCATTGTAGCTAGATGGAATAAATATGTAAATATAGTATATAAACACACACATACACACATGATGCGGTCCTTGATGTCTGTATGATGTCATACAGTTAACATCAGGACTGGTGATCATAGGACATCCAGCCTGCCTTCATGTCTTTATGAGGTCATATACAGTGATACCTGCCCTAAAGCATATGACATGATGGTGTCCTTGATGTCTTTATGATGTCATACAGTGAACATCAGGACTTGCGATCATAGGACATCAAGCCTGCCTTCATGTCTTTATGATGACATATAAAGTGATAACTGCCTGACAGCGTACGATATGATGTTGTCCTTGATGACTTTGTCATACAGTGAACATCAGGACTCGCGATCGTAGGACATCAAGCCTGCCTTCATGTTTTTATGATGTCATATACAGTGATGCCTTCCTGACAGCGTATGACATGATGCTGTCCTTGATGTCTGTATGATGTCATACAGTGACCATCAGGTCTCGTGATCATAGGACTTCCAGCCTGCCTTCATGTCTTTATGATGTCATATACAGTGATACCTGCCTGACAGCGTATGACATGATGCTGTCTTTGATGTCTGTATGGTGTCATACAGTGAACATCATGACTCGCCATCATGGGATATCAAGCCGGCCTTCATGTCTTTATGATGACATATACAGTGATAACTGCCTTACAGTGTATGATATAATCCTGTCCTTGACGACTTTATGATGTCATACAGTGAACATCATGACTCGCCATCATGGGATATCAACCCTGCCTTCATGTCTTTATGATGTCATATACAGTGATGCTGTCCTTGATATCTTTATGATGTCATATACAGTGACCATCAGGACTCCTAATGCCATCCATTCAAAGCAGTATATATGGAAATCTTAAGCAAGGGTGTAAGCTTGCTTACACCTTCTTTTTAAGGGCATGCAGAAGTACTTGCTTATACTTGGGTTTCTATTTGCATGCACAGGCATGCACTGATATGTTCTATTTCATACAATGATTGAATCTTTATTTTCAGATAGATTAAAAGTTAAGATTAAAAAAAAAGAAACAGAACAATATAACAAAGGGAAAAAATAATCAAACAAGGTCAAATCAAACAATAACTCCTCTGATTATACAGTTCAACATGAGTTATCCGAAATGGGTGATGGCTGAAGCTGCAGCTTATATTGCCCACCCATATTCCATCCAAGAATCCAGAAGAAAAACAAAAGAGAGATTACAATTCAGAACAAAGCTAAGACAAAACGTGACAAAAAACTAAGCAACAACACAACACAGACTGAATATGACCCTTATGAGATTTTACATGTCATCATGTATATATGTTAATTGTATTTCTTCCTTTAGTTTTTGTTTAAATTGTCCAAGCGTTGTACAAGATTTTAATTTGGGTCCAAAAGTGTTCCACAATCTGACTCCTTGCACTGAAATAATGTGTTGCTTGGTGGTAGTTCTCACTGAGGGTTTTTGAAATATACATGTTCCTCTTACATTGTTTCTCCCTCATTTGGAACAACTTTTGGATATTTGCGGGCAGTGATAGATTCTTTACTTTAAACATAAATACTGCATTTTTTAAAGTCAACCAGATCTTTCAACTTGAGAACTTTTAATTTAAAGAAAAGTGGGTTTGTTGGTTCCCTGTAAGCAGCTTTGTTTATTATTCTAATAGCTCTCTTCTGAAATATAAAGACTGGATAAATGTTTGTTTTATATGTATTTCCCCATACTTCGGTACAATATGTCATGTATGTTAGTATTAATGAATGATACAAAGTTTATAGTGTTGGTTGATTCAGCACATATTTCACTCTGTGTAGTATTGCAATTGATTTAGATATTTTACCTTTAATATAATTAATATGTGACTTCCAACACGGTTTATTATCAATTATTACTGCAAGAAATTTAGTTTCAGATACCCTTTCAATCTCTACACCATTAACACTAAGTTTAGATACTAAGTTGTTGTGATGGTCGTTAAAAACTATAAATTTTGTATTACTTAAACTGAGCGTTAATTTGTTTGAATCAAACCACAGTTGAAGCTTTCCTAATTCTTTTCCGAGTGTATCCAAAAGTTGCTCCAAATTGCTTCCACTGCATAATAAATTAGAATCATCGGCAAACAATATTGAATCCATTTTTTTCCGAGACTTTACATATATCATTTATATACATGTTGAATTACAGTGGCCCCAAAACTGAACCCTGTGGGACTCCACAAGTAACCTTCAGTAACTGTGAGTTTTTGTTACCAACACATACATACTGATATCTATTCTTTAAGTAACTACATAACCAGGACAGTGCTACCCCCTAATACCACAGTTTTGTAGTTTCTTTAATAATAAATTATGATCCACTGTATCAAATGCTTTTTTAAGATCCAGGAATACCCCAACTGAATACTTTTTATTTCCAATGGCAGTTGATATTTTTTCTATAAATTCCATTAGAGCAAATGCAGTTGTCCTCTTGTGTCTGAACCCATATTGCTGCTCACACAATAAATTATTCTTCATTATGAAGTTGTTAATTCTCTCAAAGAATATTTTTTCAAATATCTTGGAAAATTGCGGCAATAGTGAAATTGGTCTATAGTTTGAAAATTCATCTCTGTCACCCATCTTGTATATCGGAATTGCTTTAGCTATTTTCATTGCATAGGGAAATATACCTGTTTGTAGAGACAGGTTACAAATATACTGTACGTCAGTGGTTTCACTAAGCATTCAATAGTAGTTTTGACTAAGAGCATGTCAATACCATCACAGTCCATAGATGTTTTACTTTTAAACGATTTAACAATTTAAATGACCTCTTTCTCGTCTCTGTTCTTTATGAAAATGGGAGTCTTTTATAGCAGTGTTTTTGCTTACTGTATCACCCGTAGGTGCCGTAATGGGTATTTCTCGAGCCAAATTAGGACCAATGTTTACAAAAAAGTTATTAAATTCATCTGCAGGTGAGACTGCATTCACACTCTGAGTCGTTTTACTTTTTTTTTTTTTAATTGGTTGGGTAGCTTGTATTTCTATTTTTATTTCCAAGAATATTGTGAAGTATTGTCCATGTATTTTTAATATTGTCTCTGATTTTCTCCAGTTCTTTACTGTAATAGTCTCTTTTACTATATCTCATTATATATGTTAACTTATTTTTGTATGTTTTATACTGCTTCTCTGCTTCTTTTGTCCTCCTATTCTTTAGAAAAACTTTATATAATAAATTTTTCTTTTTACACACCTTTTGTAATCCTTTGGTTAACCATGGCTTATCGTCAAATTTATGTTTCAGCTTCTTCTTTACTAATGGACATTTTTTTTTCATAAAGAATGGTTACAATGTTCATAAATGTGTCATAGGCTTCATTTACATCTGATACATAGACTTTTGTACAGTCTTGCTTCAGCAGGTCTTTACTAGAACTGATTGCATTTTGTGATTTGTATCTGAAAGATTTTAAAGTTTTTTTCTGTATTGGCCCCTGTGTGGCCATGGATAAGTGGCAAATGGTCACTTATATCATTTATCAATAATCCACTTTCTTTTTTCTTATGAATAATATTAACAAACAGGTTATCAATAAGGGTAGCAGTGTAAGAGAACATGGGAAGACTTGGTGATTGAGCAATATCACAGTTTATTTAGGGTACACAGGGGTGGTGGAGAAGTTCAGTTTTGTTGGGTTCCTGCACATGAAGGGTTGAAAGGGAATGACTGTGCAGACAAAATAGCAAAAAGTGCTCTTGAAAAAGACATAACTATACCATTGTCTCATTTTCCATTATCTTTCATTTCCGTATTTGTGACAGTGTAATAAGAAGTGCTCAACATTTTTTTTTACTCCACATTCTCTACATTTTTCACTTTCACTTTTCCCCATGGTGAATAAAGTGCTTTTGATGATGTAAATATAAATTGAAGAAATCTGTCTGTATGTTGTGATCATAGGACATTATAGGATGGCCTATGATGTGTTCATAATGTCCTTGTGTCTTGATTTCTTTTTGATTTCATTTATATGATGTTGTCATATAGACAAAAGGACGATGCCGTCATTTACACAATCGGACACAGCACTTTAAGGCACACCCAATCGAAGAAGTAAATCTTGAAATCTTACAAAATATCACTCTATAAATTCAAGAAATCTGTCAGTTTCTGTGTAAATCTGCAAATCTTACTCATCACACGATTAACAATGGCACACACTACTTTAAACACACCCATTTGAAGCAGTACATGTATGTGTATCACGATCATAGAACATCAAAGGATGGCCAATGATGTCTGCATGATGTCCTATGCTGATCCTATGATATCAGGCAGCATAGGACTCGAGGATCCTATGACATCTGCCAACATAGGACTCGCGATGCCATCATATACACAATAGGACTGATTACGTATGATGCAGGCTTGAGGCTGAATGATTCCTGTCTTGATAGCTTTATGATGTCATATAGCCATCACTCACCAAAGAAGACATACTCATAGGACAAAGCACTTGAAACCGGATGGGAGTTGCCAGAAACAGGACAGAAGAGATACTCATCACTGGATTAAGAATAGGACACACTAATTTAAACCATTATCAATTGCAGGCATCATAGGACTCGCTATGCCATCATCAAAGATCATAGGACATACAGTAGGACAGCTTCCAAGATAAAACACAGGCATGACTCACGATCATGACTCTCTATGACATCATCACACATCATAGGACTCATGATGACACCGATCAAAGGCAGGAATCACTGAATGAGAGCTGAAGTGCTTGCTTACCCCATTGGTTTCTATTGGCATGCACAGGTATATCACTATAAATTCAAGAAATCTCTGCCTTGGCGTCACAACCATAGGACATCATAGGACAGCCTATGATTTGCCTATGATGTCTGCATCATAGGACATCAAGCCTGCCTTCATGTCTTTTTGATGTCATATACAGTGATGCCTTCCTGACAGCATATGATATATGATAAGCCTTTATTAGTCCCTCAATGGAGACATTCCAGGATTGCAACAGCACAGGGATAGCAACACTCAGAGCAACAATCAGAAGGCAAGAAAAAACAAGAGCAGCGAGTATGCATATGTACATATAAACATAAATACATAGACACACAGTGTGGAACATTGTAGCTAGATGGAATAAATATATAGATATACTGTATAAATACAGTGCAGAGCATTGTAGCTAGATGGAATAAATATGTAAATATATATAAACACACACACACACACATATGATGCTGTCCTTGATGTCTGTATGATGTCATAGAGTGAACATCAGGACTCGTGATCATAGGATATCCAGCCTGCCTTCATGTGTTTATGATGTCATATACAGTTATACCTGCCCTAAAGCATGACATGATGCTGTCCTTGATGTCTTTATGATGTCATACAGTGAACATCAGGACTTGCGATCATAGGACATCCAAGCCTGCCTTCATGTCTTTATGACGACATATAAAGTGATAACTGCCTGACAGCGTATGATATGATGTTGTCCTTGATGACTTTATGATGTCATACAGTGAACATCAGGACTCGCGATTATAGGACATCAAGCCTGCCTTCATGTTTTTATGATGTCATATACAGTGATGCCTGCCTGACAGCATCTGATATGATGCTGTCCTTGATCTCTTTATGATGTCATATACAGTGACGGTCAGGACTCCTAATGCCGCCCATTCCAAAGCAGTAAATCTGAAAATCTTAAGCAAGGGTGTAAACAGCTTGCACCCTTGCTTACACCTGCTTTCTAAGGGCATGCAGAAATACTTGCTTATACTTGGTTTCGAAAAACAACATGAGCGATTACAATTCAGTACAAAGCTAAGACAAAACGTGACAAGAAAAACTAAGCAACAACACAACACAGACTGAATATGACAATCCTTATGTGATTTAACATGTCATCTTTTATATATGTTTGGAGTATTTCGTCCTTTAGTTTTTGTTTAAATTGTCCAAGAGTTGTACATGATTTTAATTCGGGTCAAAAAGTTTTCCACAATCGTGACTCCTTGCACTGAAATATAGTGTTGCTTGGTGGTAGTTCTCACTGAGGGTTTTTGAAATATATATGTTCCTCTTAAATTATATTGTTTCTCCATTATTTGGAACAACTTTTGGATATTTGCAGGCAGTGATAGATTCTTTACTTTAAACATTATTACTGCAGTTTTAAAGTCAATCAGATCTTTCAACTTGAGAGCTTTTAATTTATAAGCAGCTTTATTATTCTAATAGTTCTCTTCTGAAACAAAGACTGGATAAATGTTTGTTTTATATGTATTTTCCCATACTTCAGTACAATATGTCATGTATGGGAGTATTAATGAATGATACAAAGATTATAGTGTGGATTGATTCAGCAAATATTTCACTCTGTGTAGTATTGCAGTTGATTTAAATATTTTACCTTTAATAGAATTAATAGGTTACTTCCAGCACAGTTTGTTATAATTATTGCTACAGTTTAGATGCAGATACCGTTTCAATCTCTGCACTATTTACATTAAGTTTAGATACTAAGTTGTTGTGATGGTCGTTAAAAACTATAAATTTCGTCTTACTTAAATTGAGCGTTAATTTGTTTGAAACAAACCACAGTTTTAGCTTTCCTAATTCTTTTCCGAGTGTATCCAAAAGTTGTTCCAAATTGCTTCCACTGCATAATAAATTAGAATCATCGGCAAACAATATTGAATCCATTTTTTTCCGAGACTTTACATATATCATTTATATACATGTTGAATTACAAGTAACCTTCAGTAACTGTGAGTTTTTGTTAACAACACATACATACTGATATATATTCTTTAAGTAACTACATAACCAGGACAGTGCTACCCCCTAATACCACAATTTTTTAGTTTCTTTAATAAATTATGATCCACTTTATCAAATGCTTTTTTAAGATCCAGGAATACCCCAACTGAATACTCTTTATTTTCAATGGCAGTTGATATTTTTTCTATAAATTCCATTAGAGCAAATGCAGTTGTCCTCTTGTGTCTGAACCCATATTGCTGCTCACACAATAAATTATTCTTCATTATGAAGTTAATTCTCTCAAATATTTTTTTTCAAGTATCTTGGAAAATTGTGGCAATAGTGAAATTGGTCTATAGTGTGAAAATTCATCTCTGTCACCCGTCTTGTATATCGGAATTGCTTTAGCTATTTTCATTGCATAGGGAAATATACCTGTTTGTAGAGACAGGTTACAAATATACTGTACATCAGTGGTTTCACTAAGCATTCAATAATAGTTTTGACTAAGAGCATGTCAATACCATCACAGTCCATAGATATTTTACTTTTAACGATTTAACAATTTCAATGACCTCTGTCTTGTCTGTTTTCTTTATGAAAATGGAGTCTTTTATAGCAGTGTTTTTGCTTACTGTATCACCAGTAGGTGCTGTAATGGGTATTTCTCGAGCCAAATTAGGACCAATGTTAACAAAAAAGTTATTAAATTCATCTGCAGTTGAGACTGCATTCACACGCTTAGTCGTTTTACTATTTATCTTTTTTTAATTTGTTGGGTAGCTTGTACTATATTTCTATTTTTATTTCCAAGAATATTAAGTATTGTTCATGTATTTTTAATATTTTCTCTGTTTTTCACCAGTTCTATACTGTAATATAGAGACTGAACAAACTGATTAAGAAAGCTAGCTCTGTCCTGGGGCAGCGCCTTGATCCGATGGAGGAGATTGGAGAGAGAAGGACGGTGGCTAAACTGTCATCTCTGCTGGAGTCCGAGTTCCACCCTATGCAGGACATACTGGATGCACTGAGGAGCTCATTTAGCAGCAGACTACATCATCCCAGGTGCACAACCGAGAGGTTTCGTAGGTCCTTCCTACCAACGGCTGTCAGACTGTACAACCTAAGCAGGGCTGCTCGCAGAGATAGCAAAAAGACGTAACAAACTAATAGTTTTTTTGAATGCAAAAGATGCAATAGACTTACACAATGGTCCTCTCCGGCATACAACTAGGAACATACCGGTCGCTATGGAGGGTGAGAATATGTATGGGCACATAATCATACCATGTAGGATAACTAAATAGACGGTTATGCTGTTTCATACCACCTAGCAACAATGCTCTGCACTGTGTGTGTTTATATATTTACATATTTATTCCATCTAGCTACAATGCTCAGCACTGGGTGTGTTTATATCTACATATTATTCCATCTAGCTACATTGCTCCGCACTGTGTGTGTTTATATACTTGCATATTTATTCCACCTAGCTGCAATGCTCCGTACTGTGGGTGTTTATATATTTACATATTTATTCCATCTAGCTACAATGCTCTGCACTGTGTTCATATATTCATATATTTATTCCATCCAGCTACAATGCTCTGCACTGTGTGTCTGTGTGTGTGTGTATATATACTGTATATATTTTATAGTAATATGTACATATGTATATTAGCTGCTCTTGCTTGCTTGTTTTTTTTCTTGCCTTCTGATTGTTGCTCTGAGTGTTGCTATCCCTGTGCTGTTGCAATCCTGGAATTTCCCCGTTGTGGGACTAATAAAGGCTTATCTTATCTTAATAGTCTCTTTTATATGTTAATTTATTTTTGTATATTTTATACCACTGCTCTGCTTCTTTTGTCCTATTCTTTAGAAAAGCTTTATATAATAATTTCTTTTTACACGCTTTTGTAATCCTTTGGTTAACCATGGCTTTTAGACAAATTTATGTTTCAGCTTCTTCTTTACTAATGGACTTTTTTTTTCCATAAAGAGTGGTTACAATATTCATAAATGTGTCATAGGTTTCATTTACATCTGATACATAGACTTTTGTACAGTCTTGCTTCAGCAGGTCTTCTTTAAAAGAACTGATTGCATTTTGTGATTTGTATCTGAAAGATTTTAAAGCTTTTCTCTATTGGCCCCCGTGTGGCCATGGAAAAGTGTAAATACTGGCAAATGGTCACTTATATCATTTATTACAATCCACTTTCTTTTTTCTTATAAATAATATTAACAAACAGGTTATCAATAAGGGTAGCAGTGTGGACTGTGATTCTATTGGGATGTGTTATTGTGGGATATAGACTCATACTGTACATAGAATTCATGAACTCTGTAATTACATTTTGTTGAAATGGATTTAGTAAATCAATATTGAAATCTCCACAAATTACAACCCTTTTCTTACTAGTAATATTATTGTACAGCTCAACTAATTTATCTCTTAATTTCTCAATGCAAGTTCCCGGCATTCTATATATACAACTAATAATTAGATTTTTTGTTTTATCTTGGTCAATCTCAACAGTAACACACTCCGGAAGCCCTGGTAGTGCAATGGACATTCCATTTACAAGTTTACCACCTATACAGGTCATCGATATACAGTGCAACACCACCACCCTTTTTTTTTGAGATCTGTTAATATGAAACATTTTATTTCCCTCTATTGCCATCAGAGGAGCCTGCGCTTCATTAAGTCAAGTTTCAGAGACTGCAATCACTGTAAATTTTCTGTCTAGCCATTTTATATAGTCCTGAATCTGTGGAAAGTTTTTGTCAAGACTCCTGCTGTTGAAGTGTATTATTGATAGTTTACCATCTAGTTGCACTTGACTTTTGAATTGCTTTTCAGTGTAATATTCACAATGATTATGGATATTATCGAAAAAGTGTTTTTCAGGATCAATATCATTCTCCGTCTCTTGTAGTTTATGTTCTGCATGTCATATTTTCAGAGTTCGAATTTCCTCTCTCTGAATCAGATGACTTCCTCCAAATGGGGATAACTGAAGTCTACTCATGTCAGTCATAAGTTTTTTTTTTTGTTGTTGTTTAATTTTCTTAATCAGTGTTCATCTATATTTATTTAAGTAAGATCTCTGATTCTTATGGTTGTTGCTTCCTCAGGTGTTCCATTAAGTTTGATCCAGACTCTACAATTTCTTGTCCATGTTGCCTGTATCTTATTTGATGATTTGACAATCTCATTGATCTCTCTCTCGTCTCTCTTTATGAAAATGAAGTCTTTTATAGCAGTGTTTTTGCTTACTGTATCACCCGTAGGTGCCGTACTGGGTATTTCTCGAGCCAAATTAGGACCAATGTTAACAAAAAAGTTATTAAATTCCTCTGCAGGTGAGAATGCATTCACACTCTGAGTCGGTTTACAATTTTTTTTTTAAAAATTGGTTGGGTAGCTTGTATTTCTATTTTTTGACATGATTTCTGGCCCAGGAAACACGCACACAGGCTCGGGTGAGAATTAAGAGTTTTATTCAACAGCAGGTGTGTGGATGAATGAGTGGGAGATGTAAATGTTCTCTTGGGGACGGAGAGCACCGAGGACAGAACAGACACCGTACAGCCAGGCAACCCTGAGGACAGAGCAGAGAACAGGGGATGATCAATTGTCTCAGCAAGATGATGACAGTAATGAGTATTGATGATTGTAATAGTGTGGCTTACTTTTTTTTTTTTTTTTTTTTTTTGTTACTTATTTGTACCCGTAGGTAGATTTGGTTTGCAGTCTGGTGACAAGCCACCGGCTGCTGGTCGCTGCGTGCGCGAGCGCCCTAAACCTACATGTTTTTGGTATGCGGGAGGAAACCGGAGAAATCCCGGAGTAAACCCACGCAACACGGGGAGAACATGCAAACTCCACACAGCTCACTGTTGGTCGGGGGCTGGGATCGAACCCACGATCTCATGATCCCCGCGGTCCCCCGGCTGAGGGTAAAACTGTGCTGCCACAGTGCTAAACCACTGCGCCACCGTGCAGCCCCTTACTTGCAGACGTATTGGTGACTGGCGTTGGCACGAGAAGCTCCCACCTGGGAGACAGCGCCCAGCTGCGCTCGATGCAGTGAGGATGAGAGGAAAAACGACGAAGGGGAAATTCTGCCGCCAGGAGGGTCCACCTGTGCACAGGGGAAGAAGTGAGGAGAACAGGTAAAAGAGTACCTTACTTGAGGGTGACGTGCTGCGGCGTTGGCCGAGAGGAGTAGGCAAATGCAGAGCTTGAGCGTGGAGAAGAGCTGACGGCTCCAGGCCGAGGCTGCGGGCAGAGCAGGTTAAATAGTGGCAGCCTGATGAAGCCCAGGTGTGCGCACGGCTGGAGCGGATTACAGGCGGGAGCGAGTTGTGACATTTTTATTTCCAAGAATATTGTTAAGTATTGTCCATGTATTTTTAACCACTTGCACTCCGTTGTTCCACGGGCGGGCAAGTCTCTGCGTCCTATGACGCACGAGCCCTCGTGCGCCCTCGTGCGCGGTTGGACGCCTGACGCATGATGGTGGTGATGGTGATGTAGTAGCGTCCAAGCGCCACTCAAAAAAAAACAGCAGAGACAGCCGCGAACAGATTAGTTCATCTGATTGACCTCTCATTCAACTAATAAGAGCCTTGAATTGGGTTTCTGAAACCTTGAGGAGCCAATGAATGAAAATCTAGGAAGGAGGACCCGCCTACTGTGAACGCAGGAGCCAATTGAAGCACAGAAATTCAGGCAGGGTGAAGTGAGATTTACTGTTGCCACAGATGAAAACAAAGGATGCTGCACGAATCTAATACAGACCCAGCAGCATGGAGAACACCCACAAGTGGGACCTGCACTCATTCCAGCAGAATAGACGAAGGCCGACGACAAAAGTCGTAAATCATTCGCCAAAACGGCAATAATGGAATTATGTTGATCGGGATCCACGAGCGGAGCAGCGTCGCATTCGTCTGACGCATGGGAAGAGCTGTTCGCCACGACTCTGCTGCTTTGAAGAGGTAAGGTGTTATAAGCTAAATTATTATTTATCCCTGAAAACTGTAATCCAAAAATGACTTTTGACCGATCGGTAAATTACAACTGTACTGCGCACGAAGTACGAAGTGCATGCGCCGCGATAAACGGTTCATTTGCCGTGTTCGGACCGTGAATGCCTCCCCCCCCCCCCCCCGCTGCAGAAGAGGAGTGGGGGGGGGCCACGGTCCGAACGCTCCCCGGTCCGCGGGGGGAAGCATATCAGTCTATTCCATCATGTAGCGATGGCCCTCTTCTGTAGCGAGGGGGGGGGCATTCACGGTCCGTTCACGGTTCCCCCCCCACACACACACACACAGTAGCGAGGGGGGGGGGAGCCGCTGTGAAAACATGCAAGAAAAAAAAAAAGTGTATTCCGTCATGTAGCGAGGGCCGAATTTGGTCCTTGGTAGCGGGGGGGGGGGAGGGAACGACCCCCCGCCCACACACACACACACAGACACAGCCCTGAGTGTGACCTTTCATTAGAGCCTAAAATGAAGATTCTACATTGAATTATTCAAAAGTTACAGACGTTTTTCCAAACTGTGCCATTTGGCACAATTTGGCACAGTTCCATAACGCCTGGGAACAGCCTGAGAACAAAGCTGTGTAAAATATTCATTTTTTGTGGTATTGTTACCAAATTTGGATCTCAGCTGGATAACACTTGGTTCTACATTTCTGTTGCATTTTCCAGCCAGATCGGACAGCTGTGTGTTATTTACAAGCATTTGTATCCAAAAAAACACTGTGTCCAATTTTTTTTTCTTCAAGTTCAGTATGTTTAGATGACTGTAACTCAGTGGCCGGAGCACGTAGAGAGATTATGTTTTTTTGCCAAAAAATTCAAAGTGTTTTCTTTTAAATGAGACCAACCCCATGAAGATGCTGCAAAGGGTTGAATAACAGCTTTCGATTTACTTTGGGCACGTTATTTTTTGGCATTTTTAGGAAAATTGCCCGGAGTGCAAGTGGTTAATATTGTCTCTGTTTTTCTCCAGTTCTTTACTGTAACTGTCTCTTTTACTACATCTCATTATATATGTTAACTTATTTTTGTATGTTTTATACTGCTGCTCTGCTTCTTTTGTCCTATTCTTTAGAAAAGCTTTATATAATATTTTTTTCTTTTTACATACCTTTTGTAATCCTTTGGTTAACCATGGCTTTTCGACAAATTTATGTTTCAGCTTCTTCTTTACTAATGGACATTTTTTTTTCATAAAGAGTGGTTACAATGTTCATAAATGTGTCATAGGCTTCATTTACATCTGATACATAGACTTTTGTACAGTCTTGCTTCAGCAGGTCTTCTTTAAAAGAACTGATTGCATTTTGTGATTTGTATCTGAAAGATTTTAAAGTTTTTTTCTGTATTGGCCCCCGTGTGGCCATGGATAAGTGCAAAGACTGGCAGATGGTCACTTATATCATTTATCAATAATCCACTTTTTTTCTTATCAATAATATTAACAAACAAGTTATCAATAAGGGTAGCAGTGTGAACTGTGATTCTACTGGGATGTGTTATTGTGGGATATAGACTCATACTGTACATAAAATTCATGAACTCTGTAATTACATTTTGTGGAAATGGATTTAGTAAATCAATATTGAAATCTCCACAAATTACAACCCTTTTCTTACTAGTAATATTATTGTACAGCTCAACTAATTTATCTCTGAATGTCTCAATGCAAGTTCCCGGCATTCTATATATGGGTGATTCTTCAATTAGGGCCACTTTTGACGTTTAGAATTTGGAAAAAAAAAAGTTCTTTAATCTCTATTTTTTCTGTTTCAAAAGGTTTAGCAATTGGTCTGGAACATAAATCTGAGTGTAGCTTTGACATTACTTCATGATAATTTTGATATTATGATGCTTTTTTCAAATTTGCCACGGCAAAATGTCATTACCATCACAAAAACAAAACACTGATTTTAATACAAAATGATTTGACTAGCGAAGGTTTTACAATCATTCCAGTAAGTACAAAACATGCTCTTTAAGAATCATGTTCTAAATATTTGTAAGTACATTTAAAATACATTTTAACAACATCTTCTCTCTGACTTGTTAATATATTGCCTTGTCTCAACAATGAAATATTGTGTACTAATCAGAATATTTGAATTGCAATGTATATTTTTTTCATAAAATGCAAATTTAGACTTTTAAACATTACCGCAATGATTATGGTAAAACCCAAGTTAACAATAAAGCAACGTTTTCTATCAAAAAATGTATTGTGATGCTAATGTCAACATGTTTTGGTAATGACATAAAATTAACACTGGTGTTTTTTTTTTGTTTTTTTTTATTTTACAACAAAGACAAAGAAAATACTACTTTTTAAAAACACCACCTTTTGTACACTTAACCTTCCATTAAAATTAATCACTTGGTAAGGTCTCCACCAACTTGTCAGGGTTTTTGCTTTGTATCACTCTATGATACGCTAACTTGTCAGCCATAAATTGCACATTGGCATGTATTTTTCATAAGCAGGTATCTCTGTTGAGTGAAGTAGGTGTCACAACCCAAAAAGGTTGGTTTTTGCAATAGTAGTAGTAGTAGTAGTAGTATACTTTATTGATCCCCAGTGGGGAAATTGAGGGTCATCCACCACCTGGATGGATGAAGCAGCCACGATACGGTGCTATCCCTTAACCATTCACACACACATTTACACCAAGGGCCACTTTAGAGTCTCCAATTAACCTAACCTGCATGTTTTTTTGGGCATGTGGGAGGAAACCGGAGAAATCCCGGGGTAAACACACGGGGAGAACATGCAAACTCCACACAGATCACTGTTGGTTCGGGACTGGGATCGAACCCACGATCCCACGATCCCCACGATCCCCCGGCCAAGGGTAAACTGTGCTGCCGCAGTGCTAACCACTGTGCCACCGTGCAGCCCCTCTGCATGACTCTGTATATGACAGCTTCAACTGTGGACTTTCCATCTTGAACTTCAGATAAAGGTTGTTTAGTGTGTCATTTAGAAAATGCTTCTGCTTTTTCACCTGACGGGTGAGTGTCTCCCTTTTCCCTGTTGTTGCTCTGCTGTTATCGTCTCGTTCCAAAAATATCTTGATTTTCTCAGTGGTGTCCACACTGATTATGTTTTTGTAGAGTTTCCTATGAAAGTGAAGATGAGCAGTCCATTTGCTGTTTTTCCGCATTGTCTTTGCTGAGAAACCAAATTGGTTTTGTGCTTCTTTCACCAAGTGGTACTTCTTTAGAATCTTCAAGCAAATCTTTGACACTACTTGTTTTTCTTTTATGCCAATCCTTATTTTTTTTTTTTTTCAGCTGAGAAAGCACTACATTCTGAAACAATAAGAGTTCTTCAAAGGGCCTTTGGCTTTAGATGCATTTGTTGCTTTAATTTCATTTGGGGGGAGTCTGAAGTTTTCAGCTTCTCAGAGAGCCTTTGATATCTCTTTTTATACTTCTCCACCTTTCTCAGAGCATGTTCAAGCTTCAGATGGGACTTGGCAAGGTCACGGTAAGCTTTTGCCCTATTTGCCTGCACAATTTTTCGTCCTCTCATATGATTTGGGGTTTTATGATGAGAACTGTGAGAAATATCAGGTGAAGCTTCAACAATGGGCACTTCATTCTCATGTTCTTCCTGACCTATAGGAGATAAGGGAGGTGTGTTTCCAGCTATATAACTTTGTATCCTCTCTCTGTTCTTATCACTGGCCTTTTTGTTTCTTTGGTTAACTTTCCACTGTTGTCTCCTGCGTCTTTGTTCCCATTTTGATAACTGTGAGTTGGCTTTCAATTTTCCTGTCTCGCTTCTTTTTTTTGTATCTCTCTTTTTCTCTTTCAAGATATTGCTGATATTTCTCAGGATCTTCCTTGATTTTGTCTCTATTTTTTTGACCGTTGAGCTGGTTTAGCTGGCCCCATGTTGACATCTTCAAACAAAAATAATGTAAATTACAGTTGGTAACTGTTCAATTATGTATCATAGTAAAGTAGTAAATAGTAAATTAAGCTAATATATGCTAGTTATTAGGAAATAAAAACAAATTGTCATTACCATCACAGATTGTCATTACCATCACAGTCACTTTTGTGATGGTAATGACACGCGATGGTAATGACAATTTTCACTATGCAGAAAATATTGGCTAAGTTGTAGACTTGCTAAGCTAATTGGTTAGCTAGCATACAATGTACATTGAATATATCTAAATAAAGTGAAATTTTGTATTAATGAATTAAAATACTCAAATAGTAACTTGTTTGGTAATGACGCCGAATAAACATACTCTCAGATCAGGATGTATAAAACATCAAATTACTTACATATGTGGGCATGAAAAAATCAGGCTTGTGCCTCATGTCTGGACATGTTCCTCTGGAGCATCTAATTTGCATGCAACAATTTAAGTAACTGTAAAAACTTTATTGCTCTCTAAAACGTTGAGTGTGATGGTAATGACAGATGTATGAGAGACAGCAATATTTAACTATAAATAAATAGTAAATTGAACAAATATAAAATATATGAATTTGAAAAATATCTTTTTAAGTTGTTATGAGGAAATGCAAAGTAAAGGTTTAATGAATTTAGCATTTTTTATCGCTTTATTATAGAGGAGAAGTCTAAAAGTCTGGGTTGGGGACAAGCACAAAACAGTGAAATTCTTGCACATTTGAATTTTCAACACACTGAAAAAGTATTAAAATGTCATCATTGAGACAGTTATTTTTTTCATAGCTACTACAACCTAAAGTAAACAAAAGCAATCATTGTTTTTTTCTAAAAAAACATTTTTTTTCTTGAAAATCTACCCTGGGGACAGAAAAACTCCCTTAATTGAAGAATCACCCTTATACAACTTATAATTAGATTTTTTGTTTTATCTTGGTCAATCTCAACAGTAACACACTCTGGAAGCTCTGGTAGTGCAAAGGACATTCCATTTACAAGCTTACACCTATACAGGTCATCAATATACAGTGCAACACCACCACCCTTTTTTTGAGATCTTTTAATATGAAACATTTGATATCCCTCTATTGCCATCAGAGGAGCCTGCTCTTCATTAAGTCAAGTTTCAGAGACTGTGATAGCTGTAAATTTTCTGTCTAGCCATTTTAAATAGTCCTGAATCTGTGGAAAGTTTTTGTTAAGACTTCTGCTGTTGAAGTGTATTATTGATAGTTTACCATCTAGTTGCACTTGACTTTTGAATTGCTTTTCAGTGTAATATTCACAATGATTATGGATATTATTGAAAAAGTGGTTATCAGGTTCAATATTACTCTCCATCTCTTGTAGTTTATGTTCTGCATAATGGCATATTTTCAGAGTTCGAATTTCCTCTGAGTCAGATGACTTCCTCCAAATGGGGATAATTGATGTCTGCTCAAGTCATCATGTTTTTTTAATTTTCTTAACCCTCCTGTACGTTTCAAATTGACCCGTTTTAAATTGACCTGTTTTTGTTTTTTTATTTTTTCAGTATGAAGCTTCTTCTGCTTATCTTAATTAGTGTAATCAACATATAATATGAAAATGGTTCATGTTTATATCACATAGATACTTATATAGATACTTTTTGGGTCAATGTGATCCAGCAGTCAAACTGGAGGTAAAAGGGTGTCAGAAATGTCAGACTATTTCTTTCTTTGCATCTTATTGCAACATATTACACACACACACACACACACACACACACACAAGTTCAGGTGTTATGACTTTTGATGGCAACCATTTATGTTCTCATGGGAAAACTCCACCCATATTCAGTGGACACTCAACAGGGGAGGGGCAAAACATATAAGAGCTTCTCTGCATGGAAGTCCTACCAACATTACATTGTCAGGTTGACCTTTACAAAATGAGCAGCAGAAGCAAAAGGATGACAGTCCAGGAGGCTCTGGAAGCCACGACTATCTTGAGCTAAATTCTGATTCTAATGATTCTGATTTTGAACCAAATGAGGGAATAGCTATTCCTGTTCCTCCAAGCAAGACATTTATGTCAAAAAATGGTGAAATGGTCCTCATCCCCAAATGTGCGTCAGGCAAAACTGTCTGCAGAAAACATAATAAAGACAGTGCCAGGGCCCACTAGGATGGCAGTGACTCGTGTGACTGACATCAAGTCAGCTTTTGAGCTGGTCATGCCAGATTGAATACAGAAAATCATTCTGGAAATGGCTAATCTAGAGGGGAGGCGTGTTTTTGGGGAGAAGTGGAAGGATCTGGACAAAACACATTTAGATGCATATTTGGGGCTCCTCATCCTGGCTGGGGTCAATAAATCGAAGGATAAATAAACAGCCAGTCTGTGGGATGCAGAGACAGGGAGGCCGATATTTCGAGCCACAGTGTCTCTGGAGACTTTTCGCATTTTCTCCAGAGTAATCCGATTTGATAATCGAGAGACAGGGCTGGTAGCTATTAGGACAGTGTGGGACAAGTGGGTAGAGCAACTCCCACTACTCTATAACCCATACCCTAATATCACAGTAAATGAAAGGCTGGTGGCATTCAGAGGTCGCTGCCCATTTAGGCAATATATGCCTTCCAAACCAGCTAAATATGGAATAAAAAATCCAAGGGGGACAACATAACCTGTGACAATTTTTTCACAAACTGCAACTTAGATCAGGAGCTTCTGAAGAGAAAGCTCACAATGATCGGAACTATCCGAAAGAACAGGGCTGAACTCCCTGCTGAGCTGCTGGTAATCAAGAACAGGACCCCTCAATCGTCCATGTTTGCCTTCACAGATACCACAGCCCTAGTGTCTTGCTGCCCCAAAAAGGGAAAAAATGTTGCGCTCATGAGCACTCTGCACAAAAATGCTGAAATAAGCACAAGAGAGGACCAGAAACCAGACCAAACCAAATGTTACCCATGCAGCATGTCCCCCCTCTCCACGTCACTGATGAATCCAAAGGAACAGCAGGGCTGCTATAGTTTGGCACCAGCACCGTCGCAGGAGCTGCCAGAACGATGTTGAGCACAACAGAAAACTGCCTTAGGGGCTCCGACTCTGGATTTTTCCTCAGGGATGACTCCCGAAGCCTTTCCCATGACCGGGTGTGCCGCAAGGCAGCGGAGGTTTGAAATCAGGGTTTACCTTCCCCTAGATGGGCTACCTTCCCAGGTTGACAAGCCACCATCTACCCGAAGCATCTGGTTTTAAGGTGCCAGAGATCCGCCCTCGCCCCTTCTCCTATTAGTAAAAGCAGTTCCGCCGGGCTTAGAGACTAAACCACACGGGCAGGCTAGGAGTTGGACTTAGTTGTCAGAGGCTTTCGAGACGCACGCCGTAAGGAGCATTTTATGAGCACTGAGAGCTTAACCCCAGTACCGCTCCTGGCTATGACAACCTTGGAACCCACAAACAGTGCATGTATGTAAAACAAAATTTAAATGTTATGTTTCAATGTTATGTTTTATATGTTGGTCTTTCAAAAGTAATAAAGTGGTGAAACATTAAAAAAAAGTTTGAACATGTTTTTTTTTTTTTTTATGAAAAACGAGTGAATTATTGTAACTGAACCATTACCTATTAGAGGTAAGGAACACCAATGCACTAAATATTGATAGAATAGTTAGCAATGGAATTAGTAATGAAATATTAACAATGTTTTTTAGGATTTTTTTGGTTTTGGACATCTTTTGGATAATTAAACATGCACCGGGTCAAATTGACCAGGGAACCCCATTGTTGTTCCTGGCAAATGAACATAACAGGAGGGTTAATCAGTGTTCATCTATATTTAAGTCAGTAAGATCTCTGATTATTATGGTCTTCGCTTCCTCAGGTGTTCCATTGAGTTTGATCCAAACTCTACAATTTCTTGTCCATGTTGCCTGTATCTTATTTTGTCTTTTCAGCATCCATGCTTGCCGTGCTATTTCAGCATTAGTCTTTGTTAAATGTTCATTTAGGTAGGCTTCTGTTCCCTGTAATTTTCTGGCCTGCTGACTCAGTCTGTCATTCTTTACCTTTCTGTTCACAAAGCACATCACAATTGATTTCTTTGTTTTATCTTTTCTGGGTAAAGTATGACAGGCTGAAATTGCATTTACTTCACCATTTATGTTTCTGCTTTCAAGGAACTGAAGCACCTGGTTTTCCAGGGAAACTGATTCAGTCAGGGGAGCCTCCTCACTTCTCATTCCTGCTGTAGCATTGGCATATTATTGATATTTAATGTCTAGCCCACTTATAATTAGATCATCCATACGAGAATATTGTTCAAGATTCTACACTTGGGGTGTGTGTGATTAACACTGTAGATATGTAAAACACAATTTCGTTCTACTGTACATGATTGGTTGTACGGTTGAATGACAATAAAGGGTGATTTAATTTAATGATTTAATTTAAAAATCTACACGGGAAGACTTGGTGATTGAGCGATATCACAGTTTATTTAGGGTACACAGGGGTGGTGGAGAAGTTCAGTTTTGTTGGGTTCCTGCACATGAAGGGTTGAAAGGGAATGACAAATTAGCAAAAAGTGCTCTTGAAAAAGACATAACTATACCATTGTCTCATTTTCCATTATCTTTCATTTCCGTATTTGTGACAGTGCAATAAGATGTGCTCAACATTTTTTTTTACTCCACATTCACTTTCACTTTTCCCCCATGGTGAATAAAGTGCTTTTGATGGTGTAAATACAAATTTAAGAAATATGTCTGTATGTCGTGATCATAGGACATCATAGGATGGCCTATGATGTGCTCATGATGTCCTTGTGTCTTGATGTCTTTATGATTTCATTTATATGATGCTGTCATATAGACAAAAGTAGACAAGGACGATGCCGTCATTTACACAACAACACCACTTTAAGGCACACCCATTCGAAGAAGTAAATCTTAAACTCTTATAAAATATCACTCTATAAATTCAAGAAATCTTGTCAGTTTCTGTGTAAATCTGCAAATCTTACTCATCACACAATTAACAATAGCACACACTACTTTAAACACACCCATTCGAAGCATTACATGTCTGTGTGTCACGATCATAGAACATCAAAGGATGGCCAATGATGTCTGCATGATGTCCTATGCTGATCCTATGATATCAGGTAGCATAGGACTCGAGGATCCTATGACATCTGCCAACATAGGACTCGCGATGCCGTCATATACACAATAGGACTGACTACCTATGATGTAGGCATGAGGTCCAATGATTCCTGCCTTGAAATCTTCGTCATAGACCATCGACTCACGATGCCTGCCTTCGTGTCTTTATGATGTCATATAGACCATCACTCACCAAAGATGGCATACTCATAGGACACAGCACTTGAAACCAGATGGGAGTTGCCAGAAACAGGAAAGAAGAGATGCTCAACACCAGATTAAGAATAGGACACACTAATTTAAACCAGGATCAATTGCAGGCATCATAGGAGTCGCTATGCCATCGTCAAAGATCATAGGACATACAGGCATGACTCACGATCATGACTCTCTATGACATCATCACAGATCATAGAACTCATGATGACACCATCAATCAAAAGCAGGCATCACTGAGTGCTTAAGTTCTTGCTTACACCACTGGTTTCTATCGGCATGCATGGGTATGCATGGGCATGCACAGGTATATCACTATAAATTCAAGAAATCTCTGCCTTTGTGTCACGACCATAGGACATCATAGAATAGCCTATGATTTGCCTATGATGTCTGCATCATAGGACATCAAGCCTGCCTTCATGTCTTTACGATGTCATATACAGTGATTCCTTCCTGACAGCGTATGACATGATGCTGTTCTTGATGTCTGTATGATGTCATGTGTGTGTGTGTATCCCATTTACACAGGTTCGTGTGAAGCGCCTAGTGCCGTAGTATGTATAGTAACGTAGAGATGTGGATAGTGCATGTTGCATGGCATATGTTGCATGTTGCTTTCTGCTTGCCGCTCTGCTTACAGCTACCGCCACCAGCTAGCCCCCATTGGGGGTGAAAAGAGGAGCCGAGTGCGCAAGTCTCCTCCTGCTAGTACATAGACTCTCCACCACCAAGACCCCTGCAGTGCCTCCTCGTGGCCACACATGGTAACTGGGTACCCTGCGGTCCCAGGCTAAACTGGAGGGGATCTCAGAGCAGCAGGGGGCCCCAGAGACGCGGCGTATAGGCCCACCCTGTGTGGACACGCCCTGGCGCCCGTCAACCCCTGCCCCAACTATGGGTAAATAGCCCCACTGCCTTGTGGGTAATCTATTAAGGTGAAGGCTAAGGGAGCAACCCCTGACAGAAAAGCAATGTGCTGGTTGTGCGCAAAAGGTGGAACTTAAAAGACCAAGGGCCCGGCAGCCTCCTGCAGCCATGTTGAGGGACTGGTCGTCATGGGTTTACCCACACCACCGGATTTACCTCATCATCGTGAAGACAGTGCTATTGGGAAAAGCACGCCCCCTACGGCACTCTAAATAATTCAATGCGCAGGTGTCCAACTCTGACCATGGTGGGCTTTACCTTCCTGGACATCGGGTTGAAGTCTGGCAGCGACAGGGTGTGTGGCGATGGGAGCAGGTATGAATGTTACTGGGAGCTCCTAGCTATAACCCTGCACGGCAGCACAGGGCTATTATGGTCGCTATCAGCTAGGGTGGCAGCTGTTTTCGGCAGACCCCTGTGTGACTGAGCAGCCCTATTTAGGACAGCACTGCTCGCCCCAACTGGGGAGGGGCCTAGAAAAAGTGGCCTAAAAATTGTCCACCCATCTTTCGCCTGAACAGGTTTACCACGCCTGTTGGGTCATTCCACCTCTGTGGTCGAAATAATAAAAAGAGAACATGCAACCTAAAACTGGCAACATGTAATGTAAGGACACTCCTGGATCGAGGTTCTGATAGACCCCATAGGAGAACAGCTCTGGTTGCTGCTGAACTGAGTCGCTACAACATTGATATTGCTGCACTGAGCGAGACCAGGCTCCTAGATGAGGGCTCTTTAACAGAGGAAGGGATGGGCTACACATTCTTCTGGAGGGGTTTCCACTCAGGAGAACAACATCTGCATGGTGTAGGACTGGCCATCAAAAACACCCTTCTACCAAGACTCAGTGAAACACCTGTTGGCATTAGTGAGAGGCTGATGACACTCCGTATCCCCATGGTTAAGAATCACTTTGCTACACTTCTTAGTGCCTATGCACCAACCCTGCCATCGGAGAGTGAGGCCAAGGATTCCTTCTACCAGTTACTGGATGAAACTCTTCGCTGGATCCCCAAGAATGACAAGATCTTCTTACTTGGAGATTTTAACGCCAGAGTGGGTCAGAACAATCAGATATGGAGTGCTTGGCAGACACAGAGTTGGCAAGGCTAACGCAAATGGAGTGAGATTGCTCACTCTCTGCTCTGAACATAACCTGAGCATAACCAACACCATCTTCCTGACATATAATGTCTGGCCCAGGAAACACGCACGCAGGCTCAGGATAGATTTAACAGCTTTATTCAACAAACAGGTGTGTCTGAATGGATGTGTGAGGTATGTGTATGTGATGGGGTGAACGCCGATGCGCAGGAAGAAGAGCAGTGCGCCGTACAGCCGGACAACCCTATGGAGAGAGAGCAAAGGACAAGGGTAAAGGGCACCACACCTGGACAGGGATAATGAGTTGTGTGTTGCTTACTTGTGGGTGCAGGTGGCTGGCGTTGACCAAGGGAGAAGCCTGGAAGACAGCGTCCTGCACAGCCTGCGACGATGGTGAGAATTGGGTGGCGATGAGGGGAGAATCCGCCGCCAGGGAATCCATCTGTGCACAGGGGTGAAGACTTGGAGAAAGGTAAGGTATGCTTACGTAGGATTGAAGTCTCGCTGGTAATCAGGGGTTGATACACGAGCGAAGAAGTGCCGATGCGAACAGACGGCTCCAGACTGCTGCACTGGGCTGAGTGGGCTAAATAGCCTGCTGCTGACGAGGCGCAGGTGTGCGCACAGCTGAGGCAGCTGATGAGCGGCGAGTTGTGACAGTACCCCCCCCCCCCCCAGCAGGCACTGGTTTGTCCGGGTGTGCCCGGTGGAACTCCGTGATGAGACTCCTGTCAAACACCAAAGAAGAGCGCGCCCAGGACCTCCACTCAGGGCCGAATCCCTTCCAGTCCACCAAGTACTGCAGCCCGCGACCTTGGCGCCGGGAGTCCATGATGGAGGCGACTCTCCAGGCCGGGTGGCCGTCGATCATCATAGGCGCGGGCGGCGCTGCGGGCAGTGGACAGAGGGGATCGGAGACAAAGGGCTTAATCTTGGACATGTGGAAGGTGGGACAAATGCGGAGGGAGGGGGGGAGGGCCAGACGCACAGCCACCGGGTTAACAATTTTAGAAATGGTGAAGGGGCCAATGAAGCATGGGGCCAACTTCCTCTTTTCAGCCTTAAGATGGATGTCTTGAGAGGCCAACCAGACCTGTTGACCCACCTGGTAGGCAGGGGCCGGTCTCCTGTGGCGATTCGCCGTGGTGCTGTTGCGCGTCGCCGTGCGTAAAAGCGCGTTGCACACCTTGGTCCACAGACCCCAACACCATTCAGGTGCGCTTGGATGGAAGGAACCGCCAGCTCAGCCTCCTGCTCTGGGAACAAAGGTGGATCATAACCCAAGGACGCCTTGATGGGGGACATCCCTGTGGCGGAAGACCGAGCCGTGTTGTGGGCGTACTCTACCCAGGCCAGGTGCGTGCTCCAGGAAGACGGGTTGGAGGAAATGACACAGCGTAGGGCAGCTTCCAGCTCCTGGTTGGCCTGTTCGCACTGCCCGTTGGATTGCGGGTGGTGACCAGAGGAGAGGCTAACTGTGGCCTCCAAGGCGTTGCAGAAACACTTCCATACCTCTGAGACAAACTGGGGCCACCGATCTGAGACGACGTCCACCGGTATCTCGTGTAGCCTGACCACGAGTTGAACCAGAAGGTCCGCTGTCTCCCGTGCCATTGGAAGACCCCGAAGTGGCACGAAGTGGGCGGCCTTGGAGAATCGATCCACGATGGTCAAGACGGCGTCATAGGTGTTAGAGGTCGGGAGACCGGTGACGAAGTCGAGGGCTATGTGAGACCAGGGCCTGCCAGGGATCGGCAGGGGCTGGAGCAGACCCGCGGGGAGAGAATTTCCTGACTTGCCAGTGGCACACACAGGACACGCCCGGACGTAGTTGGTGGCGTCCTTCTGCAGACCTGGCCACCAGAAAGAATGCTGGAGGAGATCCATTAGCCGGGATACGCCAGGGTGACAGTCGAGTTTGGAGGTGTGGACCCAATGGATGACCTCCCCTCGGACAGAAGATGGAACGAACAGCCTTCCCTCCGGTCCGCCGCCAGGGTCCGGTTCGGTCTCCTGCGCCCTCCGGATCTTGTCCCTGACGGTCCAGGAAATCGCCCCTACCACGCACGAGCTGGGCAGGATGGTATGACCCGGCTCCTCTGACGTCTCAGGAGCAAACTGCCTGGAGAGGGCATCGGGCAGGCCGTTCTTGGAGCCAGGGCGATAGGTGATGGTGAAGCGGAACCGGGCAAAGAACAAGGAACAGCACGCCTGGCGGGCATTCAGACGTCTGGCAGATCGAAGGTACTCCAGGTTCTTGTGGTCCATCAGCACCACGAATGGTAACGCAGCCCCCTCCAGCCAGTGGCGCCACTCCTGCAGGGCGAGCTTGATGGCGAGTCGCAGTTCCGCTCGGCCAGAGACAGATGCCGTGAGAAGGCGGCGCAGGGTTGCTTGACCCCATCAGTGGGTGATCGCTGGGATAGCACCGCCCCCACTCCCGTATCAGACGCGTCGACTTCCACCAAACACTGCAGTGCGGGGTCGACCTGGGTCAGGACCCGGGAAGACGAGAACTCCGTCTTCAACGCCTGGAACGCCGCAGCGATCTCTTCGGTCCAGCGGAAGGGGTTCTTGGGGGAAGTGAGACGGGTCAGCGGGGCAACGATGGCACCGAAATTAGGCACAAAACGGCGGTAGAAATTGGCAAACCCAATAAATTGCTGGACCTGCTTCCTGGAGGTCGGCGTGGGCCGTTCAACCACCGCTTTAACCTTAGCGGGGTCAGGTAGGACCTGATTGTGTGAGATTACAAATCCTAAGAAGGAGGTGGTCTTGGCGTAAAACTCACACTTCTCGGGTTTGACATACAGCCTGTTCTCCAGCAGCCGCTGTAAGACCTGCCTCACATGGACCTGGTGCTCCTCCCGTGACCTGGAGAAGATGAGGATGTCATCCAGGTATACAAACACGAAGAGGCCGAGGAAATCACGCAGGACATCATTGATCAGGCGTTGAAATACAGCAGGGGCGTTGGTCAGTCCAAAGGGCATCACCAGGTACTCCAAGTGCCCACTAGGCGTTCGAAAGGCCATCTTCCACTCATCCCCCTCCCTGATCCGGACGAGGTGGTATGCACTGCGGAGATCCAATTTGGTGAACCAGGTTGCCCCCTGAAGGGAGTGGAAGGCAGTGTCCATTAGTGGCAGGGTGTAACGGTCCTTCTCTGTGATGTCATTCAAAGCCCGAAAATTGATACATGGGCGGAGTGACCCATCCTTCTTTGACACAAAGAAGAACCCTGCACCGAGCGGAGACGAGGAGGGACGGATGATTCCCGAGTTGAGTGACTCCTTGATATAACTATCCATAGCTTCTTGCTCCGGTGCTGACAAGCTGTAGAGGCGTCCGGAAGGCAGGGGCGCCCCCGGGCGGAGGTTGATGGCGCAGTCGTAGGGCCGGTGAGGAGGAAGAGACATCGCCCTGGACTTGCTGAATACGAGACCCAGGTCATGGAACTCTGAGGGCACCAGAGAGAGATCCGGAGGCGCGGCATCCTTAGCTGGAGGAGAAGACGGGGCGCAGACTGCGGATTGTAAACAGGTACCCATGCAGAAGGAACTCCAGGCGGCGACTCTTCCTGTCTGCCAATCCAGCACGGGGTTGTGCAGATGCAACCAGGGGTACCCAAGGATGACAGGCGACACAGAGGAGGACAGGACAGGACGTACAGGATGAGGTCCTCTCGGTGGTTACCAGAGATTATGACAGGGACTGGTTCCGTGCGATGAGTCACTTGTCCAAGGGGCGCACGGGAAAGGGTGATCAGGCTGAGAGGAGCTGCCAGAGGGTGGAAGGGGATGCTGAATTGGGCTGCCAGGCTCTTTGAAATGAAGCTCTGCTCTGCTCCTGAGTCCACCAGTGCGTGTGTGAGATGCCTCGTGGCATTGTGACAAAATCGGATGGGCAAGGATAGACTTTTGAGGGGATTTGACCGGTTAGAGTCTGCAAGGCCCCCTACAGTGACTTGCGGACCTCCCCGTTTGGCTTCTCTGGGCAATGCTCCACGGTGTGTTGATTTCCTCCGCAATACATGCAGAGGCCCAACTCCCGGCGGCGCTGTTTCTCCACTAGGGGGAGCTTTGACCGACCAACCACCATCGCCTCCGATTCCTCGGAAGACTCCGGTGGAGGTAACACCAGGGGGCGGCCTTGAGGCATGCGGATGGGGCCTCTACGCGAGCGGCTGATAGACTTCCACTCGGTGGACCGTTCACGCAGCCTGTTATCTAAACTGATGGTTGTGGAGATCAGCTCCGCAAGCATCTCCGAAAGATCTCGACCAGCCAGCTCATCCCTCAGACCAGAGCTGAGGCTGCAGAGGAAGATGCCACACAGTGACGCCTTGTCCCAGCCTACCTCCTCAGCTGCGACCCGGAAGTCGTAGCGTAATCCGCCGCTGACCGGCTTCCCTGTTGGAGGCCAAGGAGCCGGTCAGTGAGGACGCTATCACGCCGGGAATGATCAAACACCTCGAGAAAGCTCTGCACGAACTGGCTGTAGGAGAGGTAAGCCCAATTCGGCTGTGGTCCGAGGGAAAATCCCCGGGAACGCGCAGAAACACCGACTCACACTGCATAATGAACCCCCATGCTCCGCCGAGCTTCCCGCTGAAGTGCGCGGGGGTTGGGATCGGTGTGAGTCGAGTGGGCATCCCCGTGGCAAACTGACCGGGCACCTGAGCAGCAGGAGCTACCCCCCCCCCCCCCGGTGAGCCAAGGGGATCGCCTGCTGGGGGTCCAAGCGGTCTAACCGGTGAGTGATGTTGACCAACTGGTTCAAAATCACCTGCTGTTGATGGGCTATTAAATCCACCCGAGCCTCGAGGGTGGAAAGACGGCGTGCGAGCCCGCTGTCTGCTGAGCCGCTCTGCTGGAGCCGTACTGACATAATGACTGGCCCAGGAAACACGCACGCAGGCTCAGGATAGATTTAACAGCTTTATTCAACAAGCAGGTGTGTCTGAATGGATGTGTGAGGTATGTATATGTGATGGGGGTGAATGCTGATGCGCAGGAAGCAAAGCAGTGCGCCGTGCAGCCGGACAACCCTATGGAGAGAGAGCAAAGGACAAGGGTAAAGGGCACCACACCTGGACAGGGATAATGAGTTGTGTGTTGCTTACTTGTGGGTGCAGGTGGCTGGCGTTGGCCAAGGGAGAAGCCCGAAAGACTGTGTCCTGCAGAGCCTGCGACGATGGTGAGGATTGGGTGGCGATGACGGGAGAATCTGCCGCCAGGGAATCCCACCTGTGCACAGGGGTGAAGACTTGGAGAAAGGTAAGGTATGCTTACGTAGGACTGAAGTCTTGCTGGTAATCAGGGGTTGATACACGAGCGAAGAAGTGCCGATGCGAACAGACAGCTCCAGACCGCTGCTCTGGGCTGAGTGGGCTAAATAGCAGGCTGCTGACGAGGCGCAGGTGTGCACGCAGCTGAGGCAGCTGATGAGCGGCGAGTCGTGACACTTCCAGCAAAAGGCCAAATACAAAACATCATGGATACACCCTCACTCTTTAAACACTGGCACCTGATTTATTACATCATTGTGAGGCGCAGTGACATCAGAGATGTCCACATCACCCATTTTTTTTTTTGTTACTTATTTGTACCCGTAGGTAGATTTGGTTTGCAGTCTGGTGACAAGCCACCGGCTACTGGTCGCTGCGTGCGCGAGTGCCCTAAACCTACATGTTTTTGGTATGCGGGAGGAAACCGGAGAAATCCCGGAGTAAACCCGCGCAACACGGGGAGAACATGCAAACTCCACACAGCTCACTGTTGGTCGGGGGCTGGGATCGAACCCACGATCCCCGCGGTCCCCCGGCCGAGGGTAAAACTGTGCTGTCACAGTGCTAAACCACTGCGCCACCGTGCAGTGGTTTAGCACTCTCATGGCATGCAACCCATGCCATGAGAGGTGCAGAATGCTGGACAGATCATGGGCTGATCATGGCCAAGGTCCACATGTAAGTGCGCCCCCCCCCCCTTGCGACTACAAGGGCCCTAAAGGAGGAAACTTGATTGCTCCCGTCTGGCAAATCTGGATGTAAGAAATGACTTTTGGCTCTCCTTGGTTGAGAAACTGGGGGGGTGGAGCATTTCCTGAGTCTGCCTGAGAGACCATGGACCAGAAGTTGGACTTTTATCAGCTCAGCTCTTTGTGAGGCAGCAGCCCAAATGATTGGCTATAAGAGAAAGAACCACCAAGACTGGTTTGATGACAACTCGGACACCATCCACGACTTGTTGGAGGACAAGCACAGAGCACATGATTGATTATTTGTTTATTTGACAGGGACAGTGCAATAAACAGACAATTAATCAATGACAATCAATCTGATGTGTTGCACAAAGAGTGTATAGCTATTAGCTAATTTGCAACTCTTGTCCCTGGATGGGCTTTAGAAAGGAGAAACAAGTAAAAAGAAAAAAGGAAAGGAAAAGATAAAAAAATGAAAACAGAATAAACAATAACCACATACATCAATGCAAAAAAGATTATACATTATAAATACACAATTATAAATATTATAAATATTATAAATATTTTAAATACACAATATAACAACCTGACTCACATTTGTCTATTTCAGGCCTCCCTCCCTTCGTCACTCACTATAAACAAACACATTCATTCCTTCCCTTCATTCACTCTCACCCTGCAGACAATCATTTCATACATGGGTACATTCTTGTTTATTTTTCAGCCAGTTTTTAACCCTTTTAGTGAATGTTTTAAAGTCCATTATTATTTTAATTTCATTTGGCATTGTGTTCCAGATGTGACTGCCCTTTACAGAGACAGCTGTTTGTCCAAATGTGGTTCTGCGGTGGAATATTTTACAGTTATTGTTAACAGAACTCCTGGTGGTTCTGCTGCTGTCCTGTCTTTGGATAAAACCAGCAAGTGGCTCGGGCACTGATTTATGGAAACATTTGAAAGTTAATTTCAGAAAAGAGATGTCAATGAAACTCTCAAAACTCAATAGGTTGTATTTTTTTAAAATATAACAGTGATGCCACCTAATGGGCTTTTTGTCTAAGATTTTTAGAGTTTGATTATATAATGAACCTATATGTCTTATTGTGGAAGGGGCTGCTTGAGCCCAGACTGTCAAACAGTATGATATATGAGAAAAAAAACATAGAATGCATATACAGTACAGCTGCTTCGTATGGTATGTAATATCTAATTAATTTAAAGCAGTTCAGATTTTTTTTTTTTACTGTTTTTTACATCAGGCAACCTTAAGGAACCCCTCATCAATTATCACCAGGCATCAGTGGCAGAGAGCTCGGCGGGATGTACAAAGGGCTACTCGGACAATGCAGAACGAGTGGTGGAAAAAAAAGGCACATGAAATCCAGGCCTTTGCTGATAAAAATGACATGCATAATTTTTATAATGCTGTTACGGCCCAACAAATCACTGCATCACTCCCCTGAAAACAGCAGATGGGCTGAGAATCCTAAAGGATCAGCCTAACATCTTGCTGAGATGGGCTGAACACTTTAGTACCCTGCTTAACCAGGACTCAGATGCAGACCCCACTGTTCTCGACGACTTGCCTACACTTCCTCCGATGCAAGACCTGGATCAGCCCCCAACCTTCCTGGAGGTTCTATCAGCTACCCGCTCTCTCAAAAACAACAAGTCCCCTGGTAATGACAACATCCCTGCCGAGCTGTTGAAACAAGGAGGCTACTTGTGTACAAAAACCCTGCACAAGTCTGGGCCGATGACAACATTCCACAACAATGGAGAAACGCCACAATTGTCACCATTTATAAAAACAAGGGTGACAAGGCTGTCTGGGGCAACAGCAGGGGTATTTCTCTCCTTGCTGTTGCTGGTAAGGTCCTGGCAAAGGTGAGGCTTCACAGGCTGATCAACAACACAGAATCAGTGCTGCCTGAATCACAATGCAGTTCCAGAAAGGGCAGGACCTCGGTGGACATGATTTTCACAGCTCAGCAGCTGCAGGAGAAATGTCGGGAGCAACACCAGGACCTTTTTCATGGCCTTTGTCGATCTCTCCAAAGCTTTCGACACTGTCCATAGAGAACTCCTATGGGAAGTTCTTAAGTTTGGCTGCCCCAGCAAGTTTGTCAATATCCTCCACCAATTTCATGATGGTATGACTGCTCGGGTGACTATAGGACAGGAATCTCCTTCCTTCCCCATTTGTACAGGGGTTAGGCAGGGGTGTGTATTAGCACCAGTACTTTTTAACATCTTCCTGCTCTGTATCACCCAGCTTCTCCACAAGGAGACTGAGGACAGCAGCAGTGTAACAGTGGACTTCCTTCTAGATGGCAACCTTTTTTAATATAAGGAGGCTCCAGGCAACCACCAAACTGCAAAGGGTGAGAGTCATTGAGCTACAGTATGCAGATGACTGTACTCTGGAATCTCATAGCCCACAAGATCTCCAGTCTGTTCTTACTGCTGCGGTGAGAGCATACAGCAGGATGGGACTGACCAGTCCCATCAAAACAGAGGTGGTCTGCCAATGGAGCACCAATATCCCATCTACTCCCCCTACCTTAACTGTTGCTGGTGAACAGCTGTCTGTTGTTCCATCTTTCAAGTACCTGGGGAGCATCCTCTCTGTAGACAACATCATTGACAGTGAGGTCCAGAACAGGATCAGGCAGGCATCAGCTTCTTTTGGGAGACTCCGGCGTTGGGTCTTCCAGAACAAGAACCTCCATCTCCAAACGAAGAGCTCTGTTTACCAGGCAGTCTGTGGCACTACTCTCCTCTACAGCTGTGAATCATGGGTGACTTACAGCCGCCACATTAGGGATCTAGAGCGGTTCCATATACGCTGCCTTCAGCACATCCTGGGAATCACCTGGCGTGACCATGTGCCTCATTCTGAGATACTCTTTAAGGCCTCGCAGGGTGTTATATGGCCAGCTACACCATGGTCGACGCTCTGCTGGAGGGCAGAAGAAGCGCTACAAGCACCAGCTAAAGATGGCCTTAAAGAAGTGCAGGATCAGACCTGAGGCTATGGAGGAGGCTGCTGCTGACCGGAACACCCGGCGACAGCAGTACCTTGTGGGGTCCCGTATGATGGAGGAGGACAGAACAGCCAAGAGACAGGAGAGAAGACTGAGGAGGAATGCACCCGCAGCCCCTGCTGCCACTACTACAACTTTTACATGCCCTACCTGCAACAGGACATGTGGGTCCAGGATAGGACTACACAGCCATCAAAGGACTCACCGATAGAAGTGGACGTCATCATCGGACTCGACGGACAACCGCAAGCAAGCAAAGCAAATGATGTCATACAGTGAGCATCAGGACTCGTGATCATAGGGCATCAAGCCTGCCTTCATGTCTTTATGATGTCATATACAGTGATACCTGACTGACAGCGTATAACATAATGCTGTCCTTGATGTCTTTATGATGTCATACAGTGAACATCAGGACTTGTGATCATAGGACATCCAGCCTGCCTTCATGTCTTTATGATGACAACATATACAGTGATACCTGCCTGACAGCGTATGATATGATGCTGTCCTTGATGACTGTATGATGTCATACAGTGAACATCAGCACTCGCGATCATAGGACATCAAGCCTGCCTTCATGTCTTTATGATGTCATATACAGTGATGCCTGCCTGACAGTATCTTACATGACGCTGTCCTTGATATCTTTATGATGTCATATACAGTGACCATCAGGACTCCTAATGCCACCCATTCCAAGCAGTAAATCTGGAAATCTTAAGCAAGGGTGTAAGCAAGGGCTTACACCTGCATTTAAGAGCATGCAGAAATACTTTCTTATACTTGGTTTCAATTGGCATGCACAGGCATGCACTGATATGTTCTAGTTCATACAATGAATGAATCTTTATTTTCAGATAGATTAAAAGTAAAGATTAAAAAAAATAGAAACAGAACAATATAACAAAAGGAGAAAAAACCCAACAAGGTCAAATCAAACAATAACTCCTCTGATTATACAGCTCAACATGAGTTATCTGAAATGGGTGATGGCTGAAGCCGCAGCTTATATTGCCCACCCATATTGCCCACCATATTGCCCACCATATTGCCCACTCTCGCCGCCACACCAGTCGGCTGCCTTTTGCAACAGCGGCTCGATTCCGAGTTTTTTTTCCCTTCCTCTCTCTTTTGATCACTTTTTTTTTTTTTCACCCCACTTATATCACGGACACACAGATCGTCCCAAATGTCTCCTGAGCCGGTGGACGGAGCCACTGTTTATAGCAGGATACGATACAACAGGGAAGAGCTGCTAGCATTTAACCGCCACCCGGTCCCAGTGGAAAAACTCGACATACCGAGAGAACTGAGGCGAAAATGCCGCGGCTGCCGGGCTGGAGTAAGGCGGAGGACAAAAAATATAAGGTACAGACCCTCCCTTCCATCTGTTGTCATGGGAAATGTACGGTCGATACTGGGAAAGTTAGATGAGCTAGCGGCTATCTCCCGTTATGATAGCACTTACCGGGAGTGCTCTCTCCTTTTGTTTACTGAGACGTGGCTAACTGAACTAGCAGCAGATGCTAACATTGAGCTGGAGGGTTTTCACATGATACGAGCTGACCGAACACCAGAGAGTGGCAAAACTAGGGGCGGTGGAGTGATAATGTATGTTAACAACAACTGGTGTAGACCGGGACATATCACTGTTAAACAACGACACTGCAGCAAAGACATTGAGTTGCTAGCTGTTAGCATGAGGCCTACATATCTCCCGAGAGAACACTCACACGTGATCTGCATTGTTGTTTATGCAAATCCGACGGCGAACGCTGGGACAGCGCGTGACGTCATCCATTCAGTAACCAGCAGGCTGCAGACAGAACACCCAGATGCTCTTTTCCTCATCTCAGGCGATTTCAACCACGTTTCACTGTCTCCCATTCTGCCCACTTTCACCCAGTATGTCACATGCCACACTAGAGACAATAAAACACTGGATTTGTTCTACGCAAACACTAAGGAGGCGTACACCTCATCACAACTCCCCCCACTTGGGAGATCGGATCACAACTTGGTTCATCTCCGACCGGTGTACAAACCCCTAGTGCACAGACAACCTCCGGCCATGCACACTGTGGAGTTATGGTCTGAGGAGACAATGGACACTCTAAAGGACTGTTTTGAAGCCACTGCCTGGAAGCAGCTCTGCGATCCACATGGTGAGGACATCGATGGCCTCATTCACACCTTCACGGGCTACCTCAGCTTCTGTGTGGACAAATCCGTTCCCACCAAGACCATACGGCGTCACTCAAACAACAAACCCTGGAGCAACCCTGAGATAAAAACACTTCTGAGAGAGAAGAAGAGGATCTTCAGGTCGGGGAACAGGGAGATGCTGAAGTCCGTACAGAGGGAGCTGAGGAGAAAGATCAGAGAAGGCAAGGACAGCTTCAGGAAGAAGATGGAGGACAAGCTGCAACAGAGCGACATCAGCGGGGTCTGGAGAAACCTCAAAACCATCTCGGGGCTCCAGAATACCTCCCCCCAGGCCACGGGGGGCAGGGAGTGGGCGAACAACCTGAATCTGTTTTTCAATAGATTTGACCAACCGCCCTCCCCCCTGTCTGCACAACAACCACTGCTGCCTCTAAGAAATCAAGTCCTGCTACCCACTCCCCACTCCACCGACACCCCCCCCCCACTCCCAACACACAGCCCCCCATCCTGACCCTGACCAAGACCCAGGTGAGGACGGAGCTGAGGAAGATCAAGGCGAGGAAGGCGTCGGGACCGGACGGCATCAGCGCAAAGCTCCTCAAGTCCTGTGCAGACCAGCTGTGTGGGATTGTGACGTATATCTTCAACATGAGCCTGAAACTGGGGAGGGTACCACAGCTGTGGAAAACATCTTGTGTGGTACCTGTACCAAAAACTTCCCACCCCAAAGACCTGAACAGCTTCAGACCGGTGGCCTTGACGTCCCACTTGATGAAGACCCTGGAGAGACTGCTCCTTGCTCATCTCCGCCCCCTGGTGGAACCAGCGATGGATCCACTCCAGTTCGCCTACCAGCATGGCATTGGGGTGGAGGATGCGGTGATCTTCCTCCTTCACCGTTCTCTGTCCCACCTGGAGAAGCCCGGGAATATGGTGAGGATCATGTTCTTTGACTTCTCCAGTGCTTTCAACACCATCCAACCGATGATCCTGAAGGACAAGCTGCTGCGCGCAGGGGTGGACCAGCACCTGTCATCATGGATCCTGGACTACCTCACGAACCGGCCTCAGTTTGTGAGAACCCGGGACTGTGTTTCCGACACGATCATCAGTAGCACGGGGGCCCCCCAGGGAACGGTGCTGGCTCCCTTCCTGTTCACTCTTTATACTGCGGACTTCTCACACAACACAACACATTGCCATCTACAGAAGTTCTCTGATGACTCTGCGATCGTTGGTCTCATCTCTAGCGGAGATGAAGCTGAGTACAGAGGGCTTATCCAGGACTTTGTGGACTGGTGCCATCGGAACTGCCTCCAGATCAACGCGAGGAAAACTAAGGAGCTGGTGGTGGACTGCCGCAGGCATGGACAGCCCCTCACAGCACCAGTAAATATACAGGGAACAGACATCGAGATGGTGACATCCTACAAGTACCTGGGTATTCATCTGAACAATAAACTAGACTGGTCACACAATACTGACGCACTCTACAAGAAGGGACAGCGCAGGCTGTTCCTGCTGAGGAGACTCAGGTCTTTTGGTGTACAAGGGGCGCTGCTGAAGTCATTCTATGACACGGTGGTGGCATCAGCCATCACTTTTGGAGTGGTCTGCTGGGGCAGTGGCATCACTGCAGCCGATAGGAAGAGACTGAACAAACTGATTAAGAAAGCTAGCTCTGTCCTGGGGCAACGCCTTGATCCGATGGAGGAGATAGGAGAGAGAAGGACGGTGGCTAAACTGTCATCTCTGCTGGAGTCCGAGTTCCACCCTATGCAGGACATACTGGATGCACTGAGGAGCTCATTTAGCAGAAGACTACATCATCCCAGGTGCACAACCGAGAGGTTTCGTAGGTCCTTCCTACCAACGGCTGTCAGACTGTACAACCTAAGCAGGGCTGCTCGCAGAGATAGCAAAAAGACGTAACAAACTAATAGTTTTTTTTGAATGCAAAAGATGCAATAGACTTACACAATGGTCCTCTCCGGCATACAACTAGGAACATACCGGTCGCTATGGAGGGTGAGAATATGTATGGGCAAATAATCATACCATGTAGGATAACTAAATAGACGGTTATGCTGTTTCATCCCACCTAGCAACAATGCTCTGCACTGTGTGTGTTTATATATTTACATATTTATTCCATCTAGCTACAATGCTCTGCACTGAGTGTGTTTATATATCTATATATTTATTCCATCTAGCTACAATGCTCAGCACTGGGTGTGTTTATATTTATATATCTATATATTTATTCCATCTAGCTACATTGCTCCGCACTGTGTGTGTTTATATACTTGCATATTTATTCCACCTAGCTGCAATGCTCCGTACTGTGGGTGTTTATATATTTACATATTTATTCCATCTAGCTACAATGCTCTGCACTGTGTGTTCATATATTCATATATTTATTCCATCCAGCTACAATGCTCTGCACTGTGTGTCTGTGTGTGTGTGTGTATATATATATATATTTTATAGTAATATGTACATATGTATATTAGCTGCTCTTGCTTGCTTGTTTTTTTTTTTTTTCTTGCCTTCTGATTGTTGCTCTGAGTGTTGCTATCCCTGTGCTGTTGCAATCCTGGAATTTCCCCGTTGTGGGACTAATAAAGGCTTATCTTATCTTATCTTATTCCATCCAAAAATCCAAAAGAAAAACAAGAGTGATTACAATTCAGAACAAAGCTAAGACAAAATGTGACAAAAAAAAAACAAAAACTAAGCAACAACACAACACTAGACTGAATATCACAATCCTTATGTTATTTTACTTGTCATCTTGTATATACAGTATGTTTGTTGTATTTCTTCCTTTAGTTTTTGTTTAAATTGTCCAAGAGTTGTACATGATTTTAATTTGGGTCGAAAAGTGGTCCACTATCTGACTCCTTGCACTGAAATACAGTTTTGCTTGGTGGTAGTTCTCACTCAGGGTTTTTGAAATATACATGTTCCTCTTAAATTATAATGTTTCTCCATTATTTGGAACAACTTTTGGATATTTGCGGGCAGTGATAGATTCTTTACTTTAAACATAATTACTGCAGTTTTAAAGTCAACCAGATCTTTCAACTTGAGAGCTTTTAATTTAGCTTTGTTTATTATTCTAATAGCTCCCTTCTGAACCATAAAGACTGGATAAATGTTTGTTTTATATGTATTTCCCCATACTTTGGTACAATATGTCATGTATGGGAGTATTAATGAATGGTACAAAGTTTATAGTGTGGGTTGATTCAGCAAATATTTCTCTCTGTGTAATATTGCAATTGATTTAGATATTTTACCTTTAATAGAATTAATATGTGACTTCCAACACAGTTTATTATCAATAATTACTCCAAGAAATTTAGTTTCAGATACCCTTTCAATTTCTACACCATTTACACTAAGTTTAGATACTAAATTGTTGTGATGGTCGTTAAAAACTTTAAATTTTGTCTTACTTAAACTGAGCGTTAATTTGTTTGAATCAAACTACAGTTTAAGCTTTCCTAATTCCTTTCCGAGTGTATCCAAAAGTTTTTCCAAATTGCTTCCACTGCATAATAAATTACTATCCTCGGCAAACAATATTGAATCCATTTTTTTCTGAGACTTTACATATATCATTTATATACATGTTGAATAACAGTGGCCCCAAAACTGAACCCTGTGGGACTCCACAAGTAACCTTCAGTAATTGTGAGTTTTTGTTACCAGCACATACATACTGATATCTATTCTTTAAGTAACTACATAACCAGGACAGTGCTACCCCCCTAATACCACAATTTTGTAGTTTCTTTAATAATAAATTATGATCCATTGTATCAAATGCTTTTTTAAGATCCAGGAATACCCCAACTGTATACTCCTTATTTCCAATGGCAGTTGATATTTTTTCTATAAATTCCATTAGATCAAATCCAGTTGTCCTCTTGTGTCTGAACCCATATTTCTACTCACACAGTAAATTATTCTTCATTATGAAGTTGTTAATTCTCTCACAGAATATTTTTTCAAGTATCTGCAATAGTGAAATTGGTCTATAGTTTGAAAATTCATCTCTGTCACCCGTCTTGTATATCGGAATGGCTTTAGCTATTTTCATTGCATAGGGAAAAATACCTGTTTGTACAGACAGGTTACAAATATATTGTACGTCAGTGGTTTCACTAAGCATTCAATAAAAGTTTTGACTAAGAGCATGTCAATACCATCACAGTCCATAGATGTTTTAAACGATTTAACAATTTCAATGACCTCTCTCTCATCTGTGTTCTTTATGAAAATGGGAGTCTTTTAAAGCAGTATTTTTGCTTACTGTATCACCCGTAGGTGCCATAATGGGTATTTCTCAAGACAAATTAGGACCAATGTTAACAAAAAGTTATTAAATTCATCTGCAGGTGAGAATGCATTCACACTCTTTGAGTCCTTTTAATATATTTTTTTTTTTTAAAAATTGGTTGTGTAGCTTGTATTTCTGTTTTTATTTCCAAGAATATTGTTAAGTATTGCCAATGTATTTGTTAATATTGTCTCTGTTTATTCTCCAATTCATTAATGTAATAGTCTCTTTTACTACATCTCATTATATATGTTAACTTATGTTATGTGTATACATATTATCATTTTATATAATTCAAAGAAGTAGAGGTTTTGTACATGATGCATGAAGACTAAAGTTGTTTTTTATATTTTTAATTATGTTGAAATTCCAGTTGTCCTTTCATGGTAGATTTATCGTAAAGCACATGATGTCCTGGCCTTCACCTGCCTTTGAAACTGTTACTCCTTAGACCACAGGGTGCACGCTGATAAAATGTTACTCCTTGGAGCACAGGGCACAATTGTTCCTCTTTCTTCGATGTCAGCATATTTCATCTGTTTGATCATGCAACTGCTGTGTATAAAATGTCTGAACTGTGAGGATTACCTCCAGTACTGATTTCCTGTAAACAGGTTTGTGCTCCTTGCTTGCAAGTAAAGAAAAGCTCATGAGAAATAATATTTTGTGTCTTGAATCTTTATTGAGGTAACGAACTAAGATACGATCACTTTCTTGAGTTCCTAGATTCCTGACATACGTGGTGCCGGTGACCCGGATGGCCGACAGCTGGGCAAGCCAGGACAAGACGTCTTCCCCAGGCCGACAAACCCATGCATGGTCTGACCAGTGGTCAGTTTTGGAAAAAAAACCCGTCTTCAGGGAGCCCTGGGGAGGGGACTGACATCCTGGCTCTCCTAGTGACAGTCATCCTCACTGGTAGAGTCATAAAGTAAGTGAAGTTTATTATCCTATCACGGAAAGACAGTTGCCATTGTTAAAAGACCACAGGTCAGCTGAATGCAAGTAATGGTAGTATAAGGCGACGCCCTGTACTTTTCCTGGTGGTCAAAGTTATCGTGTGAGCATCTAGTTCAATTCAAAAGGTGAATGCAATAATTTCATGAGGTAGTGTGATGGCAATTCATGACTACAGATAAAATGGGCAATTGTGTTGGAAAACCGGATAGACAGAAGAGTAAACAGAAAAGATTGTGTTGTTTTCCGGCCGAAGAGTCAGGTTTCAAAAAGTAAAAGGTGCTGCGTATTGACTGATAGGTCAAGCTTTAGCTAAGTAATGGTAATATAAGGCGGCGTCCTATATATTTTTCATATCTGATCATACCAAGTAATGATCCTGTAAGAAATTACAGGAGCCCTAATATAGGTTGCGTAAGATCTAGCCCCATCAACAAGTGAGCGCACTTCAAAAAAAATTGGGCAGTAATAGTGTTGCAGTGGGCGTACTGAAAACGTTCCTGACTATATATATATATATATATATATATATATATATATATACAGTATATATATATATATATATATATATATATATATATATATATATATATATATATATATATATATATATATATATAAATGGGTAACTGTACAGGAAAAACAAATAAAGCGAAAAATAAGCAAAAAAAAAAAAAAGAGGAAACCGCGCTGAACGGTAAAAAATTACAATAACCGGTTAAAAGAAAAAGATCAGATAAAGGATCCTGAAAAATATTTAAACAAATGGGGAAAAAGATTATTCCTTTAAACCCACACTGGATGTGGATGAATGCACAGTCTTAGCGTAGACGGAAAAACTTAAAACAAAAAGAGATAAATATCAAAACCAACTGAGCATTGAACCATTATTAAATGAAAAAGAAAATCCTTCCCCAACTTATCAATGCCACGATCCTAAGGAGGGTCCATATGGCAAATTATTTAAAGAAGCCCAAGAGGTTGGGAAAAGGAGGAAGCAAATAAAATCATAATAATTAGACCATAATATTTAAAGAGGGACGGATTAAATGGCAGCAAAACCGGATAACGTTAAAATGGACAATGAGAAAGTTATTTTATCTATTATCTATTCTTTGTGTGTGAGCCTTAGATAGAGGCAGTGTAGAGAGAACAAAACTCCTCTGTTCTCTGTTTGTGTGTGTGTGTGGTTGATCTGTGAAGAAAGTGGTCTAAATATGGGTACTTTTACAAGGTTTTGCGTTTTTATTTTTTCAATTTAACTCTGTGGGGTCTTGATTAATGTTGCGTACGTGATAAACTGTTTACATATTTTTAAAAGCAATTTTGATGCATTACTGACCTTTGTCCTTGACTGAAACATGACAGTGCACTTTATAGGAAAAGGACTGACGTGACAATGTGACTACAGGCCATATTACGATCATATTATGATGTCATTTCATAATGCCTAATCACTGAAGGTTTTATGTTTACCCTATATCACATGATTTAGAGCACAGAGGTTCAAAAGAGATTGATAATTAATGTGTCTGTTCATATGATCTGCCAGAGGCTATGGATTATCAAACAAAGGTCTTGGAGAAAGGATCCTTAAATTGATAAGCATTTTTTGAAGCCAAGTATGACTTTATAGATAACATAAGGTGTACTGATTCAGATGACTTTGACTTTACAAATGTAATGTTTATATGATTTTATACTGATATTACTCACCATATAATGGTGTGGTAACATCATATTTCAGAAATGTGACAGTAATGAGGAATGTGTTTTTCCTGATTCGGCGGTGGCCAAGCTGGGTCAGGGTAAACTACGTTCACCCCATAATTTACCAAGGAATATATAAAATGAGGCATTCCTGGAAAAAATTTAAATCAAATTCTAATTAGGCAAAACGTCCGCCTTTCCTTTGACTGAAAGAATGTGACACAATATTTCAAATTCAACCCATCTATGTTCAACTGGACAAACTGATCTTATTTATCAATGTTGAAGCATATCAAAAATGCACATATAGTTATTTTGTTTTTCTTAAATAGAATTTGTAAACTATTTCAAGAGATGTCACAAAAAGAAGCTATAATTATTTAAATCTTATTTTTGAAGGAACTGGGATACCTGCAAATTTTATTTAAAATTAAAAATGGTAGCACACTTCCTTTCAGTAAAAGAATAAAACAAATACCCTGTAACTTTGGTCCATGTATCAAAACAGGGAGTATCAAAGAAATTAATTAGCAAATAATTAGCAATCCTCAGAAAAATAGATAATGCATAAAAAATTATCAATAAATGATTGATGATGAATTCAATTCAACTTTATTTACATAAGCGCTTTTCATGGGATAATACAAATAATAAGATCATGCCCTCTATTATCCTACACATTCCCCATGCTGTGAAGGGGGTTTTGCAGCAGGACAACCATTCCATATTGTTACCAGCTAGACTGTTGTCGTACACTATAACTTTGTTGTCACTGCCACACCTTAAGCTTGTACTAAATTCCTTGTGGTTATTTACTGATGGCTCATTTAAGAAAAAAAAAAGCCAACAGAGGAGCAAGCGGTGGTTCTCTCTCCCATCAGCAACGGGGGGGGGGGGGGGGGTGAACGGTAGCTCTCTTTCTCTACTTAGCAAGGGAAGAAGCGAGCGACAGGCTTGCTCTGTAAAAAAAAAAAAGTGTGAACAGTACAGAGTTGTGGAATGTGAAAGGATGGGCTGCTGGAGGAGCAGCTGTCTCTCTCTCCGTGACTTGTGCTGTGAACGCATGCCACCTGCATACTGCTACCTTGAATCTGCGGGGGTTTGTCACCACCGCAGGAAAACCAGTAAATATCGATAGCAGTTATTGCAGCTACGTAATGTTTTGATGCTACCACACTAATGGCACTGACTTGTTTAGCTGCAGTAATCGCTTGGCTGATAACGCTGCTCACTGTACTGCTATCAATCTTTTAGGAACCGTCTGTTTTATTAATAATGTTGATGTTGATGTTTTAAAAGATTGTTAAAATAATATGGACCTTCCTCCTGTTTCATATGTAAATAATTAGATATACATTTGGCTTGCCTGACGAAAATTTGCTCTGCCACCCACATGATTTAAATGAGCTGTCCTGGTGGCACATGGCCAATCATGTGCCAACAGGAGGGAAATCAATGAATGATGAGGATGTTGGAAAAACTGTCATGGAAAGCTACAATATTGCTTGGTGTTGATTGACACCTTCACAAAGTGGACAGGAATTCATCACACATCCTCAGCAAATGCCACATTTGTGTGTAAAACTCTAGTGAATGATGCTCTTTCCGTTTTTGGGTTTCCAGAACTGATTTATGCAGATAATGGAACTCATTTTACAGCACACACAGTTCAAGACTTGATCCAAGCTGTAAGAAGTAAGATCAAATTTCATAGTATCTACCACCCACAAAGTACAGGTTTTGTAAAAAGAAAAATGGTACAATCAAACAAATGCTGGAAAAAAAAACTATACTACACCCAAAGACAGGATTATCACCTTTTGAATGTGTTTTTCACCGTCCTTATGTATTACCTGACCTCTCACCACTAACCACGCCTAACAAATACACAGATCTTGGTGAACATCTCAGGGAATGTTTTGATTCTGTCAGAAGCTCTCTCTGCTCCACAGAAAGAAGCCCATTGCAACCTGGAGACTATGTCTTCATAAAGAACCACCACCGACAACACTGGACACTCCCACTCCCACTGCAGTACGTATTGATTCACCTTTCACATGTTAAAAGACTACGGGTGCCTGTAAGTGAACTAACTTGTTTCCCTGAGTAAGTACAGTTACAAAGGGGGCGTGTCCTTTTAAGGACAAGGCCGTCTCAACCCTGGTGAAGAAAGAGGCCCGGAGGGGTACTCTCTCAGGTGGAAGCATGGCACCAAAATTATTGATGACTCTGTGTTCAGCACTTCTCAGGACAGTGGGGTGGTAATCTCTTTCTGATTCAAGGACAAGGAGCCCACGGAGCACAGACAATGGACAATATGTGGATTATACGCATAACCTGTGGTACCAGACAATGGTGGTTTTGGTAAGAGGACTGGGAATCAATACTTCTTGCTATGTGTGTTCGTTGCTACCCCATTCACACAAGACTGCAATACCCATGATCCCTGTTCCTCTAAGTAAAGAGGAAATGCCTGGAGTGACAATAGCGATGAACTCTCGTCTCAGTCTGCTTAATACAAGTAATGTTGGATATTGGTTGGTGGGGAATTTGTCAGAAAGCTATCTTAATAGATTGAATGTCACTATTACTGATTACACTGGGTCTAAGATTAGAATATTTAATACTATTGGGATTGGAACTTATTTGCTTGCAGTTAAGAAGCCTTTAATGAAAGTAAATACTACACTGTTTGCTTCACCAATCTGCTTTCACAAAAACTGTAGTAAAAACAGTTTCAACCTGGGTTTTTCACAAAGATGCAATGATACAAAGGAAGTGACCTGTGGAGTGTGATATCATGATTCTGTTTGTAGAAATGTATTTCACTTTCCCTATATTGCTGCTGGAAATTTCACCTTAAAGAGCAAAAATTGTACTTTTAACTGTAGCAATAATCCTACTGTTTTTTGACCAAATGATGATGGGTATGGATGCTTGGAAAACCATGTTTGGGTTTGTGGATCTAGTGTTTACTCATTGCTTCCTCCAGGATGGTGTGGCAGGTGTTGCATGGCTATATTGTTCCCACACATCAGCATAAGGTCAAATCTTACACACAAAATGAAAGCATCATTCTCCCATTATTATCATCCTGAACAAACTAAAATACACACCAGGGTAAAAAGAAGAAAAAAGAAAAAAAAATGGACATGCAACAGTTGGTGGGTAAACTATCTGGAAAACAGAGAATTAGTGATTTTAAAGGTGTTATGGGTACTCTTTTTCCAATGTATGGCAGTGCTCTAGCTATACACCACATAAATGCATTAGCATGGACAATGGAAAATCTGATTGTATTAATGGAGCAAGGATTCACAACTTTAAATGAAGAACAATAATTAGCCATTTGAATGATATTTATATCACGGACGCACGGATCGCCCCGGGGGTCTCCCGGGTCGGCGGACGGAGCCACGGTTTGCAGCGGGAGACGTTACAGCGGGGAGGAGCTAGTGCTAGCTAGCACTTGGCCGCCGCCCGGTGCTAATGGGAAACTCGACATACCGAGAGCTGTAGCGAAAAGGACGCGGGTGCCGGGCTGGAGTTTAGGCGGCGTGAAAGAAATATAAGACAGAATAATAAAGAGCGATGGCAAGAACCAAGCAGACCGCCCGTAAAATCTACTGGAGGAAGAAGCCCCCCAGGAGACAGCTAGCCACCAGGGCTGCTCGGAGAGGCGCTCTGGCCACCGGCAGAGTGAAGAGGCAGAGTGAAGAGGCCTTGCCGTCACAGGCCCGTGGCTCTGAGAGAGATCCATCGCTACCAGAAATCCACGGAGCTGCTCATCCGTAAGCTGCCCGTCCAGCGCCTGGTGAGGGAGATCGCTCAGGACTTCAAGACCGTCCTGCGTTTCCTGAGCTTCGCCGTCATGGCTCTGCAGGAGACCAGCGAGGCCCACCTGGTGGGTGTCTTCTTCGCTAAGGGGGTCACCATCATGCCCAAAGACTTCCAGCTGGCCCGCTGCATCCGCGGAGAGAGAGCTTAGACTTTCTGCTGCACATTCACCAGCCATAATGCTCTGCACTGTGTGTCTATATATATACATTTATAGTAATATGGACATATGTTTACTAGATGTTGTTTTTTCTTGCCTTCTGATTGTTGCTCTGAGTGTTGCTATCCCTGTGCTGTTGCAATCCTGGAATTTCCCCATTGTGGGACTAATAAAGGCTTATCTTATCTTATCTTATCTTATTTTACACTTACAGCATGGGTTAGATGAAGATAAAGGTTGGGTTTATGATCACTCTCTCGGTGACTCCCCCCAGCTTGTCCGTCGACTTGCTGGTTTGGGATAGGGGGTCAAAGGCATGCACGGGCCGGCGCACGTTGTCAGGAACCCCCTTTCAGTGTGCTCTTCCACCTGTGTTCTTGTTTTGTGGTCCTCTATTCCTGTTAAGATTAGTTTTTTGTTTTGTCCAGAGTTTTGTGTTCTGTATGAGGTTGCATACTCTTTGGGGTTGTGCGAGGGTCAGAGTTGGAGTTAGGATAAGGATCCAGGGTTAGGGTTTATGTCAGGAAAGTTAAGGGGCTAGGGTTAGGATTAAGATTAAGATTAGGGTTAGAGTTTAGAGTTAAGTTTAGAGGGTGTGGTCTGGGTTAGAAGTAAATGTTTCCGTAGTATTTCCTGAGTTATTCCAGTGATCTTGTTTGTTTTTTCTTTGTGATTGTTTCAGTCTGTTATGTTGTGGACACATCTTCAGTGGTGTGCCTTGGATTCATTGGGTGTTTCAACCACTTATCACCAGGCACCCTCGTCCCAGGGAGGTCCCGCCTGGGGTGATCAATCCCAGGGGTGTGTCCTTTAGCTAGATTATCTAATGGTTTTGGTGATTTTCATGATTGATTCAGGATATTAGTTGTTTTGAGTCCTGTTCTTTTTTTGAAAAAAGAACTAAGACTAGGTTCTTTTATTTATTTTTTCTGCTGGTAGTTTGGTTGTTTAAGGGTCAATTAATGCTCAAAAAGGGAAAGAAAAGAAGGGGGGAGATTAGGTTGGCAGTTGAGTAGAGTCGACTTTGGGTGGAGTATCCCTAACGAGGGTCTACATCCATCCTTTTCCCATAGGCGGGATGGTCAGTCTTCTCTCCCCTCCACCAGCCCTCACTCCATTGAGGGATAAGGGGTGTGGAGGGGAGAGACTGGGGAAATAGAATATTAAACGTTGAGTATTGTCAGTTTTTCGGGGAAGAAGTCCCTTTTAATCTTGAGTGTTGTTGGTTATGAAGTATTTATTTGTTGTTATCAGGTTTATTTTTTAGTTATTATCTGGTGTTGTTGTGTATAGGGTATATAGAGGTTCAGGATATTAGATGTTTTGAGTCCTGTTCCCTCTTTTTTTAAAAAAAAAATAATTAAGGCAGGTTTTTTTATTTATTTTTTTCTTCCCTACTGGTAGTTTGGTTGTTTAAGGATCGGTTAATGCTCCGAGAGGGGGAGAAAAGAAAGGGGGAAAAAAGGGAGGAAGGGGTGTGGAGGGGAGAGACTGGGGGAATAAGCTCAAAAGGGGGAGAAAAGAAAGGGGGAGATTAGGTTGGTAGTTGAGTAGAGTCGATTTTGGGTGGAGTATCCCTAACGAGGGTCTACATCCATTCTTTTCCCACATGCGGGATGGTCAGTCTTCCCTCCCCTCCACCAGCCCTCACTCCAATGAGGGATAAGGGGTGTGGAGGGGAGAGACTGGGGGAATAAGCTCAAAAAGGGGGAGAAAAGAAGAGGGGAGATTAGGTTGGTAGTTGAGTAGAGTCGACTTTGGGTGGAGTATCCCTAACGAGGGTCTACATCCATCCTTTTCCCATAGGCGGGATGGTCAGTCTTCTCTCCCCTCCACCAGCCCTCACTCCATTGAGGGATAAGGGGTGTGGAGGGGAGAGACTGGGGGAATAAGATATTAAGCGTTAAGTGTTGTCATTTTTCCGGAGAAGAAGTCTTTTTTAATCTTGAGTGTTGTTGGTTATGAAATATTTATTTGTTGCTATCAGGTGTATTTTTAGTTATTATCCTGCGTTGCTGTGTATAGGGTATGTGGATGATATTAAATGTTAAGTGTTGTTGGTTTTCAGGTGTTCTGATAATTATTTAATGTTAAAAGTTAAGGTGGAATATTATTTATATTCTTAATTAATGTTGAATATCGTGTTGCAATATTGTGCTGGGTTCACCTTAGGCTCGGAATAGTTTGCAGCCGAAGGTGGCGTCATCTTCGGCTCCGACTGGATGTAAACAGGAAGTCAGTCCGAGTCTCGAGGAGAAACTCAGCTGTGTGTTTTTTTCTTTTTTTTCCTTTCACCGTCCTCCGTTAACTTTAGTAGCCCGTCACATACATAATTATTTAATGTTAAAAGTTAAAGTGGAATACTGTTTATATTCTTAATTAATGTTGAATATCGTGTTGTAATATTGTGTTGGGTTCACCTTAGACTCCGAATAGTTTGCAGCCGAAAGTGACGTCATCTTCGGCTCCGACTAAATGTAAACAAGAAGTCAGTCCGAGTCTCGAGGAGAAAATCAGCTGTGTGTGTAGAGGAGCTTGGAAATGAAGAGGCAATTTGGTTTATAAGCAAAGTTTTAATATTCAGCTCTTCTAACAAGTCTCATCTGGTTCAGAGGGTGGCAGAAGGGAAAAGAGACAGAAAGTCTCCAGCTCACTGACTTTGTACTGGCACACAACAAAAGACATGCATAACAAAGGCTGACATTCCTCATTATCTTAATCCCCCCATTGTCTTGGTATTTCCTCTCCTCGCCTTAGGGGGTGAGGGTGGCTCCTCCGGTCTCCTCCGGTCTCCTCCGCCGTGTCCGGGAACGTCTTTGTTCTTCACTCGGCGGGTGAGAGCCCTTTGTCCTTTCAGAGGTGTGAAGCCCTTTACATATGTAATCACCAAACATTTCCACATGCTTCAACATATGTAGGTTATGGAATATATGGTTAATATAGACCACAGGCCCCCCCAAACAACTAAGAAAGGACAACAGGAAGGTTCACAGTCTAAGATAGTTATTATGACATACTAAGTGTTACATCTGTTGCCACGGAAGAAACTTTCCAGCAGCCATGCTCCTAAGAGAGTTCAGTGGTAATCATAACAGCATAGTAAAATCATAAGTCAGTCCTAAACTGTTGCAGCACAATTAGTGAAAAATTGTGGAGTGGTTTGTATCAGTCCCTGTGCTGTCTGGGTTTTAATCTTCTCCCAAAACTGCTGTAGGTTGGTTTAGGCGCCCTGCTGGGACCTTCTTGAGAGGGATCTGCAGTGTGGGAAGGAGAGAGGTTAACTGTTCCCTGCTGGGGGGCTGAGTCTTTTCTCTTGGGGGGTCTACCCCGCCGAGGTGCTCTTGCCAACTGTGCAGGCTCGTCTTTCAACAAGAAGGCAGGTTTAAGTCTGTCAATGCTGACTGTTTCTTTTCTGTCCCCAAAATCAAGCACAAAGTGTTTATCACCATGTTCCAACACTCTGTATGGCCCATCGTATGCTGGGCGAAAGGTAGGTTTTAAAGCTTCATGCTTAACAAAGACAAACTCAGCGTTTTTTAAAGCCTGAGGGACAAAAACCCGTGGGAAGGAGTGATGAGCTGGACCAGGGAGAGAGTTCGGTCCGTTGTTGCCTAAAAACCTTGGGACTGGAAGGCGCCCTGGCTCTGGGTTCTCTGGTAAAAATTCACCTGGGAGCCTGAGAGGTTGTGCAAAGACTAATTCTGTGGGAGAGGCGCCTAGATCCTCTTTAGGTGCAGCACGCAACCCCAATAAAACCCAGGGAAGCTTATTTACCCAATTTGTGTCCGTTAGTGAGGCTCTGAGGGCAGCCTTTAAAGACCTGTGAAAACGCTCGCATAACCCATTAGCCTGAGGGTGATAAGCGGTGGTGCGGTTAATTGTTGCCCCTAAGCTGTTGGACATGGCTGACCAGAGCTCTGAGACAAATTGAGGCCCCCTATCGGACGTGATGTCCGATGGGACGCTGAAGCGTGCCACCCAGTTTGTCAAAAAAACGCGAGCGACTTCCTCCGCTGTGGTTGCCGCTAGAGGGACTGCCTCTGGCCAGCGTGTGGTGCGGTCTATCATTGTTAACAGGTGTGTGAAACCCTGGGAGGAAGGTAGTGGCCCCACAAGGTCAACATGAACGTGGTCGAACCTTCTAGCAGGGATTGGAAAAGGCTCCAGAGGGGCTTTTGTGTGTCTGTGTATTTTGGCGCGTTGACAAGAAATGCAAGTTTTTGCCCATTCTTTTACGTTTTTGCGCAGGCCTGGCCACACAAACTTTTTGGCAACCATTTTAACCGAGGCGCGCACACCTTGGTGCGCGAGGGAGTTAATTGCGTCGAAAATGCGGCTGCGCCATGTAGCTGGTACTAACGGGCAAGGTCGGCCGGTTGAAACATCGCATATTAGGCGGGGGCACGCCGTCGCGTAAACCCTTTTTCTCCAGCCTTAACCCTGTTGGTCCAGACAGGAGCGCGCACACGTCTGCGTCACTGCTCTGTTCCTCTGCCATGACTGCATAATCTATCCCTGCATGGATAGGTGCTGCGTATGTGTCTGCATTAGTGAAGAGTTCTGCTGCTGAGGCAGTATAATCTGTCTCCCTGCGCTCTGGTGGTGTCACAGCGCGAGAGAGACAGTCCGCTACTACGTTAAGTTTGCCTGCCACGTGTCGAATGTCTGTGGTGAACTCTGAAATCGCAGCTAGCTGTATTTGTTGCCTGCCTGACCATGGTTCTGAAATTTTAGCCATAGCAAATGTGAGCGGTTTATGGTCTACAAAAGCCGTGAAACTCCGCCCTTCTAACCAGAACTGGAAGTGGCGGATGGATAAATGAAGCGCCAGCAGCTCTCTGTCAAAAGTGCTGTATTTACGTTCAGTTCGGTTTAGCGATTTGCTAAAGAATGCTAAAGGTTGCCAGACCCCGCTGACAAGTTGTTCTACAACTGCCCTTATAGCTAGGTCTGAAGCATCTGTGGTTAGTGCGATGCGGGCCGAGGGATCTGGGTGAACAAACAATGTGGCGTTAGCTAGGGCGCTTTTTACTTCCGCGAAAGCGCGTTCGCGCTCCGGGGTCCATTCGACCGCGTTGGAAGCTTTCTTTTTTTTGAGCGCATCATATAGGGGCTGCATGAGCTGAGCTGCGTGGGGGAGGAAGCGGTTGTAAAAATTAACCATCCCTAAAAATTCCTGTAGCGATTTGACCGTTTGTGGCCGTGGGAAATTTTCTATCGCGTGAACTTTGTCTGGAAGTGGAACTGCCCCCTTCGGAGAGACTTTGTGTCCTAAAAAATCAATTTGTGACATGCCGAATTTGCATTTGGCTGGATTGATTATTAGCCCGTGCTCTTCCAGCCTCTGAAAAACCGTAGTGAGGTGCTGCCCGTGTTGACAAGCTGGCTACCAGCATGTCATCGAGGTAGACGAAAACAAAAGGAAGGTCGCGTAGGACCGCGTCCATCATTCGTTGAAAAGTTTGAGCAGCGCCTTTGAGGCCGAAAGGCATTCGCAGGAATTCAAAAAGGCCGAAAGGGGTTATTAAACGATTCCGGAGCATCAGAGGCAGAACCACCAGACTGATCAACAGCTTCCTCCCACAAGCTGTCAGGATGCTGAACAGCTGACCCGGATTCTCACATACACACTACTGCACCTATGGACATTTTGTATATTACAGTTAGTTATTCTTTTTCCCCAAGTATGTCTCAGGGATGTGTGAATGGATGGGGGGGTGGGGGTGGAGCTATGTGGGAGTGTGTCTTAATCATGCTGCTTCTTATATGGATGCCGAGAGAAACGCAATTTCATCTTGCCTGCACTACAGTTGTATGTACAGCAATTTGACATTAAAGTTTGATTTGATTTGATTTGATTTTGATTTGATTTACCGCTGTTTTAGGAACGTCTTCTGCTCGGACTGGGACTTGGTGATAACCGCGGACTAAGTCTATTTTTGAAAAAATGCGCGCACCCGCTAGATGTAGTGAAAAATCTTGAATGTGAGGGATTGGGTAACGGTCATGCGCTGTAGTGTTGTTTAATCTGCGGTAATCTCCGCACGGTCTTCAAGAACCGTCGGATTTCGGAACCATGTGAAGTGGTGAGGCCCAGGGGCTCTTCAAGCGTCTAACAATGCCCAATTTTTCAAGAGTTGTAAATTCGTCCTGTGCTGTGTTGAGCTTGGCCGCGTCTAAGCGGCGAGCTTTGGCAAAAACGGGAGGTCCCGTTGTGGGAATGAAGTGTTCAACCCCGTGTTTAGCCACAGTGGCTGAGAATTTGGGAATTGTGAGTGCTGGAAATTGGGTGAGGAGTTGCTCAAACTTACCTCCTGCCGTGGTGACGTTGGCCTGCACAGGTGGTGGAGAAACTCGGGCCGAGCATGGAATAGAAGCAAAGGACAGTGCATTAACCAGGCGCCTATTTGCTAGATCCACTAATAACCCATGTGCACACAAAAAATCTGCGCCTAATAAGTTAAAACTCACCGCCGCTACAACAAATGTCCATCTGTAGCTGCGGCCGTGGATGAGGAGGTGCAGGCTCTTTTCACCGAACGTGTCGATGCTAGAGCCGTTGGCTGCCACGGCTCCGTTGCCCTGGGTGCCCGTGGCTCGATCTGCGTGGGAGGGCATGACGAAACTCAGCTGGGCTCCTGTGTCGATGAGGAACTGCTTGCCTGTGTGTCCATCCGTCACGTACAACAGCTTGTTTTTCTCGCCGAGAACCGCTGCTGTTAACGGCTCTCGGCTTTGGCGTTTTCCCGAAATCGCAAATTTGCAGGGGGGAACGCATTTGCGGGCCTTCTCAGCGAAGCGGTGGTGATAATAACAGACGTCGCTCTGACTGTTACGTCTTCGCCGTGTCGCTGTCACCGTGGGCTGGTTCTGTTCCGTGGGTTGCGGTTCCTCATGGCTCGGGGCGTCAGCTTTGAGGTCTGCGGATGCTGCTGTGGGTGTCAGCTCCTTGCAGGCGTTGACGAGCCGATGAGCTTCATTGGCCAGCGCGCGGAAGTCTTGGTGGTTGTTGCACTTCATGCTGGCGAGTGTCCCTCTCATGTGTGGCGGCAGCGTGCTGAGGAAAATAAACTGGAAGAGGAAGTTGTCATTGTCCTCTTCTTTGAGCTGTAGCAAATCCTCCATGAGGGCTTTAGGTTTGCACCCTCTGTGGCCGTAGACCACCAGGATCTTCTCGGCTCTCTCTTCCGCTGATGGGACGTAGTTCGCCACGATGGTTGCTTTGAGCGTCTCGTATTTGTCCCAGGCCGGTGGTCGCCGGATCATGCTCTGCACACACTTCGAAGTGGCGGCGTCGAGTTTGGAGACGATATGATAAAATTTGGTATCATCAGCCGTGATGCCCGCCAGTGTGAACTGGGCTTCAGCCTGCTGAAACCAAGAGGCGGGGTCTTCTTGCCAGAAGTCTGGCAGCTTGACAGCGACGGCATTCGTGCACACCATCACTGCTGTGCCCGCCGGGTGAGAGTGCCCTGCCTCGGCTCTCACGGCGGTGCTGGTGCTCGGTTGAGCCCTCTCAATCTCTTCTGCCGGAGGGAACAGTTGTCCATCTGTTCCCTCGTCTGTGTGGCCGCTGGCGTCTGCCTGGGTCGCCACGGATGAGTCGCTTGCGGGGGAACCCCTCCGGTCCATACTCGCGTCAAGGTCACCAGTGTAGAGGAGCTTGGAAATGAAGAGGCGATTTGGTTTATAAGCAAAGTTTTAATATTCAGCTCTTCTAACAAGTCTCATCTGGTGCAGAGAGTGGCAGAAGGGAAAAGAGACAGAAAGTCTCCAGCTCACTGACTTTGTACTGGCACACAACAAAAGACATGCATAACAAAGGCTGACATTCCTCATTATCTTAATCCCCCCATTGTCTTGGTATTTCCTCTCCTCGCCTTAGGGGGTGAGGGTGGCTCCTCCGGGCTCCTCCGCCGCGTCCGGGAACGTCTTTGTTCTTCACTCGGTGGGTGAGAGCCCTTTGTCCTTTCAGAGGTGTGAAGTCCTTTACATATGTAATCACCAAACATTTCCACATGCTTCAACATATGTAGGTTATGGAATATATGGTTAATATACGTAGACCACAGTGTGTGTTTTTTTTTCTTTCACCGTCCTCCGTTAACTTTAGCAGCCCGTTACATACATCTTCTGCCTTTGGTAGCATTGTGGGTATGTAGTAATTGTTATTGTTTGTGTGCATTTCTGGAAGATTGTTTGAGGTTACTTTTGGGTTTGATGATTTTAGACGCTAAAAGTGGTCTCCCGCGATTTACGTTGGCAAAAGCCGTTAGATCGGTTGGAGGATATTGACAGATAATTTTGAGGGGAAGCAATTCATTGTAGCGGTGGGAGTTGTGAACATGATTTTATATTGTGTTTGAGTTAAAAAGCAAAGTAGTTCATATAATTGGGCTGCATGGTCGCGCAGCGGCCAGTCTCGCTGCAGCATCGCTCTCCCCTCGGCCCGGGGATCACGGGGACCGCGAGACCGCGGGTCCGATCCCAGCTCCCGGCCGACAGCGATCTGCGCGGAGCCCACATGCTCTCCCCGTGTCCGTGTGGGCTCGCCCCGGGATTCCTCCTGCTCCCTCCCACACGGCAAAAACATGCAGGCCAAGGAGTCCAGGGGCGCATGCGCATGCAGCGACCGGCAGCCTGCGGCCCGTCACCAGACCGTAAAATTTTTTGGGGGGGAAGATAACATATGATTTGTGTTAGAAGCTAAGTTCATTTATTTTCATTAATATCTCTACAATGGTTAAGGAGTGATTATGCCTTATACTGTATGTTACAGTGTCTCCTTTCCTTGTATAATTAAACCTGTGGACCGAGAGCTGTGTCCTCAGAGCCTTGACGTGAGGAAGGAGTTTAGCTGTCTGTCCAATCAGCAGAGGTAGTACACCAGGAGAAGAAGTCTTATTTTTTTGTGAAATTTGTAATCTGTTATTTGGGTCTGGAAAAGGTCTTGACCTTTGGTGGTTCCGCTACTGTTAGGGTGTGTTGTCCAGAGAGTTATTTTTTCGTTCTCCTGTTTTTATCCTGGGTGTAGGGAGCTTGAAATGAAGAAGCGATGTGATTTTATAAATCAAGATTTATTATCAGCTTCACCTCCCAAACATGGCTCATCTCGATGCAGAAGGAGAGGTCGAGCGCAGTCAGACCTTCATACTTATACCCACACTCAACAAAAGACATTGCATATCAAAGCTGACATCCCGCATTAACGTAATCCCCCTCCATTTTCCTCTGTCTCCTCCACCTGACCCTGGGTGGTCAGGAAGTTTGATCCGGTCTCCACCGCTGCGACTCAGTCTGTTCTTTGATCTTCGCCAGTGGTCGAGACCTCTTGTCCTGTTCTGAGGCGTGAGGTCATTCCACATATGTAATCACTAAACATTCTAATATGTCTATACATATGTAGGTATGGAATATATGATTAATATAAGCCACAGCCCCCCCCCCCAAACGACTAAGAAAAGGACAATCGAATTAAGTTTACAGTTTAAGATAATCTCCTTGACATATTATACTGTTAAACATCTTGACAGGGAAAACAAGGAAAAAATCTTTCCAGCAGTCATGTTACCCCTCCGGTTATGCAGCCTGATCCTGTAGAAAATTCAGTGGTAACAGCAACAGTATAGTAATGTCACAAATCAGCCTTAAAACTGTCACGGCACAATCTGACAACATAGTTAACAACTCTTTGTCAATTTTGCATCAGTCCCTGTACCATCTGGGTTTTAATCTTCTCCCGAATCTGCTGTAGGTCCGCTTGGGCGTCTTGGTGGGACCATCCTGTAAGGAATCTGCAGTTTGGGGAGGAGAGTGGTTATTTGTTCCCTGCAGGGGGGCTGAGTCTTTTCTCTTGGGGGGTCTACCCTGCCGAGGTGCTCTCGCCACCCGTGCCGGCTCGTCGCTCAACAAGAAGGCAGGTTTAAGTCTGTCAATGCTGTTTCTTTTCTGTCCCCAAAATCAAGCACAAAATGCTTATCACCAGGTTCCATCACTCTGAATGGTCCGTCGTATGGTGGACGGAAGGTTGATTTTAAAGCTTCGTGTCTAACGAAAACGAACTCGGCGTTTTTCAAAGCCTGGGGGACAAAAACCCGTGGAAAAGAGTGATGTGCAGGACCGGGGAGCGTGTCCGGTCCGGTGCTGTTTAAGGGCCTCAGGGCTGGAAGATGCTCAGGCTCTGGATGTTCTGGTAAGAACTCGCCTGGGAGTCTGAGAGGTTGTGCAAAAACTAATTCTGCTGGGGAGGCATCTAGATCCTCTTTAGGCGCAGAACGCAACCCTAATAAAACCCAGGGAAGTTTATTCACCCAATCTGTATCCGTTAGTGAGGCCCTGAGGGCGGCCTTTAAAGATCTGTGAAAACGCTCGCATAACCCATTAGCCTGAGGGTGATACGCGGTGGTGCGGTGAATTGTCGCTCCTAAGCTGCTGGCCATGGCTGACCACAGCTCTGAGACAAATTGAGGCCCCCTATCGGACGTGATGTCCGATGGGACGCCGAAACGTGCCACCCAGTTTGTTAAAAAAACGCGAGCGACTTCCGCGGCTGTGGTTGACGCCAAAGGGACCGCCTCCGGCCAGCGCATAGTACGGTCTATCATTGTTAACAGGTGTGTGAACCCTTGAGACGAAGGGAGTGGTCCCACGAGGTCGACATGAACGTGGTCAAACCTCCTGGCTGGGATTCGAAAAGGCTCTAGAGGAGCTTTTGTGTGTTTGTGTATTTTGGCGCATTGGCAAGACATGCAGGTCTTTGCCCATTCCTTTAAATTTTTGCGCAGGCCCGGCCAAACAAATTTTTCTGCGACCATTTTAACCGAGGCGCGCGAGGGAATGAACCGAGTCAAATATGTGGCGGCGCCATGCGGCTGGAACTACTGGGCGAGGTCGGCCGGTTGACACGTCGCAGATTGGGGGGGGGGGGGTACACCGTCACGTAAACCCCTTTCCTCCAGTCTTAACCCTGTTGGTCCAGACAGGAGCGCGCGCACGTCCGTGTCACTGCTTTGTTCCTCTGCCATGGCTGCGTAATCTATCCCTACGTGAATTGGGGCCGCGTACGCGTCCGCGTTGGCGAAGAGTTCTGTGGCTGAGGTAGTATAATCTATCTCCTCATGCTCTGGCGATGTCACAGCGCGAGAGAGGCAGTCTGCTACCACATTAAGTTTGCCTGCCACATGTCGAATGTCTGTGGTGAACTCTGAAATTGCAGCTAGCTGTCTTTGTTGCCTGCCTGACCATGGTTCTGAAATTTTAGCCATCGCAAAAGTGAGTGGTTTATGGTCTACAAAAGCTGTGAAACGCCGCCCTTCCAGCCAGAACTGGAAGTGGCAGATGGATAAATGAAGCGCTAGCAGCTCCCTGTCAAAAGTGCTGTATTTGCGCTCGGTTTGGTTTAAGGATTTGCTAAAGAATGCTAACAGTTGCCAGGTTCCGCCAACGTGTTGTTCCACAACTGCCCCTATGGCCAGGTCTGAAGCGTCTGTGGTTAGCACTATACGGGCCGAGGGATCAGGGTGAACCAACAAGGTGGCATTTGCTAGAGCACTCTTTACTTCTGTGAAGGCGCTTTCGCGCTCCGGGGTCCATTTGACCGCTTTGGAAGGCTTTCGTTTTCTGAGCGCGGCATACAGGGGTTGCATGAGTTGAGCTGCGCGGGGGAGGAAACGGTTGTAAAAATTCACCATTCCCAAAAATTCTTGCAGCGATCTGACCTGACCGTTTGTGGTCGTGGAAATTTTTTTACCGCGCGGACTTTGTCTGGCAATGGGACTGCCCCCTTTGGTGAAACTCTGTGTCCCAAAAAATCAATTTGTGACACGCCGAATCGCATTTGGCTGAGTTGATTATTAACCCGTGCTCTTCTAGTCTCTGAAAAACTGTAGTGAGGTGTTGTTCGTGTTCTTCCTCCGACGGGCTGGCTACCAGAATATCGTCGAGGTAGACGAACACGAAGGGGAGGTCGCGTAATACCACGTCCATCATAGGCTGAAAGGTTTGAGCAGCGCCTTTGAGGCCGATCGGCATTCGCAAAAATTCAAAAAGACCAAAAGGGGTTATTACGGCCGTTTTAGGAATGTCTTCCGCTCAAATGGGGATTTGGTGATAGCCGTGGCAAGCTACTTCTGCAGCCACAGCTGCCCTGGGGCAGGCTGACGGAAACGTGGCAGCCAATCTGCGCCAACGGCCTTTCCGGCCACCACCGAACATTTTATACATTTATAAACATTCATACCCAGTGTTATGGCCACTGGACCAGGTCTATTTTAGAAAAAATGCGCGCACCCGCCAGATGTAGAGAAAAATCTTGGATGTGAGGGATTGGGTAGCGGTCATGCGCTGTCACATTGTTTAATCTGCGGTAATCGCTGCAAGGTCTCCAAGAACCGTCGGTTTTCGGGGCCATGTGTAGTGGTGATGCCCACGAGCTTTTTGAGCGCCTAATAATGCCTAATTTTTCCAGGCTGGCGAACTCGTCATGTGCTATGGCGAGCTTGGTCGCGTCTAAGCGCCAAGCTTTGGCAAACACGGGTGGGCCTGTTGTGGGGATGAAGTGTTCAACCCCGTGTTTTGCTACTGTTGCTGAAAATTTTGGAACTGTGAGTGCTGGAAATTGGGTGAGGAGTTGGTCAAACTTACCTCCTGCTGTAGTGACGCTGGCCTGCACAGGTGGTGGAGAAACTCGAGCTTAGCAGGGGATAGAAGAAAATGACATGTGCATTAACCAAGCGTCTATTTGCAAGATCGACTAACAACCCATGTGCACACAAAAAATCGGCACCCAACAAGTTAAAACTCACCGCCGCTATAATAAACGTCCATCTGTAGTTGCAGCCGTGAATGCAAAGAGGCAGGTTCCTTTCACCGAAAGTGTCGATGATCGAGCCGTTGGCTGCCATCGCTCCGTTTCCCCGGGGTCCCATGGCCCGGTCTGCATTGGAAGGGGTGATGAAGCTCACCTGAGCTCCGGTGTCGATGAGGAACTGCCTCCCGGTGTGTCCGTCAGTCACATAAAGCAGCTTATTCATCTCGCCGAGAGCCGCAGCTGTTAATGGGTCCCGGCTTTGGCGTTTCCCGAGTTTTTGAAATTGCAGGGGGGCACACATTTGTACGCCCTCTCGGCGAAACGATGGTGATAATAGCAGAGGTCATTCCGCTTGCTGCTCCTTGGTCGTGTCGCTGCCATGGTGGGCGGGCTCTGCTCCGTTGTCTGCGGTTCTCCGCTGCTCTGGGCTTCCGCGCTGAGATCTGCAGATGCTGCTGTGGCCATCTGTTCACCGCAGGCATTGATGAGCTGCTGCGCTTCTCGGGCCAGCGCGCGGAAGTCCTGCTGGGTGCTGCACCGCGTGTTGGTCAGTGTCCCTCTCATGTGTGGTGGCAGAGTGCTGAGGAAGATATGCTGGAAAAGGAAGTTGTCATTGTCCGCTTCCTTAAGCTGCAGCATGTCCTCCATGAGGGCCTTTGGTCTGCATCCTCTGTGGCCGTAGATCGCCAGAATCTTCTCTGCTCTCTCCTCGGCTGAGGGGACGAAGTTCTCGATAATGGTCGCCTTTAGTTCTCTGTACTTGTCGTGAGCGGGCGGTTGTTGAATTATGCTCTGCGCGCATCTTGACGTGGCGGCGTAGAGTTTGGCGACGATGTGGTAAAATTTCGTCTCGTCCGCTGTTATGCCCGCCAGAGCAAACTGAGCCTCAGCTTGCTGGAACCATGAGCTCGGGTCGTTTTGCCAGAACTCTGGCAGCTTGACGGTGACGGCGCTTGTGTGGACCGTCTCTGATGTGTCCGCCGGGTGAGAACGCCTTTCTTCTGTCCTCACGGCGGAGCTGGGGATGGTGCTCGGTTGAGCCCTCTCTGTGGATTCTGCCGTGGGGGAACATTTTCCATCCGTTCCCCTGTCTGCATGGGTGACGGCGCTTGCCTGGGTTGCCACCGATGAGTTCGTCCCGGGAGAACATCTCTGTTCCATCCTCACGTCTGGTCACCAGTGTAGGGAGCTTGAAATGAAGAAGCGATGTGATTTTATAAATCAAGATTTATTATCAGCTTCACCTCCCAAACATGTCTCATCTCGATGCAGAAGCAGAAGGAGAGGTCGAGCGCAGTCAGACCTTAATACTTATACCCACACTCAACAAAAGACATTGCATATCAAAGCTGACATCCCGCATTAACGTAATCCCCCTCCATTGTCCTCTATCTCCTCCACCTGACCCTGGGTGGTCAGGAAGTTCGATCCGGTCTCCACCGCTGCGACTCAGTCTGTTCTTTGATCTTCGCCGGTGGTCGAGACCTCTTGTCCTGTTCTGAGGCGTGAGGTCATTCCACATATGTAATCACTAAACATTCTAATATGTCTATACATATGTAGGTATGGAATATATGATTAATGTAAGCCACACTGGGATTGGTTTCAAAGTAGAACTTGGTGGCAGGTTCTTTTGAAATGGTTAACCCCATTGATTGTGATGACAAAACCACTGTTTAAATTTGGAAGTGATGCTCAATGATGTCAATGTAGAAAATTGTGAGAAGATACATTGTACTGATGATTGCATGTGATTTAAATTGATAAAAATGATAAACAGGAGGGAATTGTCAGAAAAATTGTTATGTGTATACATATTATCATTTTATATAATTCAATGAAGTGAATATGTAACTGTATGCAACTGTCTGCTGGAAAATATTAAAACTGTGTGTGTATTAGAGGTTTTGTACATGATGCATGAAGACTAAAGTTGTTTTTTATATTTTTAATTATGTTGAAATTCCAGTTGTCCTTTCATGGTAGATTTATCGTAAAGCACATGATGTCCTGGCCTGCACCTGCCTTAGAAACTGTTACTCCTTAGACCACAGGGTGCACGCTGATAAAATGTTACTCCTTGGAGCACAGGGCGCAATTGTTCCTCTTTCTTCAATGCCACCATATTTCATCTGTTTGATCATGCAACTGCTGTGTATAAAATGTCTGAACTGTGAGGATTACCTCCAGTACTGATTTCCTGTAAACAGGTTTGTGCTCCTTGCTTGCAAGTAAAGAAAAGCTCATGAGAAATAGTATTTTGTGTCTTGAATCTTTATTGAGGTAACGAACTAATATACGATCACTTTCTTGAGTTCCTAGATTCCTTACAACTTATTTATGTATGTTTCGGCAGCACGGTGGTGCAGTGGTTAGCACTGTTGCCTTACAGCTAGAAGGTTCCTGGTTCGAATCCCCGGGCTGGCAGGGGTTGGAACCTTTCTGTATGGAGTTTGCATGTTCTCCCTGTGCTGTGTGGGTTTACTCCGGGGGCTCCAGTTTTCTCCCACAATCCAAAGACATGCATTAGTTAGGTTAATTGGTTGTTCTAAAATTGTCCTTAGATATCTGTTTCCTATAGGCCCTTAGAATAGAGGGTTAGCATTAGTGAAAGCGCTTTGAGTGGTCTTTGTGACTAGAAAAGCGCTATATAAGTGCAGGTTAGTTAGTTAGTAGTTAGTTTTATACCACGGCTCTGCTTCTTTTGTCCTATTTAGAAAAGCTTTATATAATGAATTTTTCTTTTTACACGCCTTTTGTAATCCTTTGGTTAACCATGGCTTTTCAACAAATTTATATTTCAGCTTCTTTACTAATGGACATTTTTTTCATAAAGAGTGGTTACAATATTCATAAATGTGTCATAAGCTTCCTTTACACTTGATACATAGACTTTTGTCCAGTTTTGCTTCAGCAGCTTTTCTTTAAAAGAACTGATTACATTTTGTGATTTTTATCTTAAAGATTTTAAAGTTTTTTTCTGTATTGGCCCCCGTGTGGCCATGGATAGGTGCAAAGACTGGCAAATGGTCACTTATATCATTTATCAATAATCCATTTTCTTTTTTCTTATCAATAATATTAACAAACAGGTTGTCAATAAGGGTACCAGTGTGAACTGTGATTCTACTGGGATGTGTTATTGTGGGATATAGACTCATACTGTACATAGAATTCATGAACTCTGTAATTACATTTTGTTGAAATGGATTTAGTAAATCAATATTGAAATCTCCACAAATTACAACCCTTTTCTTACTAGTAATATTATTGTACAGCTCAACCAATTTATCTCTGAATGTCTCAATGCAAGTTCCCGGCATTCTATATATACAACTTATTAGATTTTTTTGTTTTATCTTGGTCAGTCTCAACAGTAACACACTCCGGAATCCCAGGTAGTGCAAAGGACATTCCATTTACAAGCTTACACCTATACAGGTCATAAATATACAGTGCAACACCACCACCCTTTTTTTTAAATCTGTTAATAAGAAACATTTGATATCCCTCTATTGCCATCAGAGGAGCCTGCTCTTAATTGTCAAGTTTCAGAGACTGCGATAGCTGTAAATTTTCTGTCTAGCCCTTTTAAATAGTCCTAAATCTGTGGAAAGTTTTTGTTAAGACTTCTGCTGTTGAAGTGTATTATTGATAATTTACCATCTAGTTGCACTTGACTTTTGAATTGCTTTTCAGTGTAATATTCACAATGATTATGGATATTATTGAAAAAGTGGTTATCAGGATCAATATTCTCCATCTCTTGTAGTTTATGTTCTGGGGATAATTGATGTCTACTCAAGTCAGTCATAAGTTTGTTTTTTTGTTTTTTGTTTAACTTTCTTAATCATTGTTCATCTATATTTATTTAAGTCAGTAAGATCTCTGATTATTATGGTCTTCGCTTCCTCAGGTGTTCCATTAAGTTTGATCCAAACTCTACAATTTCTTGTCCATGTTGCCTGCATCTTATTTTGTCTTTTCAGCATCCGTGCTTGCCGTGCTTTTTCAGCATTAGTCTTTGTTAAATGTTCCTTTAGATAGGCTTTTGTTCCCCGTAGCTTTCTGGCCTGCCTCAGTCTGTCATTCTTTACCTTTCTGTTCATAAAGTGCATCACAATTGATTTCTTTGTTATCTTTTCTGGGTAAAGTATGACAGGCTGAAATTGCATTTACTTCAACCTTTATGTTTCTGCTTTCAAGGACCTGAAGCACCTTGTTTTCCAGGGAGACTGATTCACTCAGGGGAGCCTCCTCACTTCTCATTCCTGCTGTAGCATTGGCATATGATTGAAATTTAATATCTAGCCCACTTATAATTAGATCATCCATACGAGAATATTGTTCAAGATTCTACACTTGGGGTGTGTGTGATTACGGGTGGTGGTGAAGTTCAGTTTTGTTGAGTTTCTGCAAATGAAGGGTTGAAAGGGAATGACTGTGCAAATTAGCAAAAAGTGCTCTTGAAAAAGACATAACTATACCATTGTCTCATTTTCCATTATCTTTCATTTCCATATTTGTGACAGTGTGACAGTGTAATAAGACGTGCTCAACATTTTCTTTTACTCCACATTCTCTATATTTTTCACTTCACTTTTCCCCATGGTGAATAAAGTGCTGTTGATGGTGTAAATATAAATTTAAGAAATCTGTATGTCGTGATCATAGGACATCATAGGATGGCCTATGATGTGCTCATGATGTCCTTGTGTCTTGATGTCTATTATTTCATTTATATGATGCTGTCATATAGATCAAAGGACGATGCCGTCATTTACACAATTGGACACAGCACTTTAAGGCACACACATTCGAAGAAGTAAATCTTGAAATCTTACAAAATATCACTCTATAAATTCAAGAAATCTGTCAGTTTCTGTGTAAATCTGCAAATCTTACTCATCACACAATTATCAATAGCATACACTACTTTAAACACACCCATTCAAAGCATTACATGTCTGTGTGTCACGATCATAGAACATCAAAGGATGGCCAATGATGTCTGCATGATGTCCTATGCTGATACTATAATTTCAGATAGCATAGGACTTGAGGATCCTATGACATCTGCCAACATAGGACTCGCGATTCCGTCATATACACAATAGGACTGACTACCTATGATGTAGGCATGAGGTCCAATGATTCATGCCTTGATATCTTTATGATGTCATAGACCATCACTCACGATGCCTGCCTTTGTCTTTATGATGTCATATAGACCATCACTCACCAAAGAAGACATACTCATAGGACACAGCACTTGAAACCGAATGGGAGTTGCCAGAAACAGGACAGAAGAGATACTCCTCACCCGATTAAGAATAGGACAAACTAATTTAAACCAGGATCAAATGCAGGCTTCATAGGACTCGCTATGCCATCCTCATAAGAGCATAGGACATACAGTAGGACGGCTTCCAACATCAAACGCAGGCATGACTCACGATCATGACTCTCTATGACATCATCACAGATCATAGGACTCACGATGACACCATCAAAAATCAAAGGCAGGCATCACTGAATGAGTGCTGAAGTTCTTGCTTACACCATTGGTTTCTATTGGCATGCATGGGTATGCACGGGCATGCACAGGTATCACTATAAATTCAAGAAATCTCTGCCTTTGTGTCATGACCATAGGACATCATAGGACAGCCTATGATTTGCCTATGATGTCTGCATCATAGGACATCAAGCCTGCCTTGATGTCTTTATGATGTCACATACAGTGATACCTGCCTGACACCATATGATATGATGCTGTCCTTGATGTCTTAAGTTGTCATATACAGTGACCATCAGGACTCGCAATGCCACCCATTAAAAGCAGTAAATCTGGAAATCTTAAAAAAATATCCCTTGAACATCAGAACTCGTGATGCCGTCATATAGACAAAAGGCCACAGCACTTTAAACCACACCAATTTGAATCAGTAAATCTGGAAGTCTTAAAAAATATCACTCGATAAATTCAAGAAATCTCTTGTCAGTTTGTATGTAAATCTGGTAAAATTACACCCATTCGAAGCAGTACATCATTGCTATGCCATCATCAAAGATCATAGGACCTAGGATTTCTTCACAGATCAAACGCAGATATGACTCACGATCATATCACTTGCAGACACCATCAAAGATCAAAGGCAGGCATCACTGAAAGTGCTGATTTCCTTGCTTACACCCTTTGTTTCTATTGGCATGCATGGGTATGCACGGGCATGCACGGGTATATCATTCTATAAATCCAAGAAATCTGTTTTTATGTCACGACCATAGGACATCATAGAACAGCCTATGATTTGCCTATGATGTCTGCATCATAGGACATCAAGCCTACCTTCAAGTCTTTATGATGACATACAGTGATACCTGCCTGACAGCGTATGATATGATGCTGTCCTTGATGTCTTCATGATGTCATACAGTGAACATCAGGACTTGCGATCATAGGACATCAAGCCTGCTTTCATGTCTTTATGATGACATATACAGTGATGCCTGCCTGAAAGCGTGTGTTATGATGCTGTCCTTGATGTCTTTATGATGTCATATACAGTGACCATCAGGACTCGCAATGCCACCCATTCAAAGCAGTAAATCTGGAAATCTTAAAAAAATATCATTTGAACATCAGAACTCACAATAGACAAAAGGACACAGTACTTTAAACCACACCCATTTGAAATCTGGAAATCTTAAAAAAAATATCACTCGATAAATTCAACAAATCTCTTTCAGTTTGTGTTTAAATCTGGAAATCTTACACCCATTCGAAGCAGTACATCATTGCTATGCCATCATCAAAGATCATAGGACCTAGGATATCTTCAAAGATAAAACACAAGATATTACTCACGATCATAGCACTTGCAGACACCATCAAAGATCAAAGGCAGGCATCACTGAATGAGTGCTGAATTGCTTGCTTACTGTAACTCAGTGTTAAAACGTGAATTAAATTATAAATATTGATACCGCTTTTAAAAAGAAAAACACCCATTTCACAATGGGAATAAATAATTTGAATATGAATATTTAAATAAATATATATTCATAAATAGTTAGGAACATTTTCTAGAAAGTTCTGATGAAGTTCCTAATATGTTTGTTTGTATTTTGAGCAACCAATGGCTGCGCCATTGCTTGGCAACACCAGCCAATGGGTTAAGCGCTCTCTCCCTGGATCTGGTATGACTTGCATTTTTTGGCTCAGTCACGCCAGACGCCGAAAGACACAGACCAGAGAGAGAGACGGTCCTTGATGATACGGTGATGCTAAGATGCTAGTAGCAGTCTTTGTCTTGGATAAAACCTGAGATTGATTTGGATCCAAAGGCTGTTAACGCCGTTGAGCGCAGGAACCCCATGACGCACGTGTCACTTAGTTTGGTCAGGTTTCTTTTTTTCTTTGGACTGGTTTGACCAGAGCGTAGATTCTCCAGATCTGGATGGCGAGCCGATTGCCTGGTAAAGGTGACTCCACTAGTCATCTGGAACGGACACTAGATAACTGTCCATCCATCCATCCATCTTCTACCGCTTTTCCGGAGGTCCGGGTCACGGAGGCAGCAGTTCAAGCAGAGAAGCCCAGACTTCCCTCTCCCCAGCCACCTGCTCCAGCTCTTCAGAGGGGATACCAAGGTGTTCCCAGACCAGCTGGGAGACATAGTCTCTCCACCGAGTCCTGGGTCTGCCCTGGGGTCTCCTCCCAGTGGGACGTGCCTGAAACACCTCAAGTGGGAAGCATCCAGGAGGCATCCTAATCAGATGCCAATACCACCTCAACTGACTCCTTTCAATGTGGAGGAGCAGCGGTTCTGCTCTGAGCCTCTCCCGGATGACTGAGCTCCTCACCCTATCTCTGAGGGTGAGTCCAGCAATCCTACAGAGAAAGCTCATTTCAGCCGCTTGTATCCGCGATCTCGTTCTTTCGGTCATTACCCAAAGCTTGTGACCATAGGTGAGAGTAGGAACGTAGATTGACTGGTAAATCGACAGCTTTGCCTTAGAACTCAGCTCCCTCTTCACCACAACAGACCGGTACAACGTCCGCATCTCTGCAGATGCTGCTCCAATCCGTCTGTTGATCTCTCGCTCCATTTTCCCCTCACTGGTGAACAAGACCCCAAGATACTTAAACTCCTCCACTTGGGGCAGGAGCCTGTCCCCAACCCAGAGAGGACAATCCACCTTTTTCCGGCTGAGGACCATGGACTCGGACTTGGAGGTGCTGATTCTCATCCCAGCCGCTTCACACTCAGCGGCAAACCGTCCCAGCAAGAGCTGTAGGTCATTGCTGGATGAAGCCAACGGGACAACATCATCTGCAAACAACAGAGATGAGATCCTGTGGTCACCAAGCATGACACCCTCCATTCCCTGGCTGCGCCTAGAAATCCTGTCCATAAAAATTATGAACAGGATCGGTGACAGAGGGCAGCCCTGGCAGAGTCCAACTCTCACTGGGAATGACTCCGACCGAGTGTTGGCAATACGAACCAAACTCACAACGGTCGTACAGAGACCGAATAGCTCATAACAACAAGCCCGATACCCCATACTCCTGAAACACCCCCCACAAAAATCCACGAGGGACGCAGTCAAATGCCTTCTCCAAGTCCACAAAACACATGTAAACTGGTTGGGCAAACTGCCACGAACCCTCAAGAATTCTCGAGAGGGTAAAGAGCTGGTCCGATGTGCCACGGCCAGGACGAAAAACACATTACTCCTCCTGAATCCAAGGTTCGACCAACGGCCGGACTCTCCTCTCCAGTACCTTGGCATAGACCTTCCCAGGGAGACTGAGGAGTGTGATCCCTCTAAAGTTGGAGCACACCCTCTGGTCCCCTTTTTTGAAGAGAGGAACCACCACCCTGGTTTGCCATGCCAAAGGCACTGCCCCCGACCTCCACGCAATGTTGCAGAGGCGTGTCAACCATGACAGCCCAACAACATCCAGGGCTTTGAGGTACTCAGGGCGACTCTCGTCCACCCCCGGGGCCCGGCCACCAAGGAGATTTTTAACCACCTTGGCGACCTCAGCCCCTGTGATAAGCGAGTCATCCCCCTCGTCCCCCTCTTAGATAACTGTGAATATTGTAAATATATTTTGGGTTATTTTATTTTAATTTTTTTTCTATTATTGTGACAAGTGCTGTGTTTTTGTTTTTTGTTTTTTTTGATTAAGTGTACATGTCTGTAAATAGTACACAAATTGAAAAATATAAAATATATATAGTTGCAAGTTCCAGACAAAGTGTGTGTGAGTTTTCTGTTTTTACGCCCTCCAGGCTCCTACGAACCTGTAATCGGTCTGATCTGGCCCAATTATCCCTTTTGCTCAGGTAGAACTAAAAAGAGTACTACACCTAAAGTGAGTAGGTGTTAGTGGGTGTTACACAAAAAAAATCTGGCGAGCGCAGCCAGGAGCCTGGAGCATTGCGACAACAGATGTGGATTCTGTTTTGACCCTGACAAAACAGTTGATATACTGCCAAAATGGATTTTGTGGAAAAGTATGGTGTTGAAATTCCTAATGCAGTCATTGTCAGTGGTGTTGTTGATAAAGAAATGGACACAGACATTTTTGAGTTCCTAGAGCAACATGGCACTATTCGTAGGGTGCTTAGCATTGAAGATAACTCATCTGACTTTGACAAAAGTCATATTGTAGAGTTTGAGTCTGGATTAACCATTGAAACATTAGCACCTAAATTGCCGTGCTCCTTTCCATCCACTGACAATCCTGAGGTTAAGTACTGCATTCAATCCCTAACGGATGTTTACACTAAAACTGTAGGGGGCAGTGTTACTGAGGCTTATCTTAGCAACCTGAGGGGTTTAGCTAAGTTAAGTGGAAAAGGTTTTGAAGAGGTGTTGCGGGAGGTTATGTCCACAATAGGGAAGTTTATTGAAGCTGCTGAGACAGCTGAAACGGTCTCTGCTGACATTCATCCTGCTTTTCCCTACTGTAGAACCCACACAAAGTGGAGTCTCTCCTCCACTCCAAGTTGAAGTGCCTCGCACCTCTAAAACCACTCAAGCACTCTTCCAAAGCCCTCTTAGACCAAACTTAACACCTCAAATGTTGAGTCCAGCTGATTTTAACCCATCCAAGGTTCAGAAAATCGTAGTCGAGCATGTCATTAAACATGCAGAGAAGTCGTCAAACGCCCATTCCTCTTGAAGAATCAGAGCTTTCTCTGGCAAAACGCTAAGACCGTATTGTAGCATAATTGTATAGTAAAATATTTGTCATAAGGTACAGGAATTATTTATTTTATTTAATAGTGGGTGCGAAAGGGGGCGGAGTTAAACCGTCACTTCTACACCCGCTAAATTAAATAAAAGCACTCGTAAAAGGGGCACCAGTTCTAACGGACAATTAAATTAACTTTAATTTTAATTAATTTTGTACCTTCAATTACTTGATGAATCAGTCTCAAAGTTTCAGTGAGTTCTTCTCCTGTCGTGATTAGGAAACATGTACACTACCGTTCAAAAGTTTGGGGTCACTTAGAAATTTCCTTATTTTTGAAAGAAAAGCACTTTTTTTTCAATGAAGATAACTTTAAACTAATCAGAAATACACTCTATACATTGCTAATGTGGTAAATGACTATTCTAGCTGCAAATGTCTGGTTTTTGGTGCAATATCTAGATAGGTGTATAGAGGCCCATTTCCAGCAACTATCACTCCAGTGTTCTAATGGTACAATGTGTTTGCTCATTGCGTCAGAAGGCTAATGGATGATTAGAAAACCCTTGTGCAATCATATTAGGTCTGCAATGCTGCAATTGCTGCAAATGGAGGATTGTTTGATGAAAGCAAAGTTTGAAGGAAAAAAATATTATTTCAAATATAAATCATTATTTCTAACCTTGTCAATGTCTTGACTATATTTTCTATTCATTTTACAACTCATGGTGGTAAATAAGTGTGACTTTTCATGGAAAACACAAAATAATTGTCTGGGTGACCCCAAACTTTTGAACGGTAGTGTATATGCGAAAGGAAAACACTTCAACTTCTCTCATTCACCCTTTTATTAAACTCATTCAGGTTACATGGCATGGCGTTCAAATGATGGATAAACAGATTCAAATGCACGGTATCACATCAACTGTTATTGGATTCCTGAACATAAAATCCAGCGTTACACCTCTGTAGAACCAAGGAAGAACCAGACTTATGTTTCAATGGTAAATGAGGCTGAAAACAACGCAATTTTATGGGGAAAATTCATAAGCTAATTATCTAAAAATGACTTCTGAATTAATCTACAAAAATTAAGGGCAGTTACTTAAAAATGACTATGAATTCCTTCAGTTTATAGCTTTACCCTGTGGCTGAGAGACTAATTGAGCCCTGAAATACAGGCTATATTCAATTGTAATTTAATTGTTTGGACATCACGTTTAACCCAGCAGATAGTAAAATGAGCCTCACTCACAAGACAGCTGAAGGTCCACATGTTCAGCGGGTCGGTACCGGCCGAGTTTAGGGTCGGGACATCGGGAGGAAGCGGCTGCTGCGTTGCTTCCTCACAGCAGTCAGAAGTGTTGACCCAGCCGGGGGCTCATTCAGGACGTCGGCAGCAGAGTGATCGTCCCCGAGCGGTGTGAAAAAGTCCTTGGAAACGAGTCCAGCCAAATCGGTGAAGTCTCTTGTAGCGGGATAGACCCAAAAACTGAAGGAACCACTTCTCAGTCAGGCAGGTATGAGGCCAGAAAGAGAGTTCAAAAAAACAGTCTCTGTTCACTTTTAAAGTAGGAAAATTAAAGGTCCACTTTAACTGCGTGAAAAGTAAAAAAAAAATGAGAAAAACATTTACTAGGATAAGAATGGCTTCTGAGGTGAAGGAAAAAGTTTGAGAATTTGACTCTCTGAAAAAGCGAGCTCTAAAGAAAAGGTGTTTTCTCTTCAGTAACCAGAAGCTAACGCAGGATTTGACAAACTTCACAAAGAACAGTTTAGATAGAATAAAACTACGCAGGACCTTGAAACGGTGGAATAAAATCTTCCTCTGAGATCTAGATTACTATTCTGCTTCTTTAATCTTAACTTAGTTCCTAGTCTTTCTCAAAATCTCTTTCTTTCTTCTTTCTGTGTTTCTAATTCTTAATCCTGTTTTTTCCTGAATCTAAGAATCTTCTCTTTCATCTTTGATCTTCTCTTGTTCTCTCTCACATAACTGCAACTTAACTTTTTTTTTTTACTTCTGTGTGTTTCTTATGAATCTTGTCTCAATCTCTTCTTGTTCTAACTTCTTACTCTCCTAACTTGTCTTTTTAAAGTTACCCCACCTGGTCGTAAACTGATGATGTCGATCGCAAGACTGACCAATTGACTTTATCAAAAGAAGTTTGAAATGGCTGCCATCCAATGTGAGAACATTTCTCTGTCTGAGAGCAGCCAATCAACCGAAGACACCATCCCATGAAATTGCAGAGAAAAATCAACACTCAGTCAGTTCTTATGAAATTAGGTGCTCAATATAAAATCTAAGTAAATTAAATGACTTGGCTAATATTTGGTGATCATGCATTTATACCATTCCTCTAATATTACATTTGTTTGAATAACACTCATGAATATAACATTTCTTATACATAATTATAATACATGCATTCATATTTAGATCAAAGCTTAATGTAGTACAGCAAACCATGGTCGGTGATTAAAGGGATAATTTTCAGTGTCCTTAGGATCCAGGGGAGAAGAGGATAAGCTGAAAGAAACTTAATGTTTAGAACAAATTAAAAGTCATCCTATGTACTGAAACACATTTTGTAGGTATCCGCTAGGAGGTACTGTTGAGCTGTAGATGATTTCTTTTAGGTCCATGGGATCTGGAAGGAAATCTGCAAAACGTTGGAGGTTATAAACCCCTTATGATAAAGCCGTTTATGACCCTTTTACGAGCATTGGTTTCCTGTAAAGGGGATGTTATCCAAATACAGTGTTCACGTTGGAGGTCTGGTCTCCCGAGTTTGATGTTCCTTTGAGCCTTTAAAAGCAAATTCTGATCCTTACAATCTCTGCAAGAGGCAACTGTTTACATAGGGGTTCTGGGAAAACAAACATCTTTGGTCAGGTCTGGATGAGGCCTGGATGAGTCGATATGAAAGCCAGTGATATTCCTGTAAAATGGAGAGAAGTGGTATTCCTGTAGAAGGAATAAAGTGAAATTCCTGTAGAATGGAGAGAAGGGATCTTCTGTCTTGGTTTGAGGAGACGATGATGTTACAGATCCCCCCTTTGTAGCAATGGTGAGCATTGGTCAGCGTTGGTACACACCCATGGCAGCTTCGTCTCCTTGGCAACACTTGACCTAAATACTGGGTTAAACGGTTTTTGTGATGTCCATACACACTAGCATGCAAACAGTATCTATTACTAAGTACAGATCTTTGACTTTGGTTTACTGGAAGGACTTCCATGAATTTCCAAAAATAATTTGAGTATGGACAAATGTAGATTATAAAATTGACTTGGAGTAGTAAGCTAAGGCATATGTCTTGAAGTGACTCAAAAATTCTGGTTACAAAAATAAGGAGATACAAAGTGCGTATTCTTACATACCTGAGGTAGGAGTTTTGGTTTACAATGAAATAGCTATCATAATTGTTTAAAAATAGTTTGAATGGGCACAAAAATCAAAATGGGAGTGCAAGAACTATATATAAAAATATATGTTTGTATATAAGTATATAAGCATGAATCAATTTAATTTTAGACTCAATGGGGTTTTCCCAAAAAGTAAAAAATTCTACCCATTATTCCCACCATACATTGGACCTTGTTTTGACAAATGGTATATATATCGAAAATCTGGTTATGCCTCCTCATAATCCTGTACTGTCTGACCATTGTCTGTTAATTTTTGATTTCATTATCTCTGATCACTTATTTCCTAAAGAAAAATACTACTACAGCAGATGTCTTTCTGATCACGTTGTTGCTAAATTTTTGCAGATTGTCTCCTCTATGCCATGGGTCAACACAACAGAAATACCTGAAATAAGTGATAGAGAGTCTGCTCCATTCGTGATTGATAGCATGGTTGATGGTGTTACTGCCTCTCTGCATCGGACTCTAGATTTGGTAGCCCCTTTAAAAAAGAAAAAGTCTAACCAGAGATTTCTTACTCCTTGGTTTAACTCAGAAACTCGTGGCTTGAAACAGAAGGCTCGTCAATTGCAAAGAAAATGGCATTCAACTAATTCAGATGAATTCTACTTGGCGTGGAGAAATCATCTCTTAATCTATAAAAAATCTCTTAGAAAAGCTAGATCAAGCTATTATTCTGCATTAATAGAAGCAAACAAGAATAACCCCAGGTTTCTCTTCAACACTGTACCCAGGCTTACAAAGAGCCATGACTCGGTCAATCCTCGCATCCCCCCTGAGCTTTCTAGTCAGGACTTTCTGAACTATTTCAATCATAAAATTTTATCTATTAGAGATGAAATTAGTCAGATTCTTCCTACCGTAAACTCTAGTACATTAACTACTGCACCTCCCTCAATTGATATCTGCTTGGATAGATTTACTCCACTCAACCTCTTGGAGTTGGATAGGGTAGTTTCCTCTTCTAAGCCTTCATCTTGCCTTCTGGACCCTATTCCTTCCAGGTTATTTAAAATTATTTTCCCAATTATTAGGAGCTGTATTCTTCTTATCATTAATTCTTCTTTAACTCTGGGTAATGTTCCACTGGCTTTTAAAACTCCTGTAATTAAACCTTTACTTAAAAAAAAACGACGCTCGATCCTGGAGTTTTGGCCAATTATCAACCAATCTCCAATTTGCCTTTCATTTCAAAAATCTTGGAAAGAGTTGCTGCTGTGCAATTATCTGACCATTTGCAGGGAGTTGGTTTGTTTGAGGTGTTTCAATCTGGGTTCAGAGCTCATCACAGCACTGAAAATACCTTAGTGAAGTTCTCTAATGACCTCCTGACTGCATCTGATAATGGACTTGTCTTTGTTCTTGTTCTTTTAGATCTCAGTGCAGCCTTTGACACTATTGATCATGCCATTCTACTTGATAGATTGGAACACTTTGTTGGACTCAGTGGAACTCCGTTGCAGTGGTTTAGATCTTATTTGTCTGATAGATTTCAGTTTGTCCATGTCAATGATGGATTTTCTTCCAGCTCGAAGCTCACTCACGGAGTTCCACAGGGATCTGTGTTGGGCCCTACTCTTTTTAGTCTATATATGCTCCCGCTGGGCGATATCATCAGAAAGCACTGTATACATTTTCATTGTTATGCTGATGACACACAACTATACCTGTCAATGAAGCCCGATGATTGTGATCAGTTGGCCAAGCTAGATGCCTGTCTTAAGGACATCAAAGCTTCGATGACTTGTAATTTTTTACTATTGAACTTTGATAAGACTGAAGTCATTGTTGTTGGCCCAAAACATCTTAGAAATTCCTTTTCAGATTATGCCCTTAATTTAGATGCTGCCACTCTCACTATGAACAGTTGTGTGAGGAACCTTGGAGTGATTTTTGACCAGGATTTGTCCTTTAATTCACATATTAAAACTGTTTCTAGGACCGCCTTATATCATCTGCGCAATATTGCTAAGATAAGGAGCATCTTGTCTCTGGGTGATGCTGAGAAACTGATTCACGCCTTTGTCAGTTCACAATTAGATTATTGTAATTCACTATTATCTGGTTGTCCTAGAGCAGGGGTCGGCAACCCGTGGCTCTTTCATCCCTCTGCTGCGGCTCCCTGTGGCTTTGGAAAATAAATAACGAGTATTTAATTAAAATGTATTTTATTTTAGTTAATTAGTTTTTAAAATGTAATTCTAAATTTGAAGATTATGGTGATCTTGTAAAATCTAAAAAAAAAGTGTTAAAGTTTAATCACCGTCAGCGAAAAATCAACACAAAGTCGGAAGTCGTCTCCCGCGATAACCCGGATGTGTTGTGTTCAAGCTACTGCTGTATTGCAGTAGCTTGACAGCCCTGCGATTGGATAGTTGCAAACGATTGGACCAAGCAAATGGCTCGTTGTATGCTTTTTCAAAGATTCATGGCGGCGTGTTCACAGGGATGTGATTTTCTGTTAATTCGCTGAATTCCGCTTTTATTTTATCTTCCAGGAAGATAAAGTAGTGAAGCTGCGCCCTTTCAGGCAGGACCGGAAGTGACGTATGGCCACCGGTAATCGATATGGCCAGGTGGAGAGTCATTAACTCTACAACGGCTGTATGAGCTGGGCTGGCGCGAGGGATTAAACGGTAATAAAAGTTAACTATCCCCTTTTATGATTCCAAACAGTTTGAAATTGACAGTGCACAGTAGACATTGACTCATAACTTTTGAATATTTCTAAGACTTGGCCACATCAGTGATTGTGCAAAATGAACTGCTCAAGTCTCAATGGAGATTGAAACTGGTGATTTGAAATGAATGCTGAAATTATAAAAAGTAATGGTATGTTGGAATTTTATTTCTATTATGGAACAGATAAAATTAACTGATTTTGATTTGATCAAGTGTTAAAGCATGTGATGGATAATGCTTGTTGGAATACTTTAGGAATGCTATCTTCTTGGAACATAAGTCAATATTATACAGTAATAAGTGGCATTCAGCTGTTTGTTTTATGTCATTTAAGCACAGTTCTGGTACTTAAAAATCCTAAAAACCCAGGAGCTTCAGGGGGCTTTACCCCCCATCCCACCCCGGACCCTGCTGGGGGACTATGTCCCCCAGACCCCCTGCTGAATTTTCAGATAATTTCCCCAACCCCAAATCACATCGCTGGTTCGTGTTGGAATTCTGAGCTTTCGGTATTGTTTTCAGCGGAATTATGAGATTTTTATCGAAGGATCAGGAGTCATCAGTGCTAGAAATAGCACTCTCCTTTCAACCCAATGTCAACCTTCAACCCAATGTCTTTTTTTTTTCGGAGTTCAAAATGTTTTTGTTGCATGCAGAAATGTAATTTTGTTTTCTCTGCAGGAGTTCCCTGATTTCATAAATGCAACACATTATAGTTTGTTTATACATAGCATAAAGGGAAAAAAAGTTATATGCAGTGTTATTTCATTTTAAGTGTCAAAAGGGCCTGGACAGATCGCCAGTCCATTGCAGGGCCAACACAGAGAGACAGACAACGATTCACTCTCACAGTCAGACCTAAGGACAATTTAGAATCCCCAGTTGATGCCAATTAACCTAACATGCATGTTTTTGGCATGTGGGAGGAAACTGGAGAAATCCTGGAGTAAACCCACGCAGACACGGGGAGAACATGCAAACTCCACACAGATCACTGTTGGTCGGGGGCTGGGATCGAACCAAGGATCCCCCGGCCAAGGGTGAGTTGCTGTGCTGCCGCAGTGCTAACAACTTCGCCACCGCGCCGCCCACAACCAATCCACTAGTTGTCAAATTGAGAGTCTGGAGAACAAGTGAAGGATACAGATTTATATTATATTAATACATTTGAACAAGGAGCATTATGAGGAAACGGGATGAAAAGTAGCTTCTTCTAAATAAAACTTTCATCTCTAATTTATGAAAATATCAGGAACTAAAGCTGTGTGATCACTGTTGAAAGTAGGAGATGGGTGATATTTTTCAGATTTAAACAATTTATGAATGTGCTGATAATTAAAACTATGCAAAAATTATGGTCAGATATTCAGAAATTTATTTTTCAGCACAAAACAATTTATAATATATATCTAACATTTATTTCATGAATGAAGCTATATAAATGAAGCTATAAGCAGTTTTTTCCCACTGCTGTAGTAGGAATTCATTAATGCCACATAATATTCAGAGCTATGTACAGTATATAAAAAACTTTATAAGCAGCATAATCTTTATTTTAAAGGTCAAATTGCCGTTGCGGCTCTCAGCCACGTCTGTTTTAGTTAGAGACGGGCAAAACGGCTCTTCGGCTGGCAAAGGTTGCAGACCCCTGTCCTAGAGTATATTTAGAAATTCTTCAATTGATTCAAAATGCTGCTGCTAGAGATTTAACTAGTTCTAGAAAAAGAGATCATATTTCCCCGGTTCTGTCCTCCCTCCATTGGCTTCCCATTGAATTCAGAATCAAGTTTAAAATCCTTCTTCTTACTTTCAAAGCTCTTAATAATCTGGCCCCCCAATATATAAAAGATCTGATATTACCTTACCATCCTATCAGAGCATTACACTCCCAAAATGCTGGCTTACTTGTGGTGCCAAGAATCTCGAAAAGTACGGTGGGAGGCAGAGCCTTCTGCTACCAAGCCCCTTCTCTCTGGAACAAGTTACCACTCTGGGTTTGGGAGTCAGACTCGGTCTCTGTCTTTAAGAAAAGGGTAAAATCCTTCCTTTTTAATATAGCTTTCGTTTAAGGAGGGTATTTGTGTCTTTTAACCCCACTCTTGTTCTATTGTTATCTGATCCATACTGCTGGTTGACCTCCAATATTGTGCTTGGCATCTTACTGCTATGTTCTTTATGTCTGTACTTTCCATCCTCCCTATCCCCTCATCCCCAGCCAATCACAGCTGAAGACTGTCCCTCCCTGAGCCTGGTTCTGCTAGAGGTTTCTTCCTGCCAAATGGAAGTTTTTCCTCCCCACCGTCGCCTAGTTCTTGCTCATAGGGGATCGTCTGATTGCTGGGTCTTTCTGTGACTGTGTGATTTTTTTATCTGCACTGTGGCGCCACGAGACGGCTTTTGTTGTGATGTGGCGCATTATAAATAAAGCTGAATTGAATTTACATAATATTGCCAAGATTAGGAACATCTTGTCTCAGAGTGATGCTGAGAAACTGATCCATGCTTTTGTTAGCTCTAGATTAGATTATTGTAATTCTTTATTATCAGGTTGTCCTAAAACATCTTTAAAAAGTCTTCAGCTGATCCAAAATGCTGCAGCAAGAGTTTTAACAGGTACTAGAAAGAGAGATCATATCTCTCTGGCTCTGGCCTCCCTTCATTGGCTTCCCATAGAGTTTAGAATTATGTTTTAAATCCTTCTTCTTACTTACAAAGCTCTAAACAATCAGGCCCCTTTTTATTAAAAAGATCTGATACTTCCGTATTATCCTAACAGAGCACTACGCTCCCAAAATGCAGGTTTACTTCTAATACCTAGAATCTCCAAAAGTACAATGGGAGGCAGAGCCTTCAGTTATCAAGCTCCTCTCCTGTGGAACCAGCTGCCAATCTGGATTTGGGAGTCAGACTCGATCTCTGTTTTTAAGAATAGGGTTAAAACCTTCCTTTTTGATATAGCCTACAATTAGGGAAGAATCATGTGTTTCTGAACCCTCCCTTAGTTATGCTGCTAATAGGTTTAGTCAGCAGGGGGACCTCCAATAATGCACTGGGCCTCACTCCTTTCTTCACTCTCAAAGAAATACTGTGTGGGGCAAAAAAGTATTTAGTCAGCCACCAATTGTGCAAGTTCTCCCACTTAAAAGATGAGAGAGGTCTCCAATTTTCATCATAGGTATACCTCAACTATTAGAGACAAAATGAGAAAAAAAAATCCAGAAAATCACATTGAAGGATTTTTAATGAATTAATTGGTAAATTCCTTGGTAAAATAAGTATTTGGTCAATAACAAAAGTTCATCTCAGTACTTTGTTATATACCCTTTGTTGGCAATGACAGAGGTCAAACGTTTTCTGTAAGTCTTCACAAGGATTTCACACACTGTTGCTGGTATTTTGGCCCATTCCTCCATGCAGATCTCCTCTAGAGCAGTGATGTTTTGGGGCTGTCACTGGGCAACACAGACTTTCAACTCCCTCCAAAGATTTTCTATGGAGTTGAGATCTGGAGACTGGCTAGGCCACTCCAGGACCTTGAAATGCTCCTTACGAAGCCACTCCTTCATTGCCCGGGCGATGTGTTTGGGATCATTGTCATGCTGAAAGACCCAGCAACGTTTCATCTTCAATGACCTTGCTGATAGAAGGAGGTTTTCACTTAAAATCTCACAATACATGGCCCCATTCATTCTTTACATGGATCAGTCGTCCTGGTCCCTTTGCAGAAAAACAGCCCCAAGGCATGATGTTTCTACCCCCATGCTTCACAGTAGGTATGGTGCTCTTTCTCCTCCAAACACGACAAGTTGAGTTTTTACTAAAAAGTTCAATTTTGGTTTCATCTGACCATATGACATTCTCTCAATCCTCTTCTGGATCATCCAAATGCTCTCTAGCAAACTTCAGACGGGCCTGGACGTGTACTGGCTTAAGCAGGGGGACACGTCTGGCACTGCAGGATTTGAGTCCCTGGCGGTGTAATGTGTTACTGATGGTAGCCTTTATTACTTTGGTCCCAGCTCTCTGCAGGGCATTCACTAGGTCCCCCCATGTGGTTCTGGGATTTTTGCTCACCGTTCTCATGATACTTTTGACTCTACAGGGTGAGATCTTGCGTGGAGCACCAGACCGAGGGAGATTATCAGTGGTCTTGTATGTCTTCTATTTTCTAATAATTGCTCCCACAGTTGATTTCTTCACACCAAGCTGCTTACCTATTGCAGATTCAGTCTTCCCAGCCTGGTGCAGGTCTACAATTTTGTTTCTGGTGTCCTTTGACAGCTCTTTGGTCTTGGCCATAGTGGAGTTTGGAGTCTGATTGTTTGAGGTTGTGGACAGGTGTCTTTTATACTGATAACGAGTTCAAACAGGTGCCATTAATACAGGTAACGAGTGGAGGACAGAGAAGCCTCTTAAAGAAGAAGCTACATGTCTGTGAGAGCCAGAAATCTTGCTTGTTTGTAGGTGACCAAATATTTATTTTATCGAGGAATTTACCAATTAATTCATTAAAAATCCTTCAGTGTGATTTTCTGGATTTTTTTTTTCTCATTTTGTCTCTCATAGTTGAGGTATACCTATGATGAAAATTGGAGACCTCTCTCATCTTTTAAGTTGGAGAACTTGCACAACTGGTGGCTGACTAAATAATTTTTCCCCCAGTGTGTATATATATATATATATATACAGTATATATATATATATATATATATATATATATATATATATATATATATATATATATATATATATATATATATATATATATATATATATATATATATATACAGTATATATATATATTATTTTTTTGGTATTTAACATCTGTTTGTTCTCTCCCATAAATTGAGTCCCCATCGTGCTGTTTGCATGTCTGTTCTTCTCATCTTCTCTATCCTCTCACCCCCCAGCCAGTCGCAGCAGTTGACTGCCCCTACCTGAGCCTGGTTCTGCTGGAGGTTTCTTCCAGTAAAAAGGGAGTTTTTCCTCTCCACCGTGGCCAAGCGCTTTCTCACAGGGGATTGCCTGATTGCTGGGGTCTTACTGCAACTGTGGGGGTCCCCCCTACAGTTGAAAGTGCTATGAGATGACCGTTGTTGTGAAATGGTGCTATATAAATAAATAATTAAATAAATAAATAACATAAATAATAAATATATATTAACTTAATTTTGTATGTTTCATACCGCTGCTCTGCTTTTTTTTTTTGTCCTTTTCTTTAGAATAGCTTTATATCATGATTTTTTTCTTTTTACACGCTTTTTGTAATCCTTTGGTTAACCATGGCTTGTCGACAAATCTCTGTTAAAGTTTTTTCTTTATTAATGGACATTTTCTTTTTCATAAAGAGTGGTTACAATGTTCATGAATGTGTCGTAGGCTTCATTTACATCTGGTACATAGACTTTTGTCCAGTCTTGCTTCAGCAGGTCTTCTTTAAAAGAACTGATTGCATTTTCTGATTTGCATCTGAAAGATTTCAAAGTTTTTTTTCTGTATTGGCCCCCGTGTGGCCATGGATACGTGCAGAGACTGGCAAATGGTCACTTATATCATTTATCAATAAACCACTTTCTTTTTTCTTATCAATAATATTAACAAACAGGTTATCAATAAGGGTAGCAGTGTGAACTGTGATTCTACTGGGATGTGTTATCGTGGGATATAGACTCATACTCTACATAGAATTCATGAATTCTGTAATGACATTTTGTTGAAATGGATTTAGTAAATCAATGTTGAAATCTCCACAGATTCCAACCATTTTTTTTACTAGTTACGATATTGTACAGATCAACTAATTTATCTCTGAATGTCTCAACGTAATTTCCCGGCATTCTATATATACAACTTATAATTGGATTTTTTGTTTTATCTTGGTCAGTCTCAACAGTAACACATTCCAGAATCCCTGGTAGTGCAAAGGACATTCCATTTACAAGTTTACACCTATACAGGTCATTAATACACAGTGCGACACCACCACCTTTTTTTTCTTTTTGAGATCTATTAATATAAAACATCTGATATCCCTCTATTGCCATCAGAGAGGCCTGCTCTTCATTTAGCCTAGTTTCAGAGACTGGGATAGCTGTAAATTTTCTATCTAGCTGTTTTAAATAGTCCTGAATCTGTGGAAAGTTTTTGTAAGACTTCTGCTGTTGAAGTGTATTATTGAAAAGTTTATCATCTAGTTGCGCTTGATTTTGAATTGCTTTTCAGTATAATATTCACAGTGATTATGAATATTATTGAAGACATGGTTGTCAGGAACAATATCATTCTCCATCTCTTGTAGTTTATGTTCAGCACAATGGCATATTTTCAGAGACTGAATTTTCTCACTCTTTGTCAAAGGACTTCCTCCAACTGGGGTGGATTGATGTCTACTAAAGCCAGTGATAAGTTTTTTGTTTTGTTTAGGGTTTTTTTTAAGTACATTGACATGGCATGTTACAAAAGAACTGTTCTTGCCATTTGTGTGGATATGGATTATCATAGTCTCTTAATTTTCTTAATCAGAGTTCATCTATATTTATTTAAGTCAGTGAGATCTCTTATTATTAGGTCCTTTGCTTCCTCAGGTGTTCCATTTAGTTTGATCCAAACTCTATAGTTTCATGTCCATGTTGTTTGTATCTTGTTTTGTCTTTTCAGCATCTGTGCTTGCCGTGCTATTTCAGCATTAGTCTTTGTAAAATGTTCAGTTAGGTAAACTTTTGTTTCCCGTAGCTTTCTGGCCTGCCTCAGTCTGTCATTCTTTACCCTTCTGTTCACAAAGCACATCACAATTGATTTCTTTGTTTTATTATCCTTTCTGGGTAAAGTATGACAGTGTAGCATCATCTCACTGGGGCTCAGCAATAATTGTTGTTCTGCTTAAAGACATTTTGTTTCACCCAGGAGTAAGACAAAGAATGGGTTTTCTCCCCCATGCCACAGCTGAAATCTCATTCCTTTGTTAAAACCAGCCTAACAAATTTCCCCAATGTCCGGCTTTGCTTTTATTGCCCCCATAAACATGCAACAGACCTGGCCAAACATGGATCCACAGCTCAATAAAATTTCATTAAACTCTGGGACATGCTGGATTTAACCAGTGAATTTTAAAGTACATTATTACAAACTCAATTCTAAACCTTCTTCTTTTTAGGACTATGAAAGGCAAATGGACTCTGATGTCTTTAATGTGGAAAATCAATAATATGTGTGAAATGCATTAATCTGTGATTTTATATATATATATATATATATATATATATATATATATATATATATATATATATATATATATATATATATATATATGCTTGTTAAAAATGTTTAAATGGATGTTTATTCCTGCATGTTGATTTAGAAGCACTGCTTATAAGATACACTAAGGTTAGTTTAGTTATACATAAGTGTGTATATTCCAATGTATCAGAAATTTGCCTCTAAAACCATGTGACTCCAGCAGCCAATCTCTGCATGACAACAACTCTTCATCCCAAAGAGCTCGACAATAGACTGTTTGTTATTGGACTAAAGGTTCATCGGGCCTCCCACGAAGGACTCTCATTGGCTGAGATTCCGGTCAGTCCGGAAGCCTGCGATATGCTCAACAGAACTTATATAAAGGAGAGATACCCCTGCTTCAGCCTCTTCTCTTTCGGCTCGCCCTTCCCCACCGATCTTTTTTCTCTTTGAAGTCTATTGTCTACACACAGCAAGAAAGAGCAAGGAAGAACAAAGGACCGTCTGAACAAAGACTTCGACCACGTGTCGTTTTTCTGAACACAGAGCAGATAACTCATAATTTGTTTATGTAACTTTGTATTTTAATGTTTTTCCTTTTTCACTTAAATGCCTAGGAATTCCTATTTCTTTGAGCTCAATTCTTAATCGGAGTTAAACTCCCAATTTTTACTTATCTCTTTTTCTTTGTTAAACTTTCTGTAAAGTCACTGTTTGTTTAATTTCAATGTAAACTTTAATCTTGACTTTATTTTTATAATATTTTTCTTGACCAAACATACCAGAAGCTATCATTTTTATCTAAAGTCCGAAGCTCTTTAATTTGAGATCGGATTAGATATCTTTAATTAATTATTCCCGAAGACCTCTGCAGCCGCTGGTCTACCAGGAAGAAAAGACGCAGCTCCCACATCACGTGCAGCTGTGGAATCAACACGCAGCTGTTCATCACACACTGAAGAAGCGTCGTCATCATCTGGCTCCAAACCCAGTTTCAACTGTGGGTCATACAGCCCAGAATCCAGCCTCTTCGACTGCTTGAATTTAAAGGTCGAAATGTGGACCCTGAAAATATCTGCGGACAGATATTAACGCCCACAAAATCTTGGGCTGAGGACGACGAAAGAACCATCATCACCGAGGGATCACGTGAGCTGTAACTTTAATTCATCTGCTGAATTAAATGTCTGAGGTTCGGTAATAATTTGTATATCTAATCAGATGCAAATTAAGAAGCCCTTAACATAACTCTTCTTTTTATTAAAATTCCGTTTTTATTTTCTTAAGATTAATCCAGGACTTTTTCATATAATTGGTAAACGTCATCCATCCATCCATCCATCTTCTACCGCTTAATCCTTTCGGGTCGCGGGGGGGGGGGGGGGCTGGAGCCTATCCCAGCATCTTTGGGCGAGAGGCAGGGTACACCCTGGACAGATCGCCAGTCCATCACAGGGCCAACACAGAGAGACAGACAACCATTCACTCTCACATCCATACCTAAGGACAATTTAGAATCCCCAGTTTTGATGCCAATTAACCTAACTTGCATGTTTTTGGCATGTGGGAGGAAACCGGAGTGCCCGGAGTAAACCCACGCAGACACGGGGAGAACATGCAAACTCCACAAAGAAGGGTCACCGATGGTCTGGGGGTGGGATCGAACCCACGATGGTCAAGGGTGGACTCGATCCCATGACCTTCTTGCTGTGCTGCCACTGTGCTAACCACTGCGCCACCGTGCTGCCCATAAATTTGTGTTGTTTCCATAATCTGTTAACTCAAACTGATAGAAATTCATTTCTCAGTTTAACCCTGGTTTCGAAAATATTGACATTGTTAATCTATCATTTACAAGATTGATTTTATGATTAATGAAGTTACTGCAATGTCTGTTAATCATTTCGTTTAATAAATATGTGAAAATGAGAAAAGTTGTTGAGAATTTATTTCATTCTGAGTCTGTTCAAGCACAGGTATGGAATTCACGGAAAATTTTTGAGACTGATTATTGATTAATTTATTGAGTGATTAAACAGGTATAAAGTGAAATTAAAGATTAAATTGCTTCTTAAAGATAGAAGCTGGTGCCCCTATGAGTGTTATTGACTTTTCTGGTGTATATGAAACGAGATTTGATCTCAGATTCCAATACATCAATATAAATTAAATAATTCATACCTGATCATATTCATATTTATTAATATTCCATATTTTACGCTACAGATTTATTCGTGCCTCGTGTGAGGCCTGGTTGAACTTGACTCACTCAGAATGAAAAATTAATATACAGTATAAGCTGTGTGTGATCTTGGTTGATTTTTAACTCACAAAGGTGGTTCATTTGCCTGCAGCAAGTCTATTGTCTGTCTCTGTGTCACGAGGGGGAGGGGGTGAATTTGCCCCCTTGAGTACTGCTGTGTGTGTGTGCGTGTGTGTGTGTGTGTGTGTGTGAGCTGACCAAGAGAAGTGTGGGAGTGAAGAGACCACACTCTAGTCAGTTTTTTAGTTTTTTGTTCAATGCATGCTTAAGAAGCATGATTACACGCTGAATAATTAAAATAGGCCTGGGAACAAAATAGTGAAGAAATCCTGTTTGTTTTCCCCTTTATTTCAACACCCCGCAGGCAAAGCAAACCCTTGGGGGATTTAATTGAATTAACCATTGTATAAACTTGTTGAATAAAGTTTAGGGAGACCGAAGTTTTCCGGCCTTTGGAAAGCAAGTCGTGGTTTTATGGACTGAAGCTTGAGCTGCATCCACGTGGCACGTGCACGGACAGTCGCGCACGCGACCGTCAAGCTGTGCACAAAACTGCGCATGTGTAGATCGGCTCAGCGACGCCATCTTAAGTCTAGGTGAAGTTCCCCGTAGCCGCCATTTTGAGTAGAAATCCTTGACTCCCAGAGTGACGTCATTGGGTTTCCTCTTCTGGAAGTGCAGACAAAAACTGCCTCCATCTTGTGGTGAAACATAGGGACTGCAATTTTTATTTAAACTTGTAATCTTTAAAGACGATTTATAACCAAATTAAGTCTTCAAAGTAACTTCAAAGCAATTCATATTATTTGGAATAAACTAAATTTAACACTAATCCAAACTTTTATGCCAAGAACAGAAGGGAAAAGAACCTGTTGGCTTCTGAAAGTTTTTCCTAGTGGTGAAACCCCCACTCACTGCATAGATACCTATAGCAGGAACATTTACAAATACCCCTATTGTATTTAATCACTTATGTAACCACATATTATAATCTTTTAAGCTAAAAGCAAACATATTTACACACTTTTAAGCAAAAAGTTGCAAACTTTGAAGCTATATGTGTGCTTATTTTGCTGTTTTTAAATGTGATATGGTGTGATTCCCTTCCCACAGAAACCCAGTTTTAGCTTAAGGATTCTAATGCTGATGTTTACTCAAGAGTAACATTAAAGTAGGATTAAATCTGTGCATTTTGACAAATTTACAGACTTAGTGAATATTTATAATTTTTCCTCTTTCTCAAATTTAGGAAACCACATTAAGCAATTAACACTTAAGAGAAGCTCTAGGTGTTATTTAAACTCATTGTATCATTTCTGATTCATGCTTTCTCTACAGCAGGGGTCCCCAAACTTTTTCCTGTGAGGGCCACATAACTTTTGCCTTCTCTGATGGGGGCCGGGGTCAGTTTGTAACAAAAAAATTGAGATGATCGCAGGGGTGCCTAAACTTAAACATTTATTGTTTTCCAGAAAGCCACACATAACCAAATATTAATAACCCTTTCCGGGATCTTCACAGGAAAAAAAAGTCAGAAAATAAATAATAACACTATTAATGAATGAATGAATGAATGAATTAAATTAATTAAATCACCCTTTATTGTTATTCAACTGTACAACCAATCATGTACAGTAGAACGAGATTGTGTTTTACCTATCTACTGTGTTAATCACACACACCCCAAGTGTAGAATCAGAGGGCCGCTGCCACGCAAGGCGCCGAAATAAATAACACTATTTATGAAATAAATAATAACCAAATTGTGGCGGGTTTGGGAAAATCCCCACAACAGACTAAGGACAGACAGCTCGCTACTACTGGTTTTTTCCGCTGCACTGCTGTGATGTAATGTGCCATCCATACATTGTGATGTTAATGTGCCATTCATGCATTGAGTTCATGCATCCTGTCCTTACTGCGTCTCTGAAATGCAAATGCCCATACCTCCTGCTGTGAATGCCTTTGATGCATTGTTGTAACTGGGTTTATATGCTGCACGACTCTGTAACTCATCCTCTCTCTCTTCAACTGCTGCTGCTGGACACACACACTCTGTGTCCCCTCACGAGAGCCTGAGGACCCCGCTCCAGTCTGCTCACACTTGGGCTGGAGCGGAGTTCAGTGACGGCGGTGTGATTTAATAAACCTGCTTAAAACCTTCACCACGCTGCTTTATTTCATGCCGCCACACTATAACCCTCTCTGGTTCTTCTCAGAAAAAAGGTCCATGGAACATTAACTTTCTGTTGTGCCGTGCGCAATCTTAACAGGTAAAAGTTCAGCTTGGTTGTCAGAGCAGAATCTCTTAGTTAAACTCTTACTTATACTTTGCTGAAAATATCCTCCCCCGTCGTAGTTCCTGTGAGACTTTGGAGGGCTGCCAGCTCCTCGCACATTTCAAAGTTTGCGTTAACTCCACGAATAAAAATGAGCAGCTGCGCTGTGTCCTGCACGTCCATGCTCTCATCCAGTGCTAATGAAAAAAAGTCAAATTCTTTTGTCTTCTGCTGCAGCTGGGCATATACTGTCATGGCGGCTGCTGGGCCGTCATCCGCCTCATCATCTCCAGCTGTGCACACACCGGCAGGTGCCAATCAGCGGCCTTTAAAAGCTGGTATCACTGACGGCTCAGCACGGAGTCGTCTGTCTATTCTGCCTGGTAATGAGCCAAGACCATGACCTCAAGCCAAGAACGCCACGTCAAGCTCACTCACGTAAGAGATCTCTGCATTCATCATCTCCTAACCTTTTCCCCTGTGCACAGGTGGACCTCCCTGGCGGCGGACCAGCCTCCCCAGCTAACGGGGCATCGCCTCCTCCATCACGGAGTTCCTCCTCACCCCCGCAACTACGGGCACCACCACTACCACGTCGCACGGGCACTCGGAGCCAGCAGAACACAACCTGTGGCACATTCAAGTAAGCTTCACCATCTGCAATTACCCGCCATCGCTGAACAGCTGTAATTGTTTCTGCTTGTGTGTTCCAGGGTTGCCAGGCCGCCATCAGAACTGCTCAGCTCCAGTGACCAGACATCTATACTTGCACTCGCATACGCATTACACTCACTTACTATTAATAAAGAATAACTGTCCATATCTGCTCGTGTCAGCGTCTGTCTCCTGGGTCCTGAAACATGTCATATACATTACCCACGATTTCTTCAATGCGTCTGGTGATTGTTGTAGGATGTGTCTGGTTCATGTGTTTAGATAGGGCACCTCAGTGCATGAACGTGAGTGCGTGCGCGCAGCCGAGGCACGCCCCCGTGTGAGTGGCCCCCGTGTGAGTGGCCCCGGGGAGCGGATGGTGTGTGTGAAGTGTGCAGGTGAGTGGAGAGAGAGGCGACCGGAGCAGGTAGCGAACTAGAATTGCTGTTGAAGGGTGGAATAGAATGTCACGTTCTATGCGTGTATTAGTCTCACTCGCGTTGCCAGACTGAAAAAAAAAAAAAAAATGCATCTCTGGTATTGTTCAGGGTGCCAGGCCAAATGTGGAGGTGGGCCGTATCCGGCCCGCGGGCCGTAGTTTGGGGACCACTGCTCTATAGGAAAAGAAAAACATTTAACCAACCAGCATAATTTTCAAATTTTTCCCAGGATTTAAAAGAAAAGTCAAAAAAGGTGCAAACATTGATTATTCTGTAAATAAGAAATTTATAGATGACAATCAAAACAGATCACTATTGGTTTCAATCCTAAGAAATCCTAGGACAACAAATATTCAAACAATTCACTTGTTTCTAACTTATAAATATTTTAAACATTTAATGCTTCAAATGAAAATAGGCTTTAACAAATAAAACCAAAGGAAAGCCTTAACTTTAAAAGAACGTGGAAACTTATAATCTTAAATCTTTAAAGCATTTAGCCTCTTCTCTTTTTGTATTTCCTTTGTAAATAAAATCCTCACTTTCAAAGTGACATTCTGCAAAATTCCAAAGCTAGTTATTGATGACAAATTCCAATACTAGACTTTGAAAATCAAAGTAAAGAAGTCAATCCACACAACTAAAATTCCTGATTTGTTTTGTGAAACAAATTCAATCCAATTTCAATTCAACTTTATTTATCAACATAGTTTCAATGAAGGAATTAATTGAAGCATCCCTACATTTCTAAATAATTTCAAAATTCTATTTCCCATCCTGCAAGCTTACAAGTTGAAACAAATTCTAAAGGAACTTTCAACTATCACGGTTGTAAAATAAAACACTCACGGTTAAACCTTGTTGAACAAATTTAAGAATAATCAACAAGTTGAATTTTTTTTAAAAGCTAAATAACAACAACGGTCAAACATCACGAGTCAACAGACAACCGACCGATTTACCAAACTGGATGACCTTCAAAGAACATTGGAAGCATGGACTTCTAATTTAATTTCTAGCTTCACAACACGGGTCAAGGAAACTCAGTCCGAAGAACTGAAGCAACTCACTGAAGAACTCTTGAATGAACACACTGAAAAACCACCAGAAGGCAAGGACCCCACCAGTGTGTTAGGTAAGTTTGCGCTAACATTAGTCGCAAGATTAAAGGTAGCCGAGAACAAACTAGCAAATCAACAAACAACGATCCTATCTCTCCAAGAAGAGAATGAAACACTGAAAGAAAATCTGGAACAATCTCAAGAGGAGAATGACAAAACTCAAAATCAACTGGATGAAGCGTTACAAGATTTGGACCGTGCAGAGTCAGAAAAGGAACGGTTGATGCATAACAATGATGCGCTTCATCAAGACAACAATGAACTTGAAGATGCCCTTCAAGACACAACGAAGGAACTCAGAAGAGTTGAAGGTCAACTTGAAAATGTGAAGAAGGACTATAAGGAATGTCAACTGCTCCTAAAGGAAAGGCATGAACATCGGGACATCCACCGCGTTCCCTCGCCCGATTCCCGTTTCGAATACGAACGACCGCGCGGACAGCGTGCGTGTGCCCCTTCAGACCGCAACCTTGACAAGATCACGCGAAATATCACCAAATTTGATCCAGGACCTATGGGTTCACCTGATGCCAAAGTCTATTTACAGGACATTGATTACTACCTGCGTAAGTATCCTGATGCTATGACTGACGATCGCATCTATCTGATTAAGCTATCATCTAACAGGTCAGTATCAAAATTCATAGACAGACAGCCAACAAACATCGAAGCAGACTATATGCTGCTCCGCGAAGCCATCGAAAAGGAGTTCTCTGATGACTGCCTACACGCAGGGCTAACCGCAGCCCTAGCCGTGAAGCAAGGACGCTCAGAGCCAACACAAGCCTACTACCAGAGACTCCTACTTGCATATTTTGGATCTCAAAATACACCAGGGATGGAAGAAGACCACAATTTCAAGACCCTCTTCATCCAAAACCTCCATCCCACTGTGAGTCATTACCTGGGAGTTACAACTAACCCAAGGTCAAACTCAATAAGTCAGCTGAGAGAGTTTGCACACTATGCGTTCCAAAAACATCAACAAAGTCGCAACAAGCACGCTGAGCCTGCCACAGTGCTAGCTATTAGCGGTGCATCTAACACCTTGGAGTTGGAAGGAGCTCCTCGCTCTACTCCACCTCCTACACTGCGAGTACATAAACAGCCGAAACATTTTCCCACCCGACCTCATCAAGGTCAAGACCACACTAGGTCCTCTGGATATCACTTTGGACCAACTTTGCGAAAACCCGACTACCGTCGTAGACCATATTCATGGGATAGGTCATGAGAACATGATACGGACAACCACGATGACAGATACCGATACGAAGACACGCGTAACCACGACAAATGGTCTCCATCCCATCACAGAAGCTCAGAAGCAGAGACCTATCACCAACCTTGGAAGGAAGAAGAAACTCCTACATTCAGTAGAGAAGATATTGAAATTGTCCAACACCTCCTAGCAGAGATTCAAAGCTACAAAGAGAATAAAACTGCTAACATTCTAGCTATATCAGCTGTGCCAACTCAAAACAAGCGTTCCAAACGAAGGAAACACAAGAAGAAAATCCCTCATGCAAATGAGGAAGGACCAAAGGACTCAACGCAGTCCAGTGCTGTTATGGCAGCCCAACCACAGGGCACAGACCACTCCTCTAATGACATTTTGCAACTCTGTGTCAAACCACCGGTTCTACAATTCCTATGCGATTTAAACGAGAGGGGTGTGGCACGGAAATTCTACCTTCCACTGACCCTTGAAGACATGGTGTGTCAGGACGCTGTTTTAGACACCGCTGCTGACATCACTCTCATGTCACACACCCTTTTTGACAAATTACGTGTAGCTGCTAACCGCGCTAACAAACGTTTGAAACTGGAACCCTGTTCATTAGCCATGCGACCATATGCGCTCACTAAAACAACCCTGTTGGGCGTATCACTACTCAACATGTCCATTGGACCCATGACCTTGACACATCCGGTCTACGTGTCCAAACTTGCGCCATTCCATTGCTTGTTGGCAAAGACCTACTGAACCGTTTTGAGCCACTGATTGATTTCAAGAACCTCAAACTGTGGGCTCAAACGCAACACCCTCACCCATTTGACCCAACAAGGACAACTGAATCACAGTGCTTTGTTCTGAACACTTTGGACACCCCAAGTCTCACACAACTAGCACTGTTGGAACAACTGCAACCGAGTGAAAGCGACCGCCAAGACCAAGGTGAGTACTATCCTAAAGAAGTCAAAAGTCACCTTCACATACAAGGTCAAGCCAAACACTCAAATGACCTTGAAAACTCAACGGCCGAGCAGAAAACCCCAAACGGCCCCCTTGAAACCCTTGATACCCATGATTCAATAGTGGTGTCACATTTTGAAACCCACCCACCCGCCCATGAGGCCTGCATTGTCACAAGAGCCACATCAACTGGCTCTCTAGACCCTCTGAAACCTCAAGTTTTTGCGACAACGAACCCAACTTTTGCAAACGCAAGGCGCACAGTCACTCAACCTTGCAAACAAATGATCCATAAAACTGTCAAACACCGGTCGGATAAAACGGTACATGCGCTACCCGCATTTAAACTCTATGACATACCAAACCTGAAACCACTTCATGTGACACAATCTTTTCTCGTAATTTGTTTATGTAACTTTGTATTTTAATGTTTTTCCTTTTTCGCTTAAATGCCTAGGAATTCCTATTTCTTTGAGCTCAATTCTTAATCGGAGTAAAACTCCAATTTTTACTTATCTCTTTTTCTTTGTTAAACTTTCTGTAAAATCACCGTTTGTTTAATTTTAATGTAAACTTTAATCTTGACTTTATTTTTATAATATTTTTCTTGACCAAACATACCAGAAGCTATCATTTTTATCTAAAGTCCGAAGCTCTTTAATTTGAGATCGGATTAGATATCTTTAATTAATTATTCCCGAAGACCTCTGCAGCCGCTGGTCTACCAGGAAGAAAAGACGCAGCTCCCACATCACGTGCAGCTGAGGAATCAACACGCAGCTGTTCATCACACGCTGAAGAAGCGTCGTCATCATCTGGCTCCAAACCCAGTTTCAACTGTGGGTCATACAGCCCACAATCCAGCCTCTTCGACCACTTGAATGTCAAAATGTGGACCCTGAAAATATCTGCGGGCAGATATTAACGCCCACGAAATCTTGGGCTGAGGACGACGAAAGAACCATCATCACCGAGGGATCACGTGAGCTGTAACTTTAATTCATCTGCTGAATTTAACATCTGAGGTTCGGTAATAATTTGTATATCTAATCAGATGCAAATTAAGAAGCCCTTATCATAACTCTTCTTTTTATTAAAATTCCGTTTTTATTTTCTTAAGATTAATCCAGGACTTTTTCATATAATTGGTAAACTTTCTCCATAAATTTGCGTTGTTTCCATAATCGGTTAACTCAAACTGATAGAAATTCATTTCTCAGTTTAACCCTGGTTTCAAAAATATTGACATTGTTAATCTATCATTTACAAGATTGATTTTATGATTAATGAAATTACTGCAATGTCTGTTAATCATTTTGTTTAATAAATATGTGAAAATGAGAGAAGTTGTTGAGAATTTATTTCATTCTGAGTCTGTTCAAGCACAGGTATCGAATTCATGGAAAATTTTTGAGACTGATTATTGATTAATTTATTGAGTGATTAAACAGGTATAAAGTGAAATTAAAGATTAAATTGCTTCTTAAAGATAGAAGCTGGTGCCCCTACGAGTGTTATTGACTTTTCTGGTGTATATGAAACGAGATTTGATCTCAGATTCCAATACATTAATATAAATTAAATAATTCATACCTGATCATATTCATATTTATTAATATTCCATATTTTACACTATAACATGCTGAAATTCCATTTACTTCAACCTTTATAAGATAAGATAAGATAAGCCTTTATTAGTCCCACAACGGGGAAATTCCAGGATTGCAACAGCACAGGGATAGCAACACTCAGAGCAACAATCAGAAGGCAAGAAAAAAAAATAATAAAAAAATAAAAAAAACAAGCAAGCAAGAGCAGCTAATATACATATGTACATATTACTATAAAATATATGTATACACACACACACAGACACACAGTGCAGAGCATTGTATTATATTGTATTGTTTTGCATTATATTGTATTGCATTGTATTATATTGTATTGTATTATATTTCTACTTTCAAGGAACTGAAGCACCTGGTTTTCCAGGGAGACTGATTCACTTAGGGGAGCCTCCTCACCTCTCATTCCTGCTGTAGCATTGGCATATGATTGATATTTAATCTCTAGTCCACTAATAATTAAATCATCCATACGAGAATATTGTTCAAGACCCTCAATGCGTCGCTCCAAGTCTGCAATTTTTTTTTATCTTTTTCCTTAATTGTTAATTTCAATTCTCGGACTTCCTCCATTAGCCCTTATCGTTTAAACTGTTGATTGGCCACTTTGGCCAATTCTTCTGACATGAAGTTCAGAGATTTTTTTAATCTCTTCCATTTCTTCCTTCTTTGGTGGCATCTGGCTGAACGGTGGCGCAGTGGTTTAGCACTGTGGCAGCACAGTTTTACCCTCGGCCGGGGGATCGCGGGGATCATGAGATCGTGGGTTCGATCCCAGCCCCCGACCAACAGTGAGCTGTGTGGAGTTTGCATGTTTTCCCCGTGTTGCGCGGGTTCACTCCGGGATTTCTCCGGTTTCCTCCCGCACACCAAAAAAACATGTAGGTTTAGGGCGCTCGCGCACGCAGCGACCAGCAGCCGGTGGCTTGTCACCAGACTGCAAACCAAGTCTACCTACGGGTACAAATAAGTAACAAAAAAAAAAAAAAAAAAAATTTTACTGACCTGATGATAATGAAAAAATCTCTTCTGGTGTTGCCGGTATCCAATCCGACCGACCTCAAATCCAGCTTAAGCCTCAGCTAGTCCCCTCTGCTGCTAGTCCTGCTGCTTACTGCCGCTGTAATTGAGCTCCTGATCCGGCTTCTGTCCAGCTGGGTCCCAGTAGCTCCTCCGCTGTGCCCCGCCGCCTACCGCCATCTTCCTCAGTAGTTTCTCTGCCGAGCCCCGCTGCTGTAATTGAGCTCCCATTCAACTCCTATACAGCTGGGGCCCCGGCTGTTCCTCCACTGATCCTCGTCTCCTACCGCTGCTGTCGTTGAGCTCCGATCTGGCTCCTGTCTAGCTGTTGCCTCGGTTAGTTCCTCCGCCAAGCCCCAATCACAAGATTCTAAGAAACTGTGCGGGAGCCTCAGCTGTCATACTGGGCCGATGCCGGGTCAGTGAGACAAACCGGGGACAGAGTCGCTTCTTTGTATCAGTGTTAGCTACGACTAGCTATGGTGTTAGCTATAGCGATAGCATTATCTTAGCACATAAGCTTAGCACATCCCATGGCTCCTTCCATTCATCCTTCTCTCCAGTAGACCGACAAAGCTCCAGTGAGTTTGGAGGCTCAACCGTCATCTACCGGGCTGATGCCGGGTCATATTTATTAATTTTTTATTTTATTTTATATTTATTTGTATAGTTTTTTTATTTGGGTTTAAAATCTTTTATTGCATTTTAGATTTTTTATTGAGTTGTTAATCTCTTTGACTTAGTTTTTAACTTTTTTTTTTTAAAGGCGATGGACATTGACATTTTTTTATTGAACCAATCAACTGATTGTATGAAAATATTCCATTCTTCCCATTCCCCTGATTTAATATGTGTCACCATCCTACATAAATGAAATTATTTAGTCATAGTCCATCTTTCACTCAGTGATGCTGCAGTACCGCCATCTGCCGATAGGTACGTGCAGCCTTCACGTCAATTCGGTATGAAAAAAAATTGCAGAACGAGAGCAAAGTGATTCGGACAGCGATTATTTTCTAGAGTTTGACGACCTCAATATAAATGATTACAAATGATTACATTGACAATGAAGACGTTTTGGGTGGTGTGTGGGCTGTCAGCCTTATTTGTTCAAGGGAGAGGAGGAAGACGCAACACGGACGGGAAAAGAACACGTTTACTATCGGCTGTAAGATATTTCTAGGTAAAAGATGCTTACAAATATTTTTCTTTGGCGACATGCATGGTCACACACTTAATTTTAAAAATAAAACTACCCATTGGTCACTCGCTGCATCTTCTCAGCCGCTGATTAGCACCTGCTGGTTTGTGCGCAGCTGGAGCTGATGAGACAGATGAAGCGGCCATCATCGTCCACACGAGTGAGTTTATAAACAATATTTATTCATTTGATTTAATTTCCCAGATGAATTATGAAGAAACCATTCAATACATTCAATAATCAATGCAAACGGAATAATCAATGCCAACCCCATATTTTTCAGGCGATACAGATTCATAGTGTTGGGGATTTTTTTGGAGAAGAAGTGAGGGTTATGTTGCCTGCCTGTGCGGTGAGCCTCATCAGAGAAACATTCCCATCTCATCACTACAAGGGATTTTGCCTACCAAGATTAGATTTTTTTTTTTTTTTTTTTTTTTTTTTTGTTACTTATTTGTACCCGTAGGTAGACTTGGTTTGCAGTCTGGTGACAAGCCACCGGCTGCTGGTCGCTGCGTGCGCGAGCGCCCTAAACCTACATGTTTTTGGAGTGCGGGAGGAAACCGGAGAAATCCCGGAGTAAACCCGCGCAACACGGGGAGAACATGCAAACTCCACACAGCTCACTGTTGGTCGGGGGCTGGGATCGAACCCACGATCTCATGATCCCCGCGATCCCCCGGCCGAGGGTAAAACTGTGCTGCCACAGTGCTAAACCACTGCGCCACCGTGCACCGTGCAGATTTGTGAACAATGTTATTTAAATAAAGTTTTGTAAAATCATATATTGAGTTATTATTAGTATATTGAGTTTATGAAATATAAATTGATCAAACAGGCACAACCACCTCCCTATACAGCACTGAATATTTCATATTTGATGAGTATGAACACCCTAATATGCTAATATTTGATAAGTTGGTAAGGCAATGCGAACCCTGGCTTGGAATTCATTTAAGATGTTTAGTAAACATTTGCAGTGAATATTAAAAATAAAAAAACGTACCCTGTTTACTTCTCGTGTTCTGACAGTTGATCGTCACTGACCCCGTTCTCAGAGTCACACTTGGAAATCGAGGCATATATAGTTGGAATAGCCGTTTTCTTTATCAGAAATCTTTTGGCAAATTTCATTTCAAATTGACATAATGTCTGGCCCAGGAAACACGCACGCAGGCTCAGGATAGATTTAACAGCTTTATTCAACAAGCAGGTGTGTGTGAATGGATTTATGGGGATGTGCTGACGAGGGGCAGGTGTGCGCCCAGCTGAATCCGCTGAGGAGTGGCGAGTCGTGACACAAATTGTATCTTATTCTCGAAATCGCTGTCAACGAAATCTCTACTGCACATTTTTGGTGTTTTACCGACATAAGTCCATTTTTTTTTTTGCATTTTCTGAACGAATTTCACCCATGCCGTTCTGATTTTCACAGGGACGGGACATTCAAAAACACTCACAGCATGCTCCTCTGGTATAACGTCGCACCCGTACACAACACAACGACAAACCATAATTAATTTGATTCCTGAAATCCTAATGTTAATAAATAATCTATTTGTAATCCAAAAGTATTCCGAGAAATATCCGTAATCGACGATTTTAAAACGTAAACATCAAATAAAAAAAAGCAATGTCCGCTGACTGTGTGCCACACCGAAATGACGTCACACAGTCAGTGGCCATTTTAGCCGCTGATCTTGGCTGGGTCAGACAGCTCTCCACAACAGCGTACTTCAAGAGCGCATTGTCACCTTATGCGACATACGTTGACACCAAAACATGTGGGGTTCCAATTAGCTCGTCTCAGACAACAATTTGAGATATGATTTAGCGATTTTGAGTTTTCGTCTGTCCGTCACCTTTAATATGACCCTTCTCTAATCTCTGTTTTTTCTCTTATCTCTTTCCTTATGCCCTGACTGGTGGAGCACTTGAGTACTTTTAGCGTGTTTATAGTCAGCTTCATGTGTGCCTCTGTTTGTGTTCATGTTGGATGTAATTGTGGTTTGTAAATATGTGTTTAAAAGAATGTCACCTGACTGCAAAACAAATGTACCTACGGGTACAAATAAAGTAACCTGAACCTGAAACTGAATTCAGCAACACGACCTGGCAAGTACATGCAGGTTTGCACAGTTGGAAGACGAGATGGTGCGGGACCAGCCACTGGAGCATACCACCAACCCGAAACTGCGGGAGAAGCTGTTAATGGTGCCAGACGACCTGCCGCTGGTGAAGGTGGTGGAGTAGGTTCATTTTGTATTTTTTTTTCAATTATTAGTTTTTAGTTTTTCTTTTATCAAACAAGAACGATTCTTGTCTGAAATAAGAAAAACAAAAAAACTAGTAATCAAAGCTAGGAGCTTCGCAACACCAACCCCCTGCTAGCTCATGCAGTTATCCTGGTAGGAGAGCCTGTCAACACCACAACCTTTTCAGTGGACACCGAGGTAAATACCACAGGACGACAAGACATCATGGCAAACCAACAGTGTGGTAACTGTGGTTCCCCCACCCACCGGACGCATGTGCGCTCCTGCCTGGCGAGGGTGCAGAGATGCCAGCACTCTGGTAAGCCTAACCATTTTGCCAAAGTGTGCCATTCAGCGTTGTCAATGACAAGCTCACCACCCAGCTAGCTACATGGTAAATGGTAAATGGCGTTCACTTATATAGCGCTTTTATTCTCATCTCTTGATGACCAAAGCGCTTTACAGATCCTGCTATCCACCCATTCACGCACACATTCACACACTGATGGTGGCATCAGTGTGGTGATGGTGGCATCACACACTGATGGTGCACCACTTACACGCCATTACATGGCGTGTAAGTGGTGCACGGTGGTGCTTGATGGTATCAGTCTGCCATTACTACTGGACACTGCTGCTACGAGGTCACTGATAAACTGGGTTACAGTGAAGAAGTTCTTCCCTGGGAATCCAATCAAGCAGGACGTGGGGGAACTCTATGGACACGGGCACACCAGAATAATTCTCCTAGGAACCATCAAGTTTACGGTTTGCTACAGGTCCAAAGTTCTCCCAGCATTCACCTTCCAGGTACCGACGCATGGCAAAAGCATCTTGGGGTGTGACCTCTCTCATGGATTGGATTTCACCATCACCGATCACCAAGGACATTGTTTGACCGCTGATGGCTGGAGCTCGGTTCACCCAGACATGGGTGCAGCCGCTACAAGCTTCACACAATGGAGAGCAGAGCATGGATTTGACTCACATCCTCACCCAGCATAAGCCTCACTTAGCCGCCGTTCAACCGGAGGACCCTGGTGAATGACACCAGCCGGGAGCTCATCCTGGTGCCGGCAAGAACATCATGCAGCCACAACCACAACCAGCATCAGGCACCTTCGAGATGAGAGAGCAGAAGCAGTGGTGCCTGAAGCTGACCAGGTCATCGCTGATGGTGGTCGATTGGGTTCGGGTCCGCTGATCCGAATGCCTGGATGACCTGCAGATGCTCCTGTCACAGCTGATGCAGATCACCACACAGTTGGGGACACCCACCTTCCAGATTGCTGATAATTCATGATGGTACATCATCATGATGATAATTCATGATGGTGGTCTGAGGAAGGTCAGACCACCAGCTGCCCCAAATCAAGATGTGACACTGGAACTGGCTCAGCCAGTGTGGGACCCGGACTGGGACTTTTCTGACGAGCAGGCCACGTTTCCAGCAGCATGCCTGGCCAGCACCACCAGGGCTGCGCCTACCGCGGGCTCGCCAGAGGCCCCCGGACGTTGGCCTGTGAAGTGACTCTTTTTTGAAGTTGTTTAAACAGACCATGGTTTGTTCTTAAGTGGAAGAATAATCCAATCAACCATGCAGGGTTATACCAGCAGTCAACCCAGTTACCCAGGTTCATAATAATGGTTTTGGTTTTAGTGTAAGGAACCTTAGGATAATTGTTTGGGTCATTGAAGCTAAGTAACCATATTATGCTTTTGAAATCAGGCAAATATGTGCACCCAAACACTGGCAGAACACTGTGCTTTAACATTACTAGTGCCTACCTGTGCATCCCTGGAGAAAGAAGGTGTAAGCAAGGGTGTAAGCAAGCACATCAGCACTCGTGCAGTGATTCCTGCCTTTGATCTTTGATTGTGTCATAGTGAGTTCTATGATCTTTGATGATGTCATTGCATGTCCTATTATTGTGAGTGATGACTACATTTGCTCTTTGATGATGTCATAGCGAGTCCTATGCTCTTTGATGATGTCATAGCGACTCCTATGATGCCTGCATTTGAACTTTTTTTATTTAAGTTTTTGTAAAGGGTATACAGGTCATTACAGCATTGCATTGTTTACATTTTCATCGCACGTTCCCTTATATTTTGCTATTTGACAACATTGGTAGAATAGTTATTACAACACCCCCTTTTTTTAAGTGAAAGAAATAGTGAAATTAAAGAGAATTAAATTTTTTTAAAAAACAACAACAAACAAACAAAAAAACGAATAAACAAACAAACAGAACAGCAAAAAACAAACAAACAGAAAATTAAGTAATTAAAAGTAAAAGAGCATCTGAGTAGCATTGGAACAAAGAGTGGGACCATCATTGAAATGGTATTTGTCAAAGATTAGATCTAATGGAAGACACATATGCGATCCAGGGTTGCCAAAAGTTCATGAACCCATCCATGTCCTGTCTCAGTGCGAATGTCAACTTTTCCATCGAGTAAATGTCTTGAATCACGTTAATCCAATCTTCAGGTGTAGGACAGTCCTTCAGCATCCATTTTTTAGTTAGGGCTCTTTTACTTGCCAATATTAAAACATTGAATAAGTATTTATCTCCTCGTCTTTCCAGTGAGTCCAGTAGTAAACCCAAATACAAAGTTATAAAAGAAAAGGGAACTGTTATTTTGAATATTTTCCCCAATATTGTCTGTACATTGATGTCATTGTGAGTCCTATAATCTTTGGTGATGTCATAACGAGTCCTATGATCTAGAGTAATGCCTGCCTTTGATCTTTGATGATGTCATAGCGAGTCCTATGATCGTGAGTGACGCCTGCCTTCGATCTTTGATGTCCTATGATCGTGAGTGTGAGTGATGCCTGCCTTTGATCTTTGATGATGTGATAGCGAGTCCTATGATTGTGAGTGATGCAGTCCAAGGATGGATATTTTCACACATAAGGAGTCCTTATACATAGAAGCATCATAGGACATTTGACACAGAAGGAGTCGTTATACATAGGAACATCATAGCAGATATCATCATCATCATCATAGCAGATATCATAGGAACATCAGTCTTTGGTCGTGACACACTGACAGTGACATACTGACAGACACACAGAGATTTCTTGAATTTATAGAGTGATGCAGTATTGTGCTTTACCACCATGCATATGTTAGCCACAGTACTGGTAACAATGCACTGTTGTATTCCATGTGCACTCTGCTTTGCTGCAACTCTGACATGAAATGAGTTCCAAGTTGGGCCTACTATAGCCACATGTGTATGTCACAAAGTTATAAAACCTGCTGATAGCCAGACCATGTGTGTATGTTAGCTAGCCCTGCACTACTGTACAGTATATGGTTCTGGTTATGTTTGTGCTGTGCTAACTGTATGCCACTGCAATGTGACACTCTGCTAAGGTGAAACAATCACCAGTAGTTATGGTTTTCCCAAGGGGGAGGTCAATGTAACATACCGCTTGTCATCATGATTTAATTAAGGACAGAGACTCAAATGCAACTTCAATGCGCACGTGGGCAATGACAGTGAAACCTGGAGGGGGGTGATTGGGAGGAACGGCCTGCCCGATCTGAACCCGAGTGGTGTTCAGTTATTGGACTTATGTGCTAACCACAGTGTGCCCATAACGAACACCATATTCAAGCATAAGGGTGTCCATATGTGCACCTGGCACCAGGACACCCTAGGTCGCAGGTCGATGATCGATTTTGTTATCGTATCATCAGACCTGCGACCGTATGTCTTGGACACACGAGTAAAGAGAGGTGCAGAGCTGTCAACTGATCACCACCTGGTGGTGAGTTGGATCCGATGGCAGGGGAGGAAGCCATTCAGACCTGGTAGACCCAAACGTATAGTGAGGGTGTGCTGGGAGCGTCTGGCTGAGGCCCCTGTCCGGGAGGTCTTCAACTCCTACCTCCGGAAGAACTTCAACCACATTCCGAGGGAGTCTGGAGACATGGAGTCTGAATGGGCCATGTTCTCCACCTCTGTTGTTGAAGCGGTGGCCCAGAGCTGCGGCTGCAAGGTGGTCGGTGCATCTCGTGGTGGCAACCCCCGAACCAAGTGGTGGACACCAGTGGTGAGGGGGGCCATTAAGCTGAAGAAGGAGTCCTATCAAGCTTGGTTAGCTTGTGGGACTCCCGAAGCAGCTGAGGTGTACTGGCAGGCCAAGCGGAGTGCAGCTCGGGCGGTTGCTGAAGCAAAAACCCGGGTATGGGAGGAGTTCGGTGAGGCCATGGAACAAGACTTTCGGTCAGCCTCAAAGAGATTCTGGCAAACTGTCCGGCGGCTCAGGAGGGGAAAGCAGCTCCCTGTCCACACTGTGTATGGTGCAGATGGGACACTGTTGACTTCGACTGGGGATATCGTCGGGCGGTGGAAGGAATACTTTGAGGATCTCCTCAATCCCACTGATATGCCTTCCACAGAGGAAGCAGGGTTTGGGGACGAGGGGAATGACTCACCTATCACAGGGGCTGAGGTCGCCAAGGTGGTTAAAAATCTCCTTGGTGGCCGGGCCTCGGGGATGGACAAGATTCGCCCTGAGTACCTCAAGGCCCAGGATGTTGTTGGGCTGTCATGGTTGACACGCCTCTGCAACATTGCGTGGAGGTCGGGGGCAGTGCCTTTGGCATGGCAAACAGGGGTGGTGGTTCCTCTCTTTAAAAAAGGGGACCGGAGGGTGTGCTCCAACTTTAGAGGGATCACACTCCTCAGCCTCCCTGGGAAGGTCTATGCCAAGGTACTGGAGAGGAGAGTCCGGCCGTTGGTCGAACCTCGGATTCAGGAGGAGCAATGTGGTTTTCGTCCTGGCTGTGGCACATCGGACCAGCTCTTTACCCTCTCTAGAATTCTCGAGGGTTCGTGGGAGTTTGCCCAACCAGTTTACATGTGTTTTGTGGACTTGAAGAAGGCATTTGACCGCGTCCCTCGTGGATTTTTGTGGGGGGTGCTTCGGGAGTATGGGGTATCGGGCTTGTTGTTACGAGCTATTCGGTCTCTGTACGACCGTTGTGAGAGTTTGGTTCGTATTGCCAACACTCGGTCGGAGCCATTCCCAGTGAGAGTTGGACTCTGCCAGGGCTGCCCTTTGTCACCGATCCTGTTCATAATTTTTACGGACAGGATTTCTAGGCGCAGCCAGGGAATGGAGGGTGTCATGCTTGGTGACCCCAGGATCTCATCTCTGTTGTTTGCAGATGATGTTGTCCTGTTGGCTTCATCCAGCAATGACCTACAGCTCTTGCTGGGATGGTTTGCCGCTGAGTGTGAAGCGGCTGGGATGAGAATCAGCACCTCCAAGTCTGAGTCCATGGTCCTCAGCCGGAAAAAGGTGGATTGTCCTCTCCGGGTTGGGGACAGGCTCCTGCCCCAAGTGGAGGAGTTTAAGTATCTTGGGGTCTTGTTCACGAGTGAGGGGAAAATGGAGCGAGAGGTCGACAGACGGATTGGAGCAGCATCTTCAGTGATGCGGACGTTGTACCGGTCTGTTGTGGTGAAGAGGGAGCTTAGTTCTAAGGCAAAGCTGTCGATTTACCAGTCAATCTACGTTCCTACCCTCACCTATGGTCACGAGCTTTGGGTAATGACCGAAAGAACGAGATCGCGGATACAAGCGGCTGAAATAAGCTTTCTCCGTAGGATTGCTGGACTCACCCTCAGAGATAGGGTGAGGAGCTCAATCATCCGGGAGAGGCTCAGAGTAGAACCGCTGCTCCTCCACATTGAAAGCAGTCAGTTGAGGTGGTATGGGCATCTGATTAGGATGCCTCCTGGACGCCTCCCACTTGAGGTGTTTCAGGCACATCCCACTGGGAGGAGACCCCGGGGCAGACCCAGGACTCGGTGGAGAGACTATGTCTCCCAGCTGGTCTGGGAACGCCTTGGTATCCCCTCTGAAGAGCTGGAGCAGGTGGCAGGGGAGAGGGAAGTCTGGGCTTCTCTGCTCGAACTGCTGCCTCCGCGACCCGGACCTCCGGAAAAGCGGTAGAAGATGGATGGATGGATGGATGGACTCAAATGCAGAGTGTGGTTCACCAGGGAAACAACAGACACGGGCAAACGTTTTTTTAAATAGATTATTCATAAGCGAAGGCAAATAAACCCACTGTGAGGAGCATAGAGCCTGCGGAGAAACAAAAGAGGATAAGGTTAATGAGGAGATGATTTAAGAAGAGGAATAGAGTTTGGAAGAAGAGAGGGAGAAGAGAGGCTTACAAGCAAAGGGCCCGGCTGTGATGACCCAGCATGCAGCAGGTGGTGAGCTGAATGGGGTAGATCCAATACAGCAAACAAGTGGAGTAGGAGGTGTCTGGATGTGGTGGTCAGAAGTACAGGTGTGCGTGCACATCGCCGGAGTGATTAGTCACCATTGAGATAGCAGCAACCTGGAGGAAATGAAAATGGAGAAGGTTAACGAGTTGATGTCAAAAATTCAATTCAATAGACTCAAAGCAATGGCAGCAATACCCAACAGTCCAGCGAGGAAGCAGTCACAGACTGACGCTCTTAAGGCTGGCAGTTGAGGCAGCTGCAGGTGTGCGCAATCAACTCCAGGAGCCGAGAGGAAGGCAGGGAGAGAAACATACAGAAGGAAGGGGAGTACACTCACCTGATCATCACACCACTAATACCACTATACATGTCATGGACGTGGGGACGCATGCATGGGATAATGTCACCACACCATGACTATATTAAGGGGTTAACGACGGGAATCTGCAAATAATGATGAAGATTTTGTAGATGTTGAACTTACAGCTGATGGAGAGGTTTACTGGATCACTGGTGCTACTATTGACTGGATTGGACACACGATAACTGAATAGTTCTCTGTCATAGTGAGTCACATTTATAATAGAGAGAGTGGAGCCTCCATCAGTGATCTAAATTCTGTCACTGTCTGTAATCTCAGCACTGTTGTTTATCCAGGGGAAAGAGAGCAGGGATCCAGAAGAGGAGCAGACAATACTGACAGAACTGTTGAACTCCACCAAGTCTCAGCTGCTGGGAGTTATTCTAATATTGTAAACGTGATCTTTGGGTAGAAACACAGTGTTTTTGTTTGTTTGTTGTTTTTTTAGCCTGACAACAGAAAAAAAAAAAGAATTTCCCTTTCTTATAAGTCTTGTTATTTTAATGTAGTCATATAATGTAGTCTTGTTTTTGCTGCCGTTTCAACGTCTGTCAGCAGGATCACGTAAAAACTCATCGATGGATTTGGATGACATTTTCACCAAAGGTGGCCTTTGGCCCAAAGATGAACTCATTAGATGTTGGAGGTGATCCGTGAGTACATACCTCCACCAAGGCCCTATCTTGCAATGTACAGATTGATAACCATATAGATTGCCAAATTAATGGAGGGGAGGACAAAGGGAGGGAGGGACACAGCCTTGGCGGAGGTATGTGCTCTCTGAGTGCCCTCTAGTTCTTGTTTGATTTGCTTATTGCAAACAGCTGCTAGTTTGTACATTTTGCTAATAAACCTATTTTGTAGTGCAGGTTGAATAATTTTGATTGCAACTGTATGTCTGGGATCAGATTAGATCACTGAATTTTTTTTAGCAACTACTGTGTAAGTGCATAATTATGGTAATTGTAAATTCAGCTCATTATAACATCTGTCAGCCCCTAAGTAAAGCATTGTGGATAAGACTTCAGTTGTCACTGTGCCAGCAGAGGAAGAAGAATCAATCCAGGCGTTTTCACCAGCAAACATGTTTACACTGTTATATCAATAGGCTGAGTCTCAGTCCTATTGTTTCATTAAATTCTTACCTAGAACAGAGATGACTTTAGGCTGAGATGTTTCATATCTCAGAGTCTTGTTGTTAAAGGCCTGACAGCCGTAGTCTCCACTCTGATTCATCTGAATGTTGATCAGCCTGAGCTCTGGTCCAGTGTCAGACAGCACTTCTCCATTCAGAAACCAGGAGATTTGGGCAGATGGGTTGGAGACAGTTGAGCAGATGAAGGTGATATTTGACGCTACTGTATGGTATTCTGCTGATGGAGATATCGAATCTATATTGTCTGGACTATCTGTAGACTTTTTTTTTTTTTTACAAACATTAAAGAAAATGATACACAAAAGGTTTATGCCGTGAGTTTTTCTTACTAATATGGAAAATGTGTATAAAGCCTACACATAATATGTCAAATAGGTTCATTTTGTCTTCTTTTAATTATTTATCCTTTTTTTCATATGAAAGACAAAAGTAAAACAGAAAGATGTCTGCTGAGCTGGCCCTGCCTATGAAAATCAGCTGATAAATGTCACCTGGCAGCAATCAGCTGACTCTTCTGATGAAGGCTGCAGTGCAGTTGAAACATGTAAAGAAGGTAAAGACATCTTTCTATTTTACTTTTGTCTTTCATATGAAAAAAAAGGATAAATAATTAAAAGAAGGCAAAATGAACCTATTTGACGTATTACGTGGAAGTTATGGACAAGTTTGCATTAAAGACTTCTGCCGGCTGGAGAAATTGGAAAAAACACTACCGCGCTTCAGAAACCACCTACGATTCAACCTCCGTTGCAGAGATGAGGATGTCACACCTAAAAGCCTCAATATAAGAAATCCAATCCCGACCAAGAACGCAGAAAAAATCATCAACAAAGCACGGAAAGACCTTATAAAAGAACGTATAAGAATAACGGCAAATAAAGTGGGCAAAATCAACAACCAAATCAAGGAGGAAACGGGCATGTTTAAGCAACGCTACCCGACCGACCAGAAAATGCAGGAGCAGATAAAAGCACAACTGAAACACGCACACGAACAAGAATTCATTACAACGAAAAACCACCAATTGAAAAAACTAAAAAAACTCAGAAAGAAAGAACGGACGAAGACAAACACACACAGAAAAGAACGATAAGTGGGTCAAAAACCTATCACAACGCACACTCACGGACACGGAGAAAACAGTGCTGAACAGAGGACTGAACTTCGTCATCACACCAGCCAGGATCCCCCATGAAGAATACATCCTCATAACAGAACTGGCATGCGAAAAAATCCAGGACCAAGGAGAAAAAGCAGCACTCCGGAACGCAGTCGCAGGAATCCTAAAAACGGCCAAATTACCACAAAGCAACGTTACAAGAAAAGAAGAAAAAGCATTAAACTCACTCAAGACAGATAAAACGATCACAATCCTCCCAGCAGATAAAGGCAGAACAACAGTAATTTTGGACACGGAAACATACGAAAAACAGATGGAAACCATGTTGGCAGACAGTAACACATACGAAATCATTAAAACAAACCCGACAGAAGAAAAGAAGAAAATGCTAAAAGCCCTTCTAAAACCTCTATTAGAAAGCAATAAAATCACAAAGGACGCATATGATCACCTGATCCCCACAGCCAGCATCACCCCTTGGATTTATGGAACACCGAAAGTACATAAAAAGGATATCCCACTGCGGCCAATAATAGACAGCATCGGATCAGTCACATACAACTTATCAAAAGCCCTAGCTGAAATCATCAAACCTCTCCTTGGACTATCAGACTTTCACTGTAAAAATTCAAAAGAGCTGGCACAAGAACTCAAAGACATAAAAATAGAATCAGACGAGATCCTCATTTCACATGACGTCATCTCTTTATTCACAAAGACTCCTATTGACGTCACACTACATATAGTGCAAGAATGCCTCAACAAGGACAGTACCCTAAAAGACGCACCAACCTCACAGTCCATGACATATCCAAATTATTACAGTTTGTTGCAAAATCCACTTATTTTCAATTCAGAGGAAAAATCTACAAACAAAAAGAAGGATTTGCAATGGGAGAACCACTATCAGCCATCATGAGCAGCTTTTTTATGGAGGATCTGGAAAATAAAGCCATCAACACAGCACCCACAATATGCAAACCCACCCTTTGGAAGAGATACGTAGACGACATTGTGGAAAAAAATAAGGAAAGGACATACACAAGAACTCATTGACCATCTGAACAGTACAGACAGTACGGGGAACATAAAATTCACACACGAAGAGGAAGAAAATGGCACCATAGCCTTTCTGGACATGAAAATCCACCACAACGAGGAAAGCAGCATAAAAATCACAGTCTACAGGAAACCAACCCACACAGATCAATACTAACTAACTAACTAACTAACCTGCACTTATATAGCGCTTTTCTAGTCACAAAGACCACTCAAAGCGCTTTCACTAGTACTAACCCTCTATTCTAAGGGCCTATAGGAAACAGATATCTAGGGACAATTTAGAACAGCCAGTTAACCTAACATGCTATGGACATCGGAACACCCCACAGCACACAAGCTATCAGTTGTCAGGACATTATATGAACGAGCCACCATCATCACGGAACAAGAAGACAGACAGGAAGAGGAAAACCACATAAAACATGCACTTATACGCTGCCAATATCCAGTATGGGCCATAAACAAAGGGAAACAGCAAGTCAAAAACAAAGAAAATAAACAGGACACAAGACATAGAACAAAAGCCGAAATCAAAAACAAGGACACCATAACTATACCATACATATGAGGGATCACAGAACCAATTCAAAGGATCATGAAAAAATACAAAATAAACACACAAAACCACACAAAAAATTAAGACAGTTGTTAGTACACCCCAAGGACAGAATAGAACAAGACAATAAATGCAATGTAATATATGAAATATCATGCAGATCATGCAACAAAACCTACATTGGAGAAACCGGAAGATTATTCACCACAAGAAAAAAAGAACACCAGAAGGAATGTGAGAAGGAAACACAAGGACGACTCACAAGATCACAAAAAGAAAAGGCAGAACAAGAAACATTAAAATCAGCAATATCAGACCACTGCAAAAGAAATAATCACATCATGGACTGGGACAACACAAAAATTATTAGATCGGAGAGCAACAGACATAAACGCTGGATCAAGGAGGCAATAGAGATCAGAAAGCGAGGAAAAGACACCATGAACCGAGATGAGGGGGCCTTTATGCTTTCCCACACCTGGGACCACATTCTCCAGAGACCATCTGACGGCGGGAGGCGGGGCCGGCTCGGTGGATCTGACAGATCTGCTGAGCTGGCCCCGCCTACGAAAATCAGCTGATAAATGTCATCTGGCAGCAATCAGCTGACTCTTCTGATGAAGGCTGCAGTGCAGTTGAAACATGTAAAGAAGGTAAAGACATCTTTCTATTTTACTTTTGTCTTTCATATGAAAAAAAAAGGATAAATGTGTATAAAGCCACTAGGAAAAAAGATCTAGTATAATGTAATAAACTTTTATTACAATGCTGGTTGGAACTGAATGTAAATTGTGAGGAAAATGGGACATTTTATTTAGTCCTCATGTACTCTTTCTGTTTTAATTTGAATTTATTTGTGAAAAGACATATTACTGGCATGTAAGTAACTCACAGCTGATGGTGAGGTTTACAGGATCACTGGTGCTACTACTGACTGGACTGGACACATGACAGCTAAATGGTCCTTTGTCATAGTGGGTCACGGTCGTAATACTGAGAGCGGAGCATCCATCAGTGATCTGAACTCTGTCACTGTCTGTAACCTCAGAGCTGCCGTTCACCCAGAGAAAAGAGAGAGACGATCCTGTTGCTGAGCAGGACAGACTGATAGAACTGTTGAACTCAATCAGGTCTGTGTTACTGACTGTCATTGTCACAAAAATGTCTGTAAAAAGAAAAACAAAAAATTTTTAGTGTAAGAATCACGGTCAATACATAGAAGACAGTATTTGTTTCAATAATTCCAGAGGAAATTATATCTAAACCATGTCATGAAGATCACTCATGATTCACATCAAACATTATTTCTCATTTAAAAGCCTGAAAAGGTGTAAACTTAGTCACTGTTCTGTGGTGCTGTGCGGCCCAAGGAAAGGTATAAAAAGTTAAAGCTGGACAACGAACAGCTATAGAAAATTTATGTATAAAATATCTGGAACTATATTCATGAATAAGAAATTTGTGTGAACTATAATGCAAGTTTACTGTCAGCTGTTATACTGTATATACTGATCTGTAATATATTATTCAGCTCAGTGTGTTCTTTACTATTTCTAATTGATCTATAGATCAGCTTTCTAAAGTCTTTAATGTCATTAAAAAGCCATCTTAAAACTAGTGGCGTAACTATAGGTGGTTGTGGCCGGCATTTGCCCCCCACTTGTCAATCTTGCCCACCCACTCAGAAGGCTTTGTTTAATTGCTCACCCCAGCTGCCAATCAGAATGTGAGCAGCCTGTTGCTCCTCTCTTGTCCTCGGGCGTCTGGAAGACTGTGCAGTGTGCACACAATCAAACAGCAGCCCGGTGGTTTATTTTCAGTTTATTTTGGAGCTAAAAGTTGCAGTGAGGATCATGACAGACACGCTGAACTGTGCCCATGTTCTCATTTAGAAGAGATCTGACTGAATAATGGAACTATACAGAAATCATCAATGCAGTGCTCAAGTAACTGTTATCATCAAATCACAAAGTCCTCATCTCAATCCCATAGAAAATTTATGGGCATAGCAGAAAAGATGTATGTAAGCAAGGCGGCCTACAAACCTGACTCATTTACACCAGTTCTGTCAGGGTGAATGGGCCAAAATTCCAGCGATGTTTGATGATCTAAGACATTTAAGTGTGAAAGACCTACAAAAAAAGGTGAAATCAGGAAGGTGACATAATTCCCGACCTAGGAAACACGCACGCAGGCTCGGACAGATTTGATAGCTTTATTCAACAGACAAGGTATGTTTGGATGCATGGATGAGATGTGAGAATGGATTGTGGGTGGACGATGAGAACCAGGAACAGAGCAGCTTGCCGTGCGGCAAGGCAACCCTATGGGAGAAACACAGACAGAGAGTGAGCTGGGCAGAACCACACGGGAACGTGATGCTGAGTTATGCTTACTTGCAGAGAGAGAGGTGGCTGGCGTTGGCGAGGATTTTGGCCTGGGAGACAGCGCCCTGCTGCGCACACGATGAGGCGTGGAGATGCCAGAGGAGAAGATGGCGAAGGTGAGAGAATCCGCCACCAGGGAATCCACCTGTGCACAGGGGAAGGCTGACAAACAGGTAAGAGATATTGACAGCTTACGTGAAGCAGCGACGAGTGGCAGGACTGGAGAGGTGATCCTGCTGAGGGTTTGAGCACGTAGTGGAACAGACGGCTCCAGACCGATGCTCAGGGCGAGGTGGAATAAATAGCTCCTCACTAACGAGGTGCAGGTGTGCGCGCAGCTGAGGTGGATGCCTGAGAGCGGCAAGTTGTGACAGAAGGGGCCAAACTCTTTTTCACACCACTGTATATGTGATATGTGTATATGGCTGCTGGGGCTTTCCATAGCCGGTGCTGGACATCTGATGGGATGATGTCAGGTGGGCTGCGGCCGCTGTACATATATCAGTCTTGTCTGTCATAAAGTTCAGTTTGTTGTTTGGCATAAGACAGCTCACGGCTCGCTTTTTTCATACATAACATTTGGTGACTGAGGATTAACTCATGGAGGTGTGTGTGACACCACTATGGCCATTCCCTGAGTACCCAGGGGAACCAGCAATACTGTGGCCTCGCTGGTTGGAAGCACTTGAAACATACATCGCAGCATTGGGCCTGGGTAAACTCAACAAAGTAAGGAAACGAGCACTTGTTTGATAACGGCGTAGAAGGTCAGAGAATTTTCCACACGTTAGGGGAGACGAAGTCATATACTGATGCTGTTGAACTTATTAGCAGCTACTTTGCCGAACACACACGTAGCAGAAAGCTGTGGGTTGAGATACTAATGGTGCCAAAAGACACGCCGCTAGCTAGCACGGGGGAGCTAAAGTCCCAGTTAGTAGGAACGGAGAAATTAGCCATGGGGCAAAATGGGTGCCAAACACGGAAGCTACCTGGACAGTGGACACTAGCTGATATGATGGAATCAGACCCACATGAGAGGGAGAGAATGATGAGCCACCCAAAGAGCACAGCACAGAGAGTGAGCAAAGCGAAAAGGGAGAATTATGTACTGAGAGTGACCACAACACGGTGAGACAGCAGCAACCAGACTCGCCTTTGTTTTCCCCTCAGCTAGAGTTGGAGCCATGGGAGGGGGAGCACCAGCATGCCAAGAGCCCTGAAATGCAGCAGCAGCAGCTGTGCATAAACACAATGCATGACACGGCACTGCAGAGTGCTTCAGATGGTAGAGAGAAAGAGCTGGACTGTTTCCATACCCTTGTTCAAAAGGCTACAGAGGTTGCGACCGAGCGGATGGGTGAAGAGTCCACTTCAATGACCAACACCAATGTGCACACTTCATGCTTTCAGGAGGAGAGCAGCTCAGTGGGGGAACTGGATGACTTCAGTGTCCACACTCGGCCAGCTGTAGTAGGAGCGACTGAGTTCGCGGGTGGAGGGTCCGTTCCAATGAGCAACACCAGGAAGTCTCCAGACACCTTCTGTATCCACAACGAGCCGCAGCCAACAATGGAGACAATGGGTGAAGGGTCTGCAGCAAACACAGTCCCAGGCGGAGTGAGCATGCAGAGCCATGGGGAGCACGGCGACAATTCAGGAAAACACGTATGGCACTGCTCCATGTTATGGACTGGGTTCGGGTTCACACTGGTGTGAGACCGGGATGGCAACTGACTGGGCCGCAGCCTGCAAAACACTGGGTGCAACTGAGGACAACGTGTTTTCAACTGACGGACGATTCGGTTCACCACACGAACCAACTACAGCGTCTCCAGGTGGCTGCTCCGGATGATGAGGTTTTGACGGAATCGGCTGCTGCAGTGTGGGACCTGGGCCCTGGTGTCATGAAGATTGGCCCCGGGGGTCTGACAACTCCAGGGAGGACAGGCCCGCTTCAAAGCTCCAGGGGCGCGACCACGGCGGGGCCACTGCAGGACCCCCTTCTCCCCTTTTGAACAACCCTTACCATGGAAGACTGTAAGAAAAAAAAGACACTGAAAGACTGTTTAGTTAGGAGTGCAGCTAATAAAAGTGTCAGAATAATCCACTTAGCTCACTGGGTCTAGCAGCGGTCCACCCACAGAACCTAGTTGTAGAACAGAGTACCAAATAAGCCAACTATACTGTTATATATGAAATAAGCGGGCCATGAGCAGTCTTCTGCCAAACAACCATCTGAACTTTATTTACTGACTGCCTCTATTTGTGTTGGCTGGACAGCCCGCGAGCTGTATTTATTCTCTACTAATAAATCCTGTTACACTGGAGTTCTGCCTGCACTGTTGTGTCTGTGTGTACTGAGACCAGCGGAAACATTCACTTTGATGGATAGCGTCATTGACAGTGCTAACAATGATAGCAACAGCTAGCAGAGGTGTGGTACAGACAGTTGGTACATTGAAGGCGGATCACCAAACAGCCAGACTTCCGCCGTTAACCCCTTAATATAGTCATAGTGTGGTGACATTATCCCATGCATGCGTCCCCACGTCCATGACGTGTATAGTGGTATTAGTGGTGTGATGATCAGGTGAGCGTACTCCCCCGCCTTCTGTGTGTTTCTCTCCCTGCCTTACTCTCGGCTCCTGGAGTTGATCGCACTCACCTGGGTGATTGAGCACACCTGCAGCTGCCTTATCTGCCAGCCTTAAGAGCGTCAATCTGTGACTGCTTCCTGTCACCATGGGATGAGACGCCAGGTTCCGGCGCTCAGACCATGCCCCTTCTCATCCCTGCCTCTCATTGGGCAGCGTCTCATCAGGCTCCCAGCTGTCAGTGTTACGGGACGGCTGGGGCCCAATAAATCTTCATCAGCTGAGGCGCTGCTAATGAGGATAAAAAAGAGCAGCTTCGATCTCTCGGGGCTGCAACTTAAAGCACTGTTGGCTGAAACCCCTACGTCTGGCGTCGGCTTTCATCTCATCCTGTTTCACTACTTGTGAGTGTTATCCGGTGTGAGTATTTGTACTTTGGGACCCCTATGTCCGGTGCCAGTCTCTACTCATCTTACCGTATCACTTGGGAGTGTTATCTGCGGTGTATGTTTGTATTCTGGAATCCCTACGCCCGATTCCAGCTCTCCACTCATCTCGCTGTATCACCCGTGAGTGTCACTCTGCATGAGAACCTGTGCTTTTGGCCTACAAGGCCGTGTCCCTTATCCCCTATTCCCTCTTATAATAAAACATCACAACTCACCGGCTCGCCTCTGGCTCTCATTGTGTGACTTCCCAGAGCCACACGTAACAGTAAGTCGCAGCCAGATGAGTTGCCGGCGGCCGTGAGTTGGTGTGGAATTGTACCTTCCTGTCCGGGTGTCAGCGCTGTTAGCACGCCGTCTCCCAGGAGTCACGTTCGACACCAGGGCGACGAGCTGAGGTCCATCTCGGGGGTTGTCGAGGGAACGTTCTTTGCCGCCATCCCGCTCGACCCCTCCAACACGAGACGCTGGCATCTGGGCCGTGCTGGGAATCTCCTGGACAGTCACCTTCGCCTTCCACTCCATCTCGAGGTCTGTGCCAGGATTGACGCCATGGCTGCTCAGCGAGAGGAGCTCCGCGGGTTGGAAGGAAATCCCGGCAGAAAGCCGAAGTGGATGAGACGTCGCCCCCTGCTTCGGGATCCCGTTCCTGCTTCCACTCCCGCCCGGGAGTTCGCGCCACCCAGAGGGCTTCCCCCGTTCTGCACAACGTCACTTGGAATTCCCCCGATGGAGCTGCAGCTGACAGCTGTTAAAGTCCGGGACCGAGTGGCTGTTGCGAGCTCCGCTGTGCACCCATTTACCACCATCAGGCATGTGGCGGCTGTGGTGAGATTGGTGGAGAGGAGTCAAGGGCTACGTAGCTTTCCCGAGTTCAACGCCCTCCTCGCCTCGGTCTCTGCTCAGGAGCGGCGATTCCTGGGTCCCCCCCTCGCTTCGTCCCCTGAGAATAGCCATCATCACATGGCCAAGTCTACCCAGCACGAACCCCATCTGGATCCAGTTCTGGGCTGCCGCCAGGACCTTTCCCCCCACGCAGCTGTCACCTCTTCGTCTCGTCAGCGTGGAGATTTCACAGCCTCGTTCCCTGAGCCTCTTTCCCCCGCTGTCACTCCAGGGCATTCGGGCTGGCTCACCTTGGCTGTCACCCCCTCCTCCTCGACGTGCTTCCCGACTGCTGTGTGTGCCTGGAATCCCGGCCTGGTGAGCCCTCTCCTGGAGACAACGCGAGTGGTCCCCAGACGACTTCCCAGGGGGTCCTCCGTTATCAGCCGGCGGGGAGAGGAAGAAGCAATATCCACCGCAGCAGGCATCATCCAGCCTCCAGGAGACAGGCAAGTCCCAGTTTGTTTACATCAATTTTGTGATTTGCTCTGTCGTACTCCTGGAGGTGGAGTTCTGGGTCCGCAGCTCCCTGAACTCCCACCACCTGCTGTAACCTGTGTCCTTAATCCTGCATCCTCTGTGTCTCTCTCCGCCGAGCGGTCCCCTGCTTTGGGTCAACGTCGTGGGATGAGGAGAGGGCCTGCGGTTCTGGTTTCGCAGTTACGTTGTGGACGGGGGAGGAGGACTGACTGCTACGTGGAGTCTGCGCCGATGACTAAGCGTCCCCGGGTCTCCACGGAGGTGCGGTTCGGTCCAGCGGGACAAGGTTCTCCTACCATCACGCTGCGTGGACCGTCGGCGTGGTTACCAGCGCTGGAGGAACCTCAAGCTGCGCTGACCATCGTGCCGGCTGCGGGGCCCAACGCAGCTGAGTGGGAGCCTGACAACGACCTCCTGATGACGGATCCTGGATCTTCGCAGTCCTGGACGGCGTCAGAACCCGAGATCAGGCGAGTAATCTCCTTTCCTTTTTCCCTTCATATCTTTGAGCACTTTAGCCTGTCTCTAGGGGAGATGAGCCGGGTGCAGCCGCCCGCTGGGTCCGAGCTCATCTCGCCGGGTTCTGGCGCTGCCGGTGACCCTGATCCCGGTTCTGTTTTCTCTGCTGAGCCTTCTTCCAGGGTCACCGGCGAGGAGTTGCCGTTCCTCGTGTTGCTGGAGGGTCCAGGTTCAATGCTGGAGGTCAGTGCTGGTGCGTTGCCGACCCAGTCGGGGTCCGTCGTGGGTGCTGCTCCAGCGGTGTTCGGCGTGGGTTCGCCCGAAACCCAATCGGGGTCCGACGAGGGTGCTGCTTCAGCAGTGTCCGACGTGGGTTTGCCTAAGGCCCAATCGGGGTCCGACGTGGGTGCTGCACCAGCGTTGTCCAGGTCCGGTGAGGAGGTGGCTGTCTCCCTGCGGCTGACGCTTGTCTGCCACGTCATCGGCTCTCCCCTGAGCCTCTTCCACCGGGGTCCGCTTTGACCCCTCGCCCGTCTCTACGGTCCTGGTGGTTGAGTGATGCGGGTCGGCTGCTCGACCCGCAAGATTTGCGGTTCGGCGATCTGGTCCAACCCCCCGACGAACTGTGTTTGCTTCTGGGTGGCCTGGTACGGCTACCGGTGGACTGGTTTCTTGGGACCTGGGTCTGGAGCTGGCCGCCCGGACATTTCCCTTTTCCCCGGCTCACCAACTGGACAGTGGGCGGGGAGACCACCGGAACAATCCCGGCCTTTGTGGTCTCTGCCTGCCGTCTCCTCAGGTGTTGCTTCCTTTTGCTATTTTTGAGGTCACTCGGGTGTAGTTTGGTTTTTTTTGTCCTTTAGGTGAGTGTATATTTGTAGTGCTGTGTATTGTGGTTTTTTTTATTATTAACCGTACTCGGCATTCTCCTTCATTGTTGGTCCTGTTCTTAGCCGTGTTTGTGCGTTATGGAGTAGGTGTTTTGTTTTCCACTCAACCGTACTCTGTAATTGCTTTGTTTGGTCCTGTCACCTTCTTTGGGGGTTTCTCCTTAGCCCCGTTTTAAACATTATGTTGTGGGCGACACACATTGTGGGCTCACATTTCCACAGAGATATGACTGCATGCGTATTGGGGGTTTCACGTCTGGAAGGACAAAGGACTCGAATCTGCAGAAGATAACGAGGAGGTGTGAGATTGGTCTTTTTGTCCCACAGAAGATTCCCCGGAGGGATTTCCGGTTCATCAAGGAATGAGAGACAATGGTGAAGGTTCAAAGGGATGCTTTGTGACTGTATGTTTACTGAAAACACCATGTGACTTGAGTTCTGATGCTGGAAACATATAAAAGGGTGATGTGGTATGATTCTTTCTCTTCTTCCTGCTTTGAGAATGCTAGACGATGTGTTCTGTCAATAAAGCTGACTTAAGAACTAAACTCAGCCTCATCATTCGAGCACATCCTCTACACTGGTGACCTACGACAAAGAATAAGCAGACAGAATTCTCCCGAGCGGGGCTCGGCGGAAGCCAGCCTGATGGCCGCCTCCACGATCCGGCTGCCCGATTTCTGGCAGCACAGCCCGCGCTCATGGTTTAGCACAGTCGAGGTGCAGTTCAACCTCCGGAGAATCTCCAACGACGACACAAGATTCTACCATGTGGTAGCGAAGCTGGACAGCAACACGGTCCAGAGAGTGGAGGATCTGGTTAATCATCCACCAGACAGCGACAAGTACAGCGCATTGAAGGACGCGCTGATCAGTCATTTCACCCCTTCGGTCCAACAGCGAGCAGAGGGGCTCCTGACGTTGACGGAGTCAGAGAACGATAGACCTGCAGACCTGATGGTGAAGATGCTGAGGCTCAAAGACTCTGAGGATGGCGAATTCATTTTCGCCCACCTTTTCCTTCGGACCCTGCCGCCAGCAGTGAGAGTGGCCCTGGCAGAGTCGCCCCGATTGGCCAGGCGAGACTACCATGGGCTGAGCAAAGAGGCGCAGCGGCTTGTCGACGCCCACAAGCGGAACGTGGTTTCGGCCGCGGCAGCTAGCCCAGGAACGGCGTTCGGAGACAGCGCAGGTCCAGCGGCCGCGCCGCCAGACGCACCAACGACGGCGGCGATGGGGGCCAGGCGACGCGGAGCGGAGGACGGCCGGTGTTTCTACCATTGCCGTTTTGCAGAGAGAGCGCACAGGTGCATCCCGCCGTGCAACTTCAAGCGCCAGGGAAATGCCAAGACCGAGGGCCCGGTAGCAGCTGCGACCCTCGGCAACGAGAACAAGCTGCTTTACCTGACAGATGCACACTCGGGGAAACAGTTCCTCGTGGACACGGGCTCCCAGCTGAGTTTCGTCACACCCACCTACGCGAAACGGCTGATGCCCTCTAAAGCTCCCTGGGTGTCAGTGTCAGCAGCGAACAGCTCTGCGATTAAAACGTTGGGTGAGAGGACCATGCTTCTGTCCTTACAGGGCCGTTCATTTGAGTGGACATTTATTGTAGCAGCAGTCAGTTTCAACATGTTAGGGGCTGATTTTTGTGCTCACATGGTTTATTTGTTGACCTTGCTAATAGACGTCTGATTAATGCACTGTCCTTTCATTCTATTCCCTGCACAGCTCGGGTGGCCCCGCCGACTGCACATGCCAGCGTCTCAGCTGCGGGTGGTAAATTTCACACATTGCTCGCTCAGTTCCCAGCACTCACAGTCCCTACGTTTTCGGCGACGGTGGCTAAACATGGGGTGGAGCATTTTATCACCACCACCGGGCCTCCCGTCTTTGCAAAAGCTCGGCGTTTGGACCCAGCTAAACTGGCCATCGCGCGCGAGGAGTTCACTAATCTGGAAAAACTGGGCATTGTTAGACGCTCCAAAAGATCCTGGGCTTCGCCGCTACACATGGTCCCAAAGGCTGATGGCTCGTGGTGACCTTGCGGCGATTTCCGCAGGTTGAACAACGTTTCAGCTCATGACCGCTACCCGATTCCGCACATTCAGGATTTTTCTGTTCATTTGGCGGGGGCGCGCATTTTTTTCTAAAATAGACTTGGTGCGCGGTTACCACCAGGTTCCAGTGCGCGCGCAGGATGTACCCAAAACAGCGGTCATAACTCCTTTCGGCCTTTTTGAGTTTTTGCGCATGCCTTTTGGCCTCAAGGGGGCCGCGCAGACTTTCCAGCGCATGATGGATGCAGTTTTACGCGACCTCCCTTTCGTGTTCGTTTATTTGGACGATATTTTAGTAGCCAGCGCGTCCGAGGGCGAGCACGAAAAACACCTCACAGCAGTTTTTCGGAGGCTGGCAGAGCACGGGTTAATAGTTAACCCAGCGAAGTGCCAGTTTGGGGTGGCGCAGATTGATTTTTGGGGGCATCGCGTTTCGGCAGAAGGAGCCGTTCCTCTGCCAGATAAGGTGCGTGCCGTAACAGATTTTCCGCAACCTCAAACGGTCAAGGCGCTTCAGGAGTTTCTAGGGATGGTTAATTTTTACAACCGGTTCCTCCCAAGCGCAGCACGGCTCATGCAGCCATTGTACACCGCGTTAAAAAAACAAAAGCCCTCAAATAAAGTTGAATGGTCTCCGGAGCGTGAGCGCGCTTTTGCCCAGGTCAAATCAGCCCTGGCAAACGCAGTTTTGTTAGCGCACCCAGTTCCAACGGCCCGTTTGGTGCTCACCACTGACGCTTCCGATGTAGCGGTGGGGGCGGTAGTTGAACAGTTTGTGGCAGGTACCTGGCAACCCCTCGCGTTTTTCAGCAGGACTTTGCGCGATAGTGAGCGTAAATACAATGCGTTTGACAGGGAGCTTTTGGCCCTACACTTGGCCATCCGCCATTTTCAGTTCTGGTTAGAGGAGCGACGTTTCACCGCGTTTGTGGATCATAAACCGCTAACGTTTGCGATGGCCAAAATTTCAGAACCCTGGTCAGGCCGACAACAAAGGCAACTAGCCGCAATATCGGAGTTCACTACTGATATTCAGCATGTCGCGGGTAAACACAATGTTGTGGCAGACTGTCTTTCGCGCGCGGTAGCAACACCAAGCCCCATGGGGGCAGACTCTGTAGCCGTGGCCGCGGGCCCGGGCAGCGACGCGGGAGCGCGCGCAGCCCCGGTCTGTGTAGGGTTAGATTATGCAGCCATGGCTGCGGAGCAGGTTAACGACGCGGACGTGCACGCGCTCCAGTCTGGACCAACAGGGTTAAGGCTGGAGCACAGGGAGCAACAAAGTGGTATGCCCCCACTAATCTGCGATGTCTCCACGGGACGGCCCCGCCCCGTGGTGCCAGCCGCGTGGCGTCGCCGCGTTTTTGACTCGGTCCATTCTCTCGCGCACCCGGGGGTGCGCTCATCGATTAAGTTGGTGGGGGAGAAATTTGTTTGGCCCGGGTTGCGCAAACAGGTCAAGGAATGGGCGGCAGCCTGCGTAGCATGTCAGCGAGCCAAAATACACAGACACACTAAGGCTCCGTTGGAGCCTTTTTCACATCCCCGCTAAGCGTTTTGATCACGTGCATGTTGACTTGGTGGGCCCGCTCCCACCATCACACGGGCACACACATCTTTTGACGATGGTGGATCGCACCACGCATTGGCCAGAGGCAATTCCTCTGACATCAACCACAGCGGAAGAAGTTGCGCGAGCATTTTTAGCAGCGTGGGTTGCGCGTTTCGGTGTACCGTCGGACATAACGTCCGACAGGGGTCCCCAATTTATTTCCGAACTATGCTAATGGTTTATGCGAACGCTTTCACAGGTCACTGAAAGCAGCCCTCAGAGCGTCTCTGACGGATACAAATTGGGTGGACAAACTTCCATGGGTTTTATTGGGGTTGCGTTCTGCACCTAAGGAAGATTTGCATGCTTCCCCGGTTGAATTAGTTTTTGCACAACCTCTCCGTTTGCCGGGGGATTTCTCCCCGATAACCCCGCACCAAATGGCCCCCCTGCTCAGCCGTGGCAGAGCGACTCGGGAGCAAACACGCTCCCTGGCCCGGTCCATCACAGTTTCCCACACGTATTTGTGCCAAAGGCTTTAAAAAATGCAGAGTTTGTTTTTGTTAGACATGATGCTCAGCGTCCAAGTTTGCGGCCGTTTTATGACGGACCGTTCAGAGTGCTGGAGACCGGGCAGAAGCATTTTCTGCTAGATTTAGGGGGCAGAAGGGAGTTGATTTGCATAAACAGGCTCAAACCCGCTTTTGTTTTGGCTGATGAGGAAGTGCAGCTCGCGAGGCCCCCCCGCCCTGGCAGGCCGCCGAAAGGACATTCTCCAGAATCTTCACAGAAAGGTGCTAACAGCTTTAATCCACAGATGCAGAGAGATGTTGCAGAGGTAGCAAAGCCAGGTTGCAGCAGATTCGGCAGAAGGTTAAAACCCAGGGAGTTGGTGGATTGATTAGCGATATATGGAGTGTTTTGTGTTTTTCTTTTTTTTTTATGCCATGCAGGTTTTGCCCTTACTAGACGTTTTGGGGGGTAGTGTGGGCGACACACATTGTGGGCTCACATTTCCACAGAGATATGACTGCATGCGTATTGGGGGTTTCACGTCTGGAAGGACAAAGGACTCGAATCTGCAGAAGATAACGAGGAGGTGTGAGATTGGTCTTTTTGTCCCACAGAAGATGCCCCGGAGGGATTTCCGGTTCATCAAGGAATGAGAGACAATGGTGAAGGTTCAAAGGGATGCTTTGTGACTGTATGTTTACTGAAAACACCATGTGACTTGAGTTCTGATGCTGGAAACATATAAAAGGGTGATGTGATATGATTCTTTCTCTTCTTCCTGCTTTGAGAATGCTAGACGATGTGTTCTGTCAATAAAGCTGACTTAAGAACTAAACTCAGCCTCATCATTCGAGCACATCCTCTACAATGTGTCTGTTATTGAGTAGTGCTGCATTATGGAGTATGTGTTTTTTTTTCCCACTCAACCGTACTCTGTAATGTCCCCTTTTGTTCCTGTCACTTTCTTAGTATGTTTTTGCCTGTAACCTTGCCCAGTATTCTCCCCATCTGTGTCCTGGTTTACTATTTTCTATGGGATATAGAGTGTTGTGTTTGTTTGTTTTTTTTTTTTTTGTCTGCCCTTGCACTCTGTATTTGTTCATGGTCTATTTGTCTTTTCTTTTCTCTCTCCCTGCTACTCTCCCTCCGGTCCTGCCTCCCTTCCGCCCACCCTAGGTGGTGGTGGGGGGGATGTTTCGGGTCGTTCAGAGCCCGACCGTGAGGGGGAGGCTCTGTCACCATGGGATGAGACGCCGGGTTCCGGCGCTCAGACCATGCCCCTTCTCATCCCTGCCTCTCATTGGGCAGCGTCTCAGCAGGCTCCCAGCTGTCAGTGTAACGGGACGGCTGGGGCCCAATTAATCTTCATCAGCTGAGGCGTTGCTAATGAGGATAAAAAGGAGCAGCTTTGATCTCTCGGGGCTGCGACTTAAAGCACTGTTGGCTGAAACCCCTACGTCTGGCGTCGGCTTTCATCTCATCCTGTTTCACTACTTGTGAGTGTTATCCGGTGTGAGTATTTGTACTTTGGGACCCCTATGTCCGGTGCCAGTCTCTACTCATCTTACCATATCACTTGGGAGTGTTATCTGCGGTGTATGTTTGTATTCTGGAATCCCTACGCCCGATTCCAGCTCTCCACTCATCTCGCTGTATCACCCGTGAGTGTCACTCTGCATGAGAACCTGTGCTTTTGGCCTACAAGGCCGTGTCCCTTATCCCCTATTCCCTCTTATAATAAAACATCACAACTCACAGGCTCGCCTCTGGCTCTCATTGTGTGGCTTCCCAGAGCCACACGTAACACTTCCTAGCTGGACTGTTGGGTATTGCTGCAATCGCTTTGAGTCTATTGAATTGAATTTTTGACATCAACCAACTCGTTAACCTTCTCCATTTTCATCTCCTCCAGGTTGCTGCTTTCTCAATGGTGACTAATCACTCCTGCGCTGTGTACGCTCACCTGTACTTCTGACCACCACGTCCAGACACCTCCTACTCCACTTGTTTGCTGTACTGGATCTACCCCCTTCAGCTCAACACCTGCTGCATGCTGGGCCATCACAGCGGGGCCCTTTGCTTGTAGTTGTAAGCCTCTCTTCTTCCTCTCTTCTTCCAAACTCTATTCCTCTTCTTAAATCATCTCCTCATTAACCTTTTCCTCTTTTGTTTCCCCGCAGTCTGTGTGCGCCTCACAGTGGGTTTATTTACCTTTGCTTATCAATAAAATATTTAAAAAACTTTGCCTGTGTCTATTTCCCTGGTGAACAACGCTCTGCATTTGAGTCGCTGTCCTTAATTATGCTACATTGACCTCCCCCTTGAAAAAACCATAACTACTGGTGATGGTTTCACCTTAGCTGTGTCGCATTGCAGTGGCATACAGTTAGCACAGCACAAACATAACCAGAACCATATACTGTACAGTCCTGTAGGGCTAGCTAACATACACACATTGCCTGGCTATCAGCAGGTTTTATAACTTTGTGGCATACACATGTGGCTGTGTTAGGCCCAACTTGGAACTCATCTCATATCAGAGTTGGAGCAAAGCAGAGTGCACATGAAATACAACAGTGTATTGTTACCAGTACTGTGGCTAACATATGTATGGTGGTAAAGCGCAATACTGCATCACTCTATAAATTCAAGAAATCTCTGTGTGTCTGTCAGTGTGCGACTGTCAGTGTGTCATGACTAAAGATCATAGGACCGCCAATGATGATCCTATGATATCCGCATGATGTCCTATGATATTCCTATGTATGTGGCAGTAATGCACCTGTAAGCTGGTTTCCAAACGCCAATAAAACCTAAAAGAAGAAGAAGAACAACTCCTTCTGTGTGAAATGTCCTATGATGTTTCTATGTATAAGGACTCCTTATGTGTGAAAATATCCATCCTTGGACTGTATCAGTCCCGATCATAGGACTCACTATCACATCATCAAAGATCAAAGGCAGGCATCACTCACACTCACTCACGATCATAGGAGATCAAAGATCAAAGGCAGGCGTCATGATCATAGGACTCGCTATGACATCAGCAAAGATCAAAGGCAGGCATTACTCAAGATCATAGGACTTGCTATGACATCGGCAAAGGTTATGGGATTCATTATGACATCATCAAAGTTCAAATGCAGGCATCATAGGAGTTGCTATGATGTCATCAAAGATCATAGGACTTGCTATGACATCATCAAAGAGCAAAGGCAGTCATCACTCACAATAATAGGACATGCAATGACATAATCAAAGATCATAGAACTCACTATGACACAATCAAAGATCAAAGGCAGGAATCACTGCACGAGTGCCGATGTGCTTGCTTAAACCCTTGCTTACACCTGCTTTCTACAGGGATGCACAGGTAGGCACTAGTAATGTTAAAGCACAATGTTCTGCCAGTGTTTGGGTGCACATATTTGCCTGATTTCAAAAGCATAATATGGTTACTTAGCTTCAATGACCCAAACAATTATCCTAAGGTTCCTTACACCAAAACCATTATTATGAACCTAGGTATTCGGGTTGACTGCTGGTATAACCCTGCATGGTTGATTGGATTATTCTTCCACTTAAGAACAAACCATGGTCTGTTTTAACAACTTCAAAAAAGAGTCACTTCACAGTCCAACGTCCGGGGGCCTCTGGCGAGCCCGCGATAGGTGCGGCCCTGGTGGTGCTGGTCACTGCAGACTTGGGTGCCATGCTGCTGGAAATGTGGCCTGCTCGTCTGCAAAGTCCCAGTCCAGGTCCCACACTGGCTGAGTCAGTTCCAGTGTCGCATCTTGATTTGGGGCAGCTGGTGGTCTGACCGACAGCTGGCGTGCTATTGTGAACCCTCAGCAATCTGGCCCCAACTGTGTGGTGATCTGCATCAGGTGTGACAGGAGCATCTGCAGGTCGTCTAGGCATTTGGATCTGTGGACTCAAACCCAATTGAGCACCATCAGCAATGATCTGGTCAGCTTCAGGCGGTGCTGCTTCTGCTCTCTCATCTCGAAGGTGCCTGATGCTGGTTGTGGTTGTGGCTGCATGATGTTCTTGCCGGCACCAGGACGAGCTCCCGGCTGGTGTCATTCACCAGGGACCTCCGGCTGAATGGCAGCTAAGTGAGGCTTGTGCTGGGTGAGGATGTGTGTCAAATCCATGCTCATCTCTCCGTGCAATGTGAAGCTTGGAGCGGCTGCACCCACGTCTGGGTGAAGCAAGCTCCAGCCATCAGTGGTCAAACAATGTCCTTGGTGGTCGGTGATGGTGAAACCCAGTCCGTAAGAGAGGTCACACCCCAAGATGTTTTCGCCATGCATCGCTACCTGGAAGGTGAATGCTGGGAGGAGTTTTGACCTGTAGCAATCCGTAAATGTGATGGTTCCTAGGAGAGTTTTTTCTGGTGTGCCCATGTCCATAGAGCTCCCCCATGTCCTTATTGATTAGATGCCGAGGGAAGAACTTCACTGTAACCCAGTTTATCAGCGACCTCATAGCGGCGCTGTCCAGTAGTAATGGCAGACTGATACCATCAAGCACCACCGTGCATCACTTACACGCTGTGTTGCTCGAGTCCACTGCATGAATGGTTGTTGGTAAACCACTGCATGAATGGTTGTTAAAAAGGCAGTCCAAATGAGCTGGGTGGTGACCTTGTTAATGACAATGTTGAATCGCGCACTTTGGCAAAATGGTTAGGCTTACCAGAGTCTTGGAATCTCTGCACCCTGGCCAGGCAAGACCACACATGCGTCCGGTGGGTGGGGGAACCGCAGTTACCACACTGTTGGTGTGCCATGATGTCTTGTTGTCCTGTGGTATTCACCTCGGTGTCCACTGAAAAGGTTGTGGCGTTGACAAGCTCTTCTACTGGGAAGTTGCGATGCTCCTAGCTGTGATTACTACTTTTTTGTTTTGCTTATTTCAGACAAGAATCATTCTTGTTTGAAAAAAGAAAAACTAAAAACTAATAATTGAAAAAAAAGACAAAATGAACCTACTCCACCACCTTCACCAGCGGCGGGTCGTCTGGCACCATTACCAGCCTCTCCCGCGGTTTCGGGTTGGTGCTGTGCTCCGCTGGCTGGTCCCGCACCATCTCGTCTTCCAACTGTGCAAACCTGCATGTACTCGCCAGACAGCGGAGGTCGTGTTGCTGAATTGTCTCTCCCACTCCCTGTTGGCATTGGCAAAACCAGATTCTTCTCACCAACACATTCTTGGGTGTTGCAAAATGTCCGGCTAGCAGGGACACACATTCATTGTAGGTGTCCGCCGGGCCCAATGTTCTGAACATGCACTGTCCCTCGCTGCTGAGGCTATGTATTAACATAGCATGTAGTCAATAGTTGCTAGCCTTAGCTAGATTCATAGCTGACACATACTTCTTAAAAGATTTGAACCAACAAGGACATGGAATGGGTGGCTGACCTGGCACACTTCCATTCTTGAGGAAAATATCAAATTCTATTCCAGAATACCAGTTTACCTTGTGGCCAATGTTGTGTCTGTGTGTACTGAGGCCAGCGGACATGTTCGCGTGTTGAGGGTTAGCTTGATTAACAGTGCTAACAACAATAGCAACAGCTAGCAAAGGTGTTGTACAGGCAGTTGGCAGGTTGAAGGCGGAGCCCCAAAGAGCCACACTCTCGCCGTTAGCCCCTTAATATAGTCACGGTGTGGTGATATCATCCCCTGCATGCGTCCCCACATCCATGATGTGTATGGTGGCATTAGCAGTATGCCATATGCACCTCACGTCCTATTTTACCCCCATCTGCCGGTGGTAGTGTAGTGAAGGGGCTAAGGAGTGGCGTGTCGATGCAGCTTGCCGGTGCTTTCATCATGCCGGCCTATAAGTGGCAAAACCGGCCATCTTAGGCCTCTCTCCACCGGTAACTGCATAAGAGCTTAGTGCTCAGTTAACATGCATTGTATGAACTAGAATATACCAGTGCATGCCCATGCATGTGTTGCGTCCTCTGCTCCACAGCTTGGGAGAGGTACGTGGTACTTTTGAGCAAACAAATAATAAATAGAGTCATGGTCTACGTCTTCACTCCATTTTTCTTTATTCAAAAGAACATGGAAACTTCTGTGCAAGCGCACAACACAGTTCTCTCTCTGGGCAAAAGCAATTGATTTGTGAATCATCTGACTTTCAACAAACTGTAAATAGTATACACAGTTTTTAAACTTTTTTAGTACTGTATTAATGTTTTTTTAATGTAACAATCATGTACAAAAATAATAATGTAATATTAATCTTTTTAACTCTCATTTTTAACTGTATATATTGTCTACAATCAGCTTTTTAACTGACTTTTTAACCTGTAATCTGCTTTTTAACTTGTGTATGATACGCTTTTAATTAATTTTTATTTTTAACCTGTCACATCCATCCATCCATCCATCTTCTTCCGCTTAATCCTTTTTGGGTTGCGGGGGGGACTGGAGCCTATCCCAGCATCTTTGGGCGAGAGGCAGGGTACACCCTGGACAGATCACCAGTCCATCGCAGGGCCAACACAGAGAGACAAACAACCATTCACTCTCACAGTCATACCTAAGGACAATTTAGAATCCCCAGTTTGATGCCAATTAGCCTAACTTGCATGGTTTTTTTTTGGTTTATTTTGGCATGTGGGAGGAAACCGGAGAAATCCGGGAGTAAGCCCACGCAGACACGGGGAGAACATGCAAACTTCAAACAGATCACTGTTGGTCAGGGGCTGGGATCGAACCCAGGATCCCCCGGCCAAGGGTGAGTTGCTGTGCTGCTGCAGTTCTAACCACTCCGCCACCGCGCTGCCCAACCTGTCACATACTCCCCCTAAAAATAGATGTTGTCCCCAACATCAGGACATGCAAAATGTATAATAACCACTGTCACAGTGCAAAATTCTCAAAAAGTGCATAGTCAACTAATTCAAAAAAGGTTTACAGACTGGAACTCTTTTTATACACTCTGGCTTTGAGATAAACTCATTCACAGTCTTAAGTGTCCACTACACTTTAAGTGCATATCCTGTGCATACTGGGATAAACACCAACAAGGTCCCTTTTTTTTTTAAGTCAGTCCCAATGAGTCAGACGACCTTAATTCAATTCAATTCAATTCAACTTTATTTACATAGCGCCATTTCACAATAACAGTCATCTCATAGCACTTTCAACTGTAGAAAGACCCCAGCAATCAGGCGATCCCCTGTGAGCAAGCACTTGGCGATGGTGGAGAGGAAAAACTCCCTTTTAACCCTTAGATGCATGACCAACCAATTCCTACACTCTTCTATGAGTGGGGTCAAAAAATGACCCCAATTAGAATGAGTGCATTTTATGCTGTACACTTAAGAAATTTCTTTCATTTTGGTTAAAGATGATTATTTTTATTATATTTTGGGTGATTATTAATGTAAAAAGGTAAACATCCAAAACATCCAAAAATACAACACTGTATAGTTAGTTAGTTAGTTAATCCCTTCACACCTGAAGGTGTATATGGGCGGCGCCTATCTCCGTTTCTCTGACCCTAGGCCACACAGCTACTGTAGGTGTGTCGTAATTCCGGTTCATGGGCAGGATCATGAAAATAGATCTGAGCAAAAAGGCCCGTGCATGCCCATAGAAACCGAGAAACTTGAGCACCCGGAGAAAATGCTTTTGCTTAGTTTCTTCATCTTGAGCAACAATACGAAGACTGCTTGATCTGGCATCTCTGCTCGTGGCAACGTAGAATCGGCCATGGCTGCAGAAATCTGTTGTGCAGAAAACACGAACGCGCTGTAAAGACTGGCCCTTTGACTTATTCACCTTGCCAATTTTGAGCCACATGACATCATAAAGACACATTAGTCTAGGCATTGTGATTGATGCGTCTATATGACATCATAAAGATACATTTGTCTATGTGCCGTCAAATACACGAACGCGCTGTAAAGACTGTCCCTGTGACGTCTCTAGACATACCTTTATGACGGCATGAAAATAGATCTGAGCAAAAAGTGGCTTTCGACCCTGTTCAGGAAGGCCCGTGCATGCCCATAGAAACCGAGAAACTTGAGCACCCGGAGAAAATGCTTTTGCTTAGTTTCTTCATCTTGAGCAACAATACGAAGACTGCTTGATCTGGCATCTCTGCTCGCGTCAACGTAGAATCGGCCATGGCTGCAGAAATCTGTTGTGCAGAAAACACGAACGCGCTGTAAAGACTGGCCCTGTGACTTATTCACCTTGCCAATTTTGAGCCATATGACATCATAAAGATACATTAGTCTAGGCATTGTGAGTGATGGTCTATATGACATCATAAAGACACATTTGTCTATGTACCGTCATATAGACATCATATCTTTATGACGGCATTGCGAGTCCTATGATGCCTGAGTTCATAGGCCGTCTTATGATGTCCTATAAACGTGACAGACACAGCTAACTAGTGTTAGCTTAGTTAGCTACTGTAGCTAACTACAAAGTAGTAATTTGATTATAACATAACACTATCACACAAAATTCATGGACGTTGAAAATAAGTTCATAATTTATAACAGCACATATATTATGAGGTATAAAAATGATAATATTTACATGTATGTTGCTGTGTAAAAATAACCTTCAGGGTGGTGAGTAGATGTGTCCTTCCATGCCAAGTCTTCGAAGCGTGTGTCGAGTAACCCGGGAAGATTTTTGTGAAGCACGTCTCAAGGCTTGTGTTGCTGATGAACATGGTGACATTCAAAGGGGACAGCAAAGCGCAATGTCCCTCATATTTTGTGGACTTGAGACTTTATTTGCAATCTATTCCAGCTTCTTTTTTTCTTTTTTTTTTGCGATGGAACCAGCAAGAAAGAGATTTGCTTCATGAAGCTTCATCTCGCCATCACTAGTGGTGAGACTGTTGGCATTAGATGTGTGGATTGACAGTAAATGTAGATCTGACAATCACAGTTGATAAAAATCAAAGGTTCCTGGGGTTAACCTTTGAAATTCCATAGAAAATACTTGGGGTCATTTTTGACCCCACATATGGAAAAGTGTGGTACTGATACAAAAAAATGGAATTACTTAAAAAATATAACAATTAGATACAAATCCAAATGGCCTCATGTCAAAGACAACCTATTTGAGGAATCCATGGAAGATTAAATGATAAAAAAAAATAAAATTACAAAGATATTGCAAAAAAACAACCGCAGGGGTCATTGTGACCCCACTTATGAATCTAAGGGTTAACACAGGAAGAAACCTCCAGCAGAACAAGGCTCAGGAAGGGGCAGTCATCTGCTGCGACTGGCTGGGGAGTGAGGGGACAGAGAAGATAAAAAGAACAGACATGTAGAGAGCAAACAGCACGATGGGGACTCAATCTATGGGAGAGAACAAACAGATGTTAATGACCAGCAAAAAAAAAAATTCATTGAGAGTGAAGAAAGGAGTGAGGCCCAGTGCATTATTGGAGGTCCCCCGGCTGACTAAACCTATTAGCAGCATAACTAAGGGAGGGTTCAGAAACACATGATCCCTCCCTAATTGTAGGCTATATCAAAAAGGTAGGTTTTAACCCTATTCTTAAAGAGATTGAGTCTGACTCTCGAATCCAGATTGGTAGCTGGTTCCACAGGAGAGGAGCTTGATAACTGAAAGCTCTGCCTCCCATTGTACTTTTGGAGACTCTAGGTATTACAAGTAATCCTGCATTTTGGGAGCGTAGTGCTCTGTTAGGATAATACGGTAGTATCAGATCTTTTAAATAAAAAGGAGCCTGATTGTTTAGAGCTTTGTAAATAAGAAGAAGGATTTTAAACTTAATTCTAAACTCTATGAGAAGCCAATGAAGGGAGGCCAGAACTGGAGAGATATGATCTCTCTTTCTTGTACCTGTTAAAACTCTTGCTGCAGCATTTTGGATCAGCTGAAGACTTTTTAAAGATGTTTTAGGACAATCTGATAATAAAGAATTACAATAATCTAATCTTGAGCTAACAAAAGCGTGGATCAGTTTCTCAGCATCACTCTGAGACAAGATGCTCCTAATCTTGGCAATATTACGAAAATGATAGAAGGCAGTCTTAGAAACAAATTTAATATGTGAATTGAAGGACAGATCTTGATCAAAAATAATTCCAAGGTTCCTCACAGAGCTATTAAGAGAAAGAGTAACCACATCCAAACTAAAAGTTTGTTTTGGAAAGGTATTTCTAAGGTTTTTTGGACCAACAAGAATGACTTCAGTCTTATCAGAATTTAATAGCAGGAAATTACAAGTCATCCAAGCTTTGATTTCCTTAAGACAGGCTTCCAACTTGGCTAATTGATTACTATCATCTGGCTTTATTGACAGATATAACTGTGTGTCATCTGCATAACAATGAAAATGTATACAGTGCTTTCTAATAATGCTGCCTATCAGAAGCATATATAAACTAAAAAGAGTAGGGCCTAGCACAGATTCCTGTGGAACTCCATTACTAAGCTTTGAGTTGAAAGAAAACTCATTATTGACATGAACAAACTGGAACCTATCAGATAAATAAGATCTAAACCACTGCAACGAAGTTCCATTAAGTTCAACATAGTGTTCTCATCTATCAAGTAGAATATTATGATCGATAGTATCAAAAGCTGCACTAAGGTCTAAAAGGACAAGTACAGAAACCAGTCCATTATCAGATGCGATGAGGAGGTTGTTAGTCCTTCGCTAAGGCTGTTTCAGTACTATGATGGATTCTAAACCCAGATTGAAACTCTTCAAGTAAACCATTTCCCTGCAGGTGGTCAAATAATTGCAAAGCAACAACTCTTTCTAAGATTTTTGAAATGAAAGGGAAATTAGAGATTGGTCTATAATTAGCTAAAGCTCCTGGATCTAGCGTTGGCTTTTTGAGTAAGGGTTTAATTACAGCCATTTTAAAAGCCTGCGGCACATGGCCTAAAGTTAATGAAGAATTGATTATATGAAGAATAAAGCTACCAATAAGTGGAAAGACTTCTTTAAATAACCTGGTAGGAATAGGGTCTAAAAGACAAGTTGAAGGTTTGGATGAGGAAACTCTTTTGTCTCACTCACAAAGGTCGATTGGAGTAAACTCATCAAGACAGACATCAATTGAAGGAGTTGTAGTAGTTACTGTATTTAAGATAACTGTGGGAAGAATCTGATTGATTTTATCTCTGATGGATGAAATTTTATTATTGAAAAAGTTCATAAAGTCCTGACTAGTAAGCTCTAAGGGAAGGCTAGGATTGACAGAGTCCTGACTCTTTGTCAACCTGGCTACAGAACTAAAAAGAAACCTGGGATTATTCTTGTTCTCTTCTATTAATGCAGAATAATAACTCGTTCTAGCTTTTCTAAGAGATTTTTTATAAATTAAAAGATGATTTCTCCAAGCTAAATAGATTTCATCTAAATTAGTGGAGCGCCATTTTCTTTCTAATTGACGAGTCTTCTGTTTTAAGCTACAAGTTTCTGTGTTGAACCAAGGAGTTAGAAATCTCTGATTAGGCTTTTTTTCTTTTTTAAGGGGGCCACCAAGTCTAGAGTCTGATGGAGAGAAGCTGTAACACTATCCACCATGCTATCAATTACAGAAGGATCAAGCTGTCTATAGCTTATTTCCGTTGTGTTGACATATGGCATAGAGGAAACAATCTGCATAAATTTGGTAACAGCATCATCTGAGAGGCATCTACTGTAGTAATATTTTTCTTTAGGAGCCAAATAGTCAGAAATAGTAAAATCAAAGGTTAATAGACAATGGTCTGACAGTACCGGGTTATGAGGAGACACTACCAGATTTTCTATTTCTATGCCATATGTCATAAGGCACGTCCCACTGGGAGGAGACCCCGGGGCAGACCCAGGACTCGGTGGCAAGACTATGTCTCCCAGCTGGTCTGGGAACGCCTTGGTATCCCTTCTGAAGAGCTGGAGCAGGTGGCTGGGGAGAGGGAAGTCTGGGCTTCTCTGCTTGAACTGCTGCCTCCGCGACCCGGATCTCCGGAAAAGCGGTAGAAGATGGATGGATGGATGGATGCCACATGTCAGAACAAGGTCCAATGTATGGTGGAGATAATGAGTAGAATTTCCTACTTTCTGAGAAAACCAAATCAAGTCTAATATTGAATTAAATGCCACATTAAGGCAGTCACTATCTACATCTACATTTATATTTAAGTCCCCTACTATAATTATTCTATCTGATTTCAGCACTAAATCAGCTAAGAAATCAGCAAATTCAGATAAAAATTCTGAGTAGGTTGATAGAGGACGATAAACTATGACAAATAAAATTGGGTTTAGCCTAAAATTGCTAAAGTGCCCAATACTGAGGACCAGGCCCTCAAAGGAATTATAACATGTTTTTTGCTTTACATTAACTAGTAATTTGGAATGGTAAATTGTTGCTACTCCTCCTCCATGACCAGAACTTCTGGGATTTTGACAGTTTAAATAACCAGAGGGAGTTGATTCATTTAAACCAACATAATCATCTTGCCCTGTCCAAGTCTCTGTAAGGAATATTAAATCAATCTGATGATCAATTAACAAATCATGGACTAACAGAGACTTGGGAGTTAGAGACCTAATATTTAACAGACCACATTTAATTTTTAAATTAACTGAAGCAAAAAACAGTACATCAGCACAGAAGACCACTCCTCCCCCAGACGAGCAGGCCATAAGTCTGGATCTGGCTAGCATGAAGAGGACCCTCTGCAGGATCAGCCCATGCAAGGCAGCTGGAACAGATAACATACCGGGTAGCATCCTGAAGGACTGTGATGAGGAGCTCAAGAATGTCCTGGCCAACATCTTCAATATCTCCCTGACTCAAGCTGTTGTCCCCACACGTTTCAAAACTGCCACCATAATGCCAGTCCAAAAGAAGCCTGTCCTATCCAGTTATGTTTACTGGCCTGTAGCATTGACCCCCATCATAATGAAGTGCTTTGAGTGGCTGGTCATGAAGAACATTAAGTCCATCCTCCCTCCCTCCCACTACCCATCAAAGTTTGCATCCAGGTCAAACAGATCCACAGAAGATGCCATCGCTGCTGCTCTAAATCCAGCTCTCACCCACCTGGACTCAAAAAACTCCTATGTGCTAATTCTGTTCTTGGACTTCAGGTCAGCACTCAACACAATCATCCCCCCACACCTAATATAAAAACTCAGACACTTGGGACTCAAAACCTTTCTCTGTAACTGTGTGCTGGACTGTCTCACAGGGACGCCATAGAATGTATGGGTTGGAAGCAACACCTCCCAGTCCATCACACTGAGCACAGGGGCTCCACAAGGCTGCGTGCTCAACCCGCTGCTCTTCACCCTTCTGACCCATGACTGTGTACAAGCCTACAACACCAACCACATCATCAAGTTTGTGGATGACACAAAGGTGGTGGGCCGCATCAGCAACAACAAGGTGGCCAACTACAGAAATAAAGTGAGCCAACTGGTCCAGTGGTGTAAAGACAATAACCTCTTCCCGAATGTGGGAAAAATCAAGGAGATTGTGGTTTACGTCAGGAGGGGACACACATAACATCCCCAGCTGATCATTGATGGTGCAGCTGTGGAGAGGGTGAGCAGCACCGAGTTCCTGGGGGTGCATATCTCTGATGACCTCTCATGCAGCTGGCCAAGAAAGCTCAAACCAGCTTCCATTTCCTCTGCAAACTGAGGAGAACACGAGTTCCACCCCCCATCATATGTGCATTTTACCAGGGCAGCATTGAGAACATCCTCACCAGCTGCATTACGGTGTGGTATAGAAGCTGCACCACCTCCTGCCGGAAGACACTGCACAGTGAAAGCAGTCAGCAAGACCATTAGTTCCCCTTTGCCCCCCTCTAAGACATCTACCTCACCTGCCTAACCAGCAGAGCCATCAACATTGCAGGTGATACCTCCCACCCCTTACACTCCCTCTTCAGCCACCTGTCCTCGGGGAAAAGGTACTGGAGCCTCCAGGCCCACTCCCCAAGACTGCTAAACAGCTTTGTTCATTAGGACCCTGACCTCTGTCCACTCCTCCCTCCCCTCCCCGGACCGTAGCACACTCACCCGCACAATAACTACCTCAGCTGTTGGCACAGAAAGACTGACACATCAACAGTAATACATTTGCTGCTGTATGGATGTCTCTGCACTTTACTGCAACCGTTTGCACAAATCCCATATCTGCTACTGTCTGTTTTTGCAATATTGATTATGTGCACTCCTATCTGTCACTGGTTGCACCTACTATACTGCCACATTGAACTTGCAACTACGCATATTACTGCTTTACTTTTCTGTATACAGGATTGCTGGGTTTCATCGTTTATCGTTTATCTTTATTTGCACTATGGAAGGCCTGGGTCTATCATTTGTCACCATTTGCACTACTGGTAGCATTACTGTACATTGACTACTGTTGTTTTTCCAGCCTGATTCCGTTTTCTTTTTTTATATGGTGCACACCACTGAAGAGAGAGATAAACAGCATTTCAATTCTTCTGTATGTCCTGTGCGTATAGAAGTATTGACAAATAAAATCTTTGAATCCTGAATATTTGAAATGATGACACCGAATCTTATTTAGACTTTAGCAGTTTTAACAGGTGATCACTGATGTCCTGATGTTTTGGAGTCTATGACTGGCAGATGTTTCTGAACACTGTTTTGAACCTAAAACTGGAGAAATCTGGCTTTAAAGATCTAAAAACAGATGATGGAAAACCATCTAGTTTTCTGCTCATATCTTCCTGGGTGGAGTCTAAAGAAGTTAAAAGGTTCCATGATAAGGATAGGTTGTGCAGATATTGTTAAAACAGGGACATGTAAAAGCAGGCTGTTGGTCTCTTACTGAATAACAAATGGCAAAGTGTTAATTCTGCAGCTGCAGATTCAAACATACCTTGTGATGTACCCTGTGTGGAAAAGTGTGTAAAAGTATCATTTGCTCTGGAGAAATTTTCACCTTTCATAACAACTGGTCATGTTTCTCTTACAGACAGCAATAATAATAAAAAAAAGTTAATGTAAAAACTACGATAACTCATTCAAGATTGTGCCAGTGTGTGTGGCACGCAATCTATTGCTTTCTACTTTGCTTGTGTTTTTGCTGCTCTTTCTATGTGTCACACAAAATGTCAACTCACTACTTGTGTAATGAACACCAAACACTTCTGATCAGCTTTGATGAGATTCTCTCCACCTTTACTGCCCTACCATAGGTGGTGCCACAAGGCTCCAATCTTGGACCTCTTCTTTTCTCTTTGCACCTGCTATCACTTGATACTATTTTCCAGAAGTGGAGCCAGAGCTTGACGTTGACACCCATCAACTGCAGGTGGATTTCAGAAGTGGCCCGTAAGACAGCCACTCCCATTAGCTACTTTGGAGGGTTGTAGCGTTCTCAAGCGGCATCTAAAATAATAAACATATTTTGAGAATACAACCCCCATAAGGGGGCACTATCTGCCCACACACAGTGTGTTCTCACTGGTCCACTGTTGCCTTGGACATAGTGTGGCTTTGGTGTCAGCTCTGCAGGTCAGTTGATTTTGTGGCCAGTCTGGAGAAATGGCAACAAACAGACAGCAGCCGGCAGAACACATCGGTCCCTGCTCTAACCAATCAGATCACCGGAGCAGCTGCCTCTAATCCCCATTGTCCCCGCGTCGTCGTTGGCCTCCGTCGGTCTATGATGACCATGGAGGAGAATCCCAAATGTCTACTCTGCTGGAACAGCACCGCCTGTGGCTGAACAGGCCGATGCGCACTGGTGTTCTACCTTCCAGCTTTGGGCGTTGGTAGGATTCAAGCCTGGGCAGGAAGATATGGAGGACAAGATGTTACCCATGCAGCATGTCCCCCCTCTCCACGTCACTGATGAATCCAAAGGAACAGCAGGGCTGCTATAGTTTGGCATCAGAGCCGTCGCAGGAGCTGCCAGAACAATGTTGAGCACAACAGAGAACTGCCTTAGGGGCTCCGACTCCGGATTTTTCCTCAGGGTTGACTCCCGAAGCCTTTCCCATGACCGGGTGTGTCACATGGCAGCAGAGGTTTGAAATCAGGGTTTACCTTCCCGTAGATGGGCTACCTTCCCAGGTTGATGAGCCACCATCTACCCGAAGCATCTGGTTTTAAGGCGCCAGAGATCTGCCCTCACCTGTTCTCCTATTAGTAAAAGCAGTTCCGCCGGGCTTAGAGACTAAACCACACGGGCAGGCTAGGAGTTGGACTTAGTTGTCAGAGGCTTTTCGAGACGCACGCTGTAAGGAGCATTTTATGAGCACTGGGAGCTTAACCTCAGTGCCACTCCTGGCTATGACAACCCGCGATAAGTAGCTAATCCCCCCACCGCCACTCAAATTAGCTCCTCCCTCTGTGGGTAAAAATGATTATTTTCAGAACAAGAAACTCTCATTTACTGTCCACAGTTTTCATATGACAGAGAGAAAAGGTGTCTGCACTTTGATATTGTCATGTTCTCCCATCTGGGGTAGAGAGAACAAACCCAAGCACTGAACTGCGAGCTTTTGAAGTTTATTTATAAACATAAAGTCCAACAAGATACTCAAAAATAACGAGGAGACAATGAAGAATAACTTTGAGGGGCTGAATGCCAGAGCAAAACAGGGCTCTGACGTGGGTCACAAAGGCTGGGAAACAGCCTGAACAGACAAGGCAGCAGCAATGAACAAGAACAATAGCTTCCATTAAATAGCGTTCAAAAAACAATTACACAATGATTCACGGTTGTGGACAAACTGAGCAAGCAAAAGAAAAGGGAAGAGAAAATTAGGTCAACTGGAGGAGATGAGGAAGCTGACAGCTAACAGGCCATGCCCGGCAGAGTGAAACTCGTGAGGCCAATGACAGCTGTCAACCCCGAGAGAAAGGAAAAAAAAAGGCAACGGCGAATTTGTGACAATGATAAATAAGGACAAATAACCTGAGTAACAAAACTACAGTAAGTGTGGTAAGTGTGTCATATGTGCCTCTACGAGGCGCAGAGAGGACAGATCAAAACGCTGGTTGTGTTAAAGACATTTATTAACAAAAGGCAACATGAATGTCAAAAGGTGCCCACTATACAAAAATGCAAACAAGAAAAACTTACACAGGTGCCTCTAAGCAGAATGCGCTGAGGAGAAAAAAAAACTTCAGAGGCTGTCGACGTGTAGAGAGGAGAGGATTGGAGACAATCCAGACAAGTGTAGACAATGTAATTTAGCCCCAAAGCACAATCAGAGTCCACGGCTTAAATACAAGGAGATTAATGGGGAATAATGAGCAGCAGGTGTGACCAGGAGAGGGCAAGGACCTAATTCCAACATCTCTCACAGCTGAGGTGAGCTGGGGAAACAAGCAGTGAGAGGAAGGTGGGAACGTCTGGGAACAGGAGAGATAATAGCCCTATCACAGAAAAAGGCGAAACAGTCTCAAAATACATGAATAGCCTACAAAATAACAATACTGTAACATAAATGATAAATAGGAGGATACATCATTAGAAAACAAAACACAAGAAAAGACCACAAAGCTAGGACAAAATACAGGGAAAATACATAAATAAACTGAGAGACTGAGTCCGGTAGAACCCGTTCTCAGTCCTGTGACAGAGCCCCCCCCCCTTTAAGGGGTGGAACCCAGACACCTCAAGGTAACATCAAAGGACCCCCCCCAAAAAAAAAAAGTACAGTAAAAAAACAAACCAGGGTGGGACGTGGGAGAAACAGGTACGGAGGGAGCAAAACTACAAAGCCCACTCAGGACCCATACCTGCTAAACACAGAATTAGTTTTCCCCCGTCCCGGGGAAATTAGGGATTCCAGGGGCCAACCAGAGTCCTAGGACTGGCAGACGGCTAGATGGAACAAGTTGGGAGGTCTGCCAAAGTCCCAGACCAACTGGACGGTGAGGTGGTATTAGTTGGGTGACCTGCAAGAAGATAGGGACCACCCGACCCGGCGGTTCAGTCTTTCCGGTGGCCGGCCCAAGTGCTTCAGCCACCTCAATTAATCTTATCCTACACTTTATTACATGTATAGTTTATTTCTCTTATCTTATCATGTTTAATGTTGCAGCATTGTACCGAGACAAATTCCTAGTTTGTGTACTACATGAACAATGGCAATAAACCTGATTCTGATTCTGATTCTGATTCTGATTCTGATTCAACAGAAGAGGTGGCCCGGGAGGCGGCTTCCCCACTGAGAGGCCCACTACTGGTGAGGAGAGCCGAGGAAGGGGAACCATGATGTTGACAGGTAGAACAAGAAGGGGAACCATGAAGGGGAACCATGACAGTGTCAGGTAGTGAAGGAAGGTGGACCACAATATCATCAGGCTGAATAAGAAAGGGAGCCCCGATGGTATCTGGTGGCAGAGAAGGATGGGGAACTACGACAGCATCTAGCAGGAGGGGAAATGCTCTGGCGTCCTCAGGCAGATCGGCAGCACCCTCAGCGACGCCGGGCCAGAGCTCAGTAGCACCCACGGTGGCTGTAGGCTGGAGCTTTGCAGCACCGTCGGCGGCTCCGGGCTGGAGCACTGGAGCATCCTTGGTGGCTCCGGGCTGGAGCACTGCTGCACCCTCAGTGGACCGGGGCTGGAGCAATGCTGCACCTTCTGTGGACCCCTAGCAGAGAGGGAGCCCCCATGGCAGGACCATGCTAGAGCGCAGCTACAGCGCTGGGCTCATACTGGGGCATAGCCCCAATGAGGGCCCCCAGCCGGGATACAGCATCAACGGAGATCTGGACTGTGGATAGGCCAATACGACGGCCTTGGGAAGAGAGGAGGCTGCACTTAAGGAGGTCCAAGGCTTGGACAGAACACCCATGATAACCTCCGCTGGAGGAGCTGGACCCTGGAGGTCCTCAGGTGGAGAACCTGGACCTACGGAGACCTCTGGCAGTGGTAGTTCATCCTTGGCGATCCTGGGAGAAGGCTCAGAGAAGACACAGAGAGAGAAGAGTTCAGGATCGCCAGCAGTGGTGGAGCCCGGCAAGGTGACCTTAGGTAAAGCTGGTGGCTTCACCCAGCTCTCCTCACCAAGAACAAGACTGTTATGATCCCTCATGCGCCATTACGCAGCACACAGAGGGAGGAATTTAAACCCACAAGCAGGAGTAGTAATGTGCACTTTATTGAAAAAAAAAATAATATAGAGAATCAGTCCTGCAAACAGCAATGTGATCGACAGGGGAATGAGACAAAGTCAATGAAGACATCAGGAGAGCAGGGACACCTATCAGATGCTCAACAGCCCCCAGAAGGAAATGCCTTGTGCCACAGGATAGCTGAACGGCACAAGGAGAAAGGCAATAATAGACTTACGGGCTGGAGTGGTCCAGGATGGTCCATGCTGTCCGGTGTGAGGAGGCTAACAGGAAAAGCCACTAACATAAGGCACCGAGCGGTGTCGGGAGACATTAGAGAAGACACTGAGTCAGGCTGAAAGTAAACCAGAGGGAGTGGAGGCTTGCTAAAACAGAGAGAACAGACACTGTGTACAAAGTGCAATGACCCGGTGAGCTCTTCCTACTCCGACAGAGCTTAAATAATAACCATACTATTGAGGAAAGAGACCGCCAGTGTGAATGTGCGTGGCTGGACAGAATAGAAAACAGGTGTGCGTGAGTGAGTGGTTTGAGCATGTGAATAAAGATGAATGGAGGTGTGTGTGTGTGTGTGTGTGTGTGTGTGTGTGTGTGTGTGTGTGTGTGTGTGTGTGTGTGTGTGTGTGTGTGTGTAATGAGAAACAGCTGGTGCACTTACAGGAGGAGGGGGCGTGACTGAGCTGTCAGGGAGCGGAGGAACCAAAAGGCTCCCTGAAGCGCCTGATGGAAAATAAACAATGGAAAGAGACCAAATAGCCCTAGTGTCAGAACTGGGTTTGGGACACCAAACCTAAGTTCTTGACAGAACCCCCCCCCCAAAAAAGGGTGGAACCTCGACACCCTAGTTACGCCAGAGCAATAATACTAACAAGGGAAGAGACCGCCAGTGTGAGGATGCATGGGCTGGACAAAATTGAAATCATGTGTGCATGAGTGTGTGTCTGAGCGTGTGAATGAGGTGAGTGTATGTGAGTGTGTGAACACCAATAATGAGGATCAGCTGATACTGACAGGAGGAGTGGGAGTGCCCGGACCCAAAGGACTCCCTAAAGAGCCTGATGAAAATAAATAGAGAAGCGGGACAAAATAACCACAGGTCAGAACTGGGTTTGGGACCACCAACCCCAGGTTCATGACAATATAGGCTCAGGTGCAAATTATAATAATAGCTTTGTAACTTGAAAACAGTTACATGTATGAAAAAAGATTTTAAAAATTATGAGTAAAACGTTGCAAACGTATATGAAAGTCTAAATATTACCAACAACAGTCAGAAATTTATTTTAAAAAAATCTCAAAGGTATATGAAAAAGTCACAAATTTATGAGGAAAACAATCACACATTTTATTGACAAAAATAGCAAATTTCTGTGGGAAAATTTTATATATACAAGGAAACAGTTGTAATGGATGAGGAAAAAAATGCAAATTTATGAGTCAGATGTAGGAGAAAAATCTTGCAGATTAGTTTGTCTGTTGATCAGACTGTTTTTGCTTAAGTAACTTAGAAAACCCTCCCAACCGAAGTGAGTCGGGCTGAGAAGGTGATAGTGTGAAAGAGCCATTAGTAGATACTGTCTTGCTAATAATTTCACAAGGCAGCTCTACTTTAATTGAGTACAATTTCTGTCTATTTCACCCACCTCTGTCACAGATCTCTGCATGAATTCTGACATGCAGGGGAGAGAGACTTTAGCAGGAGGAGTGGAGATGCTGGTGGGAAATATTTGATGTCAGCATTACATTAGTGTGTCAGATGCCTATATTAACTCGAACAGCCCAGTGGAAGAACCTACTTGATCCTCACTGCAACTTTTAGCTTCAAAATAAACTGAAAGTAAACCACTGGGCTGCTGTTTGATTGTGTGCACACACTGCACAGTCTTCCAGACACCTGAGGACAAGAGAAGAGCAACAGGCTGCTCACATTCTGATTGGCAGCTGGGGTGAGCAATTAAACAAAGGAAGCCTTCTGAGTGGGTCAGCAAGATTGACAAGTGGGGAGGCAAATGCCGGCCAAAATCACCTATAGCTACGCCACTAGTCTTAATGCAGCTTTTTCTTACTTCCGGCACCACACCAGTCGGCTGCTTTTTTGCAACAGTGGCTCAATTTTGAGTTTTTCTTCCTATTTCTTATTAACTATCTGGCTTCTCTGGTCAAACTTCTGATCCAGCGATACATTATCCATCACGGACACACAGATCACACCAAATCTCTCCCGAGCGGGCGGACGGAGCTACTGTTTATAGCAGGAGATGGTACAACAGGGACCAGCTGTTAGCACTTAACTGGCCCACGGTGCTAACACAAAAACTGGACATACCGGGAGAAATCAGACGGAAACGGCATGGATGTCGAGCTGGAGTAAGACGATGGGTGAGGAATATAAGGTACAGACCCGTCCTCCCATCCGTTATCATGGGGAACATATGATCGCTACTCAATAAGACAGACAAGCTAGTGGCCATGCCCTGCTACAAGAGCGTCTTCAGAGAGATTAGCATGATGTTGTTTACTGAGACATGGCTAACAGAGCTAGCAACGGATGCAAACATCAAAATGGAGGGTTTCCACGCAGTATGGGCAGACCGGACACCAGACAGTGGGAAGGCAAGGGGCAGAGGAGTGATAATGTATGTCAATAAAAGCTGGTGTAAACTGGGACACATCATGGTTAAAGAGCAACACTGCAGCAAAGACACTGAGTTGCTAGCTGTTAGCATGCGGCCTGTTTACCTGCCAAGGGAATACTCACACGTGATCTGCATTGTTATTTATGCAAATCTGTCGGCGAATGCTGGGGGAGCGTGTAACGCCATCCACTCAGTCACTTGCAGGCTTCTGACAGAACACTCAGATGCTCTCCTCATCTCTGGTGATTTTAACCATATCTCACTGTCCCCCATTCTGCCCACGTTCACCCAGCATGTCACATGCCACACCAGAGACAATAAAACACTGGATTTATTCTATGCGAATACTAAAGAGGTGTACACCTCATCACCACTCCCCCCTCTTAGGAGATCGAGACCTGAGTGTAGTAGAATTGGGCTCCCTACTAAAAGCTTTAAATAGCTTATTTGGGATGACCCGTTCATACTCCAAATCAATTTTTTTTAAAAAAGCCTATTTTACACTGCTGATCATGTTGTTGATAATTCATACTGTAATTCATTCATGCTGTTGATAATGTGTGATGTGTGTGTGAATAAAACTGTTAATAAAAAAATGATAAAAATTTCAAAAAAGTGTCCAATCCAGTCAGTAGTAGCACCAGTGATCCAGTAAACCTCACCACCAGCTGTGAGTTACTTACATACCAGTAATGTGCCTTTTCAAAAATAAGTTCATATTAAAACAGAAAGGGTACATGAGGACTAAATAAAATGTTGCATTTTCTTCAAAATTTACATTCAGTTCCAACTGAATAACCGCACCAGCATTGCAACAAAAGTTTATTACATTACACTAGATCTTTTTTTCCTAGTGGCTTTATACACATTTTCCATATTACTAAGAAATACTCACGGCATAAACCTTATGTGTATCATTTACTTTAATGTTTGTAAAAAAAATGTCTTCAGATGGTGCAGACAATATAGATTTGATATTTCCCTCAGAAGAATACTATACAGTAGGGTCAAATATCATCATCAAGCTGTTCATCTGTTTCCAACCCATCTGCCCAAATCTCCTGGTTTGTGAATGGAGAAGTGCTGTCTGATACTGGACCAGAGCTCAGGCTGATCAACATTCAGGTGAATCAGAGTGGAGACTACAGCTGTCAGGCCTTAAACAGCAAGACTCTGAAATATCAAAAATCTCAGCCTCAAGTTATCTTTTTTCTAGGTAAGAATTAAATGAAACAATAGGACTGAAACTCAGCCAATTGATATGACAGTGTAAACATGTTTGCTGGTGAAAACACCTGGATGGATTCTTCTTCAACTACTGGCACAGCAACAACTGACGTCTTATCCACAATGCTTTACTTAGGGGCTGACAGATGTTATAATGAACTGAATTTATAATTACCATAGTTATGCACTTACACAATAGTTGCTAAAAAATATACAGTGATCTCACCTGATCCCAGAAATACAGCTGCAATCAAAATTATTCAACCTCCACTACAAATTAGGTTTATTGGTAAAATGTACAAACTAGCAGCTGTTTGCAATAAGCAAAAAAAAAAAAAAAAAAAAGAACTAGAGGGCACTCAGACAGCACAAGAAGGGACAATCACACAATAATACACGTTTGAGAGTTTTTATTAAATCACAAAATCCTCGCACAGCTACAGAAACAGTCACCCTCCAGAGGAAGGAGCCTGTGGAGACAGAAGACGAGAGCAGAGCAAGGAGGAATGGAGTAAGGGAAAATGGCTAAATAAATTACCACTTACGGGAGCTACGAGGGACAACCGGAAGGACCCCAGCGGGGAATAGATGAACCAGCAGGGTGAGGGAAATGGAGCTGGAAGTGCCTGACTGGGTGCAGGTTTGCTGAAGGTGAGTGGAGATCTGACAGGAGAGCACGCGCAGTCCTGGTGACACACCTGCACGATGGCAGCAACCTGAAGGGGAAAAAACCACACAGGTTAATAACTTTTACACCAGTGTGAATCTATGCTTGCTTTCTTGGAGGCAGTATACCAAGACGAGCCAGCGTTGAATCACTGAAAGATGCTTCCTTAGGAACGCTGGCTGATGAGAGGGTACAGGTGTGTCCTCTCACTCAGGTTTGCTGATGACCTGAGGAGAGATGAACGGGAAGGAGGGGTGCGCTCTCGCTGCCCATGACAGTAAACCAGCATTTTAGAAAAGGCCTATTGTGATTTCACAAACAAAAAAACTAAAACATTGTCCAGTGGTGAAGTTTACTGTGGTTACATATCGTGTGGGTCATGTGACTCGGAACAACATCCTTGTCTGCCGGCCAGAGTTACGTCCACATGCAATCCAAACCCCGACTTAAACTGCACACTTTGTTTGCTTTTTTGTTTCGTCTTCAGAAGAAATAATGTCAATCATCACATACTATGTGGATGGAGAACATATTTGTTTTTGTTCCAAGCCAACTGGCTTCCGGGTAGCTGAGTTGCATGGCGCTATGGCGTGGCCACGCACATTACTCAGTGGACGCGTCTTAAAGGGGCAGTACATTAAAAGTGTAATATTAATATATAAAAAAAATTCCAAAAATTCCTGGATCCAGATCATAACCCAGATCACCACCAAAATCTAACCATCTGTTTTCCATGCCATTACACACCTTTCATTAAAATTTCATCAAAATCCATTCATAACTTTTGAACAAATGTTGCTAAAAGACAGAAAATCAAACCAACCGACAAACAAAAACATTACCTTCTCCCTTGGCAGAGGTAACAATTTAAATAGCTCAACACAACTATTATTATTATTATTATTATTATTATAGAATAGGCTTTATTGTCATTGTACAGTTGTACAGTACAACAAAAGTGTGGGTGCTCCATCAGGCTACTGTGCAATAAAGTAAGAGAGAAGGATGAGATAAAACACAGTTATAGAACACATGATTAAACCAACTATTGAAAATAAAAATAAAAATGGACAAGGATTATGGAAATATATACAGGTATGGTAGTGGCTTCATGGGTGGAACTACTGTAAGTACATAAGAGTGAGGGGTGCAGAACACACAACTGAACACAAGACTGAATATGAATAAAATGGCCCAAGGATTATGGAAAATATACTGTACATATTAGTGCTTTCACAGATGGGTCAATATAAATGAAAATCCGGAGTGCAAAGACAGGTGTGTTATTGTAATAATTAAAAAGGATCTCAGTTCTGTGCATGTGAGCATCAGATCGAGGGAGGGGGTGGGGCCTCTAACTGTTTGCAGTTTGTATGGCCCAGGGGAAGAAACCATTTCAGTCTGGAGGTGTGGGACCTGATTGAGCTGAACCGTCGTCCAGAGGGAAGCAGGTCGAACAGGTGGTGGGCGGGATGTGAGGGGTCTCCTGTGATGGCCTTGATCTTTCTGGGACAGGAGGATCTGGAGATGTTCTCCGGGGAGGGCAGAGGGCCACTGATGATTTTTTGGGGTGGATTTGAGGACCCTCTGCACAGCCTTCCTGTTCTCAGCCGTGGAGCCGGCGTACCCCACACCCAGGCAGTAGGTGACCACGCTCTCCACTGGGCAATGATAGAAGGCCAGCAGCAGCTTCTGATCCAGGCTGTTCTTCCTCAGGACACGGAGGAAGTGCAGCCGCTGCTGGGCTTTCGTCGCAAGGGCCTTGGTGTTGACAGTCCTGGAGAGATTAGAGGAGATGTGAGTGCCCAGGAACCTGACGGTGGGGGCGTTTTCCACACGCTCACCATTTATGAGGGGTGGTGGTGCTGTCTTTTCTTTCGTAAGTCCACTATGAGTTCTTTGGGTTTTTAGACATTCAGTTTCAGTTTGTTTGTTTGGCACCACATCAGCAGATTCTCTACCTCCACCCTGTATGCCTATTCATCGTCAGTAGTGATGAGCCCAACCAGTTCGATATTATTATTATTATTATTATTATTATTATTATTATTATTATTATTATTATTATTATTATTCAAATTAAACACAAAATGCCAATTTTAATCACTACTGCAGTCTCAAAATTATTCAACTTCTCCATGACAAGCATCTTTAGAGTTTAGTAGAGCACCCTTTTGCTGTTATGACCCACAGACACCAGCTTCTGGCAGCTTTCTGAGGAATCGTAACCCATTCCTCATGGTCAAAGGCCTCCAGTTCACTAGTATTCATGGGTTTACATGCTTCAGCCGCCTTTTTCAAATCTCACCAGAGATTTTTAATAGGGTTCTGGTCAGGTGACTATGATGGCCACTCTAGTATCTCCAGGACTTCTGAAAACAAACCTTGGTTAACTTTGAGGTAGGTTTGGTATCACTGCCCTGTTGGAAGGTCCAGGGACGCCTAGGCTTCAGCTTCGTCCCCAGACGGCATGACATTTTCTCTAAGGATTTGCTGATGACCTGTAACGGTACTATGTGTACTGTTGTACTGCTAGCTGTGTGCATAGTGTGAAGTCTGTCATGGGTGGCTCTCGCGAGCCACCATAAGACGCCACACAGTCGCCAGTGAGTTCAGTGAGTTTTATTTACGGTGAAAATAATAACGATACACAGGCTGCTAAGGCAAAGACTCACAGAGATCAATTCACACCGGGAGGAATAAGGCTAATACAGCACACTTACTAGTTCCGGGGAACGACGGTCAAACCAAAAGCAGGCATGGTATGAATTAGTCCAGGCATCCGTAGCATGACGGAGAGTGAACTGGGAAAGTGAACAGACACTGCTGCGAGACGCGATCGCCAGCGTGAGTTAAAATAGCCTGAGCGCTAACGACCACAAATGCAGCACAGCTGTTGAGGTTTTGACGGCTGGGCGGAAGCCTCCCCGAGCACTATCACAATAAGAGCTCGGAGAGCTAGAATCATAACGCAGCTGTCAAACCCTGACAAGAATAACCCGAGCACCAAGGCATTGTAGGATGAAGAGCCTATAAAATTATTTGTCATAAGGTACAGGAATTATTTATTTTATTTAATAGTGGGTGTGAAAGGGGGCGGAGTTGAACCATCACTTCTACACCCGCTAAATTAAATAAAAGCACTCGTAAAAGGGGCACCAGTCCTAACGGACAATAAGATTAACTTTAATTTTAATTAATTTTGTACCTTAAATTACTTAATGAATCAGTCTCAAAGTTTCAGTGAGTTTTTGTCCTGCCGTGATTAGGAAACCTGTATATGCGAAAGGAAAACGCTTCAACTGCTCTTATTCACTCGTTTATTAAAATCATTCAGGTTACATGGCATGGCGTTCAAATGATGAATAAACAGATTCAGATGATGACAGCGTAAAATATCACATCAACTGATATTGAGTTCCTGAACATAAAATCCAGCATTACACCTCTGCAGAACCAAGGAGAAACTAGACTTATGTTTCAACGGTAAGTGAGGCTGGAATGTTTTAACAAAACAACGCAATTTTATGGGGAAAATTCATAAGCTAATTATCTAAAAATGACTCCTGAATTAATCTACAAAATTTTAAGGGCAGTTACTTAAAATGACTAAGAGTTTTTGCTTCAGTTTACAGCTCTATCCTGCGGCTGAGAGACTAACTGAGCCCTGAAATACGGGCCATATTCAATTGTAATTTAATTGTTAGGACATCACGTTTTAACCCAGGAAATAGGAGAAATAAGAGTCTCACTCACACACGGCCGTTGGTCCAAGTTCCGCGGGTCGGTACCGCTGGGTTTTGAAGTTAGGACGTCGGAGGAAGCTGCTGCAAGATGCCTCCTCACAGCCTTGGAGGTGATAACTCAGCTGGTGGCTCTCCAGACAATGGCAGCAGTGGGTGGTCTGTCACAGAGCGGCGTGAAAAGTCCTTTGGAAAAGAATCCAAATTTGGGGTCTCTTGTAGCAGGATAGACCAAAGAAACTGAAGGAAAATCTTCTCAGCCTCTTCACTTTAAACTAGGCAAATTAAAGGTCCACTTTAATGGCGTGAAAAGTCATTAAAAAAAAAGTGTTAGAAAAACATTTACTAGGATAAGAATGGCTTCTGAGGTGAAAGAAAAAGTTTGAGAATTTGATTCTCTAAAAAGGGACAAGCTCTAAAGAAAAATGGTTTCTCCTCAGTTTCCAGAATATAAGAAAAGATTTGACAAACACACAGAATAAAATAAAACTTCACAGGGCCTTGAAACGGTGGAATAAAATCTTCTTCTGAGATCTAGATTACTATTCTGCTTCTTTAATCTGAATTTAGTTCCTAATCTTTCTCAAAATCTCTTTCTTCTTTCTGTGTTTCTAATTCTTAATTCTATTTCTAGCTAATCTTCCTGCCTGTTGTCTGATCTCTGACTTTTTTTTAAACTCTTAACTGTGCTGTGACTCAACTGTTAACCCTGTTTTCCCTGTGTACTCAAATCTAACTTCTGTCTTTTAAAGTTACCTCGCCGGGTCGTAAAACTGATGAGGTCAGTCGTCAAACGACCAATCTACTCTTTCAGAATCAGTTTGAAATGGCTGTTATCCAATGTGAAAACATTTCTTTGTTTGAGAGCAGCCAACCAAATGGAGACACCATCCCATGAATTTTCAGAGGGAAAAATCAACAGTCAGTTCTTATAAGATAAATGCTCAATATAAAATCTAACTAAATTAAATGACTTGGCTAATATATGGTGATCATGCATTTATACCATTACTCCAATAACACTCATGAGTATAACATTTCTTATACATAATTATAATACATGCATTCACATTTAGATCAAGATTAGAACAGCAGAACATGCAGCAAACCATGGTTGGTGATAAGGGGGATGATTTTCAGTGTCCTTAGGATCCAGGATAAGCTGAAAGAAACTTAATATTTAGAACAAATTAAAAGTCATCCTACGTACTGAAAACACATTCCGTAGGTATCCGCTAGGAGGTACTGTTGAGCTGTAGATGATTTCCTTAGTATCTGGCGAAGGCCTGGACAGCATAGGCTATAAAACCGTCAGATTAAGTGGTTTATGACTCTTTTAAAAACATTGGTTTCCTGTGAAAAGGTACGTTATCAAATGCAGTGTTCATGTTGAGAGGTCTGGTCTCCTGAGTTTTATGTTCCTTTGAGCCTTTAAAAGCAAACTCTGATCCTTACAATCTCTGCAAGCAGCAATTGTTTACATTGGGGTCCTGGGAAAGCAAGCATCTTTGGTCAGGTCTGGAAGAAGCCTGCATGAGTCAGCAAAAAGCCAGTGATATTCCTGAGAAGGCAGAAAGGTGATATTCCTGTGTAATGAATAAATTGAAATTCCTGTAAACTGGAGAGAAGTGATCTTGTCTTGGTTTTGAGGAGGACGATGATGCTACAGCATAGTGCTTGGGTCATGACAGTAGGCCCCCCTCCCATGACAGGCTCCGAACGTCTAGTAACACCTAACCCCACCCCCCTCCCCCCTCAACCACAGGGTGAGCGGGTTGAGGAACGGGCAAGGAGGGAACCAAACAAAACCTAACAAGACCTAAAACAGAAAGAGAAAGAATACATCACCCGACATATCCAATCAATTTCCCCCAGAACAATGATGAGAAAAAACAAACTCCAGAAAAAAACAAAACAAAACAAAACAAGACATGACTACAAGGAAAAAAAACAAAACAAACAATCATAAACAGCAAACAACACCTGACCCTGAAAGTTTTCCCACCGAGACCACAGACAACTCGTCTAACTCCAGTGTACATAACCTAGCCAAAGAAATACACCCAAACATACGATAACTATAGAAACAAAACAAGAAATAAATGCAAACACATGACTCTGGAAAAAAGGAAAGAAATACATGACCATAACTACGGAAACAAAAGAAATAAATGCAAACATAACTATGGAAGAAAGGAAAGAAATACATAACTGTAACTATGGAAACAAACACATGACTATGGAAAAAAAAAAGAAAGAAATACATGACTAACTATGGAAACAAGAAATACGTGCTAAACACGGTGACTATGAAAAAACAAAAAAAAACACAAACGAAGCCAGAAATATATGCAAACACTCGGTAACTCTGGACAAAACCCCCATACTACAGCCGCTCAAGGAAAGAGGGGAGGACAAAACAACAAAGACAAAACTTGACCATAGCCCTTCAAAAAGAAGAGGGGAGGACAGAACAAAAAACAAAACCAGACTATGGATTGCAAAACACGCATGAGGCAATGTAGATTGCTTTACCTGACTTAACTAGACTATGGATTACAAAACACATGAGGCAAACTAGATTGCTTTACATGACTTTGACAAAAACCTGACATCGTATGGGCCAAAACAAAAGATGATCGGAGGAGATCCAACGCCCCCCAGGCAGAGCTCCGGCGACCTCCCTGCCTCCGATGGCCCACGGATAGTCCCACAAAACAGTACATGATCAGGCGGCCTGCCCCAGTCCCAGGCCCCCAGAAACAAGTCCTCTGGTGGCCGAACCAGGCCACCCAGTAGCAGACACAGTTTATCAGGTGACCAACCCAAGACGCCGAACGCACAAAGCAGTTCCTCGGGTGGCCGACCCGCATCCCACAACCACCAGGACCGTGGAGGGATAGCATGCAGCCGCCTGCCTATTAAAGACCAGACATGAGGGCGTCAGTCTGCCAGACAAAACCCTCCAACGGCCCCCAGCTGTTGGCTCCTGAGAGGGGAACAATCACGAAATTGGCCCCCCTCGAATCCTGATTGGGTTGCAGCCACATCTGCTCTGGGCCCCCACTGGACCTCGTCGGACCACGACTGGGTCAGGACGGACCCCGATTGGGTCACCGCTGCACCCACGTTGGACCCCGACTGGGTCACCTCAGCCCATGCGTCGGACCCCGACTGGGTCAGGACGGACCCCGACTGGGTCACTGCTGCCCACGCGTCGGACCCCGACTGGGTCACCTCGGCCCACGTGTTGGACCCCGACTGGGTCAGGATGGACCCCGATTGGGTCACCGCTGCACCCACATTGGACCCCGACTGGGTCACCTCGGCCCACGCGTCGGACCCCGACTGGGTCACCGCTGCACCCGCGTCGGACCCCGACTGGGTCACGTCGGCCCACGCGTCGGATCCCGACTGGGTCACCTTGGCCCACGCGTCGGACCCCGACTGGGTCAGGACGGACCCCGATTGGGTCACCGCTGCACCCACATTGGACCCCGACTGGATCACCTCGGCCCACGCGTCGGACCCCGACTGGGTCGGAACTGCACCGACGACGACCTCCATCCCCGAACCTGGAACCCCCAGTCCCGTGACCTTGACAGACTCCAGACCGGTAACGCTGTGGAAGGGCTCAGAGAACAGGAGAGGATCGGGATCAGTTCCACCGGCAGCGCCAGAGCCCAGCGAGACAAGCTCGGGTGCAGCAGACGGCTGCCCCTCGCTCGCCTCCCCATGAGTCAGGCAAAAATGCTCTAACACACCACAAAGGTAAACAAAGAAGAGCCCTTGCCTGCACTCGGGCTCTGGAGCCGTCCAGGACTTCGTCGATCCGGGTTCAGTTAGACGCTCGTCGTCGGGCTCCCACTCGGCTGCGTCGAGTGCCACAGCCGGCCTGATGATTTCTGCAGCTGGATTCCCTCGTGTCGCTGTCCACACCGATAACCCGCACGGTGTGGAGACGGGGGACCCTCGACCTGCTGACTCGGGCTGCATCTCTGAGGAACCCTGGGGACGCTTACTCGTCGGCTCTGGCTCCTCACCGCAGTCCGTTATCCTCCTCTGTCCAACACAAGGCTGCAGGGCCGGGATATCTCCCAGAGCCGCAGGCCTCCCCCCCGTCCAACGGCGTGGAACTGACCCCGAGGACCGCTCAGCAGGAGGAAACACAGAGGCAGCAGGTTCAGTATAATTAGCTACAGCTGGAGAAGGAAACTCGGGGAGCTGCGAACCCCGAGCTTCACCCCCAGGAGTCAGACAAGACAGATCACTATGATTAATAGTAAAGTGAAATTGAACTTGCCTGTCTCCCGAAGGGAAGATGGTGCCAGCTGTAGAGGACGTTGCTCCTTCCCTCGCTCGCTGGATGATAACACAGGACCCATGGACGGAGCTCACTGGCGCAGGACTCAGATCACTCTCAGCAGCTGACTGATTGAGTGGGTCACTCCGGTGACCCGGAACTGGATCCGGAACAGGAGCTTGCTGAAGACGTACTTGACCTCAGCGTCGGCGCTTCCACCGGCCTCCCGGTGGTGCGAACTCCAGGACTGGATCAGGATCCGTAGGCCATGGGCAGGAGTGCCTCTTCTCCTGCTTTACGTTGCGTTCCTCCTCCAGCATCAAGAATATCTCACGTTGCGCGACGATATCCTCCCTTCTCGCGTCGACTTCCGGGTGGTCGGCCCAGCGGGGAGAGAGATGACGAAGAACGTCTTCAGCAGCGTCTAGGTACCAGTGTATGCCGTGATGGTAGTCCAACAGGGAAGCGGAGATGAGCAACTCATCCATGACTTCCAGAATTCCTGTCAGCTCGTGGCTCGGACTCCAAGCGCAGCCCCTCCGCGACGGCATTCCTCACACACACACAGTACCCAGACGGAAACAGCAACTGTCCAAAAAACTCGAACTCACTGGTGAATTGCATCTCGGGTTGGCGTCACCGTAAGCGCCGTTTTTGCAGCAGTGTACTGTCATGGGTGGCTCTCGCGAGCCACCATAAGACGCCACACAGTCGCCAGTGAGTTCAGTGAGTTTTATTTAAGGTGAAAATAATAACGATACACAGGCTGCTAAGGCAGAGACTCACAGAGATCAATTCACACCGGGAGGAATAAGGCTAATACAGCACACTTACTAGTTCCGGGGAACGACGGTCAAACCAAAAGCAGGCGTGGTATGAATTAGTCCAGGCATCCGTAGCATGACGGAGAGTGAACTGGGAAAGTGAACAGACACTGCTGCGAGATGCGATTGCCAGCGTGGGTTAAAATAGCCTGACCGCTAACGACCACAAATGCAGCACAGCTGTTGAGGGTTTGACAGCTGGGCGGAAGCCTCCCCGAGCACTATCACAATAAGAGCTCGGAGAGCTAGAATCATAACGCCGCTGTCAAACCCTGACAAGAATAACCCGAGCACCAAGGCATAGTGCTCGGGTCATGACAAAGTCTGCATCAATGGGTCCCTCTGTGCATGTGTTTGTGTTTGATTGTGTGTATGAGCTATGTGACAGCTGGCTAGCCAGATGGTAATATCATGTTTTATTGAATGTCATTAACGAACTGGAGGCCAATGGGCAAAGGATGAATAATTTTGAATAATTTTGAAAATGCATTACACTGAGAAAGCTCAATCACCTCTAAGCTTGTATTGTGCCTTTGGGACAAGAAGAAGCATCTGGTCTGCTGACCTGAAAGAATGTGAGGGAATGTATGAGGGGGGGCTGAAAAGTTCATAGGCTGACAAAGAAAGAGTTATGCTTGAAGGTGCTTAGCCAGTGGTATTTATGCTTCAGTAGCCGAGGAACAAGAGGGCAGAGCAGAGCTGAGAATGACACAACTGTCAAGAATACGGGTACAAAAAAAACAAAAAAAAAAACATCTCACTCTATAAAAGCAAGAAATCTGTATGTGTCTGTGTGTGTCTGTCACGTTCATAGGACATCAGCAACTCACCTATCCCTCAACCAGTGATCTCGAAGAAGAAGAAGAAGAAGAAGAAGAAGAAGAAGAAGAAGAAGAAGAAGAAGAAGAAGAAGAAGAAGAAGAAGAGGAGGAGGAGGAGGAGGAGGAGGAGGAAGAAGAAGAAGAAGAAGAAGAAGAAGAAGAAGAAGAAGAAGAAGAAGAAGAAGAAGAAGAAGAAGAAGAAGAAGAAGAAGAAGAAGAAGAAGAAGAAGAACCATGCACAGCAATAGAATGATGATAACTGCTGCGCATCAGAAAAGATGCCATGATGATCAGACACCTGAGGTTCCAGCAGTACATTGCACCCCTCTGAGACAGGAGGACACCCTTCACCAGCATAGGTAGGGTACAACAGACTTTGAAGCACATTTCTAGGACATCATAGGACAGCCTATGATCTCTGCCTCATCATCATAGCGCGCCCTATGAACTCAGGCATCATAGGACGACTTGCCATTCCTACATGACGGCAAATGTGTAACCTTGACAAATGCCAATCTACACTACAAATGTGTAAAATGCCAAGCAAACCGTTGATTTTCTCCGGGTGCTCCAGTTTCTGGGTTTCTACGGGCATGCACGGGTCTGCCTGACATCCTATGATGTTCCTATGATGTCGGTGTTCATAGGACAGTTTACTGGATGTCAACATGACGTCACAAAAATGGAACTCTATAACGTCAGATAAACCATGAACCATAAGGCTGCTGTTCCTATGATCTCAGGAGGATGTCTATATGACATCATATAGAGCGCAGGCTACAATAGGACACACTACTTTAAACCACACCCATTCGAAGCAGTACATCATGTCTGTGTGTCACGATCATAGCACATCACAGGATGGCCTATGGTGACTGCATGATGTCCTATGATGATCCTAACATATGCAACATAGGACTCCCGATGCCGTCATATAGACAATACGACTGGCTACCTATGATGTAGGCATGATGTCCTATGATACCTGTCTTGATGTATTTATGATGTCACATGGACCATCACTCATGATGCCTGCCTTCATGTCTTTATGTCATATAGACCATCACTCACCAAATAAGAGATACTCATCACCCGATTACCAATAGGACACAACATTTTATACCAAATGGGAGTTGCCAGAAACAGGAAAGAAGACAAAATCATCACCCAATTAAGAATAGGACACACTATTTTAAACCAGGATCAAATGCAGGCATCACAGGACTCGCTATGTCTTCATCACAGATCATAGGACATCTTCAAATATCAAATGTAGGCAGGACTCACAAAAAAAAAAAAAAAAAAAAAAACATTTGGTCAATTTTGACCACTGCATCATGGCCATCCTATGAACTTTTTGTACAGGTGGGGAAGCTCTGACAGGTACAGTGGAGCTTGACCATTAAAAAAAGACTTTAAACAAATGAAATACTGTCAGTGAATGGGGAACAAGTGATGGGAAACTGAAATTGGGAGTCATGTGCTCTTGCTTTCTTATACCATTTAAAAATCAAGCAATCAATCAATCAACTTTATTTATAAAGCACTTTAAAAGCAACACTCGCTACACAAAGTGCTGTACAGCAAGAGAACATAAAAGCAGGGCACTAACACAAAGGGCGTTAACACAAGAACCACAGTAAAAAAATAAAATAAAATCATAAATAAAATAAAAAGTAAGATAAATAAAAATCTATTTCATTCAATAAGATCAATGTCTCATACTGGGTCGAAGGCCAGGGAGTAAAAATGTGTTTTAAGACATGTTTTAAAAATGGACAGTGAAGGTGCTTGTCTAATGTCCAGGGGTAAATCATTCCATAACCTGGGGGCCATGATCAAAAAGGCTCTGTCCCCTCTTAGCTTGCGCCTCGCCTTTGGCACCTCCAAAAGCAGCTGTTCAGCTGACCTAAGGGACCGGGTGGAAGCGTAGGGATGCAGAAGCTCAGAGAGGTAAGGTGGAGCAAGACCATTCAAGGATTTAAAAACAAATAAAAGAATTTTAAAATGAACTCTAAAATACAACGGCAGCCAGTAGAGTGAAGCTAAGATGGGTGTGATGTGATCTTTTCCACGTGTACCTGTTAAAAGACGAGCAGCAGTGTTTTGAACCAGCTGCAGACGGGAAAGATATGACTGGCTGGCACTGGCGTAAAGTGCGTTACAGTAATCCAGCCAAGATGGAATAAAAGCATGGATTATTGTTTCCAAGTGTGGTCTAGAGAGAATGGGATTTACTTTTGCTAAACGCCTTAGATGAAAGAAGCTGGATTTTACCACAGAACGAATCTGCGTGTCTAATTTAAAATCATTGTCCAGGATAAAACCAAGGTTCTTAGCTGTGGATTTAACATAAGGAGTAAGGGGGCCCAAGTATACAGGAAGGGACTCACGGGGGCGACTGTGAATCCCTGTGAGGCCCAGAAATATTTGGACAGTGACACAATCTTCATGATTTGGGCTCTGCATGCCACCACATTGGATTTGAAATGAAACAACTACAACAGAGTTGAAGTGCAGACTTTAAGGTTTAATTCAAAGGGTTGAACAAAAATATATGATTAAACATGTAGGAATTGTAGCTATTTTTATACAAACGCACCTCATTTCAGGGGCTCAAAAGTAATTGGACAAATAAACATAACCCTAAGTAAAATGTTACTTTTCAATATTTTGTTGTGAATCCTTTGCAGGCAATGACTGCCTGAAGTCTGGAACCCATGGACATCATCAAACGCTGGGTTTCCTCCTTTGTGATGCTTTGCCAGGACTTTACTGCAGCTGTCTTCAGTTGTTGCTTGTTTGTGAGTCTTTCTGCCTTAAGTTTTGTCTTGAGCAAGTGAAATGCATGCTCGATTGGGTTGAGATCTGGTGATTGACTCAGCCATTGCAGAATATTCCACTTCTTTGCTTTAAAAAACTCCTGGGTTGTTTTTGCAGTATGTTTTGGATCATTGTCCATCTGTACTGTGAAGCGCCGTCCAATCAACTTTGCTGCATTTGGCTGAATCTGAGCAGAAAGTATATCCCTATACACTTCAGAATTCATCCGGCTGCTTCTGTCTTTTGTCACATCATCAATAAACACAAGTGACCCAGTGCCATTGGAAGCCATGCATGCCCATGCCATCACACTGCCTCCACCATGTTTTACAGAAGATGTGGTGTGCTTTGGATCATGAGTTGATCCAATTTTTCTCCACACTTTCTTCTTCCCATCATTCTGGTACAGGTTGATCTTAGTCTCATCTGTCCAAAGAATGCTGTTCCAGAACTGGGCTGGCTTCTTCAGGTGTTTTTTGGCAAAGTCAATTCTGGCCTTTCTATTTTTGAGGCTGATTAATGGCTTGCACCTGGTGGTGAATCCTTTGTATTTACTCTCATGAAGTCTTCTCTTTATGGTAGACTTAGATACTGATACACCTACTTCCTGGAGAGTGCTCTTCACTTGAACGGATGTTGTGAAGGGGTTGTTCTTCACCATAGAAAGGATTCTGCGATCATCCACCACTGTTGTCTTCCATGGACGTTCAGGCCTTTTTGAGTTCCCAAGCTCACCAGTGCACTCTTTTTTTCTCAGAATGTACCAGACTGTTGATTTAGCCACTCCTAACATTTCTGCTATCTCTCTGATGGATTTCTTCTTTTTTTTTTCAGCCTCAGGATGGTCTGTTTCATCTCCATTGAGAGCTCCTTTGACCCCATGTTGTGTGTTCACAGCAACAGCTTCCAAATGCAAACGCCATACCTGGAATCAACTCCAGACCTTTTAACTGCTTAATTGATAACAGGTTAATGAGGGAAGAGCCCATGCAGCCTTGTTATTTTATTTTATTTTTTTTTTTTGCAGCCTTCTGAGTCAATTGTCCAATTGCTTTTGGTCCCTTGAAAAAGAGGCGGCTACATGTTAAAGAGCTGTAATTCCTAAATCCTTGCTCCAATTTGGATGTGAATACTCTCAAATTACAGCTGAGAGTCTGCACTTTAAGCCCATATTGATTATATAATTGTATCCTGAATACATTTTCCTCAACAGCTAAAATAACAAAACTTGTGTCACTGTCCAAATATTTTGGGGCCTAACTGTAAATCTGACAGTCATCAGCGTACAGGTGGAAAAAGATACCATGCTTTTTAAAAATGGAACCCAGTGGAAGTATGTACAGAGAAAAAAGCAGGGGCCCTAGAATTGACCCCTGTGGGACCCCATAAGGCAGAGGAGCATTCAAACCCAGATATGCTAACTTTAAAAGTCCTGTCTGACAGATAGGATCAAAACCAGTTGAGAGCAGTGCCACAAATGCCCACTAGGTGCTTCAAACGGGAAATTAAAACATGATGGTCCACTGTGTCAAAGGCAGCAGTTAAATCAAGCAGCACAAGAACAGCATATTCACCTGAATCACATGCTAAGACAATATCGTTAAAAACTCTTAACAAGGCTGTCTCTGTGCTATAAAGAGCTTTGAAACCAGACTGAAAAATCTCCAAAATACTGTGTTCATCCAGAAAACATTTCAGCTGCATATAGACAATTTTCTCTAAAATTTTTGAGAGAAATGTCAGCTTGGAAATAGGCCTAAAATTTGCCAACATGGTATGATCGAGACCAGGTTTCTTAATCAAGGGCTGTACTACTGCATGTTTAAAATTTGCAGGAACCACACCAGATGACAGGCTGCTGTTCAAGATGGTGAGAACTGACTGGCCTATACTGGGAAGCACCTATTTAAAAAGGCTAGAAGGGACAGCATTGCAGGGAGACCCTGAGGGCTTAATGTGGCCAACCACATCCTCTAAAAATGACAGAGTCACAGGTTCAAACTGATCAAAAACAGCAGAACAAGGGACAGAGACAGAGGGATCAGAGGCAGGAGGTGAGATGAGAGCCCTGGTGGTGGCCACCTTATCAATAAAACAGTTCATAAAATCATTGCGTAACTCAGAGGAGGCTCCAGTCAGTCAGTCTGTGGGGAATTAAGAACAGAGTCAATAGTGTTAAATAAAACACGTCGATTATGACAATGAGATAAAACAATGTTCGCAAAATATTTGCTTTTTTCCTGCTTGACAGTGTTTTGATACTGACGCCAGCAGTCTTTTAAAATCTGCAGTGACACCTGCAGTTTGTCCTTCTTCCATCTGCATTCAGCTCTGCACCACTCCTGTCTGACTGCACCAGTTCTGTCATTGAACCACGGCTCAGGTTTGGATCGAGGCTGCTTGGTTTTCAGTGGAGCCACAGAGTCCAAGATGGTTTGACAGGAGGAGTGAATCCAGGAGCTGAGTTCCTCCACAGATGAGATGGAACCAGGAGGGACACAGAGCTGGTCAAAGGCAGTGAAGAACCGACCGGCAGTGAAGGGTTAAAAACCCGGCAGAGCTGAGCAGCAGCGCGAGTTTTAGCTGCAGCGCGTGACAGATCAGCCTCAAATAATACAGGCAGATGGTCGGACAACACAGCGTCACTGATTTCTAAGCCATACGAGAGGACAAGATCTAACGTGTTTCCGTGCTCGTGAGTAGCGCTACCAGTCACGGACTGCACCAGATTTAGAGAATCAATGAGATTTAAAAAGTCTTTCACCAGTGGCTTATCAGTACAACACACATGTATGTTAAAATCTCCAACGATAAGAACATGATCATAATTTGTAACAATATCAGCCAAGAAAATGGCAAAGTCATTTAAAAAGTCCTTATTATATTTGGGTGGTCTGTATACGGCAGCACACAGTACAGGGTTTATTCGACCCACCTCAAAGAAAGTCAGTTCAAAGCTGGAGAATGGAGAAGGTAAAAAGCGCTGCTTACATTTATAGTCATTTTTGTTAACAGTTGCCGTTCCTCCTCCTCGTCCTGTTGTCCGCGGGGAATTAAAATAACAATAACCTGGGGGTAAAACTTCAGACAGAGCAGAAAGTTCACCCACAGTCTGCCAGGTCTCCGCAACGAAAAAGAAATCCAGTTCCCGGGAGCTGATGAAATCCTTCCGGATGTAAGTTTTATTTGCCAGCGATCTGGCATTTACCAGGCCAATCCGCGCTGGAGCTGCAGCTGGAGCTGCAGCTGGAGCTGGAGCCTGGGCCTCAGCAGAACAGGAAATGTGCCGCAGCGGTCTCAGGTGCCAGGGATTTACCCCACGCTGGTGGGGCCTGGGAGAGAGTAGCAGTGCCAGGGCCGGAACACCTCACCAAGACCAGTCACGGGGACCAGGCAGGCATCAGCAGGATCCAGGGAACATAATCCGCCAAGAGTCCAGGGAACAGAGAAGAAATGTGCCAGGCGGGCCTTCAGTTTCACCAGCCGACCGCTACGTTTCCCACGGTGATGGTGAGGCCTCTTCCTCCGCCTCCACTCAAAGACAGGGACTAAGGCCCGATAAAGGTAAGGCGGGATATCTGACAAGAGCGGAGGCTTCTGTCCACCATAATCAGACGAAATAAGATCCTCGGCAGAAAGTGACATGTTTTCTAGACCCAGGGGACAGAAGACAAACTCGGAGAGATATAGTTAACCTTTTATTGCCCAGTGAGTTGTGTATGAGTGTGTGTACGTGTAGTGTGAGGTGTAATGCAGGAGTCTTGCTGGAGCTGAGCAGGTCTTTGCTTCGCCTGGCAACCCTAGAAACACAAAGCAGAGGTGTTAGCGCTGCACTAGTATGGAGAATGTAACAAGAGGCTGCTGCTTACTTTGCAGGTGGAGATGCAGAGCTTCAGCTTGCCTTGCTGCCGGCTGCCAGGGGGTGAGTGTCCTGCTCGGTGTCGTGAAGCGGGGAGGTGACTCTGACACCGGGGAGATGCTGAGCTGCCGCCGGGGAGAGAGGGTCCACCGCCTGGGGGGTCCACCTGTGCACAGGGGAGAAAAGCTTGACAAGGTAAGGGTGAGGAGCGCTTACGTGCGTAGACGTGTTGCTCTTCCTTGGATGTAGATTCAGGATGAGACTGAGGACCGTGCTGAGTCGCAGACAGGGTTGGCTCTTAAAGGCCACTGACGATCAGCAACAGGTGTGTGCACAGCTGAAACAGGTGAAGGCCCTACGGACGCCATGACAGTACTCCCCCCTCTAGAGGTGCCTCCTGGCACCTGTCCTATCCTACCTGGGTGCGTCCGATGAAAGTCGCGGATGAGTTGTTTATCCAGGATCAGCGACAGACGCGCCCAGGATCTATCTTCGGGGCTGAAACCCTCCCAATCCACCAAGTACTGTAGACCCCGACCCCGCCGATGGACATCCAAGATGGCAGTGACTCCCCACACCGGGTGGCCATCGATCATCCTCGGGGGGGGAGCCACAGGGGGCAGCCAGATGGGGCTGGAAATGAAGGGCTTGACCTGAGAAACATGAAAGGTGGGACAGATACGGAGGGAGGGGGGGAGCGCTAGGCAGACAGCAGCAGGGTTGATAATACGATCGATGGTGTACGGCCCGATGAAACGCTTGGACAGTTTGGATTTCTCAGCCTTCAGATTGATATTACAAGTAGAGAGCCATACCTGCTGACCCACCTCGTACCTGGGGGCCGGTCTCCTGTAACAATTGGCAGTCTTCATATTGCTCTCCATGGTCCAGAGGAGGACTCAGCAGGTGGTGGTCCAGAGCCGGCGGCAGCGCCTGACATGAGCAAGGACAGAAGGCACAGCCACCTCCTTCTCCTTTTCCGGGAACGGGGGTGGGGGGTGTCATACCCCAAAGACGCCCTGAAGGGGGACATCCCGATCACCAATGAGACCGTGCAATTGTGGGCATATTCAATCCAGGGCAGGTGGTTACTCCACGAAGAGGGACAGGATGCAATGACGCATCGCAGGGCGGCCTCCAGCTCCTAGTTCGTTCGCTCACACTGTCAATTACTCTGTGGGTGGTAACCGGAGGATATGCTCACCATCGTTCCCAACGACTGGCAGAACACCCTCCACACCTGAGAGACAAACTGTGGCCCCCGGTCCGAGACGATGTCTGTGGGGATTCCATTGAGGCAGATGACATATTGAACCAGTAAGTCCGCTGTCTCCCGCGCCGTCGGAAACCCCCGGAGAGGAACAAAATGGGCCACCTTGGAGAAGCGATCAACGATGGTTAAGATCGCAGTGCACTGGTTAGATGGTGGCAGGCCTGTCACAAAGTCCAGGGCAATGTGAGACCAGGGGCGACCCGGAACCGGGAGAGGGTGGAGCAGTCCGGCTGGAGGAGAGGAGGAAGACTTCCCGGTGGCGCACTGAGCGCAGGCCCGGATGTAGTCGCCGACATCCTTCTGCAGCCCCGGCCACCAAAACGCTCTTTGGAGGAGCCCAACTGTGCACATGCCAACTTCGAGGCATGAGCCCAGTGGATGACCTCACCCTGGACCGATGTGGGGACAAACAACCATCCCAGGGGGCCGTCTCCTGGATCGGACTCAGCCTCCTGCACCTTCACCACTTTCTCTCGAATGTTCCACAAGAGGGCGCCCACGACGCAGGTTGGGGGAAGAATTGTCTGCTCCTGGTCCACAGAGGTCTCCGCTGAGAACTGCCTGGAGAGGCCGTCCGGCTTGGTGTTCTTCCCTCCAGGGCGGTAGGTGATGGTAAAATTGAACTGACCGAAGAAGAGAGACCAGCGGGCCTGATGTGAATTCAACCACTTCGCTGTCCTCAAGTACTCCAGGTTCTTGTGTGGTCGGTCCAAACCACAAATGGCTGGGCAGCACCCTCCAGCCAATGGCACCACTCTTCCAGCGTGAGCTTCACTGCCAACAGCTCCTTATCACCGATGCAATAATTCTTCTCTGCTGGGGACAGGCGGCACGAAAAGAAGGCACAGGGGTGGATCACCCAGTCCATTGGGGAGTGCTGAGAGAGTACTGCCCCCACCCCAGAGTCCGATGCGTCCACGTCGACCAGACACTGGAGAGCTGGATCCACCTGCGTCAGGACGTGGGATGATGAGAATTCCCTCTTAAGGGTGTTGAATGCTGCCGCGGCCTCCTCCGTCCAGCAGAAAGGGGTCTTCGGGGACATGAGACAGGTCAACGGGTGGGCCACCATGCTGTACTTAGGCATGAAGCGGCGGTAGAAATTGGCAAACCCTAAGAATTGCTGCAATTGCTTCCTGGACGGGGGGGGGGGGCAATCCACCACCGCCTTGACCTTGGCCGGATTGGGGAGAATCTGGTTGTGTGAGATTACAAACCCCAGGAAAGACATCATCTCGGCGTGGAACTCATACTTTTCAGCATTCACCAACAGTTGATTCTCCAGAAGCCGCTGGAGGACCCACCTCACGTGCACCTGGTGCTCCTCAAGCGAATGGGAGAAGATGAGGATGTCATCTAAATAAGCAAAGACGAAGGCACCCAGGAAATCCCGGAGAACGTCGTTGATCAGACACTGGAAGATGGCCGGAGCGTTGGTCAGCCCAAACGGCATTACCAGGTATTCAAAGTGGCTGCTTGGGGTCCGGAAGCCCATCTTCCACTCATCTCCCTCCCTGATCCGCACGAGATGGTATGCGTTGCGAAGATCCAGCTTGGTGAACCACAAGACCCCCTGGAGGGAATCAAAGGCCGCGTCCATGAGGGGCAGAGTATACTTGTCCTTAATTGTAATGTCATTAAGCCCCCTGAAGTCAGTGTAGGGTCCCAGGGAGCCGTCCTTCTTTCCTACGAAGAAGAATCCCACCCCCACCGCTGAAGATGATGGACGGATGATCCCTGAGCTGATTGACTCCTTGATATAAGTGTCCATCGCCTCCCGCTCCGGAGCCGACAGGCTATACAAATGGCTCACCGGAAGCGGGGCACCATCCCGGAGATTAATCGCACAGTCGTAAGGGTGTGGGGGGGGGGGGGAGACAGCGCCCGTGACTTACTAAAAACCCTCCCTAGGTCATGATACTCCACTGGTACCTTGGACAGATCCGGGGGAGGGAACGTGGGCAGGGCCATAGACACAGACGGGGTGCAAGCTGCGGACTGCAGACACGCACTGAGGCAGAACGTACTCCACGAAAAAATGCTCCCTGTCTGCCAGTCAAAGGACGGGCTGTGCAGCCGTAACCAGGGTTAACCCAGGATGATTGGGGAAGTGGACCAAGGCAGCACCAGGAGACGTAGGTCCTCCCGATGATTCCCGGAAACAATCACTGACACCAGCACAGTCTGTTGAGAAATGGCAGTCAGAGGGGCTTTGGATAGGGCAATGAGCTTGAGCGGAGGCTGGAGAGCTTGGCACGGGAGCCCCAACTGGGTTGTCAGGTCTCCTGATATGAAACTCTGCTCAGCCCCCGAGTCAATCAGTGCGTGAGTGGAATGTTCAGTGTGCTTGTAAATGAGGCGAATGGGCACCAGACAGCAGGTGAGGGGCTTAGACTGAGAAGCGTCCATGAGCCCCCCTACTGTGACCCACGGACCTCCTCTTTTAACTGGCTCTTGCAATCAGCCAATTCATGTGAGTTGCTACCGCAGTAATAGCATAATCCTAGCTCCATATGGCGCTGTTTCTCAGCAGGCGGAATCTTTGGGCGCCCTATCACCATATCCTCTTGCCCCGGAAGTTGTTCCGGGGAGGGCAGGGCCAGCTGCGAGGACTGAGGGGCACGAAAGGACTGAGGGGCACGAAAGGACTGAGGGGCACGAAAGGACTGCGCGCCCGAGCAGCTGGAAGCCAGCTGCGAAGACTGAGGGGCACGAAAGGACTGCGCGCCCAAGCAGCTGGAAGCCCTCTGCTCGGTGGCTCGTTCCCTCAGTCTGCTGTCTAAGCTGATGGTAAGTGAAACTAGAAAAGCACTCACAGAGTGCACACCTTCGCTAAGGCTCCTTCCGTTCCATCCAGTAGTTTTTGTGTAATCCTGCTGCACAAATACAAACAAAGGCCTTGGTGGAGGTATGCACTCTCAGATCATCACCAAAATCTAATCATCTGTTCTCCATGCCATTACACACCTTTCCTGAAAATTTCGTGAAAATCCGTTCATAACTTTTTGAGTTATGTTGGTAACAGACAGACAGACAGACAGACAAATGCCAATAAATGCATTACCTCCTTGGCGGAGGTAATTAGCTCATGTAATCTATCAGGCTTATCCCGTGTGGCTAACTCATCCCTCAGGGCAGGGCTTAAGCTACGGATGAATATACTGCTCAATGAAGCATCCTCCCACCCGACCTCAGCGGCTACAACCCCAAAGTCGACCGCATAATCTGCAGCGGATCTACCGCCCTGTCGAAGATTAAGCAACCGGGTGGTTAGCACAGTGTCCCGGTCGGTGTGGTCAAAAACTTCCGTAAATTCAGCTAGGAACTGTTGGTAAGCTAGTGTGGCATAGCTGGGCTCCGCCATAATGGCGTAGGTCCAAGCTAGTGCCCTACCCTCTAGCAAGTTAGCAATGTAGCCAATTCTACTGTGGTCTGTGGGGAAATCCCCCGGAACCCATTGAAAAACCGTCTCGCACTGTAGGATAAACCCCCAGGCCTCCCCGAGCTTCCCACTGAAGCGAGCGGGCGTGGGCACCGGTGTGAGACGGGTCGACGGGGCTTGGCTCGTTTGGCTAGGTGAGGAGCTAGAGGGGCCTGGGGAAGCCCCGGAAACCGGTGGAAAAGCCCGCTGTCCTTCCAGGTGATCCAACCGGTTGTTAATTCTGGGCTAGGATAACATTTTTGCTGGTAAATAACTTGCTCCACTTGAGCGTCTAGGGTGTTAAGACGGCGTGCTAGCACGCTGTCTGCTGGGTCGCTCTGATGGAGCCGTACTGACACGTTTTCTGGACCCAGGGGACAGAAGACAAACTCGGGGAGATATAGTTAACCTTTTATTGCCCAGTGAGTTGTGTATGAGTGCGTGTACGTGTAGTGTGAGGTGTAATGCAGGACTCGTGCTGGAGCTGAGCAGGTCTCTGCTTCGACTGGCAACCCTAGAAACACAAAGCAGAGGTGTTATTGCCGCACCAGTGCGGAGGATGTAACAAGAGACTGCTGCTTACTTTGAAGGTGGAGATACAGAGCTTCTGCTTGCCTTGCTGGCGGCTGCCAGGGGGTGAGCATCCTACTCGGTGTCGTGAAGCAGGGAGGTGACTGACGCCGGGGAGATGCTGAGCTGCCGCCGGGGAGAAAGGGTCAGCCGCCTGGGGGGTCCACCTGTGCACAGGGGAGAAAAGCTTGACAAGGTAAGGGTGAGGAGCGCTTACGTGCGTAGACGTGTTGCTCTTTCTTGGGACGTAGATTCGGGACGAGACTGAGGACGGGCGATGTGCCTTCCTGAGTGTGGCAGACGGCTCCATGCTGAGTTGCAGGCAGGGTTGGCTCTCTTAAAGGCCGCTGACGATCAGCAACAGGTGTGCACACAGCTGAAACAGGTGAAGGCCCTACGGGCGCCATGACAGAAAGTCTAAGATCCAACAATGTTTGGCGGTTGTACACAAGTAAGGACTTGATTTCTTTAATGCCAATGGTTAAAAACTCTGTACTGTCAAACATAGCCCCTCCACACATCCGGCGAGCAGCATTAACTCAAAGGATGCTCCAAAAAGTTAAAGATTTTCCTCACTTGCCAATCCATGCAGATATCTACACCCCACCCACTGCCCGACTTTCATCCAGACGGCCGATTTGGAAAAACCCTCCCCCAGCTGACTTTACCATCCAGACAGCTTGGCAAGAGGAATGGGAGACCAAGGAGGTCCCAAACAAACAGCTGGTGATAAACCCCAACCAACAGGTCCCGGGCACCAACCTCCCAAGGAGACAGTGGTCTACACTCAATCGCTTCAGGACTGGACATGGCCCCTGCTTGGCCAGCTTTCACAGTAGCCCTAGCCCACTGTGCGCATGTGGAGAGGAGCAAACAATGGAACACATCATAGAGGTTTGCCCGCTCCAAAGACTGGAAGGAGGATTACACACCCTCCATACAGCAAACCAGGAGGCAACTGCTTGGCTTAAGGACTTTGCATTCGCTAAATAAATAATAAATGGTTAAAAACAGTAAAAAAAACAAAACAAGCAAAGCTGTCAGAGACAGACGGTTAGTCCCATACGCTGGCGCCATCTTGCCATCATCATGACATTTTGCACCAGCTGTGGGCAAGCAAAGGATGTCTGGCTTATTCCAATAAAAAGCACATCACAGTAATGCAGGCCAGAATTTATGAAAACAATGTTTTGTGGTGACCTACCACAATCTACAGGGTCATTCATCTTCACACTCAGAAGGTCCGGAAGAGGCAGAGGACCATTCACATACAGACAGTGAGCCCCTGGGGGGACAACCAGAACAATGGACTATTGTTTATACATCCCCAGATTAAGGAGAAGATGTCTGGGCGCCAGTTGTTCAGGCTAATCATATGTATTGACTGATATGTTTATCAATATGCTAATGTGCCATGCATTCTCTCTGTTTGTATAACATATTAAAGAGCTGACGATACATGCCTCAGTAGCACGGCGCAACACAGCACACACAGCACAGCACAGTAGACCACTGTAGTGCACAGCGCTACAAGTGTGTCTCATTTTAATGGAGGAAATAACACTCTGCAACCTTCCAGCTTGTTGTACCTCACCTGAATTTATTCCTCCACACTGGTGACCCACGATGTGTCATGGTGCGCCCCTCGGCTGATCTATTCCTCCACACTGGTGACCTGCCGAGAGAGAATGACTGTCTGTTCCCTCTCACTGCGCTGTGGATCCCAGAGGAACAGAGAATGCCTGCAACCTTTTCATCCTCACTGGAGCGCGCTCCCCGGAGTGGGCAGCGCTTGGACCGACACGCACCATGAACAGGTGACACAAGCGAAACAAAGGAAGCAGCCTGAACGGGGACGATCATCAAAGCCCTCTGCGTTGATTTCCACCGAGCTCCCCAAATCTTGACTAAACTCCTGAGAGTGGACCTCCCACACACAGAAGCCCCCACGCACACCGCAGGATTACGAGGACAGCGCAACTGCCAACTTCTGGTCACTGTGCCAAGTGCGCGCCACGCACAGGGACAAAACCGGCTCCACAGACTGATACAGCGTCTTCCGCCGCTGCACGTGCCCGAGAAACATGGCCAATCGCCACCCTCGGAACCTTCAGGGCTGCTCACGCACCTGAAGCAGATGTGCAGCCCGCACACAGGACTTTGTTTGGGTTTCTCAGCCACGGCGCACAAGGGGAATTTAGCTGATTGCTGTTCCCAATGGCTTTTGGGCTGCTTCCGCACCTAAAAGTCAAACTGCCAAGTCCCTCACACAGCTGCAGTTGTTTTACAGCCGCTACGCATCCTCGGGGAATTTGGCCATTCGCTTTCCCCACATCCTCGCTGGACTGAGCCATGAGAGGAGTCAGAGACTCATTTTTTTTTCACAGCCACTGTGGATCACCACCAGGGTAACCAGGAAAGTCCCTCACCATCGCGGATCCACACGCAATTTTTCACAGCCCAGACACCTTTGACGTCCCGGGCCGGCACTCACCTACTCCCATCCCCCTCCCCCTCATCCTCTACAGCACTCTTCCCGCACCTCACTCCCTAAAGCCGGCCAATCGCCATCTGGTTCCATTACGCAAGATGCGCACCGGCCCTGGCGCCCACGATTCACGGCCGTTCAACATGCTGGAACTCGGAGCGGAGCACCCTGTCAAACCGAACAAACCGGCTCAGTTCATGACAGAAGGGGATGGATTTTTGAAAGTAGTCTCAACTGGAAAAATCAGGATTTCACCTCTCCATTTAGATGGGTATCAAATTTACAGCAAGAGCAGCAGTGAGTTTCACAACTAAATTTGTGATATTGGATTTCTCATAGAGGGCGAGAAAGGAAAGGTCCTTGCAGGGGGTTTACTACTGGTGACACTGTATCTGAATAGCATGACTTCTGTCTTATTCTGATTAAAATTTTAAAAATTCAGTGCCGTTCACCTTCTGATGTCACTTAGGCAGTCAAGGCTGCCCGGTGGCGCAGTGGTTAGCACTGCGGCAGCACAGTTTTACCCTCGGCCGGGGGATCGCGGAGATCGTGGTTTTGATCCCTGCCCCCGGCCAACAGTGATCTGTGTGGAGTTTGCATGTTCTCCCCGTGTTTGCGTGGGTTTACCCCGGGATTTCTCAGGTTTCCTCCCACATGTCAAAAACATGCAGGTTAGGGAGTTAAGGGGCGCTTGCGCACGCAGCGACCGGCAGCTGGTAGCTTGTCACCAGACTGCAGAACAAATCTACCTATGGGTACAAAATAAGTCCAAAAAAAAAAAAAAGGAGTGGTTGGACAGAGCACGTACCGATATTCTTCAGTGAAAAATATACTTGACAATTATCTGCATAACAATGAAAGGAAATGTCACACTCAGGGCTTGACATTTACTTTGTTGCTCACCAGCCACTGTGGCCAGAGATTTTCAAAAGTTACTTGTCACTCAGTCTTTTCCATCCATCCATCCATCCATCTTCTACTGCTTTTCCGGAGGTCCGGGTCACGGAGGCAGCAGTTCAAGCAGAGAAGCCCAGACTTCCCTCTCCCCAGCCACCTGCTCCAGCTCTTCAGAGGGGATACCAAGGCATTCCCAGACCAGCTGGGAGACATAGTCTCTCCACCGAGTCCTGGGTCTGCCCCGGGGTTTCCTCCCAGTGGGACGTGCCTGAAACACGTCAAGTGGGAGGTGTCCAGGAGGCATCCTAATCAGATGCCCATACCACCTCAACTGACTCCTTTCAATGTGGAGGAGCAGCGGTTCTACTCTGAGCCTCTCCCGGATGACTGAGCTCCTCAACCTATCTCTGAGGGTGAGTCCAGCAATCCTACGGAGAAAGCTCGTTTCAGCCACTTGTATCCGCAATCTCGTTCTTTCGGTCATTACCCAAAGCTCGTGACCATAGGTGAGAGTAGGAACGTAGATTGACTGATAAATCGACAGCTTTGCCTTAGAACTAAGCTCCCTCTTCACCACAACAGACCGGTACAACGTCCGCATCACTGCAGATGCTGCTCCAATCCGTCTGTCGATCTCTCGCTCCATTCTCCCCTCACTCGTGAACAAGACCCCAAGATACTTAAACTCCTCCACTTGGGGCAGGAGCCTGTCCCCAACCCGGAGAGGACAATCCACCTTTTCCCGGCTGAGGACCATGGACTCGGACTTGGAGGTGCTGATTCTCATCCCAGCCGCTTCACACTCAGCGGCAAACCGTCCCAGCAAGAGCTGTAGGTCATTGCTGGATGAAGCCAACAGGACAACATCATCTGCAAACAACAGAGATGAGATCCTGTGGTCACCAAGCATGACACCCTCCATTCCCTGGCTGCGCCTAGAAATCCTGTCCATAAAAATTATGAACAGGATCGGTGACAAAGGGCAGCCCTGGCGGAGTCCAACTCTTACTGGGAATGACTCCGACCGAGTGTTGGCAATACGAACCAAACTCTCACAACAGTCGTACAGAGACCAAACAGCTCGTAACAACAAGCCCGATACCCCATACTCCCGAAGCACCCCCCACAAAAATCCACGAGGGACGCGGTCAAATGCCTTCTCCAAGTCCACAAAACACATGTAAACTGGTTGGGCAAACTCCCACGAACCCTCGAGAATTCTCGAGAGGGTAAAGAGCTGGTCCGATGTGCCACGGCCAGGACGAAAACCACATTGCTCCTCCTGAATCCGAGGTTCGACCAACGGCCGGACTCTCCTCTCCAGTACCTTGGCATAGACCTTCCCAGGGAGGCTGAGGAGTGTGATCCCTCTAAAGTTGGAGCACACCCTCCGGTCCCCTTTTTTAAAGAGAGGAACCACCACCCCGGTTTGCCATTTCCAAAGGCACTGCCCCCGACCTCCACGCAATGTTGCAGAGGCGTGTCAACCATGACAACCCAACAACATCCAGGGCCTTGAGGTACTCGGGGCGAATCTCGTCCACCCCTGGGGCCCGGCCACCAAGGAGATTTTTAACCACCTTGCCTCAGCCTTTTCATTAGCCAAAATTTTGTGGTTGGAAAATTATGTTTAATATGATCAAATTTGACTATGGCATGCTAAATTTTACTTGATTTAGAACCTTTTTAAATGTAAATGACCCTAATACATACATAAAAATAGGAAGAGAAGTACTGACTGTTTAATTATTTGTTAACAGTGGTAAATGCTGCAAAACAGTCACAAAAAATATTTGCAATATGAGTGTGAAGTACAGGTAGATTTGGAATTCATTCCAATTCTCATTTGTACCTCTACCCCCAAAGGGTAGGGGTCAAAAATTACCCCGATGGATTGGGACGCCCCTTCAGGGCTGCACAACATCATTAGTATATAGTTGCTGATGGATTTAACCGAAATGGAAACTGGCTGATCTTGCCAGAAAAAAGAAGAAAAAGAAAACTGATGAAAAAAAAATCTCATCTTAGGAAGAAATATGTCTCAAATTTACACGAACAGTTCTAATCAGTAGAAAAAGCAAATTACTGGAAAGAAATCTGAAAATTAATAGAGAGTTTTAGACCTCCTGTTGGGCTGTTTTTGGCCCATGGGCCATATGTTTGACACCCCTGGACCAGTACATTAAAAACACATATTTAGAGGGTTTACTTCCATGAAATCACTGCATATCCTAGATATCATAAATGACCACAGATAAATGAAAGTTCGCCTCAGAAGAGGCTTCATTTGTTTTTTACACCAACATATCAAAGTGCAGTCACCTTTTCTCTGTCATACGAAAACTGTGGACAGTAAATGAGAGCTTCTTGTTCTGAAAATAAATCATATTTACGCATAGAGGTAGGAGCTAATCGGGGTGGTGGTGGTAGGATTAGCTACTTACCACTGGCACAATGGGGATTAGAGGCAATTGCCCCGGTGATCTGATTGGTGAGAGTGGGGACAGGTGTGTTCTTCTGGCTGCTGTCTCTTTGTTGCCATTTCTCCAGACTGGCCACAAAATCAACTGACCTGCAGAGCTTTCAGCAGAGCCAGACTATATCCAAGGTGACAGTGAACCAGTGAGAACGCACTGCGTGTGTGTGCAGATCGTGCATGTGGGAGTTAAGATAGATAAGATAAACTTTATTGTCCCTCAAGGGGAAATTTGTCTTGGGCTTGTCACCCGTGCTGCAACTACACAATCCACACATACACAATGGATGTCGTACATAATAAATGAAATAAAACCCAATAAATAATACAAGTACATACATAAATAAACATATAACAGCAGTAATTAAGAACAGGAGTTATAAGTGTTCCTGACCTATTTGTCTGAGTTTAAAAGTTTTACTGACGTCGGGATAAATGAGTTCTTGTATCTATTGAACCTGCACTTGGGGACTCTGTATCTCCTCCCTGAGGGCAGCCGCACATATTCATTGTTTAGTACATGGCTCATGTCACTGATTATTTTTTGAGCTTGTCTACAGGCTGCCTGTTCATGTAAGATTTGCATGAGTAAATACTCTTTAACTCCAATAATTTTCCATGCTGTATGAATTAAACGCAACACTCTGTTCTTTAGTTTCACAGAGAGGTTGCCAAACCAAGCTGTAATGCTGTATCTAATACAGCTCTCCAACACAGCCTGATAAAATATTAACATAATCCTTTTATCAACGACATGTATTCTTAATCTACGCAAGAAATGCAGCTGCTGTTGTAGTCTACTACAGAGGTAATCAATATGTGTGCTCCAGGTTAATGAATTGTCAATAAATACTCCCAAATATTTATAGGAACTAGCCTGTGTTATACTGTGCTTTTGGATGACCACAGTCCTGTGGTCACCAACTCCCCGAGGGTCAAACACCATCTCCTTTGTTTTATCAGTATTTAAAATGTCATCACACCAATTGACAAACCTCTGAATTTCTATAAAATAGCTTGACAGATCATGAGTCTTTTGAAGTAGTGATAAAATAGCAGTGTCATCAGAAAATTTAATAATTTGATTGCCTGGATAGACACTTCTGCACTTATCAGTGTACAAGGTGAACAAAAATGGTGAACTAACACAGCCTTGGGAAGCTCCTGTGCTGAGGGTTCTAAATTTAGATAAAGTTCCATTTACACTAACTTGCTGTTTATGATAAGTTAAAAATGATTGGTACCATTTAATAATGACAGGATGCACTTTAAAATCATTTAGCCTCTTAATTAAAAGGTGTGGCTGTAGTGTGTTAAAAACTGAACTAAAATCAACCAATAAAAGACGTGCATATGAGGTTGTCTCCTCCAAACGTTTAAACACAGAATGGGTTAAGGTTAAAATGGCATCCTCTGTACTTCTATTATTTTTATAAGCAAACTGCAGAGGATCCAAAAGTCCTCCAAAATCAGTTTTCAGAATGTCATTGACAAACTTCTCAAGGCACTTCATTACCAGTGAGGTCAGTGCAACAGGACAATAGTTATTATTCTCTTTACAGCTTGCTTTTTTTGGTACAGGAATTATAATAGAGCTTTTCCAAATTACTGGGACAGAACACGTATCTAAAGACTTCTGGTAGACGGAACTCCAGGCTTCTGCTAGCTCCTCACTACATGACTTCAGTAAGCGCCCAGAGATCCCGTCTGGTCCAGATGCCTTCTTGGGGTACATACGTGAGAAAAATCTTTCCACAACATGCTGGTCAACTATAATTTTTGCAGAGCCTGAAACTTGATATAGCTTCCAGAGCAGCTTTTTGTTCATGAGAAAAAATCCAGTCTCAAATCTGCAAATTATTCAATTCGTTTGCCTTTTCTTCCTCATTCATTACATTAATGCAGGTTTTGGATGGAGTCATCTTTGTCATTACTTTAACTGAGTCCCACATTTTCCTAGAACTTTTTCCTAGGCATTCAGATTCAAATTTCTTCCTCGTCTCATCTCTAGCTGTTCTTAGTTTATAATTAATTTTTTTCTGTATATTTTTCATACTTAAAATGTCCCCATTCTTAAAAGCAATCTTTTTCTGTACTAGGCACCGTTTTAATTCCTTGGAAATATAAGACTTATTATTGGGATACATAGTGATTACTTTCTGAGGTAAAACATTTTCTTTACACAATTTTATGTACTCAGTTATGGTATCTGTGGCCTCCTCCAACTCCAAGTTATGGAAGAGTCCCCAGTTGGTACAAAAAGAACAACCTCTCAAAGTTTCTATGCCTTCATTGTCCCATGTGAAGATTGTCTTTGTCTGTGGTTTGCTGCTTTTAAGCAAAGACTTGTAAGTAGGAATCAGATGAACAGCATTATGGTCTGAGGACCCCAAGGGGGGGCTTAACCCTTGTTATACAGGCATTTTTGACATTCCCATAGCATTTATCCAAAATATTTCCCCCCCTTGAACTGCAGTTCACATATTGTCGTCGTTACAGATCACTGAAGGTCAAAACCACCCGTCACAGGAACAGTTTCTTTCCTCAAGCCATCACTCTGATGAACTCCTAACATTCACCTAGTCCTACCTGTTGCTGTACTCATGACTTTTCATCCATTATTACATTGCACATAACTCTCACACTGCTTTTTACTTCATTCACATTATATCACTGAATCTGAGTTCACATTGAAATACTGTGTGACTGTATATTTTTTTCATATATTTCTGCAAAGTGTGGTTAGTCTGAATAAATAACTGCATATATTCCTGTATATATTTGCATCCTTTTATAGAAACGTGGACAGACTGTAATTTACTGTACATACTCTGTTGTCATTGAATCCTTATTTAAATCCTCCACCTGAACAACGAGAGCAAGTTTTTAGCCAAAGTCAAATTCCTTGTATGTGTTGTGCATACTTGGCCAATAAAGCTGATTCTGATTCTGATTCTGATTCTGATTCTGATATTGGCTGAAGCCAGGCAGTGCCACATCCAGTTTGCAGTGATTAAAATTCCCTAAAATCAAATAAGGTGCTTCAGGACTGCGTTCCAGTTGTCTTGTGTACAGTCCACGATAGCGCTCGCCGCATTGAAAGCGTTCCCACTGGGCGGGATATAAACGGTGCATAATAAAATGTTACCAAATTCACGGGGGAGATAAAAGGGTCTCAGGCATAAGCACAGCAGTTCTATGTCCGGGTTACAAAGCGACTCTCTCGTAGTGAACTGTGAGCACCATTTGTTCTTAATGTACGCACAAATACCTCCTCCTTTGATCTTACAGGAGAGCGTGTTCCAGTCCTGCCACACCAGGGAGAAGCCATCTACAGATAGGAGCGAGTCAGGTACGTAGTCCTGAAGCCACGTGAGACATGTGAGTTTTAGTCTCACATTACATTTTTTTTTTATTTTAGATGCCACTTGAGAAAATTACAACCCACCAAAGTGGCTACTGGGAGTGGCTGTCTTACCGGCCACTCCTCAAATCCACCTGCTGTTGATGTGTGTTAATGTCAAGCCCTGGTCCCACTTCTGGAAAATGGTATCAAGTGGTAGCAGGTACAAAGAGAAAAGAAGAGGTCCAAGATTGTGGTTCCACCTATGACAGGGCAGTAAAGGTGGTGAGAATCTCATCAGTGCTGATCCAGAAGTGTTTGGTGTTCATTACACAAGTAGTGAGTTGACATTTTGTGTGATACATAGAATGAGCAGCAAAAACACAAGCAAAGTAGAAAGCAGTAGATGGCATGCCACACACACTGGCACAATCTTGAGTGAGTTATGATAGTTTTTACAGGAACTTTTTTTTTATTGCTGTCTGTAAGAGAAATATGACCAGTTTTTATGAAAGGTGAAAATTTCTCTAGAGCAAATAATCCTGATTCACACTTTTTCACACAAAGTACATCACAAGGTATGTTTGAATCTGCAGCTGCTGAATTAACACGTTGCCATTTGTTATACCGTGAGAGACCAACAGCCTGCTTTTGCATGTCCCTTTTTTAACAGTATCTGCAGAACCTATCCTTATCATGGAACCTTTTAACTCCTTTAGACTCCACCCAGGGGGGTAGCAACAGAAAACTAGATGGTTTTCTACCATCTGTTTTTAGATCTTTAACTCTAGAAGACCAAGACATTAGCCCTCTTGTGGCCACTTGATGGTCCCCCTATGGGTTTTCTAGCCAAAAAGGCCAAATGGCCCCTCTCTGGGTCTTCTATTGTTAAAGCCAGATTTCTCCAGTTTTAGGTTCAAAACAGTGTGCAGAAACATCTTCCAGTCATAGCCTCCAAAACATCAGCACATCAGTGATCACTTGTTAAAATTACTAAAGTCTAAATTAGAATAAGGTGTCACCATTTCAAATATTCAAGATTCAAAAGATTTATTTGTCAATACTTCTATACGTAAAGGACATGCAGGGGAACTGAAATTGTGTTTCTCTCTCTCTTCAGTGGTGTACACAATATAAAAAAAGAAAATGGAATAAGGCTGGAAAAACAACAGCAGTCTATGTACAGTAATGTGACCCGTAGTGCAAATGGTGACCAATGATAGACGCAGACCTCCCATAGTGCAAATAAAGATAAACGATAAATGATGAAACCCAGCAATCCTGTATTCAGAAAAGTAGAGCAGTAATACTTGTAGTTGCAAGTTCAATTCGGTAGTGTAGGTACAGACAGTGACAGATAGAACTGGACACAATCAGTAATGCAATAACAGACAGCAGCAGATATGGCATTTGTGCAATCAGTTGCAGTAAAGTGCAGAGACATACATACAGCAGCGAACGTATTGCTTTTGCTGTGCCAGTCTTTCCATGCCAACAGCTGAGGTAGTTATTGTGTGGGTGAGTGTGTTACGGTCCGGGGGTGGGTGTGGGGGGTGGCAGAGTTCAGGGTCCTGATGAACAAAGCCGTTTAGCAGTCTTGTGGAGCGGGCCCGGAGGCTCCAGTACCTTTCCCCCGAGGACAGGGGGCTGAAGAGAGAGTCTGAGGAGTGGGAGGTATCGCCTGCAATGTTGATGGATTTGCGGGTGAGGCGGGTGAGGGAGATGTCTGAGAGGGGGGCAGAGGGGCACCGATGATCTCGCTGACTGCTGTCACTGTTCAGGTTCAGGTTCAGGTTCAGGTTACTTTATTTGTACCCCTGGGTAGATTTGATTTGCAGTCTGGTGACATCCATATTTACAAGCCACAAATTACATTCAACATAGACACAAACACAGGCACACATGAAGCTGACTATAAACATGATAAAAATACTCAAGGCTCCATCAATCAGGGTATAAAAAGACAAAGAGATGGGAGAAAAACCAGAGGTAAGAGAGAAGGGTCATATTAAAAGTTAAAAACTAGTCAAAGAGGTTAAATACTCAAAGGTCTAAAACCCAATAAAATATTTAGAACCCAAGTAACATTCTACAAAAATAAGTAAATATAAAATGGAGTTATTAAATAGGTACCTAAATTATGTGCAATATATTGTTACAGCTTGTTCAACTCTTTGACAGCAGCAGGAACAAAGCTGTTTTTGTAGCGCTGGGTTCTACTTTTTGGGACAGCAAACCTCCGTCTTGAGGGAAGAAGCTGAAAGTTGCAGTGCAAAGGGTGGAAGTCATCATTTAAAATGGAGGTAGCCATCCTCTGTACTTGTCTGGTGTACAGAGATGTCAGGCTCAGCTGTGGCTCACCAAGCGAACGACTGGACCATCTAACTACCTGATCCAAGGATTTCTTCTGTTTCAGTTTTATCTGACCAAACCATGACACAAAAGAAAAGGATAAAACTGATTCAATAAAAGCCCATGCTGTGCAGTGTCTTCCGGCAGGAGGCGGTCCAGCTTCTATACAACACTGTGATGCAGTTGTTGAGGATGCTCTCAATGGTGCCCCGGTAGAATAAGCACATGATGGGGGGTGGGACTAATGGTCACCTCAGTTTGCGGAGGAAATGGAGGCAAGGATGAACATTGGCCAATGATGTGGTGTTGCTGGACCAGGAAAAGTTGTCAGAGATGTGCACCCCCAGGAACTTGGTGCTGCTCACCTTCTCCACAGCTGCACCATCAATGATCAGCTGGGGTGCTGTGTGAGTTCCCTCCTGAAGTCGACCACCATCTCCCTGGTTTTTCCCACGTTCAGGAAGAGGTTATTGTCTTTACACCACTGGACCAGTTGGCTCACTTCATTTCTGTAGTTGGCCTCCTCGTTGTCGGTGATGCCGCCCACCACCATCGTGTCATCCGCAAACTTGATGTGGTTGGTGTTGTAGGCTTGTACACAGTCATGGGTCAGCAGGGTGAAGAGCAGTGGGAGAGCATGCACCCTTGTGGAGCCCCTGTGTTCAGTGTGATGGTCTGGGAGGTGTTGCTTCGATTTTGGACTTTCTGTGGCCTCCCTGTGAGAAAGTCCAGCACTCAGTTACAGAGAGAGGTTTTGAATCCCAAGTATCTGAGATTTTATATTAGGTGTTGGAGGATGATTGTGTTGAATGCTAAACTGAAGTACAAGAACACCATTTGCACGTAGGAGTTCTTTGAGTCGAGATGGGTGAGGGCTGGATGGAAAGCAGCAGAGATGGCATCTTCTGTGGATCTGTTTGACCTGTATGCAAACTGAGACGGGTCATCGCCCAGGTGTTGCCAATCTGTGTTGCCAGTAATGCTTGTACTTAAGCAGTGCCTTGCCAGCCAAGCATTGCTGAACTATTGTATTGTCTCAAGAAGGTTTTGGAGCTTCACCGTCGCTGTTCCCCTTGGTGCAAGTTATCTGCCCTCACGTCTAGATGTCCTGCCTATGTCTTGGTACCGCATCGCACTGAGAGGCGTGATTCTCCGGACTTGCTTTTTGTGTTTGTCAGGCTACTTTTGGACTTTCTCAGACTGCTCCAGCATTGTATTAACTGTGTGCATTTTCCAGGTGGTTCTCACCCAATGACTGCAGAGCATCTTTTTTTTTTTTTTTTTTTGTTACTTATTTGTACCCGTAGGTAGACTTGGTTTGCAGTCTGGTGACAAGCCACCGGCTGCTGGTCGCTGCGTGCGCGAGCGCCCTAAACCTACATGTTTTTGGTGTGCGGGAGGAAACCGGAGAAATCCCGGAGTAAACCCACGCAACACGGGGAGAACATGCAAACTCCACACAGCTCACTGTTGGTCGGGGGCTGGGATTGAACCCACGATCTCATGATCCCCTCGATCCCCCGGCCGAGGGTAAAACTGTGCTGCCACAGTGCTAAACCACTGCGCCACCGTGCAGCCAGAGGATCTTGGAGGACTTCTAAGAAATCCTGAGCCATTGTTATTTTTGACTGTTGGTTTTGTGTGTCTTTTGGTTAATAAATGTGTTTTTTTTGGTGTAATCTGTGCATAAATCCATCTCCCTTCCCCCTCCTCCGTGCACTGTGTAAAAACACACGAGGAGGGTCATGACAATTTTGATTTTGAACAGTATTTCAAAAGATTTAAAACAAACCTTTAAAATAATAAATGCTTTGGATGACAGTCTGAGAACTTCAAAAGCCTAAATACAGCAGTAATCAATAACATCATCCACTCCTAAACAAAGCTGTATTTTTTTTCTTCCTGTCAATGAAACACTCATGAAGTAATAACACTAAGAGGAGAAAAAGATTTGAATCTTTTTTCTGCTTTGGTTATTTTTTTTAACTTATTGTCAAACAATGAATTGTACAACTTGTGTTATGCAAATGAACATATAGGCTATATTTGTATTTTACTTTTACTCAAGGCCAGCCATACATGAATATCACAGCTGTAATTATATAACTGTGTGACCAGATTTTTTTATGACCTATTTGCATTTGAAGATTTTCCGTGAGATACAAAGCAAACTTTGTAAAAGTTAGAGGAAAAGTAAAACTAATTGGTTTTCACATTTAAGCTGTATACTCTGTTTTTAGTGCTGCTGATAATCTGCCAAATAAATAGAATTGTATTGTTTTTTGTTTTTTGTTTTTCTGCCTTGTTCAGCTGTACATTCATTCAATCCTCTTATCTTAACTGCTTAATCTTTTTGGGGTTGTGGGGAGCTGGATCTTGCAGTGTCAGTTCATCACAGGGACAACACAGAAAGACAGACAACTATTCACTCTCACATTCATACCTAAGGACAATTTAGAATATCCAGGTGGTGCCAGTTAACCCCTTGCACTCCGGGCAATTTTCCTAAAAACGCCAAAAAATAACGTGCCCAAAGTAAATTGAAAGCTGTTCTTCAACCCTTTGCAGCATCGTCATGGGGTTGGTCTCATTTAAAAGAAAACACTTTGGCAAAAAAAACCATAATCTCTCTACGTGCTCCGGCCACTGAGTTACAGTCATCTAAACATACTGAACTTGAAGTAAATAAATTTGGACACGGTGTTTTTTTTGGATACAAATGCTTGCAAATAACACACAGCTGTCCGATCCGGCTGGAAAATGCAACAGAAATGTAGAACCAAGTATGATCCAGCTGAGGTCCAAATTTTGTAACAATACCACAAAAAATGAATATTTTACACAGCTTTGTTCTCAGGTAGTTCCCAGGCGTTTTGGAACTGTGCCAAATTGTGCCAAATGGCACAGTTTGGAAAAACGTCTGTAACTTTTGAATAATTTAATGTAGAATCTTCATTTTGGGCTCTAATGAAAGGTCACATTCAGGGCTGTGTCTGTGTGTGTGTGTGTGTGGGGGGGGGGGGTTGTCCCCCCCTCGCTACAGAGGACGGCCATCGCTACATGACGAAATAGACTCATATGGCTATGAGGTGGCTGCGGCTTCCCCCCGCGGACCGGGGGCGTTCGGACCATGAACGCCCCCACCCCGCTCCTCTTCTGCAGTGGGGGGGGGGAGGGCGTTCACGGTCCGAACACAGCAAATGAACCGTTTATCGCGGCGCACGCACTTCGTACTTCGTGCGCCGTACAGTTGTAATTTACCGATCGGTCAAAAGTCATTTTTGGATTACAGTTTTCAGGGAGAAATAATAATTTAGCTTATAACACCTTACCTCTTCACAGCAGCAGAGTCCTGGCAAACTTCTCTTCCCCATTGTCAGATGAATGCGACGCTGGTCCGCTCGTGGATCCCGGTCAAAACATAATTCCAATACTGCGGTTTGGGTGAATGATTTACGACCTTTGTCGTCGGCCTCCGTCGGTCTATGATGACGGAAGAGAATCCTAAACGTCTATTCTGCTGGAATGAGTGCAGGTCCCACTTGTGGGTGTTCTCCATGCTGCTGGATCTGTAGCAGGTTCGTCCAGCGTCCTTTTTTTTCATCAGCTGCAACAGTAAATCTCTCTTCACCCAGCCCGAACTTCTGTGCTTCAATTGGCTCCTGCATTCACAGTAGGCGGGTCCTCCTTCCTAGGTTTTCATTCATTGGTTCTTCAAGGTTTCAGAAACCCAATTCAAGGCTCTTATTAGTCGAATGAGAGGTCAATCAGATGAACTAATCTGTTCGCGGCTGTGTCTGCAGCTTTTTTTTTCAGTGGCGCTTGGAGGCCACACCACCTACATCACCACCATCAGTATCTCTATCACGCGGCATGCGTCTGAGCGCGCACGAGTGCGGTCTCGTGCGCCCTAGGACGCAGAGACTTGCCCGCCCGCGGAACAACGGAGTGCAAGAGGTTAGCCTAATATCGTCATCGTCATCGTCATCGTCATCGTCATCGTCATCATCATCATCCCCTCAGTTGGGGTGGGTCCTGTTTGACTGCACTTCTCAGAGTCCCACTCCAGTGGTTCCTATCCACTGGTTCAATCTGGGCCAGTTGTAGCTTGACCCGGTCCATGCAGACGCCCTCTACCCATGTCTTCCCTTCCTTGACCTCTATTGCTACCAGGATCGACCTCCAACCTTCTTAATCCAGCCAACACTCCTCTCCACATGGCCAAACCAACACAAATGGTGCGTGCAGAGCACATCCTCAAGGTCATCCAGCTGCAGCCTAACCAGAGGTGCTTGCGAGCCGCAGCTGACAGATTGCATTCAGAAACTGTGTAGGAAGTGAAGAGCTCGACAAAACTAAAGCCATCATGTTTAACCCTTTAGCTGCCCAATTCACCCTATGGTGACTTAAGCCCCTAGTGATTAAGAGTGGTAAAAAATTTGTCATTAAAATAGTTCAGATTTCCAAGGCTATTGTCATGTTCACTGCGCAAACTGCGCCGCGAACATGTGAAATGTCAGTGAGCCCGAAATACAGAGTAAGTAACGTGTTTATTTACAATGGGTGGAATATGGAGAAAGTCCAAAATACAGTCACAGCAAAAGGGAAAGACACCCGGCTACAAACTTGGTCAGTCAGAGGAATGCCTCACGCTCTCCAATAGGGCAGCAGCGGAGGGAAAGGCACAAAAGAAAGACTTACAAAGGCGTCGGAGCAGCAAGGCGCTGAGGGGACAACACACTTCTAGTCCAGGGGAAAACCAGCCAAAGCGAGTCCAGCTGTCCAACGTTGACATTGCAGAGCTGCCACAACGGCTGGTCATGCCGGCCTGCTATTTATGCAAAGTCTTAATGACAGCAAGCAGACCAGCCGTGTGGCAAAAGGTGCGTGACTGATTGAACTAGTGAATGTGTGCGTGCGTGTAAGTATTCGGGTGAGAATGAGTGTGTGTGGATGTGTGTATGTGGTGATCCATACTGCTGGTGGATGCCTGGTGAGGGGGATGCATGGCTGTGGGACTGGTAAAGAGCAAGCTCAATCTGTCAGCTAGAATTAATAAGTAATAATTAGACCCACAGCCCCCAATCATGCTCAGGGTGATGACCCTGAACATGACAGTGCCCCCCCTCAAGGGGTGGATACCAGATACCCACTGTACCATCAACAAAAAAAAAAGAAAAAACAACCTACCCCCCGCTCAAAGCCCATACTAAACAACCCAGGGTGGGAGGTGGGGGAAAACAATTAGGCGGGATACATTGTGAAGGGTTAATCACCAAAAAACAACACACAACACTCCCCAACCCCAATACTAAACTAACCCACCCCATCCCCAAGAGTCCCACAGTTCAAGGGGCCAACCAGAGTCCAAGGCCCAGCAGGTTGCCGAAAGTTCAGGGGGCCGACCAACATCCCAGGGCCAGCAGGCAGCCTGCAGAGCAGTATCAGGCGGCCTGCTAGAGAAAAAGGGCCATTTGACCTGGGAACCAAATCCTTCGGGTGGCCTGCCCACACAATTAGGTCACCAGGACCAGAAGGGCAGACGAGTCAGTGGCCTACCCACTGGAAGACTGAGAGGTGGGTGGCCAAACAGGTAAAGAGAGACCCCCGCGGTCACTGGCGGTGGAGGGAGAAGGACCTCGACAGTGCCCGGCAGAAGGAGGAGGAACACCCACAGGGCCTCCACAGTGGAAAAGAAGACCCCGGCATCCCCAAACTGTCCCATGGCACCCTCGGTGGTCCCGAAGTAGGGCTGGAGTATGGCTGCACCCTCGATGGTCCCGGCATGGGACTGGAGCATGGCTGCACCCTCGATGGTCCCAGCATAGGACTGGAGCGCGGCTGCACCCTCGATGGTCCCAGCATGGGACTGGAAACCTGCTGCACCCTCCATGGACCCTGACCCAGCCATTGCTGCACCCACGATGGAGTCCAGCTGGACCCCTGCTGCACCCGCGGTGGGACACGGCTGGGCCACTGCTGATCCCAACGCCATCTTGGCAATGGGCCAGCCGAACCATATGAGCACCCAAGAGAGGAGGTGGTCGATCACTGGCACCCTGGACTGGGACCAGGTGGCCCCGACAACCACCTTGTCCGGAACCTCGGTGACATCCGGTAGCGAACCTGGATCCACAGCCTCGTCCGGCGACGGAAGACCCCCTCCGATGACTCTGGAAATGGGACTCAGAGAGAGAGAGGGAAGGGTCAGAGTCGCCGGCAGTGGCAGAGCCTGGTGAGGCGAGCTCAGGTGCAGTGTTTGGCTGCAGCTGGCTCTCCTCACCTAAAGCTAGGCAAAAATGCTCAATAATGGAAAGAAGAAAGACAAAAGAGAGCACTTGCCTTAGCCCAAGCCCTACCACTGTCCAGAACTTTGACGAGCTGGGCGATGTCTCCTCAGGTTCAGGCTCCACGTGGTTCTGCTCGGGTGCTGACTCTGCTGTGGCAGCCTCCATAGCAGGCGTGATGGTCTCAGCAGTCTTATTTCTCCCAGCTGCCATGATCCACGCTGGTGACTCCTCCGGTGTGGAAGCTGGGACCTGGCTTACTGTAGCTGCGAGAGGATCCCCTTCACAGACCTCTGGCTCCTCCTGATCTTGGCGGCTTGGCTCCGGTTTGAAGGCTGGTGAACAGTTCTTAACAGCAGCAGGTGGGGAGAGCTCAGGGGACATCTTTCCCTGAGCCTCCCTATCGGCAAGACATTACATTATTAATGTGAGTCAAATGAAAAGAAACTTGCCTGTCCCCCCGATTTATGGTGTTATTTGCCACTGCTGCTGTTTGGGCGTCTTCACCCGTCTGTCCAGGAAAGGTGGTGTTAGGCTTCTTAGTAGACGATTTGGGAGCCGCCCCTCTCGCCTCAGGGATGGAAGATCCCGGTGAAGCAAACTGGCGCCCCACTGCTGCCGATGAGCAAACTGAGGAAGACCTCGCTGCGGATGCGGAAGGAGATCCAGCAGACGGACTGCTCGGGACAGATGATTCGCTGCGGAGGTAATTGTTCTCGGTGTCAAAGTGGGGGACAATCTGGGGCAAAATTGTCCTTCCGTGGATTCCAGGTGACGTTGACGGTGCTGACCTGGTGGACGCCATCTTGGAACAATGGACGGAGGAGAGGAGAAGATGGCTGCCAACGGAGAAGGGCGTCTTTGTTTGGGCTTCATCAGAAAAGCCCTTCACTTCAGGTCAGGGAAAGCCTCCTCGAGCACAAAGATTCTGGACAGCAGCACAGAGTCCATCCATTCATCCATCCATCCATCCATCCATCTTCTACCACTTTTCCGGAGGTCCGGGTCACGGAGGCAGCAATTCAAGCAGAGAAGCCCAGACTTCCCTCTCCCCAGCCACCTGCTCCAGCTCTTCAGAGAGGATACCAAGGCGTTCCCAGACCAGCTGGGAGACATAGTCTTTCCACCGAGTCCTGGGTCTCCCCCGGGGTCTCCTCCCAGTGGGACGTGCCTGAAACTCGTCAAGTAGGAGGCATCCGGGAGGCATCCTAATCAGATGCCCATACCACCTCAACTGACCCCTTTCAATGTGGAGGAGCAGCGGTTCTACTCTGAGCCTCTCCCGGATGACTGAGTGCCTCACCCTATCTCTGAGGGTGAGTCCAGCAATCCTACGGAGAAAGCTCATTTCAGCCACTTGTATCCATGATCTTGTTCTTTCGGTCATTACCCAAAGCTTGTGACCATAGGTAAGAGTAGGAACGTAGATTGACTGGTAAATCTACAGCTTTGCCTTAGAACTAAGCTCCCTCTTCACCAAAAAAAGGGCAAAGGGCAGCCCTGGCGGAGTCCAACTCTGGCGGAGTCCAACTCTCACTGGGAATCACTGACCAAGTGTTGGCAATATGAACCAAACTCTCACAACGGTCGTACAGAGACCAAATCGCTCGTAACAACAAGCCCGATACCCCATACTCCCGAAGCACCTCCCACAAAAAACCACGAGGGACACAGCCAAATGCCTTCTCCAAGTCCACAAAACACATGTAAACTGGTTGGGCAAACTCCCACGAACCCTCAAGAATTCTCGAGAGGGTAAAGAGCTGGTCCGATGTGCCACGGCCAGGACGAAAACCGCATTGCTCCTCCTGAATCCGAGTTTCGACCAACAGCCGGACTCTCTTCTCCAGTACCTTGGCATAGCCCTTCCCAGGGAGACTGAGGAGTGTGATCCCTCTAAAGTTGGAGCACACCCTCCGGTCCCCTTTCTTGAAGAGAGGAGCCACCACCCCAGTTTGTCATGCCAAAGGCACTGTCCCCAACCTCCACACAATGTTGCAGAGGAGTGTCAACCATGACAACCCAACAACATCCAGGGCCTTGAGGAACTCAGGGTGAATCTCGTCCACCCCCGGGGCCCGGCCACCAAGGAGATTTTTAACCACCTTGGCAGCCTCAGCCCCTGTGATAGGCAAGTCATCCCCCTCATCCCCAAACCCTGCTTCCTCTGTGGAAGGCGTATCAGTGGGATTGAGGAGATCCTCGAAGTATTCCTTCCACCCCCCAACGATATCCCCAGTCGAAGTCAACAGTGTCCCATCCGCATCATATACAGTGTGGACAGGGAGCTGCTTTCCCCTCCTGAGCCACCGGACAGTTTGCCAGAATCTCTTCGAGGCCGACCGAAAGTCTTTTTCCCTGGCCTCACCAAACTCCTTCCATACCCGGGTTTTTGCTTCAGCAACCACCTGAGCTGCACTCCGCTTTGCCTGCCAGTACACCTCAGCTGCTTCGGCAGTCCCACAAGCCAACCAAGCTTGATAGGACTCCGTCTTCAGCTTAATGGCCCCCCTCACCACTGGTGTCCACCACTTGGTTCGGGGGTTGCCACCACGAGATGCACCGACCACCTTGCGGCCACAGCTCTGGGCCGCCGCTTCAACAACAGAGGTGGAGAACATGGCCCATTCAGACTCCATGTCTCCAGACTCCCTCGGAATGTGGTTGAAGTTCTTCCGGAGGTGGGAGTTGAAGAGCTCCCAGACAGGGGTTTCAGCCAGACATTCCCAGCACACCGTTACTATACGTTTGGGTCTACCAGGTCTGAATGGCTTCCTCCCCTGCCATTGGATCCAACTCACCACAAGGTGGTGATCAGTTGACAGGTCTGCACCTCTCTTTACCCGGGTGTCCAAGACATACGGTCGCAGGTCTGATGACACGATAACAAAATAGATCATCGACCTGTGACCTAGGGTGTCCTGGTGCCAAGGTGCACATATGGACACCCTTATGCTTGAACATGGTGTTCGTTATGGACAAACTGTGGTTAGCACAGAAGTCCAATAACTGAGCACCACTCGGGTTCAGATCGGGTAGGCCGTTCCTCCCAATCACCCCCCTCCAGGTTTCACTGTCGTTGCCCATGTGCGCATTGAAGTCCCCCAGTAGGACAATGGAGTCTCCAAGAGGAGCACCCTCCAGCACCCCAGTCAGACACCAAAAAGGCTGGGTACTCTGAAACATCATTTGGTGCATAGGCACAAATGATGGTCAGGACCCGTTTCCCAACCCGAAGGCGCAGGGAAGCAATCCTTTCGTCCACTGGGGAAAACAATATAGAGGCAGCAAGGTGGGGGGATACAAGAAAACCCACCCCTGCTCGTCGCCTCTCGCCCGGGGCAACTCCAGAAAAGGCCAAGCTCCAGCCCCTCTCCAGGAGACTGGTTCCGGAACCGGAGCTGTGTGTTGAGGTGAGGCCAACTATATCTAGCCGGTATCTCTCAACCTCGTACACCAGCTCAGGCTCCTTCTCCACCAGAGAGGTGACATTACACGTACCAAAAGCCAATTCAGAAAGCTTGGAATCAGTCTGCCAAGGTCTCCGCCTTTGACCGTCATCTAATCCACATAGCACTGGACCCCCATGATCCCTCCTGCAGGTGGTGAGCCCACTGGAGGGCGGACCCATGTAACTCCTTCAGGCTTAGCCCGGCAGGGTCCCATGGGTGGAAACACATCCACCAGACGCTAGCCTTTGAGCCCCTCCCCCAGGCCTGGCTCCAGGGTGGGGCCACGGTAACCCCATACCGGGCGGAGTACACTGAATCCTTGATATAGAATTTATCATGAGAGTCTGTTGGATCGTTCTTAGTCTGGCCCTTCACCCAGGACCAGTTTGTCTTGGGTGACCCTATAAGAGGCAAATTGCCAGACAACATAAGTCATGCAAACCCCCCCACCACAATAAGGCCGTGACGATCCATGAGGAGCAGCACGGAGTACTCGGGGTAATTCCAGAGATCTCCATGAGCCCTCAGGATCCGGATAACTCCGTCAAGGCAGGCTAAGCGATCTCCGGGTTCCAAAGGAATAGTGCGCTTCATCCAGGAGCTCCCAGATACGCCAGGCCTCCTGCTGCTCCTCCGTGCTGGGTTGTCTTGTGGCCCATCCACTAGACCCAGAGTGGGAACAGCTCGACCAGGACATGACGCTCAGAGCAGGTTAGTGAAAAAGAATACAAAAATGAGAAACACGTTACCTACCCGCTCGGGCTCTGTTGGTGGCAGCTTTCTGTCATGTTCACTGTGCAAACTGTGCAGCGAACATATGAAATGGCAGCTAGCCCAAAATGCAGAGTAAGTAATGTGCTTATTTACAATGAGTGGAATATGGAGAAAGTCCAAAATACAGTCACAGCACAAGGGAAAGACACCCGGCTACAAACTTGGTGGGTCAGAAGAATGCCTCATGTGCTCCAATAGGGCTGGAGCGGAGGGAAAGGCACAAAAGAAAGACTTACAAAGGCATCAGAGCGGCAAGGCTCTGAGGGGACAACACACTTCTAGTCCAGGGGAAAACCAGCAAAAGCGAGTCCAGATGTCCAATGTTGATATTGCAAAGCTGCCACAACGGCTGATCATGTCAGCCTGCTATTTATACAAAGCCCTAATGACAGCAAGCAGACCAGCCATGTGGCAACAGGTGCGTGACTGATTGAACTAGTGAATGTGTGCGTGTGTGTAAGTATTCGGGTGAGAATGAGTGTGTGTGGATGTGTGCATGCATGCATGCATGAGTGTGTGAGTGTGTATGTGGTGATCATACTGCTGGTGGATGCCTGGTGAGGCGGATGCATGGCTGTGGGACTGGCGAAGAGCAAGCTCAATCCGTCAACTAGAATTGACAAATAATTAGACCCACAGCCGCCAATCATGCTCAGGGTTACGACCCTGAACATGCCAGCTATCATTTCAAAGTTACAAGAGATAATAGCTTTCTGTCAATTAGAAAGATGTACAGAAGAATATTATCCAAAGTTTAAGATAGGAATAAATTTATGCATCTAATTTGCATAATGTCACGGCAGCTATATAAATTACATAACTCAGTCAAAAGTGTACTTTGGACACATTTACAGAATTTTTTTGTTTTTTTTTACGCCAATTTGTCTACAGGGGTATGTTTTTATCTAATCTTCAAAGTATATGAACCAGAAAATCAAAATGTCAGAAAAAAAAATATTTCTCTCTTTCTTATGTTACCGAGAGGGGGGGGGGGGTCGCCTGCCCACGTGACCGGTACATTTTCGTCCATTGTAGCAGATGTTTGCTTGCTCAGCGATTTACACTGTGTACCACATTTACAAACTCTTATGATTACCCCAGGTGTATTTTGTTTGGATTACATGGCTATATTTTCTGTTTGGTGCAATATTCCTGTGGGAATACATGCCACCTGTGGGCGCAGCCATCTTGGTCCTGGGAGCTCAGTTTTTTGTTACATCGACCTCGATGTAACACGTTTACTTAGTAATTTATACCCGTGCGCCATATCTACAAACTCTTATGATAATCTCATGTGAATTTTGTTTGTATTACGCAGCTATTCTTCCCGTTTCATGCAGTTTCCGCCATCAATGTTGACACATTGACCAAACGGCGGTATCCACATTGGTATGTGAGCTCAAAGCGGAAAAAAGGAAGAATGAGGATTTCTTCTTTGCAATATTCCATGTTAGCCATGATTCCTTCGGCGCATGTCTGCCACCTTCTAAACTGTCAGATCATTAGAGATTAGTACAAATTCTCAGTATAGCCGGGGACGCCAATAAATTGACATGTGCAGTTGCTGCATTGTGCCACTGGGGACACGTGACTCGTCCATTTAATCTGGGCAGTTAAAGGGTTAAGTTTATAACATTATTGGGTGGGGCTCTAACCTGGAAATTTGTCACAGCCTCCTCCAAATCTACACTCAGATGATGGCTGTTTACATTGGTAGCATGCTAGTCCATCCATCCATCCATCCATCTTCTTCTGCTTAATCCTTTTCGGGTCGTGGGGGCGCTGGAGCCTATCCCAGCATCTTTTGGGCGAGAGGCAGGGTGCACCCTGGACAGATCTCCAGTCCATCGCAGGGCCAACAGAGACAGACAACCATTCACTCCCTGTCATACCTAAGGACAATTTAGAATCCCCAGTTTGATGCCAATTAACCTAACTTGCATGTTTTTGGCATGTGGGAGGAAACCGGAGAAATCCCGGAGTAAACCCACGCAGACATGGGGAGAACATGCAAACTCCACACAGATCACTGTTGGTCGGGGGCTGCGATCGAATCCAGGATCCCCCGGCCAAGGGTGAGTTGCTGTGCTGCCGCAGTGCTAACCACTCCACCACCGCACTGCCATCATGAAGATAAGACAACATAAGATACAATGGTGTGAAAAAGTGTCTGCCCCCTTCCTGATTTCTCATTTTTTTGCATGTTTGTCACACTTAAATATTTCAGATCATCAAACTGAAATATTAGAGAAAGATGACTCAAATAAACACTAAATGCAGTTTTTAAATGAAGGTGTTTTTTTATTACAGGGGGAAAAAAATCCAAACCTACATGATCCTGTGTGAATAAGTGACTGCCCCCTAAACCTAATAACTGGTGGGGCCACCCTTAGCAACAACAACTGCAATCAAGCATACTGGCAATGAGTCTTTTACAGCGCTGTGGAAGAATTTTGGCCCACTCATCTTTCCAGAATTGTTTGTAATTCAGTCACATTGGAGGGTTTTAAAGCATGAATCCCCTTTTTGAGGACATACCACAGCATTTCAATTGGATTCAGGTCAGGACTTTGACTAAGCCACTCCAAGGTCTTCATTTTGTTTTTCTTAAGCCATTCAGAGGTGGACTTGCTGGTGTGTTTTGGATCATTGTCCTGCTGCTGAACCCAAGTGCGCTTCAGCTTGAGGTCATGAACAGATGGTCGGACATTCTCCTTCAGGATTTTTTTCAGGTAGACAGCAAAATTCATGGTTCCATTTACCACAGCAAGTCTTCCAGGTCTTGAAGCAGAAAAACAGCACCAGACCACCACACTACCACCACCATATTTTACTGTTGGTATGATGTTCTTTTTTGAAATGTTGTGTTACTTTTACGCCGGATGGAATAGGGCACACACCTTCCAAAAAGCTGACCTTTTCCCGTCAGTCCACAGAGTATTTTCCCAAAAGTCTTGGGGATCATCAATTTGTTTTCTGGCAATACTGAGACAGGCCTTCATGTTCTTTTTGCTCAGCAGTGGTTTTCATCTTGGAACTCTGCTATGCAAGCCAGTTTTTTCCCAGTCTCTTTCTTGTGGTGGAGTCATGAACACTGAGCTTAAATGAGGCAAGTGAGGCCTGCAGTTTTTGGATGTTGTGGGGTCTCTTGTGACCTGTTGAATGAGTCATCACTGCGCTCTTGGGAGTAATTTCGGTTGTCCGGCCAATCCTGGGAAGGTTCGCCACTGTTCCATGCTTTTTCCATTTGAGGATAATGGCTCTCACTTTGGTTTGCTGGAGTCCCAAAGCTTTAGAAATGGCTTTATAACCTTTTCCAGACTGACAGATCTCAGTTACTTTGGTTCTCATTTGTTCCTTAATTTCTTTGGATCACAGCATGGTGTCTAGCTTTTGAGGATCTTTTGGTCTGCTTCACATTGTCAGATACGTCCTATGTAAATGATTTCTTGAGAACAGATGTGGCAGTAATCAAGCATGGGTGTGGCTAGAGAAATTAAGCTAAGCTTTCCAAAGATGTGATAAACCACAGTTTGTGTTTTAACAAGGGGGCAATCACTTTTTCAAAGGCAGTCATGCAGTTTTGGATTGTTTTTTACCCTTAATATTAAACATCTTCATTTAAAAGCTGCATTTTGTGTTTATTTGTGTTATCTTTGTCTAATATTGAAACTTGTTTGATCTGAAACCTTTAAGTGTGACAAACATACTAAGAAAATGAGAAATCAGGAAATGGGTAAACAATTTTTCACACCAATGTAAGCCTTTATTAGTCCCACAATGGGGAAATTCCAGGATTGCAGCAGCAAAGGAATAGCAGCATTCAGAGCAATAATAGATAAGCATGTCTGTACGGCAGGTGTACATGGGATGAATAAAACAGACAGTCCGTTTCCTCTCTGATCCGTCTGTCTGAAGGTGAGTGGCAGTCTAAAACATTTGCCCAATCAAATATGAAGATCATGACGAATGAGACTTTTGATTGATTGTTTTTATTTATTTGAACATTCTGAAAAAGAAAAAAAAAAGAATTTAAAACAAAACAAAAAACAAGCCAAAAATAAAAAAATAAAATGTTCAAAAGGAGTGGGAAGAAGCCAACGCTTTTATAGTCCCACCCCTTTTCCATACCCAACAAATTACAGTATCACTCTTAATCACCATTCATTCCACAACCACATTCACCATAATACACCCCATAGTCAAATTATACAACAGAAATGACAAAACAAAGACAGTCCATATTGGCAACAATACCAACATCCAACAATATTGCAACAACAATAAACAAACACTTCTGGCATGTTCAACATAAACACAGACAACACCATCACAATCACCATAACACAATAACACACATAACAACCTTCCCTCACTGAAGACACATTGTAACATCACTGCCCTTCATTTTCTTACTGCTCAAAAATCATTTCTTTATATGTTGATTTAAATATATGGATGTTTGGACATTGCCTGTCTTTCTCCCCCAACCCATTCCACAATTTTACCCCACACACAGGCACACAAAAACCCTTCCTAGTAGATCTTACTAGGTGCATTTTAAATTTTGTGTTCCCCCGTAAATTATATTTCCCTTCTCTCTCACTGAAAAGATTTTGTATATTGTGTGGCAAAAGGTTTTTACTGACTTTAAACATCAATTGTGCTGTATAATAATGAACCAGATCACGTAATTTCAATAACTTTGAATGTAAAAACAATAAATTAGTATGTTCAAGATACCCGACTTTGTGTATAACACGAGACTGCCCTTTTTTGTAATATTAGCAATGAATTAAGTTTACTTTTATAATTGTTACCCCAGACTTCTATACAATAGGTCAAGTATAGAAGTACTAATGAGCAATACAAGATATGAAGTGATTTGTAGTGTAGGATCTGCTTAATTTTGTTTATAATTGCAATACTTTTTGCAACTTTGTTTTGTATGAATCTGATGTGTGGTTTCCAACTAATTCTATCATCTAGTATTACAACCAAAAACTTGATCTCCTTAACTTTTTCAATAATCACATTATCTATATGAATATGTATATCTTCTTTATTTTTGCAATTACCAAATATCATTACCTCAGTTTTATTTATATTTAGTGACAATTTATTATAATCCATTTTTTAAGCTTATTTAATTCATTATTTATAGTATGGATTAGTTGATTATAATTATTTCCAGAATAAAATATATTAGTATCATCAGCAAATAATATTATTTTTAATAATTTAGAAACTTGGAATATATCATTTATATATATGTTAAATAATTTGGGGCCCAATACTGACCCCTGGGGAATCCCACAGGCAATTCCCATATACCCAGACAGATATTCTCCCATCTTCACAAACTGTTGTCTCTCAGATAGATAACTTGTAACTCAATTCAGAGCCATTCCACTAATACCATACATTTGCAGTTTATTAAGAAGTATTGAATGATTTATTGTATCAAATGCTTTTCTAAAAATCTATAAATACACCAATTGCATATTTTCCTTGATCTAATGCATTTATTATTTCCTCTGTTGCTTCCATTATCGCCAACGATGTTGTACTCTTGGCTCTAAATCCATATTGGTTCTGATTAGGCGTCGGGACCGGACGGCATCAGCGCAAAGCTCCTCAAGTCCTGTGCAGACCAGCTGTGTGGGATTGTGACGTACATCTTCAACCTGAGCCTGAAGCTGGGGAGGGTACCACAGCTGTGGAAAACATCTTGTGTGGTACCTGTACCAAAAACTTCCCACCCCAAAGACCTGAACAGCTACAGACCGGTGGCCTTGACGTCCCACTTGATGAAGACCCTGGAGAGACTGCTCCTTGCTCACCTCCGCCCCCTGGTGGAACCAGCGATGGATCCACTCCAGTTCGCCTACCAGCATGGCATTGGGGTGGAGGATGCGGTGATCTTCCTCCTTCACCGTTCTCTGTCCCACCTGGAGAAGCCCGGGAATATGGTGAGGATCATGTTCTTTGACTTCTCCAGTGCTTTCAACACCATCCAACCGATGATCCTGAAGGACAAGCTGCTGCGTGCAGGGGTGGACCAGCACCTGTCATCATGGATCCTGGACTATCTCACGAACCGGCCTCAGTTTGTGAGAACCCGGGACTGTGTGTCCGACACGATCATCAGTAGCACGGGGGCCCCCCAGGGAACGGTGTTGGCTCCCTTCCTGTTCACTCTTTATACTGCCGACTTCTCACACAACACAACACACTGCCATCTACAGAAGTTCTCTGATGACTCTGTGATCGTTGGCCTCATCTCCAATGGAGATGAAGCTGAGTACAGAGGGCTTATCCAGGACTTCGTGGACTGGTGCCATCGGAACTGCCTCCAGATCAACGCGAGGAAAACTAAGGAGCTGGTGGTGGACTGCCGCAGGCAAGGACAACCCCTCACAGCATCAGTAAATATACAGGGAACAGACATTGAGATGGTGACATCCTACAAGTACCTGGGTGTTCATCTGAACAATAAACTAGACTGGTCACACAATACTGATGCACTCTACAAGAAGGGACAGCGCAGGCTGTTCCTGCTGAGGAGACTCAGGTCTTTTGGTGTACAAGGGGCGCTGCTGAAGACATTCTATGACACGGTGGTGGCATCAGCCATCACTTTTGGAGTGGTTTGCTGGGGCAGTGGCATTACTGCAGCCGATAGGAAGAGACTGAACAAACTGATCAAGAAAGCTAGCTCCGTCCTGGGGCAGCGCCTTGATCCGGTGGAGGAGATAGGAGAGAGAAGGACGGTGGCTAAACTGTCATCTCTGCTGGAGTCCGAGTTCCACCCTATGCAGGACATACTGAATGCACTGAGGAGCTCATTTAGCAGCAGACTACATCATCCCAGGTGCACAACCGAGAGGTTCGCAGGTCCTTCCTACCAACGGCTGTCAGACTGTACAACCTAAGCAGGGCTGTTTGCAGAGATAGCAAAAAAACGTAACAACCTAATAGTTTTTTGAATGCAAAAGATGCAATAGACTTACACAATGGTCCCCTCCGGCATACAACTAGGAAAATACCGGTAGCTACGGAGGGTGAGAATATGTATGGGCACATAATCATACCATGTAGGATAACTAAGTAGACGGTTGTGCTGTTTCATCCAATCTAGCAACAATGCTCTGCACTGTGTGTGTTTATACATTTACATATTTATTCATTCTAGCTACAATGCTCCGCACTGGGTGTGTTTATGTTTATGTTTATATTTATGTATCTATATATTCATTCCATCTAGCTACAATGCTCCGCACTGTGTGTTTATATATTTACATATTTTTTCCACCTAGCTGCAATGCTCCGTACTGTGTGTTTATATATCTACATATTATTCCATCTAGCTACATTGCTCCGCACTGTGTTTATATATTTACATATTTATTCCATCTAGCTGCAATGCTCCGCACTGTGTGTTTATATACTCATATATTTATCCCATCCAGCTACAATGCTCTACACTGTGTGTCTGTGTGTATATATACAGTATATTTATAGTAATATGTACATATGTATATTAGCTGCTCTTGCTTGCTTGCTTTTTTTTTTTTTTTCTTGCCTTCTGATTGTTGCTCTGAGTGTTGCTATCCCTGTGCTGTTGCAATCCTGGAATTTCCCCTTTGTGGGACTAATAAAGGCTTATCTTATCTTATCTTATCTTATCTTATTAAGCACATTGTGTTAATTTAAAAAGTTTTCTAATCTGTTGTTGAAAAGTTTTTCCAGAATCTTTGAAAATTGTGGGAGAAGTGTATTGGTCTGTAGTTTGTGCATTGGTGTTTATTTCCTTGCTTGAATAATGGTATTACTTTTGCTATTTCCATTTTCTGCTGGAATGAGCCAGTTTGAAATGATAGATTACAAATATATGTGAATGGTTTTAATATGCCATCAACAGTTCTTTTTACTAGTGCCATATCAATACCATCACAATCAGTAGATAATTTATTTTTACACTTTTCAACAGCAGATTTTACCTCTAGTTCGTCCACCGCTGTAAGAAAGATTGACCGAGGGATATTTCCAATCAATGTCTCACTCACAGTGTCTCTTCCTTCGTTTGGAATTTTTGTTGCCAATTCGGGTCCAACATTTACAAAAAATGTATTCATTTTATTTACTACCATATTCTTATCATAATTATCACTACAATTATCGGTAAAATACTCTGGATATATCATTTTCTTAGTTCCATTTTTCCATAATTTATTTAATACAGTGATCCCTCACTTATCGCGGTTAATGGGTTCCAGAACCGACCGCGAAAAGTGAAAAACCACGAAGTAGCGTCACCCCTAATGACGTCACCCATAAATAATACGTATGTTCATTCTCTCACTCTCTCTCTCATATGATACGTGTGTGTGTAAGTGTACATACATACGTAGATGTAAATAAAGTGTACATAAATATGTTTTTAGAACTCTTTTATTCTTATAACAAGATACGTAACTCAAGATGAAGATGATTTACTACACAGGTTAATGAGAGCTTTACTGCTCCTCAGGTGACGCCTCATCGTCAGGTGCTAGAGGCGCAGGATCGTCGAGGGCAGCTTCCGATAGAGCTGGAGAAGCTGCAGGAGGTAGCGTAGTGGCTCGACGGGAAGACTATTTTGCACAAAATGGCACAAGAGAACAGCAAAAAGTTCCACGCGGCGAGACTAAGCAACACGAGCGATAAAGAGCAATGAATGCGGTCTTCCTTCGCTGGGTGGGTGCTCGGCAGGGAGAGAAGCTGGGTAAAACGTCTCGGCCAATCAGCTTGCGGGGTGAAACGTCTCGGCCAATCAGTTTGCGAGATTCCCGAGCCAAGCCAACACGAGAACAGCCAACAGAGAGGTGGATTTTGAGTTGTGCGGGCTCTCCGTGTTGATACCTGATGTTCTAATGTAGTCTCCCTGCCTTCTGCTATCGCCTGCCCATTATTTCTCAATTTTGAATTTTTGATGAATATTTTTGAAAAATCCGCGATGCACTGAGGGTGCGAAAGGTGAAGCGCGAAGTAGCGAGGGATCACTGTATATCCCAGACTCCTTTTATATTATTTTTTATTTTCATTTAGCATTTTCCTATAGTATATTTTTTGTATATGTTTTTTTATTAATATCTTTAATTGGACAGTTTTATCATATAATGATTTAAATAAATCAATAAATTTATCATATGCCAAGTCCACTTTTTTTCTCTCTATAGACAACATCCCAATTCTGCAACATTAAGTCTTTTTTTTTAAATCGTTGATTCTATCTTCTGTTCGTATTCTTTTATAGATAATCTTTTCACATGGTTTATTATTATTCTTCCTCCCATTAGCCCCATAATTAACATCTAAAGAAACAAATACAGGCAGGTGGTCACTAATGTCATTTATTAGTATACCACTCACTATATTATATTCAATAACATTGGTAAAAATGTTGTCTATCAGGGTAGAACAGTGTGTCGTTATTCTCGTAGTTTTGGAATCTTTGGAAATAAGGTTAAGCTATACATTGTATCTAAGAAATCTTCAGTTGGTTTGTGTTTTTTGTTTTCATTAAATCTATATTAAAGTCACTACAAATAAAGACATTGTTTTGTCTTATTTTTGCATACATCTTTTTCCATCCCATTTCTAAATTTTTCCATATCAGATCCCGGTGCTCTATATATACGACTAACTATTATGTTTTTTTTTTGTTTTTTTTTCAATTTTCCATCGTAATCTCAATTGTAAAACATTCCATACTTTCATTCACTGTTGTCATGCTGTCCACTTTTTTACTTCTTAATTTTCTATCAACATACAGTGTTACCCCACCACTACTTTTACATTTCCAATTTTTGGTGTACATCTCATATCCATATAGTTCAAAATTTACATATTTTTCTTCATTAATCCATGTTTCACTTATTGCAATAATCCTAAATGGTGTGTTAAATTGATATAAAAACTCCTTAATACTATCAAAGTTTGCATAGAGACTCCTACTATTAATATGTATTATTGTCAATGTCTGATCCAAATTCATAATTCCATTTAATTGTTGTTCATCATAATAAACACAGTTATTATTAATATGATTAAAATAATTATTGTCTGGGTCAATATCTCCTAGAATGTCTTGTGGTTGCTGTTCAGTATTGACAAAGATACCAGTTTCAATTTGCCCTAATACACTTTCATTATTTTAAATGAGGAAGGATGATTGGTTAAAGTACTAATCATAAGTTATGTGAACAATGTACACCAAAAGGAAAAAAGGAAAAAAAGAACACAAAAATCTCCACTCATGATCTTACTGCACTGTTATTCTTGCATCAGGGCTAAGGTTTAAATTTGTCTAATTCCTCTAATCAAAAAATATAAGGTACAGACCCTCCCTTCCATCTGTTGTCATGGGAAATGTACGCTCTATACTGGGAAAGGCAGATGAGCTAGCGGCTATCTGCCGTTATGATAGCACATATCGCGAGTGCTCTCTCCTTTTGTTTACTGAGACGTGGCTAACTGAACTAGCAGCAGATGCTAACATTGAGCTGGAGGGTTTCCACATGATACGGGCTGACCGAACACCAGACAGTGGCAAAGCAAGGGGCGGTGGAGTGATAATGTATGTTAACAACAACTGGTGCAGACCGGGACATATCACTGTTAAACAACGACACTGCAGCAAAGACATTGAGTTGCTAGCTGTTAGCATGAGGCCTACATATCTCCCGAGAGAACACTCACATGTGATCTGCATTGTTGTTTATGCAAATCCGACGGCGAACGCTGGGACAGCGCGTGACGTCATCCATTCAGTAACCAGCAGGCTGCAGACAGAACACCCAGATGCTCTTCTCCTCATCTCAGGCGATTTCAACCATGTTTCACTGTCTCCCATTCTACCCACGTTCACCCAGTATGTCACATGCCACACTAGAGACAATAAAACACTGGACTTATTCTACGCAAACACTAAGGAGGCGTACACCTCATTACAACTCCCCCCACTCGGGAGATCGGATCACAACTTGGTTCATCTCCGGCCGGTGTACAAACCCCTGGTGCACAGACAACGTCCGGCCATGCGCACAGTGGAGTTATGGTCTGAGGAGACAATGGACACTCTAAAAGGCTGTTTTGAAGCCACCGCCTGGAAGCAGCTCTGCGATCCACATGGTGAGGACATCGATGGCCTCATTCACACCTTCACGGGCTACCTCAGCTTCTGTGTGGACAAATCCGTTCCCACCAAGACCATACGGTGTTGCTCAAACAACAAACCCTGGATCAACCCTGAAATAAAAACACTTCTGAGAGAGAAGAAGAAGATCTTCAGGTCGGGGAATAGGGAGATGCTGAAGTCCGTACAGAGGGAGCTGAGGAGAAAGATCAGAGAAGGCAAGGACAGCTTCAGGAAGAAGATGGAGGACAAGTTGCAACAGAGCGACATCAGCGGGGTCTGGAGAAACCTCAAAACCATCTCTGGGCTCCAGAATACCTCCCCCCAGGCCACGGGGGGCAGGGAGTGGGCGAACAACCTGAATCTGTTTTTCAATAGGTTTGACCAACCGCCCTCCCCCCTGACTGCACAACAACCACTGCTGCCTCTAAAGAAATCAAGTCCTGCTGCCCACTCCCCACTCCACCAACACCCCCCCACCCCCAACACACAGCCCCCCATCCTGACCCTGACCAGGACCCAGGTGAGGACGGAGCTGAGGAAGATCAAGGCGAGGAAGGCGTCGGGACCGGACGGCATCAGCGCAAAGCTCCTCAAGTCCTGTGCAGACCAGCTGTGTGGGATTGTGACGTACATCTTCAACCTGAGCCTGAAGCTGGGGAGGGTACCACAGCTGTGGAAAACATCTTGTGTGGTACCTGTACCAAAAACTTCCCACCCCAAAGACCTGAACAGCTACAGACCGGTGGCCTTGACGTCCCACTTGATGAAGACCCTGGAGAGACTGCTCCTTGCTCACCTCCGCCCCCTGGTGGAACCAGCGATGGATCCACTCCAGTTTGCCTACCAGCATGGCATTGGGGTGGAGGATGCGGTGATCTTCCTCCTTCACCGTTCTCTGTCCCACCTGGAGAAGCCCGGGAATATGGTGAGGATCATGTTCTTTGACTTCTCCAGTGCTTTCAACACCATCCAACCGATGATCCTGAAGGACAAGCTGCTGCGCGCAGGGGTGGACCAGCACTTGTCATCATGGATCCCGGACTACCTCACGAACCGGCCTCAGTTTGTGAGAACCCGGGACTGTGTGTCCGACACGATCATCAGTAGCACGGGGGCCCCCCAGGGAACGGTGCTGGCTCCCTTCCTGTTCACTCTTTATACTGCGGACTTCTCACACAACACAACACACTGCCATCTACAGAAGTTCTCTGATGACTCTGTGATCGTTGGCCTCATCTCCAATGGAGATGAAGCTGAGTACAGAGGGCTTATCCAGGACTTTGTAGACTGGTGCCATCGGAACTGCCTCCAGATCAACGCAAGGAAAACTAAGGAGCTGGTGGTGGACTGCCGCAGGCATGGGCATCCCCTCACAGCACCAGTAAATATACAGGGAACAGACATCGAGATGGTGACATCCTATAAGTACCTGGGTGTTCATCTGAACATTAAACTAGACTGGTCACACAATACTGACGCACTCTACAAGAAGGGACAGCGCAGGCTGTTCCTGCTGAGGAGACTCAGGTCTTTTGGTGTACAAGGGGCGCTGCTGAAGACATTCTATGACACGGTGGTGGCATCAGCCATCACTTTTGGAGTGGTCTGCTGGGGCAGTGGCATTACAGCAGCCGATAGGAAGAGACTGAACAAACTGATTAAGAAAGCTAGCTGTCCTGGGGCAGCGCCTTGATCCGGTGGAGGAGATAGGAGAGAGAAGGACGGTGGCTAAACTGTCATCTCTGCTGGAGTCCGAGTTCCACCCTATGCAGGATGTACTGAATGCACTGAGGAGCTCATTTAGCAGCAGACTACATCATCCCAGGTGCACAACCGAGAGGTTTCGTAGGTCCTTCCTACCAACGGCTGTCAGACTGTACAACCTAAGCAGGGCTGCTCGCAGAGATAGCAAAAAGACGTAACAAGCTAATAGTTTTTAAATGCAAAAGATGCAATAGACTTACACAATGGTCCCCTCCGGCATACAACTAGGAAAATACCGGTCGCTATGGAGGGTGAGAATATGTATGGGCACATAATCATACCATGTAGGATAACTAAGTAGAGGGTTATGCTGTTTCATCCCATCTAGCAACAATGCTCTGCACTGTGTGTGTTTATATATTTACATATTTATTCCATCTAGCTACAATGCTCAGCACTGGGTGTGTTCATATTTATATATCTATATATTTATTCCATCTAGCTACAATGCTCCGCACTGTGTTTTTACATATCTATATATTTATTCCATCTAGCTACAATGCTCCGCACTGTGTTTTTATATATCTATATATTTATTCCATCTAGCTACAATGCTCCGCACTGTGTGTTTATATACTTACATATTTATTCCACCTAGCTGCAATGCTCCGTACTGTGGGTGTTTATATATTTACATATTTATTCCATCTAGCTACAATGCTCTGCACTGTGTGTTTATATATTCATATATTTATTCCATCCAGCTACAATGCTCTGCACTGTGTGTCTGTGTGTGTGTATATACTGTATATATTTTATAGTAATATGTACATATGTATATTAGCTGCTCTTGCTTGCTTGTTTTTTTTTTCTTGCCTTCTGATTGTTGCTCTGAGTGTTGCTATCCCTGTGCTGTTGCAATCCTGGAATTTCCCCGTTGTGGGACTAATAAAGGCTTATCTTATCTTATCTTATCTTATCTTAATCACTATAACTTTAGCTTCTTCTGGAGTGCCAAGCAGTTTTATCCACACCTTACAGTTCTTTGTCCATGTCGATTGTATTTTTCCATGTTTTCTGAGAGCCCTGGCTTGTCTAGCTATTTGAGAGTTCTTTTTGTTAAATGTTCATTTATATAGACAGCCGTTCCTCTCAGGTTTTTTGCTTGTCGCAGAAAATCAGTTTTTGCTTTCCAGCTGACAAATCGGATGATGATTGCTGGTTTTCCTTTGCTGTCTTTTCTAGGTAATGTGTGGCAAGCTGAAATAGTCTCATTGTCCACAACAATGTTTTTAGAGTTGAAAAAAGTTAACACCTGCTGCTCAAGAGTGTGTGATTCTGCCAATGTCTCATCCTCCCCATCCTGGTTACTTATCAACTCCTGCTGTCACACGTGCATAGGAGCGGTGTCTGGTGTTAAGACCACTCACAATGACTTCATCCATTCTCGTATACTGTTCTAATTCATCCACACGTCTTTCTAAGAAATTAATTTTCTTGTATTTTGCCATGACTTCAGCCTTTAATTCACGCACTTGATCCATAAGGCCAATAAGCAAAGTTTGTTATTTTGCTATCTTGGATATTTTTTCAGTCATGAAATTTAATGAGAGTTTGATCTCCTCCAACTCCTCTCCATTTACCTGATTCCTTTTCGGAGGCATAATGACTAGACTAATTGGGATCAAAGGCGGCACACCTGTTGTCTAATATAGGAGGCAAAGCACGTCCGATGACTAGTGGAGGCCGCCAGCTGGCCCACCATCTCAATTATAGGTTTCACCCGACTGCGAGGTCGAAGCGCTCCTGATGGCCAGTGATGGCTTGTGAAGGTCACCAACCGGCGTCACCACCTAACAGCTGAATCCGCCGGTGAAACCAAGGCTCCCTCGGCAGCTAGCGTTGTCCCAGCTAGAGTCGTCCTTCACCAATCCGCCTCGGCCCAGCCGAACGCCACAGAGCTTAAACGTCTCTCTCACAGAAAAATACCTGGTTCTTGAAACATGGAATAGGCAGCAGAAGTCCCCAAACAAGTGATCCACATCCCAGATATCACCACCACGCCTCTCTGGCTGCTCGTCCAGGTGAACAGGTGTCACAGCCACGTTCCCTCTCCAGCTACTGAAGCGCCGCTGGCCCTCTGGCCCTCTGGACTTTCATACCTCTAGACTTTCATACCAGATTAGTAGAGGCCTGGGTTAACGACCACCACCGGTGCTGTTAACTGACAGGATGCCGGAGGAAATTGGGCTACTGATGGTCAAAGATCGAGCAGGAGGAGAGGGGGAAGGCATGTTAGAAGGGAGAGAGAGAAAAGGAAAGGCAGAGCTGAGAGCAGGGATGTTAAATGTAGGGACTATGACTGGTAAAGGTTGAGAGTTTGCTGATATGATGGAGAGAAGAAAGATATACTGAGTATTCAAGAAACTAGATGGAAAGGAGCAAAGGGTAGGAACACTGGAGGTGGATTTAAACTGTTCTTCCATGGTGTAGGTAGGAAGAGAAATTGAGTAGGAGTAGTTTTGAAGCAAGAATATGTGAAGAGTGTTCAGGAGGTAAAGAGGAAATCAGACAGAATCATGAGTTTGACGCTAGAAGTCGAAGGTGTGATGTTGAATGTTGTCAGTGCGTATGTCCCACAAGTTGGATGTCCGGTTGAAGAGAAAGAGGAATTCTGGAGTAAGTTGGATGAAGTGGTACAGGGTGTTCCCAGGGGAAAGAGAGGGGTGATTGGAGCAGACTTAAGTGGACATGTAGGTGAAGGGAACAGAGGTGATGAGGAGGTCCTGGGTAGGTATGGTCTTAAGGAGAGAAATGTAGAATTACAGATGGCTGTGGATTTTGCTAAAAGGGTGGAAATTGTCACAATACTGAGCTCAGGTGGAGAGCCATGCTCAGATCTTAAGTTTATTTAAATCATTTTCTGTATTTCCTTATCTCATGTTACTTTGTATTTGAGGTGGTCCTGTCTGTAGTTTGCTTTTTGAGTTAGCCATTTGTTCTGTTTGTTTTGTTATCATGAGTTCAGTTTGGCCATTGTTGTCCTCTGTAGTTTTTATTCTGTGTTTGCGATGGACTGGCGATCTGTCTAGGGTGTACCCTGCCTTTCGCCCAAAGATGCTGGGATAGGCTCCAGCACCCCCCATGGCCCAACAAGGATTAAGCGGTAGATGATGGATGGATGGATGGATGGATGGATGGATGTTTATAGATCTCCCTGCTTTATTACCTCTGCCAAGGAGGTAATGTTTTTACCGGGGTTTGTCTGTCTGTCTGTTACCAACATAACTCAAAAAGTTATGAACGGATTTTGATGAAATTTTCAGAAAAGGTGTGTAATGGCACGGGGAACAGATGATTAGATTTTGGTGATGATCTGAGTGTATACCTCCACCAAGGGCTTTGTTTGTATTTGTGGGGCAGGATTACACAAAAATTACTGGATGGATTTGGATGAAATTTTGACCAGAGGTGGTTCTTGGGCTAGAGAGGAACCCATTATATTTTGGTGATGATCTGAGAATGCATACCTCAGCCAAGGCTTTTATCTTCTCAGTGTGTTAGCAACAATACTCCAAAACTGATGGACAGACTTTGATGCCATTTTCACCACAAGTGCCTGTAGACCTACACACAAACCCATTACATTTTGGAGGTGATCCATGACAAACGGAAGGAGCCTTGGCGGAGGTATGCGCTCTATGAGTGCTTTTCTAGTTAATCATTTTCTCCTGTGTTTATATGTGAGTCTTCTCCATCCTTATCTCCAGTTCTCCCTTTGAAACCTCAGTTGTTTGTAGGATTGTTTTTGAAGTACTTGGTTTTGTCATCCTTCTTGTTCTCGTCTTGGCAGTTGTAGTTATTACCTCCGCCAAGGAGGTAATGTTTTTACCGGGGTTTGTTTGTCTGTTTGTTTGTCTGTCTGTCTGTTACCAACATAACTCAAAAAGTTATTAACAGGTTTTGACGAAATTTTCAGGAAAGGTGTGTAATGGCATGGAGAACAGATGATTAGATTTTGGTGATGATCTGAGAGTGCATACCTCCACCAAGGGCTTTGTTTGTATTTGTGCAGTAGGATTACACAAAAACTACTGGATGGATTTGGATGAAATTTTCACCAGAGGTGGTTCTTGGGCTAGAGAGGAACCCATTACATTTTGGTGATGATCTGGGAATGCATACCTCAGCCAAGGCTCTGCTCACAGTGTGTCAGCCACAATACTCCAAAACTAATGGACACCCTTGGATGCAATTTTCACCACAAGTGGCTCTAGGCCTACACACAAACCCATTACATTTTGGAGGTCATCCATGACAGACTGAAGGAGCCTTGGTGGAGGTATGCACTCTGAGTGCTTTTCTAGTTTTGTCTTTGTGTATTTTGGACTGTTTGGGAATTATTTCAAATTTAGTGTCAGTTACCTTTGTTTCTCCAGTGCTCTTTTTTTGACAACGCTTTGTGTTATTTCCATGTGTCAAATGCTGTTTGTGGGCTGTCACACCTGTCACTGTTCTGATTATCCTTGTTCATGCTATCCACACCTGTAGTCATTTGTTAATTACTGCTTGCCCTATTTAAGGACAGCTGCTCAGACTACCCGTTGTAGCGTCCTTCTCAATGTGTAGACATGAGTTCCTCGTCTCATTTTTTCTCCCATTACCGCTGGGTGTATTAACGGGTGTTCTACTTCCAGCTCTCTTTATTCTTTGTTCCCCTGGCATTTCCATATGCCTCAGCCTGGTTTCATCCAGGCTGTTCTCCAATTTTTCTCTGGACGTGAGCTCCGCCTCCACCAGCGTCCCTATATGCCTCTCTGATTTTGTTCTGCCATGTTAGTGCTGTGTTTTTGTGTAGTTTTATTTTTTATTATTAAATGTTGCAAACTCACAGGTAGTGTTTGGGGTTTTTATCCTGCCCTGGTAGGGCGATTCCTAACAGAAAATTCTGTGGTGAGCACATATTTTAAGAAGTGAGAGGAACATAGGGTGATTTACAAGAGTCGAGGAAGGTCCACACAGGTGAACATCTTATGCAGGAGAAATCTGAAGGAGATAGGAGACTGTAAGGTGTTGACAGGGGAGAATGTAACTGGACAGCATCAGATGGTAGTCTGTAGGATGACTTATGGAAAGCAAGAAGAGGAAATCAGTGAAAGCTGAGCCAAAGATTAAGTGAGGGAAGTTACGTTAATTGGCATGATTCTAAATTGGCCTTAAGTATGACTGTGAAAGTGAATGGTTGTCTGTCTCTCTGTGTTGGCCCTGCGATAGACTGGTGATTTGTCCAGGGTGTACCCTACCTGTCGCCCAAAGATGCTGGGATAGGCTCAAATAGCCCCCCCCCCCCCGTGACCCCAAAAGGATTAAGTGGTTGAAGATGGATGGATGGAAGTTACAGAAGGAAGATGGTCATCCAGAGTTCAGGAAGGAGTTCATCCAAGCTCTGGGTGGTAGGGTAGAATTACCAGATGACTGGGAAAGTAGAGCAAAAATATTGAGGAAAACAGAAAGGAACGTGCTGTATCCAGTGGACAGAGGAAGGAAGACAAGGAGACTTGGTGGTTGAATGAGGAGGTACAGAAAGGAACGTATCCAAAGGAAGAGGTTAGCAAAGAAAAAGTGTGATAGTCAGGGAGATGAAAGTAGACAGGAGTATTTGGAATCTAGGCACGTGGCAAAGGAAAAGAATGAGGCATATAGTAAGTTGTATGAGAGGCTGAACACTAAGGGAGGAGAAAAGGACTTGTTATCAACTGGCTAGACAGAGAGATTGAGCTGGAAAGGATGGACAGCAGGTTAGGTTGATTTAGGACAGAAATGGTAATGTACTAACAAATGAGAGTGTGTTGAGAAGGTGGAAGGAGTACTTTAAAGAGCTGATGAATAAAGAAAATGAGAGAGAGGAGGATGGATGAAGGAAAGAAAAAGTGAACAAGGAAGTCCCAAGGATTAGCAAGGCAGAAGTGAGGGGAGCTTTGAAGAGGATGAAGAATGGAAAGGCGGTTGGTCCAGATGACATACCTGCGGAGGTATGGAGATGTTTAAGAGAGTAGAAGACACCGATCTTTTGGAATGGGAAAGGACATTTTGCTTTTCTACTGTTCCACAGTTCAAAGTGTCCCTTGGTATGGAAGTCAAGTCTGGTTCTAGGGTTATTATTATTAATGATAATAAAAAAATATATAGATAGAAGACAGATCTAGATTATTACTATTACTCGTACATACTCGTGCATGCCCATAGAAACCAAGTATAAGCAAGTATTTCTTCATGCCTGTAGAAAGGAGGTGTAAGCAAGCACATCGGCACTCATTTGGTGATGCCTGCCTTGTTCATTGATGGTGTCAAAGTGAGTGCTCTGATCTTTGATGATGTTATAGCGAGTGCTATGATCGTGAGTCATGCCTGCATTTGATCTTTGAAGATTTCCTATGTGCTATGATGTGTGATGATGGCATAGGGATGATGTACTGCTTCGAATGGTTGTAAGAGTTCCAGATTTACAAACAAACTGACAGAGATTTCTTGAATCTATCGAGTGATATTTTTTAAGATTTCCAGATTTACTGCTTTGAATGGGTGTGGTTTAAAGTACTGTGTCCTATTGTGTATATGACAGCATGGTCCTTTTGTCTATATGACTGCGTCACGAATCCTGATGTTCACTGTATATGACATCATAAAGCCATCAAGGACAGCGTCATATCATACGCTGTCAGGCAGGCATCACTGTATATGACATCATAAAGACATGAATGCAGGCTTGATTGTCACGGTGGCTGCATAATCATGCAGCAGACCAATGAAATTGCACATGCCTATGTGCGAGTGCAGCGTGAGGTTTATTAAACAAAGAATGAGATACACATGTCCATGAAAAACATTCAGGCAGAGGATTAGTTAACCAGTGTCCATGAAAACAGTCCGAGCAGGTAAACAACAGATACAGGGGAATTAACTCCACAGGCAGTGAAGGGGTTACGTCGCGCCTCAGAGTGAAATCTGCCACTGAGGGAAAAGATAATGTAACCCAAAGATAAGGACAACTTACTATTAAGTGCCGGAATGCAGCTGGGCTCTGGACAACACCTAAAGCCGTCCACGGAACACCCCGATGGGAGAAAGAGCCTGAGCATCAAATGTTGCACATCACCAATATGGACCGGAGAAAACTCTTGGATCCAGTAGACTGATGCCGCAGCGCTGAGTCATCACACTGCCACACATTAAATACCCTCATAGACTACTGAGTGGCAAGTGGAAGCAGGTGCAGCAATTGATGAATAATGAGTGAGTGCACGTAAGTAGGAATGGCAGTGTGTGTGTGTGTGCGTGCATGAGTGAGAGGGAATGAATGTGTGTGAATGTGTGTGTGCATGTGTGTGTGTGCATGAGTGAACCCTAAGGGATGAATTGGCAGACAGCTGGTGAGTGTTTAGCAGAGAGAGAGAGAAGGGGTACAGCTGCAGGCTGGCCAGGGGCCCCAGCCCGGGGCTCTAACAACCTGCCAGCTGAACACAATAAACAACACTTCAGGAAACCACAGCCACGAGTCATGGACGGGGCCGAACATAGCCCCGCTGATGACAGAGCCCCTTCCTCTAGGGGTGGATTCCAGACACCCACCATGCCATCAAAACCCAAAAAGAAAACCTGCCCCCCCCCCCAGAACCCTACACGACAACCCAGGGCAGGAGGCGGTGGGGGACAGGTCAGGAGGGAACAACCCAACACAAACACACCATACAGCCTCAAGAGTCCCTCAGTTCTGGTGGCCGACCAAAGTCCAAGGCCCAGCAGGCTGCCCATAGAATGGTGTCCGGCGGCCTGCCAGGGCAAGCAGACCACCCGGCTAGAAGCCCCAGTTCTTCAGGCGGCTGGCCAGCATTGTTTAGCCACCAGGATCGGAGGGGAGAGCGAGGAGGTGACCTACCCACCCGAAGGCTGACTGGCGGGTAATCGGACCGGGGAGAGGGAACCTCGACGGCATCCTCAAGGTGGTCCGCAATGGCACCCGCAGTGGCCCCTGACTGGGCCCGCTCCACCGCACCCACGATGGGACTCCAGCTGAAGCCATGATGCACCCGCGGTGACCTCCAGCCGAGGCTCTGCTGCACCCGTGGTGACCTCTGGTCGAGGCTCTGCTGCACCCCCGGTGACCCCTGACCAGGCCGCCGGCTCTGCTGCACCTGCGATGGCCCCTGACTGGGCCAGCTCCGCTGCACCCGTGATGGACTCCAGCAAGAGCCTAGCTTTGCCCATGGTGGCCCTTGACCGGGCCGGCTCCGCTGCACCCAAGACGGACTCCAGCGGGAACCTAACTGCGACTGCGATGGGACCCAGCTGGGTCACTGTTGAGCCCAATGCAGCCTTCACTACAGGCCAGCCAACCCGTATAAGCATCCGTGCTAGGAGGCGATCTACCACGGGTGCCCTGGAGTAGGACAGAGTACACACAGAGAGCCCCTCCGAGTAAATGGTGGCAACACGGGTGACCTTCATGAGCGAGCCTGAATTCTTGGACTCGTCCGGTGATAGATCCAGGCTCCCGGTGACCCTGCAAGGGGACTCATACACAGAAGAGGAGGGGTCAGGGTTGCTGGCAGCAGCGGAGCCCAGCAGGGAGGGCTCAGGTGCAGCATGTGGCTGCAACTGGCGCTCCTCACCTAGAGCTAGGCAAAAATGCTCTAAAATAGATAGAAAAAAGAAAAAAGAGCACTAGCTACTTAGCTTAGGTTCCACCACTGTCCAGGACTCCAACGATGCGGGCGATGTTGCAGGCTCCTCTTCCCGGAGGTTCTGTTCAGGTGCTGGCTCTGTTGCGGCAGCCTCCCCAGTAGGCATGATGGTCCATGCAATCTTCGATGTCCCAGCCGTCATTACCCATGCTGTCAATTCCTCCTGGTCCCGGCAGTTCAGCTCTCAAGCCAGTATACCCTCAGGAGAGGCAGGAGAGAGCATAGAGAGGGCTGGTGAGCAGTTCACAGCTGCAGCAGGTGGACACATCTCTGGGGACTGCTTCCCCTTAAAGGCACTTTTTCACTAGTACCCAGTCGGCCTTACTCTACTCTACTCTACTTGGTTCAGTTCTGTTTCCATTACAGCTGGGTACGCCTGGGGTGGGTGGGATTTTTTTACAGCAAGGCGGTGCCACACTCCAGTGACGTAAAACAGGCAATACAATACAGCCTGTCAACTGATGTCAATACCGGCATTAATGACATCCGTCTCCGGCAGTCGGAAGTCACGAAACTTAATGTAGAATCGGTGTGTGACTTTGCAAAAACGATGTCTGCCACTGTAGTATTCTCTGGGCCCCTCCCCAATCTGACCAGTGATGACATGTTTAGTCGCTCGTCATCCTTGAACCGCTGGCTGTCTGTGTGGTGTCCTAAAAATGACGTGGGCTACATTGACAATTGGAGCTCTTTTTGGGGAAAACCTGGTCTTATGAGACGAGACAGCATTCATCCCACTTTGGATGGTGCTTCTCATTTATCTAACAATCTGGCATCTTTTTTATCCAAATTTCCAAAACCATGACTACTCAGAGTTGGGACCAGGAAGCAGAGTCGCAGTCTTACACGCCTCTCTGCAGCTCCTCTTCATCCGCCACCCCTCAGCTTAGCCCCTGTCTTCCCCATCAGAGAATCGTTGTCTGCTCCCTCCAAAGTAAATAAAAATATAATGTATAAGCATCCCAAAGTGATAAAGCAAAATATTGGTAAAACTCAAATTAAACATAAAGCCTCTAAATTGAATGATTTGGCCTCTGTTCCTCCTCATAATTTAAAAATTAAATGTGGTTTATTAAATATTAGGTCTCTAACTCCCAAGTCTCTGTTAGTCCATGATCTGTTAATTGATCATCAGATTGATTTAATATCCCTTACAGAGACTTGGTTAGGACAAGAGGATTATGTTGGTTTAAATGAATCAACTCCCTCTGGTTATTTAAACTGTCAAAATCCCAGAAGTTCTGGTCGTGGAGGAGGAGTAGCAGCAATTTACCATTCCAAATTACTAGTTAATGTAAAGCAAAAAACATGTTATAATTCCTTTGAGGGCCTGGTCCTCAGTATTGGGCACTTTAGCAATTCCAGGTTAAACCCAATTTTATTTGCCATAGTTTATCGTCCCCCATCAACCTATTCAGAATTTTTATCCGAATTTCCTGATTTCTTAGCTGATTTAGTGCTGAAATCTGATAGAATAATTATAGTAGGGGACTTTAATATACATGTGGATGTAGATAGTGACTGCCTTAATGTGGCTTTTAATTCAATATTAGACTTGATTGGGTTTTCTCAGAAAGTAGGAAATTCTACTCATTACCTCCACCATACATTGGACCTTGTTCTGACATATGGCATAGAAATAGAAAATCTGGTAGTGTCTCCTCATAACCCTGTACTGTCAGACCATTGTCTGTTAACCTTTGATTTTACTATTTCTGACTATTTGGCTCCTAAAGAAAAATATTATCACAGTAGATGCCTCTCAGATGATGCTGTTTCCAAATTTATGCAGATTGTTTCCTCTATGCCATGTGTCAACACAACGGAAATAAGCTATAGACAGCTTGCTCCTTCTGTAATTGATAACATGGTGGATAGTGTTTCAGCTTCTCTACATCAGGCTCTAGACTTGGTGGCCCCCTTAAAAAAGAAAAAGTCTAATCAGAGATTTTTAACTCCTTGGTTCAACACAGAAACTCGTAGCTTAAAACAGAAGACTCGTCAATTAGAAAGAAAATGGCGCTCTACTAATTTAGATGAAATCTATTTAGCTTGGAGAAATCATCTTTTAATTTATAAAAAATCTCTTAGAAAAGCTAGAACGAGTTATTACTCTGCATTAATAGAAGAGAACAAGAATAATCCCAGGTTTCTTTTCAGTACTGTAGCCAGGTTGTCAAAGAGTCAGGACTCTGTCAATCCTAGCATCCCCTTAGAGCTTACTAGTCAGGACTTTATGAACTTTTTCAATAATAAAATTTCATCCATCAGAGATAAAATCAATCAGATTCTTCCCACAGTTAACTTAAATACTGTAACTACTACAACTCCTTCTATTGATGTCTGTCTTGATGAGTTTACTCCAATCGACCTTTGTGAGTTAGACAAAATAGTTTCCTCATCCAAACCTTCAACTTGTCTTTTAGACCCTATTCCTACCAGGTTATTTAAAGAAGTCTTCCCACTTATTGGTAGCTTTATTCTTCATATAATCAATTCTTCATTAACTTTAGGCCATGTACCGCAGGCTTTTAAAACGGCTGTAATTAAACCCTTACTCAAAAAGCCAACGCTAGATCCAGGAGCTTTAGCTAACTATAGACCAATCTCTAATCTCCCTTTCATTTCAAAAATCTTAGAAAGAGTTGTTGCTATGCAATTATTTGACCACCTGCAGGGAAATGGTTTATTTGAGGAGTTTCAATCTGGGTTTAGAATCCATCATAGCACTGAAACAGCCTTAGTGAAGGTCACTAACGACCTCCTCATTGCATCTGATAATGGACTAGTTTCTGTACTTGTCCTTTTAGATCTTAGTGCAGCTTTTGATACTATTGATCATAATATTCTACTTGATAGATTAGAACACTATGTTGGACTTAATGGAACTTCGTTGCAGTGGTTTAGATCTTATTTATCTGATAGGTTCCAGTTTGTTCATGTAAATGATGAGTTTTCTCTCAGCTCAAAGCTTAGTCATGGAGTTCCACAGGGATCTGTGCTTGGCCCTACTCTTTTTAGTTTATATATGCTTCCGTTAGGCAACATTATTAGAAAGCACTGTATACATTTTCACTGTTATGCAGATGACACACAATTATACCTGTCAATGAAGCCAGATGATACTAATCAATTAGCCAAGTTAGAAGCCTGTCTTAAGGAAATCAAAGTTTGGATGACTTGTAATTTCCTGCTATTAAATTCAGATAAGACTGAAGTCATTCTTGTTGGTCCAAAAAACCTTAGAAATTCCTTTCCAAATCAAACTTTCAGTTTGGATGCAGTTACTCTTTCTCTTAATAGCTCTGTGAGGAACCTTGGAGTTATTTTTTATCAGGATTTGTCCTTCAATTCACATATTAAATTTGTTTCTAAGACTGCCTTCTATCATTTGCGTAATATTGCCAAGATTAGGAGCATCTTGTCTCAGAGTGATGCTGAGAAGCTGATCCACGCTTTTGTTAGCTCGAGATTAGATTATTGCAATTCTTTATTATCAGGTTGTCCTAAAACATCTTTAAAAAGTCTTCAGCTGATCCAAAATGCTGCAGCAAGAGTTTTAACAGGTACTAGAAAGAGAGATCATATCTCTCCGGTTCTGGCCTCCCTTCATTGGCTTCCCATAGAGTTTAGAATTAAGTTTAAAATCCTTCTTCTTACTTACAAAGCTCTAAACAATCAGGCTCCTTTTTATTTAAAAGATCTGATACTACCGTATCATCCTAACAGAGCACTACGCTCCCAAAATGCAGGTTTACTTGTAATACCTAGAATCTCCAAAAGTACAATGGGAGGCAGAGCCTTCAGTTATCAAGCTCCTCTCCTGTGGAATCAGCTGCCAATCTGGATTCGGGAGTCAGACTCGATCTCTGTTTTTAAGAATAGGGCTAAAACCTACCTTTTTGATATAGCCTACAATTAGGGAGGGATCATGTGTTTTCTGAACCCTCCCTTAGTTATGCTGCTAATAGGTTTAGTCAGCCGGGGGACCTCCAGTAATGCACTGGGCCTCACTCCTTTCCTCACTCTCTATGAAATATTTTTTTTTGCTGGTCATTAACATTTGTTTGTTCTCTCCCATAGATTGAGTCCCCATCGTGCTGTTTGCTCTCTACATGTCTGTTCTTTTCTTCTTCTCTATCCCCTCACCCCCCAGCCAGTCGCAGCAGATGACTGCCCCTCCCTGAGCCTGGTTCTACTGGAGGTTTCTTCCTGTTAAAAGGGAGTTTTTCCTCTCCACCGTCGCCAAGTGCTTGCTCACAGGGGATCGCCTGATTGCTGGGGTCTTTCTGCAACTGTGGGGGTCCTCCCTACAGTTGATAGTGCTATGAGATGACTGTTGTTGTGAAATGGCGCTATATAAATAAAGTTGAATTGAATTGAATTGAATTGAATTGAATACAGCCTGTCACTGATGTCAGCACAGCTTCACAAACGATCAGTGGTTGTAGAGCTTAAGAATGCCTGGTTTATTTCCTGTGCAAAAAATTGCTGTGATCTAAGTAAACGAACCCTATTTCACTGTTTATGGGAATGTAGAAAAATCAGAATGTTTTGGGAAGAGGTGAGGGTAACCATTGAAAAAAATAATTTCAAAACAAATCACATTGAACCCTAAACTATTTTTGTTGGGTCTGTGTCCAGAAAAACATAACTTTAATAAGAGTGAAAGAACATTCATAGACCTCAGTTTGCTTAATGCCAAAAAATGTATTGCACTACTGTGGAAAAACTCATAGACCAGATGTGACTCAGTGGTTAAGACAGATGCTACCAACCTTCCACTAGAAAGAATAACATACATACTGAAATCAAAGGAAAATGTATTTGAGAATATATGGAGACCTTTCATTGATTATGTAAAGAAATTAAACATAACGTCTGAAGAAGGTGAATGATATGTGTGGACCTTGCAAATTCCAAGCTGGTGAATGTACGTATATTATGTATTCTTATGTAATAGATTACCTTGACTAAACAGAGGAGCATTGTTGTTGACTTGTTTTTGTGAATGGTTGTCTTTTTATTACCCTTTTTTGTTATTTTGTTATTGTTCTTTTTAGTTTTTAAATTACTTTTGTGTTAGTGTCTGACTGTGTGTGCCGTTTGTAAAAAAAAAAAAAAAAGGTTCAATAAAAATATTGTGGGAAAAAAAAATTGCTCTGATTTGTGTGAAAATCATGGACTGTTGAGACATCATGGACGTACGTGCTTCAGCTGCACTGAGTCTGAGATGTTGTCATAGCAAAAAATGATCAGCTGACACAACTCGATCGCCAGGTTAATAGCCACAAAATGTATATTCAAAAGTAAACAGTACTGAGTTCGGTATAATAAGATGTATTTGACAGTTATGATGCATTTTAGGCAAAAACAAACTTGATCTAGGATTAAAAGCAATTAAAATAATGCAGTCACAAGGTTACATGGAAAATGCTTGATTTACTAGATACATATACTGTAGAAACATATATTCTCTGCATCAACAATGTACTATACATGCATTCATGTAGTATTGCACTGACAATAAACCTCTGAAGTTTTTGCAGATGTCTCTTTTTTATATGTGAAGGTTACCACCATGTGACATAAATTTCTTAAAAATGAGCCATTATTTTCAAGGTCACCCATTAATGGTTTGTACTATTGACTCTTTTCCCACCAGTGTATTAACAGACAAAAATAGAAATCATGATGCAAACACATAAGTCACTAAATTGTTTATTACAATCAGCAGCAAATTCCAGATTAATCAGAATGTGCAACACTCAAACTGTAAGACTGGGTCACTGGTGCTTTCATCGATATTGAGAGAAAATGGCCCATGAGATATGTTCTCAATTGTCTCATCTGTGAACGTTTTTCCGAGTCCATGTGTCATTTTGTAGGAAGCAGTCTTCCGTTCCAGTTTGACCTGATTGAGTGCCCTTGGGTCTTTTGCCAGCTCCTTGGCAGTTTGAATGAGAACAGGAGCCAATGTCAAGGGAAGGCTGTGCTCCGCAAGAACTCCAAGAACTAGTGCCTGCAAAGAAAAATGGTCTCATAAAAGAAATGTACTAAAAGCATATTAATACATACATGCATGCATGACCCATAATTGATTTACAATTTCATTAATATTTCAATAATATTAGACTTTATGAGTTTGACAGTCCAGAATTTCAAACCATATTTACTGATATATTATAAAAGACAAAAGGAAAAAATGTAACAAACCCAATGTAGGAGCAATGATTTATCAACTTACGAAATTAATCAACAAAAAATTAAAGTTACAAATGCCTAATTACCTTTAGGAATTCTTTTTACATAACAAGCATACATGTAAATGCTCATGATGACAGTAAACATAAAATGACATTAAATGGATTAAATGATTGGTATGTTAAATGATTGGTAGTTAAATATTAGTTTGTGATGCTACAATACAGATAATGTTCTGTTAGTAAATGTTAGTTATTGCATAAGGTTATGAAGCAAGACAATAATCATTGTATAACTAAATTTGACTTTACACCAATAAATGTAGAAGACATAACATGACCAAGTTATATTCCTTATTGTCCCAAAACACAAAAAAAGGCAAAGCATGCACACCATCATGGGTACATAATATTAGTGATATCAATATACTATTGCATTCCATCTTTCAGAAATAATAACTCACGTTTTGTTCCTGAAACATGAAGTTAATCATTTTCATTACAGCATGCAATTCAATATTCACAAAGGGCAATTCAACATTTTAACACAACATGAACTTGGCTTTCAATTTAAACATATTTAATGCACTATCAAAACATGCCATAAATTCTAAAAGGAAAACATGCTTCATCGTTTAATTTAGAATTAACAGAAAATGAAAATTGAAACAGGGCAATATAAACAATAATGTTATCATGCTACTAGGCCTAATTCAAATGCATATATTAGGGGAACTGTTGCAAAAACGATATCCTCGTATATGAAATAGTACATACCTCTGAATGTACCTGTCTATCGGCAAGAGGTGTTAATGGAGCAGACTCGTTGATTGGTTCAGCCAAAGTCCCCCAGTGTGTAACATCTTTGACTGCTTTATCCACTGTCGAAGATTGTTTCAAAAACGCTGATCCCAAAGAATAGTTGCTCCGCCGAATGGCAAGGTAGTGGGCATGTTGTCATGACCCGAGCACTATGCTTTGGTGCTCGGGTTATTCTTGTCAGGGTTTGGCAGCGGTGTTATGATTCTAGCTCTCTGAGCTCTTATTGTGATAGTGCTCGGAGAGGCTTCCGCTCAGCTGTCAAACCCTGAACAGCTGTGCTGCATTTGTGGTCGTTAGTGCCAGGACTATTTCTACCCTCGCTAGCAATCACATCCTTGCAGCAGTGTCTGTTAACTCTCCGTCACGCTACGGATGCCTAGGATTTATTCCTACCACGTCTGCTTGGTTTGACCGTCATGCCCCTGGACTAGTAAGTGTGTTGTTTAGCCTTACCCCTCCCGGTGTGTAACGATCTCTGTGTGTCTCTGCCTTAGCAGCTGGTGTAATTATTATTTTCACCAACCTTGCCTGCCTAGTGTATGACTGTCTCCTGCTATGGACCTGTAGAGCTGTTTAGCCTATGCCTCCTGTTGTGAGTAGACTCAAGAGTCATTGTCTCTGCAGCTTGTGTTGTCACTATCCTCACCGTTAATAAAACTCTCACTAAACTCTCTGGTGACTGTGTGGCGTCTTATGGTGGCTCGGGAGAGCCACCCGTGACAGTACACTGCTGCCAAAACGGCATTTACGGTGACGCCAACCCGAGACGCAATTCACCAGGGAGTTTTGAGTTTTTTGGACAGTTGCTGTTCCCGTCTGGGTACTGAGTGTGTGGGAAGAATGCCGTCGCGGAGGGGCCGCGCTGGGAGCCCAAGCCACAAGCTGACAGGCTTCCTGGAAGTGGTGGATGAGATGCTCATCTCCGCTTCACTGCTGGACTACCATCATAGAATACACTGGTACCTAGACACTGCTGAAGACGTCCTTCGTCATCTCCCTTCCCGCTGGGCCGACCACCCGGAAGTCGACGCGAGGAGGGAAGATATCGCCGCACAACGCAAGATTTTCCTGATGCTGGAGGAGGAGCGTGGCGTGAAGCAGGAGAAGAGGCACTCCTGCTCGTGGCCTACGGATCCTGATCCTGTCCTCGATCCAGTCCTGGAGTTCGCACCATCTGGGGGCCGGCGGAGGCGTCAGCGCTGCGGCCGAGCACGTCTTCAGCAAGCTTCTGCTCCGAATCCAATTCCGGGCTGCCGGAATGACCCCCTCAATCAGCCAGCTGCTGTGAGTGAGCTGAGTCCTGTGCTGGTGAGCTCCGTCCATGGGTCCTATGTTACCATCCAGAGAGCGAGGGAAGGAGCAACGTCCTCTTCAGCTGGCACCATCTTACCTTCGGGAGGCAGGCAAGTTCAATTTCACTTTCCTAGTCATTATAGTGATTTGTCTTGTCTGACTCCTGGGGGTGAAGCTCGGGGTTCGCAGCTCCCTGAGTTTCCTTCTCCAGCTGAAGCCAAGTTATACTGAACCTGCTGCCTCTGTGTTTCCTCCTGCGGAGCAGTCCTCGGCGTCAGTCCCACGCCGTCGAACGAGGGGGAGGCCTGCGGCTCTGGGAGATATCCCGGCCCTGCAGCCTTGTGTTGTACAGAGGAGGAGAACGGACTGCGGTGAGGAGCCAGAGCCGACGAGCGAGCGTCCCCAGGGTTCCTCAGAGATGCAGCCCGAGTCAGCAGGTCTAGGGTCCTCTGCCCCCACGCCAAACGGGTTATTGGCATGGACACCAGCGCGAGAGGATCCAGCTGCAGAGACCATCAGGCCGGCTGTGGAACCCGATGCAGCTGAGTGGGAGCACGACGACGAGCGTCTGTCTGAACCTGGATCGACGAAGTCCTGGACGGCTCCAGAGCCCGAGTGCAGGCAAGTGCTCTTCCTTGTTTTCCTTTATGGTGTGTTAGAGCATTTTTGCCTGCCTCATGGGGAGGCGAGCGAGGGGCAGCCGTCTGCTGCACCCGAGCTCGTCTCGCTGGGCTCTGGCGCTGCCGGTGGAACTGATCCCGGTCCTCTCTTGTTCTCTGAGCCTCTCCACAACGTTACTAGTCTGGAATCTGTCAAGGTCATGGGACTGGAGGTTCCAGGTTCGGGGATGGAGGTCGTCGTCGAGGTGACCCAGTCGGGGTCCGACACGTGGGCCGAGGTGACCCAGTCGGGGTCCGACTCAGGTGTGGCTGCAACCCAATCGGGGTCCGACGAGGTCCAGTGGGGGTCCAGCTCAGGTGTGGCTGTGATTCAGTCGGGGTCCGACGTGGGTGCAGAGGTGACCCAGTCGGGGTCCGACGCGTGGGCCGAGGTGACCCAGTCGGGGTCCGACTCAGGTGTGGCTGCGACCCAATCGGGGTCCGACGAGGTCCAGTGGGGTCCAGCTCAGGTGTGGCTGTGACCCAGTCGGGGTCCGATGTGGGTGCAGCGGTGACCCAATCGGGGTCCGATGAGGTCCAGTCGGGGTCCGACTCAGGTGTGGCTGTGACCCAGTCGGGGTCCGACGTGGGTGCAGCGGTGACCCAATCAGGGTCCGACGAGGTCCAGTGGGGGTCCAGCACAGGTGCGGCTGCGACCCAATCAGGATTCGAGGAGGTTCAATTTTTTGATTGTTCCCCTCTCAGGAGCCACCAGCTGGGGGCCGTTGGAGGTTTTTGTCTGGCAGTCTTGCGCTCTTATGTATTGTCGTCATTAGGCGGGCTGCATGCTATTCCTCCACGGTCCTGGTGGTTGTGGGATGCGGGTCGGCCACCCGAGGAACTGCTTTGTGCATTCAGCATCTTGGGTTGGTCGCCCGATAAACTGTGGTTGCTACTGGGTGACCTGGTTCGGCCACCAGAGGACTTGTTTCTGGGGGCCTGGGACTGGGGCAGGCCGCCTGACCATGTACTGTTTTGTGGGACTATCCGTGGGCCATCGTAGGCAGGGAGGTCACCGGAGCTCTGCCTGGGGGGATTTGGATCTCCGCCGATCATCTTTTGTTTTGGCCCATACGGTGTCTGGTTATGTCAAGTTATGTAAAGCAAATTTTGATTGCCTCATGTGTATTCACAGTCCATAGTCTGGTTATGCAAAGTAATTTTTGATTGCCTCATGTGTTTTGTAATCCATAGTCTGGTTATGTCAAGTTATGTTAAGCAATTTAGATCGCCTCATGAGTTTTTGTATCCATAGTCTGGTTAGGTTATGTAAAGTTATTTTGTTTGCCTCATATGGGGTTGTAGTCCTTAGTCTGGGTTTTGTTTTTGTTTTGTTTTCCCCTCTTCCTTTGAGGGGCTATGGCCGTGTTTTGCTTTTTGTTTTGTTCCCCTTTTCTTCTTGAGGGGCAATAGTATGGTTTTCTCGTTCATAGTTTCCAGGTGTTTACATGTATTTCTGGTTTCGTGTGTGTTTGGTTTTTTTTTTCCCATAGTCACGGTGTGTTAGCACGTATTTCTTGTGTTTTTTTTTTCTTCCATAGTTACCATGTGTGCATTTATTTCTTGTTTTTCTCATAGTTATCATGTGTTAGTATGTATTTCTTGCTCATAGTCTTCATGTGTTTGTATTTACGTCTTGTTTTGTTCCCTTTGTTACTATGTGTTTGTATTTATTGTTTCTGTGTCCTTAGTTTCTGTCAAGTAATTTTTTTTTTCCTTTTTGCCATGGTTATGTGTTTGCATTTATTTCTTGTTTTGTTCCTATAGTTATTGTGTGAGGGTTTATATTTTTTGGGCCAGGTTATGTACACTGGGGTTAGACGGGTTGTCTGTGGCCTTGGTGGGAAAATTTTCAGGGTCTAGTGTTTTTTGCTTTGTATGATTGTGTTCTCCTTGTTTTGTAGTCAGGTCTTGTTTTGTTGGGGGGTTTTTTTGTTTTGTTTTTTTTTTCTTCTTTCGTCATTGTTCTGGGGGGAAATAGGATGGATATGTCAAGTGATGTATTCGTTTCTTTTCCTGTTTAGGGTGTTAGGTTTTGTTGGCTCCCTCCTTGCCTGTTCCTCAATCCACTCGCCCTGTGGTTGGGGGAGGGGGGCAGGTGTTACTAGACGTTCAGAGCCCGTCAAGTGAGGGGGGGCTACTGTCATGACCCGAGCACTATGCCTTGGTGCTCGGGTTATTCTTGTCAGGGTTTGACAGCGGCGTTATGATTCTAGCTCTCCGAGCTCTTATTGTGATAGTGCTCGGGGAGGCTTCCGCTCAGCTGTCAAATCCTGAACAGCTGTGCTGCATTTGTGGTCGTTAGTGCCAGGACTATTTCTACCCTCGCTAGCGATCACATCCTTGCAGCAGTGTCTGTTAACTCTCCGTCACGCTACGGATGCCTAGGATTTATTCCTACCACGTCTGCTTGGTTTGACCGTCGTGCCCCTGGACTAGTAAGTGTGTTGTTTAGCCTTACCCCTCCCGGTGTGTAACGATCTCTGTGTGTCTCTGCCTTAGCAGCTGGTGTAATTATTATTTTCACCAACCTTGCCTGCCTAGTGTATGACTGTCTCCTGCTATGGACCTGTAGAGCTGTTTAGCCTATGCCTCCTGTTGTGAGTAGACTCAAGAGTCATTGTCTCTGCAGCTTGTGTTGTCACTATCCTCACCGTTAATAAAACTCTCACTAAACTCTCTGGTGACTGTGTGGCGTCTTATGGTGGCTCGGGAGAGCCACCCGTGACAGTACACTGCTGCCAAAACGGCATTTACGGTGACGCCAACCCGAGACGCAATTCACCAGGGAGTTTTGAGTTTTTTGGACAGTTGCTGTTCCCGTCTGGGTACTGAGTGTGTGGGAAGAATGTCGTCGCGGAGGGGCCGCGCTGGGAGCCCAAGCCACAAGCTGACAGGCTTCCTGGAAGTGGTGGATGAGATGCTCATCTCCGCTTCACTGCTGGACTACCATCATAGAATACACTGGTACCTAGACACTGCTGAAGACGTCCTTCGTCATCTCCCTTCCCGCTGGGCCGACCACCCGGAAGTCGACGCGAGGAGGGAAGATATCGCCGCACAACGCAAGATTTTCCTGATGCTGGAGGAGGAGCGCGGCGTGAAGCAGGAGAAGAGGCACTCCTGCTCGTGGCCTACGGATCCTGATCCTGTCCTCGATCCAGTCCTGGAGTTCGCACCATCTGTGGGCCGGCGGAGGCATCAGCGCTGCGGCCGAGCACGTCTTCAGCAAGCTCCTGCTCCGGATCCAGTTCCGGGCTGCCGGAATGACCCCCTCAATCAGCCAGCTGCTGTGAGTGAGCTGAGTCCTGTGCTGGTGAGCTCCGTCCATGGGTCCTATGTTACCATCCAGAGAGCGAGGGAAGGAGCAACGTCCTCTTCAGCTGGCACCATCTTACCTTCGGGAGGCAGGCAAGTTCAATTTCACTTTCCTAGTCATTATAGTGATTTGTCTTGTCTGACTCCTGGGGGTGAAGCTCGGGGTTCGCAGCTCCCTGAGTTTCCTTCTCCAGCTGAAGCCAAGTTATACTGAACCTGCTGCCTCTGTGTTTCCTCCTGCGGAGCGGTCCTCGGCGTCAGTCCCACGCCGTTGAACGAGGGGGAGGCCTGCGGCTCTGGGAGATATCCCGGCCCTGCAGCCTTGTGTTGTACAGAGGAGGAGAACGGACTGCGGTGAGGAGCCAGAGCCGACGAGCGAGCGTCCCCAGGGTTCCTCAGAGATGCAGCCCGAGTCAGCAGGTCTAGGGTCCTCTGCCCCCATGCCAAACGGGTTATTGGCGTGGACACCAGCGCGAGAGGATCCAGCTGCAGAGACCATCAGGCCGGCTGTGGAACCCGATGCAGCTGAGTGGGAGCACGACGACGAGCGTCTGTCTGAACCTGGATCGACGAAGTCCTGGACGGCTCCAGAGCCCGAGTGCAGGCAAGTGCTCTTCCTTGTTTTCCTTTATGGTGTGTTAGAGCATTTTTGCCTGCCTCATGGGGAGGCGAGCGAGGGGCAGCCGTCTGCTGCACCCGAGCTTGTCTCACTGGGCTCTGGCGCTGCGGGTGGAACTGATCCCGGTCCTCTCTTGTTCTCTGAGCCTCTCCACAACGTTACTAGTCTGGAATCTGTCAAGGTCATGGGACTGGAGGTTCCAGGTTCGGGGATGGAGGTCGTCGCAGAGGTGACCCAGTCGGGGTCCGACACGTAGGCCGAGGTGACCCAGTCGGGGTCCGACTCAGGTGTGGCTGCAACCCAATCGGGGTCCGACAAGGTCCAGTGGGGGTCCAGCTCAGGTGTGGCTGTGACTCAGTCGGGGTCCGACGTGGGTGCAGCGGTGACCCAGTCGGGGTCCGACGCGTGGGCCGAGGTGACCCAGTCGGGGTCCGACTCAGGTGTGGCTGCGACCCAATCGGGGTCCGACGAGGTCCAGTGGGGTCCAGCTCAGGTGTGGCTGTGACCCAGTCGGGGTCCGACGTGGGTGCAGCGGTGACCCAATCGGGGTCCGATGAGGTCCAGTCGGGGTCCGACTCAGGTGTGGCTGTGACCCAGTCGGGGTCCGACGTGGGTGCAGCGGTGACCCAATCGGGGTCCGACGAGGTCCAGTGGGGGTCCAGCGCAGGTGCGGCTGCGACCCAATCAGGATTCGAGGAGGTTCAATTTTTTGATTGTTCCCCTCTCAGGAGCCACCAGCTGGGGGCCGTTGGAGGTTTTTGTCTGGCAGTCTTGCGCTCTTATGTATTGCCGTCATTAGGCGGGCTGCATGCTATTCCTCCACGGTCCTGGTGGTTGTGGGATGCGGGTCGGCCACCCGAGGAACTGCTTTGTGCGTTCAGCATCTTGGGTTGGTCGCCCGATAAACTGTGGTTGCTACTGGGTGACCTGGTTCGGCCACCAGAGGACTTGTTTCTGGGGGCCTGGGACTGGGGCAGGCCGCCTGACCATGTACTGTTTTGTGGGACTATCCGTGGGCCATCGTAGGCAGGGAGGTCGCCGGAGCTCTGCCTGGGGGGATTTGGATCTCCGTCGATCATCTTTTGTTTTGGCCCATACGGTGTCTGGTTATGTCAAGTTATGTAAAGCAATTTTTGATTGCCTCATGTGTATTCACAGTCCATAGTCTGGTTATGCAAAGTAATTTTTGATTGCCTCATGTGTTTTGTAATCCATAGTCTGGTTATGTCAAGTTATGTTAAGCAATTTAGATCGCCTCATGAGTTTTTGTATCCATAGTCTGGTTAGGTTATGTAAAGTTATTTTGTTTGCCTCATATGGGGTTGTAGTCCTTAGTCTGGGTTTTGTTTTTGTTTTGTTTTCCCCTCTTCCTTTGAGGGGCTATGGCCGTGTTTTGCTTTTTGTTTTGTTCCCCTTTTCTTCTTGAGGGGCAATAGTATGGTTTTCTCATTCATAGTTTCCAGGTGTTTACATGTATTTCTGGTTTCGTGTGTGTTTGTTTTTTTTTTTCCCATAGTCACGGTGTGTTAGCACGTATTTCTTGTTTTTTTTTCTTCCATAGTTACCATGTGTGCATTTATTTCTTGTTTTTCTCATAGTTATCATGTGTTAGTATGTATTTCTTGCTCATAGTCTTCATGTGTTTGTATTTACGTCTTGTTTTGTTCCCTTTGTTACTATGTGTTTGTATTTATTGTTTCTGTGTCCTTAGTTTCCGTCTTGTAATTTTTTTCCTTTTTGCCATGGTTATGTGTTTGCATTTATTTCTTGTTTTGTTCCTATAGTTATTGTGTGAGGGTTTATATTTTTTGGGCCAGGTTATGTACACTGGGGTTAGACGGGTTGTCTGTGGCCTTGGTGGGAAAATTTTCAGGGTCTAGTGTTTTTTGCTTTGTATGATTGTGTTCTCCTTGTTTTGTAGTCAGGTCTTGTTTTGTTGGGGTTTTTTTTTTGGTTTTTTTTTCTTCTTTCGTCATTGTTCTGGGGGGAAATAGGATGGATATGTCAAGTGATGTATTCGTTTCTTTTCCTGTTTAGGGTGTTAGGTTTTGTTGGCTCCCTCCTTGCCTGTTCCTCAATCCACTTGCCCTGTGGTTGGGGGAGGGGGGCAGGTGTTACTAGACGTTCAGAGCCCGTCAAGTGAGGGGGGGCTACTGTCATGACCCGAGCACTATGCCTTGGTGCTCGGGTTATTCTTGTCAGGGTTTGACAGCGGCGTTATGATTCTAGCTCTCCGAGCTCTTATTGTGATAGTGCTCGGGGAGGCTTCCGCTCAGCTGTCAAATCCTGAACAGCTGTGCTGCATTTGTGGTCGTTAGTGCCAGGACTATTTCTACCCTCGCTAGCGATCACATCCTTGCAGCAGTGTCTGTTAACTCTCCGTCATGCTACGGATGCCTAGGATTTATTCCTACCACGTCTGCTTGGTTTGACCGTCGTGCCCCTGGACTAGTAAGTGTGTTGTTTAGCCTTACCCCTCCTGGTGTGTAACGATCTCTGTGTGTCTCTGCCTTAGCAGCTGGTGTAATTATTATTTTCACCAACCTTGCCTGCCTAGTGTATGACTGTCTCCTGCTATGGACCTGTAGAGCTGTTTAGCCTATGCCTCCTGTTGTGAGTAGACTCAAGAGTCATTGTCTCTGCAGCTTGTGTTGTCACTATCCTCACCGTTAATAAAACTCTCACTAAACTCTCTGGTGACCGTGTGGCATCTTATGGTGGCTCGCGAGAGCCACCCATGACACATGTTTCTTCACTTTTGATGCGTGGTCTGACAGCGCCACACATCCACACGATCCATAGTTAATCAGCTATTTACAATACACGCAAAAAGCTTTTCCTGCCACGTCTGGTTTCTTCAGAAATTGTCCGAGTGTTTCTGTTACCTCGTCAAACTTTGAGCCAATTTTCACTTTTACCGTCACTTTTCTCTCAAGCCAATTCCATCGGAACTTATTTTTGACACTTTTGTCTATTTCTGCCACTGATGACTCCTGATCCTTAGATAAAAATTTCATAATTCCGCTGAAAATATTACCGAAATCTCAAAATTCCAACGTCAACACACCGATGACAAAGCATACAACGAGCCATTTCATTGGTCAAAATTTGCAGTTATCCAATCGCAGGGCGGTTTACACGTAACATCCAGGTTTATTGCGGGAGACTCACCCGGGAAAACGCCGAGCGCTAATGTAATTGTGTTGATTTTCGCTAACATCGGTGACAATAAGGTACCTTACCATCCATCTTCCATCTTCTACCGCTTTTCCGGAGGTCCGGGTCGTGGAGGCAGCAGTTCAAGCAGAGAAGCCCAGACTTCCCTCTCCCCAGCCACCTGCTCCAGCACCGCCATGAATTTTTGACAAAGCAACAACGAGCCATTTGATTGGTCCAATCATTTGCAACTATCCAATCGCAGGGCCGTTTACAGCAGTAGCACAAGTACATAACATCCGGGTTATCGCGGGAGACTGTCACTCAGGGAAGCGCCGAGGGCTTATGTAATCATGTTGATTTTTGCTAAAATCATAAATCGGCGGAAATCCACAGATCGGCGGAAAATTGCCATCCCTGAGCTAGCGACGCAATGCCCCTCTCAGATGAAGTGATGGTCCAGGGCTCCTCCTCAGGCTGCTGAGAAGCCTCCAACGCCGGCTCCAGAGGAAATGGATTAGAAGAGGATTCTGTCCTCTCCACTTTGGCAGAGGTAAAAATAAGTGGAGAGGCGACAGCAGATCTCTCCTGTTCCATCAGGCGATCCATCTCCACCAACAACGCCAGTCCAAACTCTTCCCAAGTCTCTGACATCCTCACTGCAACAATAAGCTCCCATGAACAGGAGGGAGAGACAAGGAGAAAGCAGAAGGACATTTACATTCTGCAACGGGTGAAGAGAACTCAGGAGACTGCACACTTTGAGCCTCTCTACTAGGATTCAAGCAAGGCATAGTATGATTAGTCTGATAGTGCATGGTCATTTTGTTTATATGACTGCATCACGAGTCCTGATGTTCACTGTATATGACATCATAAAAACATCAAGGACAGCATCATATCATACGCTGTCAGGCAGGCATCACTGCATATGACATCACAAAGACATGAATGCAGGCTTGGTTGTCACGGTGGCTGGATAATCATGCAGCAGACCAAAGAAATTGCAAAAGCCTACGTCCGAGTGTAGCGTGAGGTTTATTAAACAGAGAATGAGATACACATGTCCATGGACCGGAGAAAACTCTTGGACCCAGTAGACTGATGCCGTTGCGCTGAGCCATCACACTGCCACACATTAAATACTCTCATAGACTACTGAGTGGTGAGTGGAAGCAGGTGCAGCGGCAATTGATGAATAATGAGTGAGTGCACATGTGAGTAAGAATAGCAGTATGTGTGCATGCATGAGTGACATGGAATGAATGTGTGTGAATGTGTGTGTGCATGTGTGTGTGCATGAGTGAGAGGGAATGAATGTGTGTGAATGTGTGTGTGCATGAGTGAACCCTAAGGGATGATGGCAGACAGCTGGCGAGTGTTTAGCAGAGAGAGAGAGAGGGGGTGCGGCTACTGTAGGCTGGCCAGGGGCCCCAGCCCGGGGCTCCAACAACCTGCCAGCTGAACACAATAAACAACACTTCAGGAAACCACAGCCACGAGTCATGGACGGGGCCGAACATAGCCCCGCTCATGACATTGATGTCTGATGATGCAGACATCATAGGAACATCATAGGCACATCATAGGCCGTCCTATGATGTCCTATCATTGTGACGGACTCACACAGAGACAGATTTCTTAAATTTATAGAGTGATTATAGAGTGATTTATCAGACAGTCGGCCACATCTCGGACACAGTCCAAGGACGGACAATTTTTTTCACACATAAGGAGTTAAGAACTGCTTAAATAAAAATACAGAGTGATAGAAGAAGAAGAAGAAGAAGAAGAAGAAGAAGAAGAAGAAGAAGAAGAAGAAGTCGTCAGTGGCGGTAATGCACCTTTAAGCTGGTTGCCAACTGCCAATCAAATCTTAAAGAAGAAGAAGAGTGATTTATCTATATATTCAAGAAATCTGTGTGTCATGATCATGGGACATCATAGGACAGCCTATGATATCCCTATGATGTCTTTCATCATAGGACATCAAGCCTGGGCTTAATGTCTTTATGATGTCATATACAGTGATGCCTGCCTGACAGCGTAAGATGTGATGCCTGCCTTGATGTCTTTATGACATCATAAAGAGTGATGCCTGCCTTGATGTCTATATGGAGTCATACAGACCATGCTGCCCTTGATGTCTTTATGTCATCTAGAGTAATGCCTGCCTTTGCCTGCCTTCATGTCTTTGTCATATAGACCATCACTCACCAATAAGAGGTACTCATTACCTTACAAATAGCACACACAGCACGAAAACCGAATGGGAGTTGCCAAAAACAGAAAAGAAGAGATACTCATCACCCGATAAACAATAGGACACACTAAAGGGCCTTTTCCACTAGCACGCTTTAGCGCGACACGGGACGACTCAGCACGCTTTGTACGCTTTTCCACAAGCCCCAACACGGTTTAACAGCCGTGATTCTCAGCCCCGCTGAAGGGCAGGGTACAGCAGTGCTGAGCTGTGCCGTGTTGTGACGTTAACAGACTGGTCGCCGCTGATTGGTCAGGTCGTAACCGGCGCTGATTGGTCAGGTTGTAACCGCCCCTCTCCTCCTCCTCCTCTACCAAATCTTCATGACCTTCTCAATAAAGTTTTTGAAAAAAAAAAAGAATCTTCACGACCTACTCAGCACGCAACCACTGTTGGCGGTTCCTTTTCAGTGTATTGCTGTGCTATTTTTCATTTATTCTCTATCAAAAATGGCTTGGCGTAATAAGGGTGTTCCATGGAGCAGTAAGGAGCTGCAGTGTCTGCTCACTGCATTGTCAGACGAACGTATTCAGCGCGAGTTAGACGGAGCCGCCCGGAATGAAAAAATATACCGGGAGGTCTCGACATCGGAGTCCTTTAACGGTGAGTTTTAATTTTTTTTTATTGTGCGTTTTTTCGCAAATATATTCAGTAAGACGCTCAGTTTATTTATGCAATAAAAAAGCTGTTCATTTGTGGATGGATCGCAGCTTTATTGCAGCACAATGCGGACTAAAGCTTTTATTGTAATTATTCATGTGAACAATACGCTGAAATAAGCTTATGTATTCTTGTTAAAAACTATTGTCTTTTCTGTATATATTTCGTGCTGTATTTTATTGTGTGCATTTTCCTTGTAGAATCATCCCACGTGTCCGCCGCGACAGCCCGTCCGGATTATTCAACCGAGCCTTCCTGACCCACAGCTGGCAGAGACGGATTCATTCTACCGAGCCTCAGCACTCAGTGGTCGGCGTGTATAAAATGTCGATTAACCTTCATGTTGTGTTGCAAAGTTTTTTTTTATTTTAATATTTTGTATATAATAAAATGGAATTGTTTTGGAAAGTGTGGTTTGTCTGTTATAACACTGAATTATAAAACAGTATAATTACATAGAAATTCCATTGCCTAGTCTGATCAAAATGATACTGAGGGTCAACCATTGTAAAGTTAATGTAATTTTTAACTAGACCAAAAAAGAAATCTTTTTGTACGCTTTCTGTTCTTTTTATTGAAATATCATAAAAAATTAGCACCAAGTCAAAGGTACAAGTATATGTAAATTGAATGTTCTATCGGCATTCCAAATTCAGAGAGTTACAATACTTTAGAAGGAGTGTAGCATCATCTAAACGGAAAATAATAATACTGTTGTTCCAAACGTTGACCTGAAGGTGAAAAACATGAATTTTTTTAATTCAGTACATCCAAAATGCCCTAGGATGTGGTGTAGTCCAGTGTGCCACCGTCTCATTATTTAATACGAATAAAAACAAGTTTCAGCTCATTATTTCTAGGTCATTTGGCAGTTAATTCAAAACAAAAGTGACTTGTGTTGTTGCAGCTTAATTATGAGATAAAATTAATTGTGAGATTAAACCACAGAGTGTGCAAGGCAATAATCCTTGGATCCTCCATTTTTTGTCTGGTGTAAATAAGGACTCAGTCCGGTGCATAACATCACGGGAGTGTGGCCCCGCCTCGCTGAGAATCTGCTGCTGCCCCGCAACACTGTGCTAATGGAGACAGAAGCGTTCCGAGCTGTACTGAAGTGAATCGAGCCGTACCGAGGTGTGCTGGGCTAGTGGAAAACAGGCTTAATTTAAACCAGGATCAAATGCAGGCATCATACGACTCAGTATGGCGTCACCAAAGATCAAAGGACGTAGGACATCTTCAAAGATCAAACGCAGGCAGGACTCACAATCATAGGCCTCATTATGACATCATTAAAGATCATAGGACTCACTATGACACCATTAAAGATCAAGGGCAGGCTGTTTTTTTTTCTTGTGTTTTAAGTTGGTTTTGGATGTATGATGCTTTATTAGTTGTCTTTTTCTCTATGTTTTGAATTCCTATTATCATTATTATTAGTGCATACCTGTGCATGCCCGTAGAAATCAAGGATAAGGAAATATTCCTGCATGCCTGTAGAAAGCAGATTTAAGCAAGGGCGCCACGACTCGTTCAGTGATGCCTGCTTTTGATCTTTGATGACATTCTTTGACGTTGTAGCAAGTGATATGATCATGGATGCTGTCATAGTGAGTCCTATGATCTTTGATGTCATAGTGAGACCTTTGATCTTTGTCATGCCGACTGAAAGCAGGTGTAAGCAAGTGCGCCATGACTCATTCAATGATGCCTGCCATTGATCTTTGATGTCATAGCAAGTCCTATGATCTTTGATGCTGTCATAGTGAGTCCTATGATCTTTGATGATGCCATCGTGAGTCCTATGATCTTTGATGTCACACCACTTGTTCAGTGATGATCTTTGGTGTTATAGTGAATCCTATGATCTTTGATGTCATGCCCGTAGAAAGCAGGTGTGAGTGCATCATGACTCATTTGTCTGCTTTTGATCTTTGATGTTATAGCGAGTCCTATGAGCTTTACCTCCGCCAAAGGGGGAGGTTATGTGATCATCGGCGTTGGTTTGTCTGTCTGTTTGTTTGTCTGTTTGTTTGTTTGTCTGATTGTTAGCAAGATAACTCAAAAAGTTATGGACAGATTTTCATGAAATTTTCACAGATTGTCAGAAATGGGGTATCCTATAGATGATTACATTTTGGTGGTGATCCGGATCACCATCCACAAGAAAACCGCCATTACGCCAAATGCCATTTTCGTGAATAATTACTAAACCACTAATCCTATCATTGTCAATCCAATTGTTGTGAATCCAATTGCTAGTCATATGTTTTCATGTTCAAGGAATCTGAAAACGTACACACAAACACTGTATGGGGGGAATTGTGGCACTAAACCGCCATTACGGAAAATGCCATTTCCGTCAATAACTATTGAACCACTGATTCTATCATTGTGAATCCAATTGCTTGTCATATGTTTTCATGGTCAAGGAATCTGAAAAATGTACACACAAACACTGTATGGGGGGAACCGTGGCGCTAAACCGCCATTACGGAAAATGCCATTTTCGTCAATAACTACTGAACCACTAATCCTATCATTGTGAATCCAATTGCTTGTCATATGTTTTCATGGTCAAGGAATCTGAAAACGTACACACAAACACAGTGGCGCAGTGGTTTAGCACTGTGGCAGCACAGTTTTACCCTCGGCCGGGGGATCGCGGGGATCATGAGATCGTGGGTTCGATCCCAGCCCCTGACCAACAGTGAGCTGTGTGGAGTTTGCATGTTCTCCCCGTGTTGCGTGGGTTTACTCCGGGATTTCTCCGGTTTCCTCCCGCATACCAAAAACATGTAGGTTTAGGGTGCTCGCGCACGCAGCGACCGGCAGCCGGTGGCTTGTCACCAGACTGCAAACCAAATCTACCTACGGGTACAAATAAGTAACAAAAAAAAAAAAAAAACACTTGTATGGGGGGAATTGTGGCCGCCATTACGGAAAATGCCATTTTCAAGAATAACTACTGAACCACTAATCCTATCATTGTCAATCCAATTGCTAGTCATATGTTTTCATGGTCAAGGAACCTGAAAAAGTACACACAAACACTGTATGGGGGAACTGTGGCGCTAAACCGCCATTACGGAAAATGCCATTTTCGTCAATAACTACTGAACCACTAATCCTAATCCACTAATCCTATCATTGTTTTCCTGTTCTTTTTTCTGAGTTGTCATTTACTTTTTTTACTTAATTCAGCCCAGCAGTTTCTCATTTTGGAACTATTAGTTTGGAACTAACGTGCTTACTGTCTGTGTGTGTGGTGAATGTTTGTTAGCCCCGGTGCGTTCACGGGAGGCTAAGTTGTACTGCACTGTGTGCTGCAGGTTTTTCCCCTGGACGACGGAAACCAAGGAGCCGCTCCTCTTCTCTCCACCTGTCTGCCACCTCTCCTCGGGCACGGAGCATTCCCTCCTCGAGGCATACAAGAGGGCCTTGGACGAGCCCGGACAGCTCGGTGCTTAACTTCCAGGCTAAGGAAGACGATAGTGGGAGTTCCTGGCCGGACAGTCAGTGAATGCATCACGCTCGATAGAGAACGCTCAGAAGTTTTTTTGTTTTTTTTTCCCTCTTGTAGCGCAGGAAGTGACTCTGGTTGAAAGAATTGTATTACTTTTTTCCCTTATGTGCCTTTTAGGCTATTTATGCTATTTATAATATTTATTGTGGGGTAGTTTCTTATCTTGGGCACATTGGGAATGTATGGTTTCTAAGAGAATGTATGATTTCAAAAAAAAGATGGCTGCCACCGGAGGGAGGAGTGGTCTGATGGGCCACACTCCTAGACACTTTCTACCGATATACTTCTTATTATTGTCTTTGTGTCTCTGGAACTGCAACAGGTAGGGTTCTCCGGCCAACTCAACTAAAGGTGAAGCTAAAAAGTTTTATTTATATGGATATGGACATGGCCATTTCACCCTGTACTCTATCTGGTCCTCAAAAGCCCTGAGAAAAAACTCCCAAAATAAGGCAAAAATGACGGGTAAGCAAAAATCACAATATGGCAGAGGCTATACAGTTAAAGTACTATTAGTACTGCTACTTCTGGCAGGGGATATTCACCTTAAACCTGGACCTGCCACTATTAAACAGCAGACCACTGGGTTAGCACAACCATCTGAGCCGGCAGACTGGTTATTTCTATCTACGGCCCGGCATAGCGAGTCGGGTGAGTCGAATAGCACTGAACAGACTCACATATCTGATCCTGCTGTAAACAGCTGCGCTACGTCCAAACTTTTGGAAACAGGAGCGGTTAAATAAATTGCAAATGAGGCGAGATCCGAAAACCGAGCTGTACAAAAGCAAAAACAATATCTGTTTTTCCAAACTGTTAATCATGCACGAGTTCTTTGGGACACAAAGGCTAAACCAAAGGGGATCCTCGGCGGACATTTAAACATACGGATCATAATCCCCAAAAGAGATGAGATTTCGGTGTTGCTGTCTGACTCAAATCTGGACTATCTTTGTCTCTCAGAAAGCTGGCTACACAGGAACATAGACACTAATGTGATCGATATTGTGGGTTATCAGTGTTTTAGAAAAGACAGGCAGGCAGGGAGGGGAGGAGGTGTGTTTTAATTTTCATCAAAGAGAAATTTAAATGTCAGTTGGTTGATTTGAATACCACACTTGAATGTTTAGCTGTTAATGTATGTCTCTCACCGGTAATGAATTTCAACATTGCAGTATTGTACAACCTACCCTCACACAATTCTTCTTTTTATAATGAATTAAGTGCTCTGGTCAAACAACTGACTTCAATATCAACTGGTCTGATAAAAAGGACAAACTGAAACTGAAAAGCCTCATGACTAAATTCAATTACCAACAATTGATCAAAGGACCTACCAGGATAACCAAACAATCTAGGACACTTATTGACATGGTATTCGCTAATAAACCAGAACGAATAACCAGAACCTATAATCTTGTAACTGGTCTCTCAGATCATAACATGGTTCTTGCTGTCAGAAAACTTACTAAAAAGCGACTACAGTATTTTGGGGGAGTGGATATTGACAAATCAAATTTTATTATTCCCAAATCAAAAAATGAGGAGTTTGAGCATTACTTAGAGAATCAAAATTGGGAGCAGCTCATGTCAATATATGAAGTAGATGATTGTTGTAATTTTATAACTGCAACAATTACAAAGTACATAGAAAAATTTACAAAGCAAATTAAAAGTAGACAACAGAAGATTAACCTACCATGGTTAAATAATGAAATAAGAAAACTTATGAAGAGGCGAGACTCTGCATTGAAAACACCATTAACCTCTAAACTACAAAATGACCACCTTGTGTACAAAAGTTTAAGAAATAAAGTGGTACAAGAGCTGCGAAAATCAAAAGTATCTTACAACAATAAACTGATAGATCATGCAAAGGGTAACAACAGTTCCCTATGGAGGCATTTAAATAACTTAACAAATAAAAAAAATGTTCAGAAGGGGGTAAAAGAACTTAGAATCAATGGCAAGACCATCAGTGACAAGGCTACATTGGCAAAGGAATTTAATTCATATTTTGTGGACTCTGTGGAAGACTTAACAAAAAACTTTGTGCTGCCAAATGTGCTCAACAACACAAAATCAGTACTTCCAACAGATTCTTTTCACATCGGTGAGGTAAATGAGGAGTTAATTGCTGTTATTGTTAAAACACTGTCAAACTAAAAAACTAATGATATCTACAATATGAGCACTTCCTTTCTCAAAACGCACAGCAAAATATTAATCAAACCACTGACTCATCTCATTAATCTCTCCATTAGGTCTAGTACATTTCCATCTGGTTGGAAAAAAGCTGTTGTCATACCAGTTCATAAATCAGGCAGTAAAGACAATATATGCAATTACCGCCCAATCTCTATTTTACCAGTCCTGTCTAAGGTTCTTGAAAAAGTTGTAGCTACACAGCTGATAGACTATTTACAAGACAGTCAACTTCTTCATCCGCATCAATTTGGTTTTAGACCAGGATACTCAACAGAAACAGCAAATTGTTGCCTTATTGAAAATGTTAAACAGTCCTTGGACAGGGGTAAAGTGGTAGGAGCTGTTTTTCTAGATCTCAAAAAGGCTTTCGATACTGTAAACCACAGTTTGCTTTTATCCAAAATGGTATCTTTTAACTTTTCTCCAGATACATTAGAATGGTTTGCATCTTATCTCCAGAATAGAGAACAATGTGTAAAAGTTCACCAGGATAAATCCTCATTTTTAAACAACCGCATGGGTATCCCACAAGGGTCCATTCTTGGTCCTTTACTTTTCAGCATTTTTATTAATGACTTGCCGCTACACTGCTCAGCTGCAACATGCCAACTTTATGCAGATGATGCAGTTATTTACTCAGCTGCCAAGACTCCAGCACAGGCTGCAGATGTACTGTCTACAAGTATGGTCGATGTCCAAGAGTGGCTCCTCCAGAACCACCTATTGCTGAACCTTCAGAAAACAGTTTCAATGTGCTTTTCAATCAAAAAATGTAACCTGCAACGTTTTAAAGTTAATATACATGATCAAGACATCAATTTAGTTACAGAATTCAAATACCTTGGCATTGTACTAGATCCTCAACTCAAATTTAATCTTCATATAAAGAAAATTTCAAAAACAGTAAAAAAAAAAAAAATCTGAACTGCTTTAAATTAATTAGATATTACATACCATACAAAGCAGCTGCACTGTATATGCACTCTATGGTTTTTTTCTCATATATCATACTGTTTAACAGTCTGGGCTCAAGCACCCCCTTCCACAATAACACATATAGGTTCATTATATAATCAAACTCTACAAATCTTGGACAAAAAGCCCATTAGGTGGCATCACTGTGATATTTAAAAAAAAATACAACCTATTGAGTTTTGAGAGTTTCATTGACCTCTGTTTTCTGAAATTAACTTTCAAATGTTTCCATAAATCAGCACCTGAGCCACTTGCTGGATTCATCCAAAGACAGGACAGCAGCAGAGCCACCAGGAGTTCTGTTAACAATAACTGTAAAATATTCCACCGCAGAACCACATTTGGACAAACAGCTTTCTCCATAAAGGGCAGCCACATCTGGAACACAATGCCAAATGAAATTAAAATAATAACAGACTTTAAAACATTCACTAAAAAGGTTAAAAACTGGCTGAAAAATAAACAAGAATGTACCCATGCATGAAATGATTGTCTGCAGGGTGAGAGTGAATGAAGGGAAGGAATGAATGTGTTTGTTTATAGTGAGTGACGAAGGGAGGGAGGCCTGAAATAGGCAAATGTGAGTCAGGTTGTAATAGTGTGTATTTATAATATTTATAATATTTATAATTGTGTATTTATAATGTATAATATTTATAATATTTATAATATTATAATTGTGTATTTATAATGTATTTACAATCTTTTTTGCATTGATGTATGTGGTTATGTGTATTCTGTTTTCTTTTTTTTTATTATCTTTTCCTTTTTACTTGTTTCTCCTTTCTAAAGCCCATTCAGGGACAAGAGTTGCAAATTAGCTAATAGCTATACACTCTTTGTGCAACACATCAGATTGATTGTCATTGATTAATTGTCTGTGTTTATTGCACTGTCCCTGTCAAATAAACAAATAATCTAATCTAATCTAATCCAATTGCTTGTCATATGTTTTCATGGTCAAGAAATCTGAAAATGTACACACAAACACTGTATGGGGGGAACTGTGGCCACCATTACGGAAAATGCCATTTTCGTGAATAACTACTGAACCACTGCTTGACCATGTTTTCATGGTCAAGGAATCTGAAGACTGTATGGGGGGAACTGTGACGCTTGGCGGAGGTCTGCTTCTCCGAGTGCTTTTATAGTTAATGATGTCATAGCGAGTCCTATTATCTTTGATGATAGTGTAACCCAGTGTTAAAAACACAAATGGAAATATGAATATTGTTGCCGCTTTTGAAGAGAAAAACACCCATTTCACAATGGGAGTAAATAATTTAAAGATGAATATGTAAATAAATATATATTCATAAAACAGTAGAGAAAATTTTCTGGCGAGTTTTGATAAAGTTCCAAATGTTTTCATCTGGTATATCGAGCAACCTATGGCTGCGTCTTTTGTTAGGCAGCAACAGCCAATGGGGTCACGCGCTCCCTCACTCAGTCTGTGTGTAACCTGCAGAACGCTTTCAGTCGCAGCAGACATCGACTGAGAGAGCACGTTCCCTTACGGAGACGGTGGGCTAGCATGCTGATAGCAGTCTTTGTCTTGGATAAAACTTGAGATTGGTAGGCCTAAACTAATACCCGCAATGAGACATTGCTGTACTATCAAATTCTAATACCCTGTTTGTTAAATTTTTAGATTTGGATCCAAAGGCTGTTAACGCCATTGAGCGCGGGAACCCCATGACCCATGTGTCGATTAGCATGGTGAGTGCTATCCATTTAGTGTGTATGGGAAATGCTAATCGCTAGCTTGAAATGCTAACTGCTGATGCTAATTTCGGCTAGGTTTTTCATGAGAAAAAGCTATTTTCCAAAGCTGTAATGGTTAGCAAAGGTCCCAATTCCCTTGCCATTGATTGCTATTTAATGGTGAATGTTGAACCTGTGGGTTATATGTGTTTAATGTGTCAAATTGAGATAGTGTTGTGCTAGATGTGATGTTAGCTTGGTGCAGCACACTGCACAAATGTCCTGTTGATGTCAAGTGCCTTTCAAATGCACTTATTCTGTTATGACCCAAGCGCCTTTCTTGTCCGCGCATTTTCAAGAATAACTACTGAACCACTAATCCTATCATTGTCAATCCAATTGCTAGTCATATGTTTTCATGGTCAAGGAATCTTAAAACGTACACACAAACACTGTGTTGGGGAACTGTGGCGCTAAACCGCCATTATGGAAAATGCCATTTTCAAGAATAACTACTGAACCACTAATCCTATCAGAATCAGATTCAGAATCAGAATCAGAATGAACTTTATTGCCAAGCATGCTTTTACACATACAAGGAATTTTACTTGACATTAAGGTGCGCTCATGTTAAGCGCTCCCCAATGACGCGGCAGCCGACAGGCGCCTCATATAGTGGGGGTAAAGAGGGGAAGGGGGAGGGGGTGACACATTGGGCAGAGAGAAAAAAGCATAGTTATCAAAATAGAGCTCAAGTGAGCAAGATTATGATCAGAATCAGAATCAGCTTTATTGCCAAGTATATTTACAAGTAAACATACGAGGAATTTGACTTGACATTGGGCGCGCACGTTAGGCGCATCCAATGATGCGGCAGCCATGCAAGGCGCCTGTCAGAATAGAAAAAAACCCCTCTAATTGCACACTTAGCAGACAATTACAGTTTCACACATTAACAGAGCAAGTTGAGAGAGACCAGTGTGTGTGTGTCAGTCATGTGATATTCATGGATGCAGTGTGTGTGTGTGTGTCAGTCATGTGATACTGGTGAACAACAAATTCCTCCCCTAAGCAACAACTAGATGTTATGACCATGGTATCCTAAACATAGATAACATGTCCACAAGAGTTCATCTCTCTTCAGTGCATGTCAGATGGTAAAATTCCATGCTAGTCACATGATGACGCTGTCCATAGAGAGTTCAGATTGCTGCACATCAGAATGTTTGGGTTAGAGAAAAGCCAAAACTCCCTTCAGCCTTATCTTTTCTCCTGGAGGAATGAATTCTCCCAAGGACACCGAATCAAAGCCTGATAAGCACAGTTCACTTAAGCCTGTTTTCCACTAGCCCAGCACACCTCGGTACGGCTCGATTCACTTCAGTACGGCTCGGAATGCTTCTGTCTCCATTAGCACGGTGTTGTGCTTGTGCTGTGGCACCGGAGTGGTGGCTCAGTTGGTAGAGCATCCGCCCCACACCCGGGAGGCAGGGGTTCAAATCCCGGCCGGGTCATACCAAAGACCATATAAAAATGGTGCTTTCTGCCTTCTAGCGTGGTGCTCCGCATAATGGAATGGGGAAAGTAAAGTTACACACAGAGCTACCAGAGGACTGACCCCCCGCTGTAGCTTTCACTACTTACAGTAGCTGTGTGGCCTAGGGTCAGAGAAACGGAGATAGGCGCTGCCCATATACACCTTCAGGTGTGAAGGGATTAACTAACTTAACTGTGCTTGTGCTGTGTTTTTTTTTTTTAGGAGGTTTTAGAAGCGGGGCAGCAGCAGATTCTTAGCGAGGCGGGGCCACACTCCCGTGACGTTACGCACCCGACTGAGTCCTTATTTACACAAGACAAAAAAGGATCCAAGGATTATTGCCTTGCTGCTCTGTGGATTTATCTCACAATTAATTTTATCTCATAATTAAGCTGCAACAACACAAGTCACCTTTGTTTTGAATTAACTGCCAAATGACCTAGAAATAATGAGCTGAAACTTGTTTTTATTCGTATTAAATAATGAGACGGTGGCACACTGGCCTACACCAAATTATTATTTTTTACATCCTAGGGCATTTTGGATGTACTGAATTAAAAAAATTCATGTTTTTCACCTTCAGGTCAACGTTTGGAACAACAGTATTATTATTTTCCGTTTAGATGATGCTACACTCCTTCTAAAGTATTGTAAATCTCTGAATTTGGAATGCCGATAGAACATTCAATTTACATATACTTACTTTTTTACATACTTTGACTTGTAAGCTTGATCAGTCTGTCCTGCTGCATTTTAAAGTCCAACTGTGCAACTTCTTATAAGTTAACATAAAAAATGTACCCAAAGTTTAGAACTGGATCATGTGGGGCTAATTTTTTATGATATTTCAATAAAAAGAACAGAAAGCTTACAAAAACATTTGTTTTTTGGTCTAGTTAAAAATTACATTACCTTTACAATGGTTGACCCTGACAGGAAGATCAGTATCATTTTGATCAGATTAGGCAATGGAATTTCTATGTAATTATACTGTTTTATAATTCAGTGTTATAACAGACAAACCACACTTTCCAAAACAATTCCATTTTATTATATACAAAATATTAAAAGAAAAAAAAAACTTTGCAACACAACATGAAGGTTAATCGACATTTTATACACGCCGACCACTGAGTGTCTACACCAGCTTCCCAAACTGGGTCACGACTCGGATGAATGAAGGCGTCTCTGCCAGCTGTGGGTCAGGAAGGCTCGGTTGAATAATCCGGACGGGCTGTCGCGGCGGACGCGTGGGATGATTCTACAAGGAAAATGCACACAATAAAATACAGCACAGTAGTTTTTAACAAGAACACATAAGCTTATTTCAGCGTATTGTTCACATGAATAATTAAAATAAAAGCTTTAGTCCGCAGTGTGCTGCAATAAAGCAGCGATCCATCCACAAATGAACAGCTTTTTTATTGCATAAATAAACTGAGCGTCTTACCGAATATATTTGCGAAAAAACGCGCAATAAAAAAAAATTAAAACTCACCGTTAAAGGACTCCGATGTCGAGACTTCCCGGTATATTTTTTCATTCCGGGCGGCTTCGTCTAACTCGCCCTACGTTCATCTGACAATGCAGTGAGCAGACACTGCAGCTCCTTATTGATGCATGGAACACCCTTATTACACGAAGCCATTTTTGATAGAGATAATGAAAATAGCACAGCAATACACTGAAAAGGAACCGCCAACAGTGGTTGCGTGCTGAGTAAAGGCGGTTGTGAAGATTCTTTTTTTTTTTTTTTCAAAAACTTTATTGAGAAGGTCGTGAAGATTTGGTAGATGAGGAGGAGGAGAGGGGCAGTTACAACCTGACCAATCAGCGCCGGTTACGACCTGACCAATCAGCGGCGACCAGTCTGTTAACGTCACAACACGGCACAGCTCAGCACTGCTGTACCCTGCCCTTCAGCGGGGCTGAGAATTGCGGCTGTTAAACCGTGTTGGGGCTTGTGGAAAAGCGTACAAAGCGTGCTGAGCCGTCCCGTGTCGCGCTAAAGCGTGCTAGTGGAAAAGGCCCTTTAGAGCATAGAATTTTCACCTCACATGCGATTCTGTGCATCGCAATTTGCATTTACATTCCCAGGCTTTAAAATCATTCCCTGGAGAGCACCCAGCGACTCCGAGATGTTTCCCACCTTCCGATTCAGTTCGCCATTAACCGCTATCAGTGCCCTCCCCAACTGGTCGAATTGTCGAAGGAGCTTTGCCGGGTCTGCATTTTGACTAGCTCTTTCCAACTTCTTTAGTTTCCGATACACCAGGAAAACTCTAAGACCAAACAGCAGAAATCCTGTGATCATGAAGACAAACAGGTAGATGTCTTCCACATCTTCAATCGAAAGATCACACAGACACATGAGTTTGAATGAATGAATGAAAGGTTTATTGTCAATACTACCATACGTGCAATACATACAGGAGAATTGAAATTTGACTTGACATTGGGCGCGCTCTATAAGCGCGTCCCATAGCCACGGCAGCCCGAAGGCGCCAGTCGAACAGGAGGGTAAAGAGGGCAAGGGTCAGGGTCAGGGAAAACACAATAGGCAGAGAGAAAAAAACATAGTTATCAGAATAACGCTCGTATAAGCTCATATAAGCTCATATAAGCTCAAATGAGCCAAATTATGATACACAGAAAAAAAAATCCCTCTATGCACAATTAGCAGACAATAGATCACACATTACAAAGAGCAGAGAGAGGCAGTGAGTGTATATGTACATCAGTGTAAATGAATCAGTCGTGTATGTTGAATGCAGAGTGAGTGTCAGTTATCAGTTACTGGTGGACAGCAAAAATCCTCTCTCAGCAGATGTTATGTCTTAGTGTCTGAAACTTAGAAAAGCACGTCCTTGTGAGATCAACTCTCAGTGCATGGCAGATGGAAATTTCTGAGCCAGTCGCATGGCGCTGTCCTTGAGAGTTCAGATTACTGTACGCCAGATTGTTTATGAAGAGCCACTTCTCCAGCCTTATCTTCATCGAGGAGGAATGTAAACAGGGCACCAAAAAAACAAGGTCAAATCTGCACAGTGCACTCAGAGAATAAAATTTTCCTCTCTTCGATTCTGTGCTTCATAATTTCCATACAGGCTTAAAAAAAACATTCTCTGGAGAGCATTAGCGACTTCAAGATGTATTCCACCATCTGAATCACCATTCAGTTCACCATGCCGCCTCGTGCACTCCCCAACTGGTCGAATTGGTGAAGGAGCTTGCCTGGGTCTGCATTTTGAACAGCTCTCCACCTTCCTTAATTTCTGAAACATCAGGAAACTCCAGAGCCAAAAATAGAAATCCTGTGATCATAGCCAATAGATGTCTTCTGCATCTCCAGTCGAATCATACAGACACATGAATTCCAATGTCCGTGAGTCTTCCCCTTGGGTTCCCCCTGACCCGATCTTCTTCTTTTAAAGTGGTGACAATCGCATATAAGCCGCTTTTCCAGATCCATAATTTCCGTTTGGATTAAGATTCAGCCAGAAGAAGAGCGAAAGGCACAGACATCGCAAGCAGGGAATAGTATCAGGGAGGAGAAGAGGAGAGGAGAGATGAAGCGTCTGCTCTCTCTGAAAGCCGGTGTTTCCAATTGTCCCATGGGTCTCTCACATAACCCGCAGCCTAAGTACCTGCAGGACACTTGGGCTCCCCCGGGCCCGATTTTCTGTTTGAAAAAGTGGTGTCAATTGCATTTAAAGCCAAGCTCACCAATTCCATAATTTTCCGTTTGGATCGAGATGCAGCGAGAAGAGCGAGACACAGACAGGACACAGCAAGCTGGGATCAGTGAAGGGAGGAGAGGAGAGGAAGGGAGAAGAAATGCGTCTGCTCTCTCTGACAGCTGGAAGAAAAACATTGATCATTGGATCATTGTCAATCCAATTGCTTGTCATATGTTTTCATGGTCAAGGAATCTGAAAACGTACACACAGACACTGTATGGGGGGAACTGTGGCCGCCATTACGGAAAATGCCATTTTCGTGAATAACTACTGAACCACTGCTTGTCATATGTTTTCATGGTCAAGGAATCTGAAGACTGTATGGGGGAACTGTGGCACTTGGCGGAGGTCTGCGCTCTCCGAGTGCTTTTCTAGTTCATGTCATGCCACGTTTTAGATCGTAAATGGCTGGGGTTAGCCTTACGGTCCCATGCTCAGTGTTCAGTGTTTTTTTCGCCACAGTCATAGTCTTGTATGTGTGTCTCGTTACCTCCACCAAAGGGGGAGGTTAGGTGATCATCGGCGTTGTTACCTCCGCCAAAGGGGGAGGTTATGTGATCATCGGTGTTGGTTTGTCTGTTTGTCTGTTTGTTTGTTTGTCTGATTGTTAGCAAGCAATCAAAAAGTTATGGACGGATTTTCATGAAATTTTCACAGATTGTCAGAAATGGGGTATCCTACAGATGATTAAATTTTGGTGGTGATCCGGATCACCGTCCACAAGAAAACTGCCATTACGCAAAATGCCATTTTTGTGACTAATTACTAAACCACTAATCCTATCATTGTCAATCCAATTGTTGTGAATCCAATTGCTAGTCATATGTATTCATGGTCAAGGAATCTGAAAACGTACACACAAACACTGTATGGGGGGAACTGTGGCACTAAACCGCCATTACGGAAAATGCCATTTTCGTCAATAACTACTGAACCACTAATCCTATCATTGTGAATCCAATTGCTTGTCATATGTTTTCATGGTCAATGAATCTGAAAATGTACACGCAAACACTGTATGGGGGAACTGTGGACGCCATTACGGAAAATGCCATTTTCAAGAATAACTACTGAACCACTAATCCTATCATTGTCAATCCAATTGCTAGTCATATGTTTTCATGGTCAAGGAATCTGAAAACGTACAAACAAACACTGTATGGGGGAACTGTGGCCGCCATTATGGAAAATGCCATTTTCGTCAATAACTACTGAACCACTAATCCTATCATTGTCAATCCAATTGCTAGTCATATGTTTTCATGGTCAAGGAATCTGGTTTGTCTGTTTGTCTGTTTGTCTGTTTGTTAGCAAGATAACTCAAAAAGTTATGGACGGATTTTCATGAAATTTTCACAGATTGTCAGAAATGGGGTATCCTACAGATGATTAGATTTTGGTGGTGATCCAGATCACTGTCCACAAGAAAACCACCATTATGCAAAATGCCATTTTCGTGAATAATTACTAAACCACTAATCCTATCATTGTCAATCCAATTGTTGTGAATCCAATTGCTAGTCATATGTTTTCACGGTCAAGGAATCTGAAAATGTACACGCAAACACTGTATGGGGGGGAACTGTGGCGCCAAACCGCCATTACGGAAAATGCCATTTTCGTCAATAACTACTGAACCACTAATCCTATCATTGTCAATCCAATTGCTTGTTATATGTTTTCATGGTCAAGGAATCTGAAAACGTACACACAAACACTGTATGGGGGGAACTGTTGCCGCCATTACGGAAAATGCCATTTTCAAGAATAACTACTGAACCACTAATCCTATCATTGTCAATCCAATTGCTAGTCATATGTTTTCATGGTCAAGGAATCTGGTTTGTCTGTTTGTCTGTTTGTTTGTCTGTTTGTCTGTTTGTTTGTCTGTTTGTTAGCAAGATAACTCAAAAAGTTATGGACGGATTTTCATGAAATTTTCACAGATTGTCAGAAATGGGGTATCCTACAGATGATTAGATTTTGGTGGTGATCCGGATCACTGTCCACAAGAAAACCGCCATTACGCAAAATGCCATTTTCGTGAATAATTACTAAACCACTAATCCTATCATTGTCAATCCAATTGTGAATCCAATTGCTAGTCATATGTTTTCATGGTCAAGGAATCTGAAAACGTACACACAAACACTGTATGGGGGGAACTGTGGCACTAAACCGCCATTTCGGAAAATGCCATTTTCGTCAATAACTACTGAACCACTAATCCTATCATTGTGAATCCAATTGCTTGTCATATGTTTTCATGGTCAAGGAATCTGAAAATGTACACACAAACACTGTATGGGAGGAACTGTGGCCGCCATTATGGAAAATGCCATTTTCAAGAATGACTACTGAACCACTAATCCTATCATTGTCAGTCCAATTGCTAGTCATATGTTTTCATGGTCAAGAAATCTGAAAATGTACACACAAACACTGTATGGGGGGGGAACTGTGGCACTAAACCGCCATTACAGAAAATGCCATTTTCGTCAATAACTACTGAACCACTAATCCTATCATTGTGAATCCAATTGCTTGTCATGTTTTCATGGTCAAGGAATCTGATTTGTAAATAAATCACCATCATTGCAAACTCACCGGTGGACTCTTGGCGTCTTATGGTGATACGTGAGGATCACCGCATGACGGACATCTAAACGGAGACGCCACACTGAGACGCCTTTCTTCCGTGAGTTTTGCTATTATGTGGAGTTTTTTTCTCCTGTAGTTGGACTTGGTAGGGAGATGCCCGACAGCGAGTGTGACTATTGCCCGGAGTGGCTGGAGGAGATTGACGGCTATCTGGCGGAAGCCGCCCGTCTCATGCCCACTGACGCGGCCGATCATTACCTATGCATCCCACAGCGGGCTGTGCACCGTTACCATCTTACCTATATTCAAGTAGGAGAAAAGAGATTATCATGGATTTTTGCACAACGCACATTGAGGGAGAAGGTGCTCCTGGGAACCCCTCCACCTCCCGCGAGGACAGCGTCCCTGGCGAGAATGGAGATTCGTTGGCTGGAGGGAAAGCCCGGCAGGGGACCTGTGGAATGGAATCCAGTGCCTGCCGCCTGCCCAGTCCCAGCGTCATGTGTTCCCGGGCCCTTCGCCACTGCATCGGCCAGTAGGCCCCATAGCCGTGCTCCTACCAAGCCCCAACGAGAATCCCGTCCGGATCCAGCTCCGGGTCATCGGAAGGACCCAGCCTCCCTGTTGGCCACATCATATACGTCACGACAGAAGGGAATCCCCGCAGCTGCCGCCCACGGGTCATCTGTTCCAGCTGCGCTGTCAGCTCCTCATGCCCACGTCACCCCGACTGCCATGTCCTCCACTGTGACCTCACCCCCCGCGGCTGGGAATGCTGTGAGTCGTGCTTCGGCAAGGCCTGTCAGCAATCCATCTCGAGCGGCTCCCCCTCGTGGCCCCGAGGAGCCTGCCGTTTTCTCCCGGAGGGATAAAAGGAGAACTCCACCTGCTGCAGCAGGCATCATCTCCTCTCCAGGAGACAGGCAAGTGCAAATTGTTTCTTCCCATCATTATTATGATCTGCCTTGTCTGACTCCTGGGGCTGGAGTTCGGGGTTCGAAGCCCCCCGAGCTTCCGCCACCTGCTGTAACTGTTATTCCTAAACCTGCTGCCTCTGTGTCTTCCCCTGCCGAGTGGTCGGCGACGCCAGGCCTACGTCGCGGGAGGAGGGGGCCTGCGCGGCTGGAAAGCCTGGATCCAGCCCAGCAGCCACGTCGTGGACAGAGGAGGAGAGCAGACTGCGGCCCGGAACCTGTGTCAACGGAGAAGCGTCCCCGGGTTTCCTTGCCAGAACGGTGTGAGTCAGTGGGTCGAGTGTCCCCTGCCCCCACACCAAACGGGTCATTGGCGTGGACATCAGTGCGGGAGGAACCTCAGGCTGCAAATGTCATCTTGCCAGCTGCGGAGCCCGACGCAGCTGAGTTGGAGCCTGCTGACGAGAGTCGCCTCCCTGAGCTTGGATCGACGAAGTCCTGGGTGGCAACAGAACCCGAGTGCAGGCAAGTGCTCTCTATTGTGTCTCTGTCCTCTGTTTCGGAGCATTTGTGCCTGCCTCGCGGGGAGGCAAGTGAGGAGCAGCTGCCTGCTGCGCTCAAGCTTGTCTCGCTGGGTTCTGTTGCTACCGGTGATACTGATCCCGGTTTTCCTGCTGTGTGTGAGCTTCATTGCAGTGTCGCCGGCATGGAGCCAGTCGGGGTCACTGATTTGGAGGTCCTAGGTTCGGGGGTGAAGATCGTCAGCGGAGCTGCACCAACCCAGTCGGGGTCCATGGTGGAGGCTGCGGTGGCCCAATAGGGGTATGACGGGGGGTGCCCCAGACCCAATCGGGGTCCATCGCAGGAGCGGCCTTGGCCCAATCGGGGTCCGATGCGAGTGCACCAGAGGCCCAATCGGGGTCCACCGCAGGCGCGGTTCTGGCCCAATTGGGGCCAGACAGGAGTGCACCCGTGGCCCAATTGGGGTCCATCGTGGGAGCGGCTTTGGCCCAATCTGGGTCTGACGTGGGTGCAGCCGGGACTCAATCGGGGTCCAGCGGAGGTGCAGTGCCAGTGTGGTCTGCGGACAGTGGAGGAGTTTGCAGACCCTTCACCGTCGGATGGAGTTCGGGCTCGTCTTTGCCTTCTAGTCCCTCTACTGAGTCGTCACCCCTATGCATCATCGCCAGGGGCTGTGGGGGTCCCTTCTCGCTTGCCCTGGCTCTCCCGAGCTTTGTCTCCACCAGGGAGGCCACCGTGGGCTGTTTTCCCCCAGTACTGGTGGCTGAGGGACACGGGTCGCCCACCTGAGGAACTGCTTCGCCGGTTCGGCGCTTCGGGTCGGCCACCCAACGTGTTATGTGTTTTGCTGGGCGACCTGGTTCGGCCACCAGAGGAGTGGACGTGCTGGGCTTTGGACTGTGATGAGCCGCCCAGTCATGTCCCGCCCCCATGACCGCCCATCGGCCGTTGGACGCAGGGAGACCACTTGAACTGTTCCTGTGGCGCCTGGTCTCCGCCGATCGGCATGAACTATTGGGGGGGGGGGTAGAGGTCACTTTTTTGGTGGGGGTTGATCCAGTGATTTTTTTTTTCTTGTTATCCTGTGTTTTTGTAATGGTTATTTGGGTATCTGTGAGTATTTGTGGTTTACCCTGCAGTTGCCTTATTTTGTTTTATGTGCTGTTAGGTTTGACCCAATAATTGTTCTGTCTTTCTGTATTTGGTTATTTGAAAATTCACTCTAGCATTCACACAGGTGAGAAGCCATTTTCTTGTGAAACGTGGGCAAAGATTTAATTTTTTTCTTGCTGTCCTGTGCTGTTTTGCTGTATTTGTTATTTTGGCAGTTAATCTGATCTGAGTGTTTGGTATATTTTTTGTCATTGTGCTGTGTTAGTTTTGTTTCCCTTGACTGGTCTTGATTGTGTTTTGTTGTACTGTTTCTGGGTTTGGTCTCTCTCTCCCTCCGGACCTGCCCCCAGCCGCCCACCCTGGGGGGGTGGGGTGGGCAGGGTGGTCTATGGACGTTCTGGAAGCCCGCCCTCGGAGGGAGGGTACTGTTATGACCCGAGCGCCGGTCTTGTCCGCACTCGGGCTACGTATAGCTCGCTGCCGGCTTTGACAGCTGTGGGTTATATTCTGGCTTCACCGGGCTCTTATTGTGAAGGCGCTCAGGGGGGCTCCCGGCTGTCAAGGTCGGCCAGCTGGCTGTCTTTACTGCTCGTTAGCATTCGACTTTATTAGGCGGACGTTGACGGCAGTTAGATTGCAGGAGTATCGTCAGACGTCATCTAAGCCTCGTCAGACAGTCATCGTTCTGGTCTGGTCAGGTTTGTGTGTATATTTTCTTGCTTTGCTCGTTCATGTCATGCCACGTTTTAGACCATAAATGGCTGGGGTTAGCCTTACGGTCCCATGCACAGTGTTCAGCGTTTTTTTTCGCCACAGTCATAGTCTTGTATGTGTGTCTCATGTTTTGTAAATAAATCACCATCATTGCAACTCACCGGTGGACTCTTGGCATCTTATGGTGATCCGCGAGGATCACCACATGACATATTCATTGTTATGGCACCATGTTAATAAGTTTGAATAATAGATGTGTTTATTTTATACACCTTTAGTGATTTAAGAAATTTGAATTATGGTTGTAAGTTTTTTGTCTGGCCTATTCTGTATTTCAGGTTTTTTGTTTGGACTGGATTAGAAGCGTGGATTCTCCAGATCTGGATGGCGAGCCAATTGCCCGAACCTACCGCCTGCTAGAGGTGATCCCACTGATCACCTGGAACGGACACTAAAGAACTGTACACACTCTAAATATATTTGGAGTATTTTATTTTTATTTTTTTATTATTGTACAGTGCTGTGTATTTGTTTATGTGTACATAACTTTGAAATATACATAGTTGCAAGTTCCCATACACTGGGTGTGTGAGTCATCTGTTGTTACGCCCTCCAGGCTCCTAAGAACCTGTAATCTGTCTGATCTGGCCCAATTATCCCTTTTGTCCATGTAGTAAAGTTAAGGTAACTACACTGCCATAACACAACACTACCAAAAGGGTACTACACCTAAAGTACCTAAAGTAAGTAGGTGTTAGGGGTGTTACAAAAATCTGGTGAGCGCAGCCAGGAGCCTGGAGCGTTGCGACAACATATGTGGATTCTGTTTTGACACCTGACCAAACAGTCCATATATTGTCAAAAAGGATTTTGTTGAAAAATACGGTGTCAAAGTTCCAAATGCAGTCATTGTCAGTGGTGTTGTTGATAAAGAAAAAGACAAAGATGTTTTTAAGTTCCTAGAGCAACATGGCACTATTCGCAGGGTTCTTAGCACTGATGATAACTCGTCTGAATTTGACAAAAGTCACCTTGTGGAGCTTGAGTCTGGATTAGAGGTTGAAACATTAGCACCTGCGTTGCCGTACTTCTTTCCATCCACAGACAATCCTGATGTTAAGTACTGCATTCAAGCCTAAACTGATGTGTACACTAAAACTGTAGGGGGCAGTGTTACTGAGGCTTATCTTAGCAACCTGAGGGGTTTAGCTAAGTTAAGTGGAAAAGGTTTTGAAGAGATGTTGCGGGAGGTTATGTCCACAATAGGGAAGTCTATTGAAGCTGCTGAGACAGCTAAAATGGTCTCTGTCGACGTTGATCCTGCTTTCCCTACTGTAGAACTCACACAAAGTGGAGTCTCTCCTCCACTCCAAGTTGAAGTGCCTCGCACCCCTAAAACCACTCAAGCACTCTTCCAAAGCCCTCTTAGACAAAACTTAACACCTCAAATGTTGAGTGCAGCTGATTTTAACACACCCGAGGTTCAGAAAATCGTAGTCGAGCATGTCATTAAACATGCAGAGAAGCCGTCAAACACCCATTCCTCCTGGAGAATCAGAGCTTTTTCTGGCAAAATGCCAAGACCGTATACTGAAGCTGATTATGAAACATGGCATTCACATGTTGACTTGATGATGGAAGATACTTCTTTGTCTGACTTGGAAAAATCTCGCAAGATCCTTGAAAGTCTTCTTGCTCCTGCGTCTGATATTATTCGCCCTCTTGGGTCTGAAGCCACCTCTGCCGACTATCTTAAGCTGTTGGACTCAGCTTTCGGGACTGTTAAAGATGGTGAGGAACTGCTTGTGCGGTTCATGAACATTTTCCAAGATTATGGAGAAAAACCCTCTGCATATCTGCATCGTTTGCAGGTGGCGCTCAATCTCACAGTGCGTAGAGGTGATATAGAGCCACAAGAAGTGAACAAACAGCTTCTCAGGCAGTTTAACAAAGGTTGTTGGGATGATAATCTGCTAAAGAGGCTACAGCTGGAACTAAAAGAAACACCCACCTGCGTATGCAGAGTTATTGCTTCACCTTTGCACTGCTGAAAACAGACAAGAAGTTAAAAACACACGCATGAAAAGACACTTGGGTGCCACAAAACCAAAAGCAGTCTCCTATGAACAGTCACCGAAACAAGTACAAATAGTGAAGTAGAGTCTGACAGTCTGAAAGAACTGAAAAAGCATGTCGCTGATCTAAAAAGCCAATTAGCTGCTGTCGTGAAACAAAAGAAACAAGCACCAATGAAGATAGACCCAACTAAGAAATCTGGAAATAAAAAACCTGACCATGCCAAACCTGAAAACTTACCTTCGTCCAGCCGTCCCAGTACTAGGCCCATGCCATGGTATTGCTTCCGCTGTGGTGAAGATAGGCATATTGTAGCCACTTGTGAGTCAGAGCCAAACCCTATACTTGTAACTGCAAAACGCAAAGAATTAAGAGTAAAAAGACAGATTTGGGACAGTCGGAACCCCACATCTTCTTTAAAACTGGTCTACGCCTGTTGCGGGACAAACAGAGGCTAGTTCAGAGATGACCCGTCCCAAACCAAAAGCTCCATTCAAGACACGTGCTAAACTGAAATCACACTACAAAACAGACCCCTTTAACTTTCCTAATGGTCTAATTGGTACAAAAAGTACAGCACAAGTGAAAGTGAATGGCTGTACTGTGAGCTGTTTGTTAGATACAGGCTCCCAGGTGACTACTGTCCCTGAGTCCTATTACAGACAGTACTTATCCAACCATGAGATTAAGCCACTTTTTGAGCTGTTAGAAGTGGAGGGAGCTAACGGTCAGAGTGTACCTTATTTAGGCTACATTGAAATGCATGTCACTTTCCCAAAAGATTTTCTTGGTATTGAAGCCGAAGTGCCAAAACTTGCCTTAGTGGTTCCTGATGCACGTGCAGCTGATAAGTGCTTAGTGTTAATAGGGACAAACACATTAGATGTACTTTACGAGCTGTACTCTAATGCATGTTCTGAACTGCATCCAACCATGTCACTTGGTTATAAGGCAGTGTTAAAAGTCCTTGAGCTACGGCACAGACAGTCCAAAGACACTAGCCTTGGTTTAGTGACCATGCACAACAAAGAGCCACAGTTAGTTCCTGCAGGCCAAACAGTTGTTCTAGATGGCGCTGTAGCTGTGTCAGCCGGCAACAGTGAAAAATCTGTCTTGTTAGAACACCCGTTAATGTCAGCCTTACCTGGTGGTATTCTAGTAAAACCATGTCTCATAGACTTAAATGAAAGAGCACCTTACCTTGTTCCAGTTGTAGTTACCAGTGAATCGGAACATGACGTGACAATCCCTCAGAAGTGTGTGATTGGAGAAATTTGTGCATATCAACGAGTCCTATCGCAAGAGCACTCCGTGAAAGTTACAAAGTCCAAAACTGAACCAAAGTCCACTCTGAAGTTCAACTTTGACTCTTCCCCCATTAGCGCTGAATGGAAAGAGCGCCAAACAGAAAGACTCAGTCAAATGCCTGAAGTATTTGTACAAAACGATCTTGACTTTGGCAAAATGGATCAAGTGAAACACACAATCAAATTATCAGATGAAACACTGTTCAAACACAGAGCACGTCCCATACATCGAAATGACCTGGAAGCGGTCCGTAAGCATCTCAAAGAACTCCAACAAGCAGGTGTGATAAGAGAGTCCACTTCCCCATTTTCTTCGCCTATTGTAGTGGTGCGAAAGAAAAATGGCGATGTCCGCCTTTGTATTGATTACAGGAAGCTTAACATCAAGAATGTAAAAGATGCTTACGCCCTCCCCAACTTGGAGGAAACGTTTTCCACCTTGACTGGTTTGCAGTGGTTCTCCGTCCTCGAATTAAAGTCGGGGTGCTACCAAATTGAGGTAGAGGAGCTGGACAAACCAAAAACGGCGTTCGTATGTCCCATGGGCTTTTGGGAATTCAATAGAATGCCCCAAGGCATTACAAACGCCCAGCACATTCCAGCACTTCATGGAGAAATGCATGGGCGACATGAATCTGCATGAGGTGATTGTGTTCCTCGATGACATCATTGTATTCTCCAAGACGCCCGAAGAACATGAGGCTCGCTTAATGAAAGTTCTTAATCGCCTAAAAGAGTACGGGCTTAAACTTTCTCCTGAGAAATGCAGATTTTTTCAAACTTCTGTCAGATACCTCGGTCACATTGTGTCCAGTAAAGGAGTTGAGACCGACCCCGAAAAAGTGAAAGCCCTAAGTACCTGGCCTGTGCCCCGTGATCTCAAACAGCTCCGCTCGTTCTTAGGCTTTTCAGAGTACTATAGGCGGTTCATTAAGAACTATTCCAGCATCGTTAAGCCCCTCACTGACTTAACAGCAGGCTACACTCCTTTACGCAAAAGCCCAAAGCCCAAAGCTAAGCCTGCCCAGTACCATGACCTAAAGACACCGTTTGGCGAGCGATGGACTTCTTCCTCTGATCTGGCATTCAAAACCATCATTGAAAAGCTCAGTACTGCACCTGTCTTGGGTTTCGCTGACCCTCAGTTGCCATATACACTCCATACTGACGCCAGCACTACAGGGCTTGGCGCCACCCTCTATCAAGAGCAGGAGGGCCAGACTAGGGTCATAGCTTATGCAAGCCGGGGGTTGTCTAGAAGTGAGTCCTGTTACCCAGCCCATAAATTAGAATTTTTAGCTCTAAAGTGTGCAGTAACGAAGAAGTTCGCAGACTATATATATGGCAATCATTTTACTGTCGTGACAGACAGTAACCCCCTGACGTACATTTTAACTACTGCTAAGATGGATGCCATGAGTTATAGGTGGCTAGCTGCTCTGTCGATGTTTAACTTTAAGCTCCAATACAGAGCAGGCAAGCTTAACTCAGATGCAGATGGCCTCTCTAGACGGCCACATGGCGAGTTACTTAATGACGCAGTGTCCCAAAAGGAGCTCGACCGCATACAGCAGTTGACTCAAACTCACTTGTCTCTTCCTGAAAGCAGTTTAAGTTCCGAGGTAGTGTCTGCTATATGTGAAAAACACCTTGTCTGTAGCTCTCCAGACAACACCTTCCCTTTGGTTCACTTGTTAACCATCTCTGTAGCCACCATTCCAGATGGCTATGCCGATGAAGATGGCTGTGGTGGTCTTCCAGTTGTACCCCACATGACTCCTGAACAGATCAAAAACGAACAAAGAACTGACCCCTGTTTAAGAGAAGTTATTGCACAAATTGAAACTGGGCAAAAAGTTTCACCAACTGTACGAACTGAACTTCCTGACATCAACTTGTTACTCCGAGAGCTCAGTCGACTTGAAATGTGCAATAACATCCTCTACCGCACTCGTCAAGATGGAGGAAATGCTACTTACCAGCTTGTCTTACCTGAACAGCTCCGCGATTCAGTCTTTCAAAGCCTCCACTGTGACATGGGCCATTTAGGCACAGAGCTTACTTTGGATCTCGCCAGAACAAGGTTCTATTGGCCTTGCATGGCGGCAGATATTGAAAAGAAGATCAAGACATGTAATCACTGCGTAAGACGTAAAACCGCTCCCAAACAAGCTGCTCCGCTTGTCAATATCAAGTCCACCCGACCGCTCGAACTTGTCTGTATGGATTTCCTGTCCATTGAGCCCAATCAAAGTAACACAAAGGATGTGCTTGTGTTAACTGATCTTTTCACGAAATACGCTATAGCCATCCCTACCAGCAATCAGAAAGCTCAGACCGTTGCAAAGGCACTTTGGGACAACTTTATAGTCCACTACGGGATACCCGAACGGTTACATAGTGATCAGGGTCCCAATTTTGAGTCCCATATTATAAAAGAACTTTGCAAAATCATGGGCATTCGCAAAATCTGGACGACACCCTATCATCCCAGAGGTAACCCGGTAGAACGTTTCAATAGAACGTTATTGAGCATGCTGGGTACTCTGGAGGAAAAGAACAAATCTCATTGGCACAACTATGTAAAAGCACTTGTACATGCGTACAATTGTACGAAGAATGACACTACTGGTTTTGCCCCGTATGAGTTAATGTTCGGTCGTCAGCTGAGATTGCCAATCGATCTTGCATTTGGGCTCCCGTTTCACAACAAAAGTTTCAAGTCACATTCTCAGTACATTGAAAAACTGAAGACAACTCTACAAGAAAGCTACCAACTAGCAACAGAAAATGCTAACAATATGGCTGAAAGAAACAAAACAAGATTTGATATGCGAGTGAAACCCTCAAAACTAGAACCAGGCGACAGAGTTTTGGTACATGCAGTCCGCCTCAGAGGAAAGCACAAACTAGTAGACAGATGGGAATCTGAAATTCACATTGTGGTGAACCAAGCAGGTGACTTGCCTGTTTACACTATAAAACCTGAGACAAAAGATGGTCCTGTTCACACCGTTCACCGCGACCTCTTGCTTCCCTGTGGTTTTCTTTCTCCTGTTGAAGAAGAACCTGTCCAACCAAAACGTGTCTGCCAACCTAAGACAAGAAAATCACCTGAACAAAGTGAGGAATGTGAGAATTCAGAACCGGAAAATGAAGATGTCTATTGGTACAGAGAAGAACCAATTCAAATGCCCATAAAGCTCACTCGAGTTTATGAAATTCCCCATCCAAAGACATTCTTTGAAGGAGACATTCCTGCTGAAACTCACTTACCTTAGAATGACAACCAAATAGAAAATGTCACTTCACCTGGATGTGACAACTTGCCTGGAAATGACAATTCGCCTGGATGTGACAACTTACCGAATGATGGAAACCTGGAGGAAACTGAAACAAATGTAGTACAATCAAACAATGAGAATGGAACTGAAAGTGAAACCAACTTACTTCATAAAAAGTACCTGTGATGAACCTGTGGAAGAAAGAGAATCTGAAAAAGAGATCCCAAAGACTGTGAGACGTTCCGAGAGGACAACCTCCCAGCCAGAAAGGCTACAGTATAGTCAGTTGGGAAATCCTCTCATAACTGTTGCCTAGTCCCTGTTTCAAGGACTAAACCTGGCTTTTACCAGAGCCTTAACAGAGACAGATCCTAAGATTATTCCCATGAACACTGGTTCTCTCGTCATCACTATCTTGCTAATCCCATGCAAAGGGACTTGCATGATTCTAAGGGGGGATAGTGTAACCCAGTGTTAAAAACGCAAATAAAAATATGAATATTGATACCGCTTTTAAAAAGAAAAACACCATTTCACAATGGGAGTAAATAATTTAAAGATGAATATTTAAATAAATATATATTCATAAAATAGTTAGGAACATTTTCTGGAAAGTTTTGATAAAGTTCCAAATGTTTTTATTTGGTATTTTGAGCAGCCAATGGCTGCGTCGGTTGTTTGGCAGTATAAGCCAATGGGTTAAGCGCTCTCTCTCCGGGTCTGGGTATGACTTGCATTTTTTGGCTCAGTCACACCAGACGCCGAAAGACTCCGACCATGAGAGAGAGACGGTCCTTGATGATATGGCGACGCTAACGTGCTAATAGCAGTCTTTGTCTAGGATAAAACTTGAGATTGGTAAGCCTGAAAAAACACCTGCAATGAGACATTGCTTATTAGCAAATTCTAATGCCCCGTTTGTTAAATTTTAAGAATTGGATCCAAAGGCTGTTAACACCGTTGAGCGCGGGAACCCCATGACGCACGTGTTGATTAGCATGGTGAGTGTTAGCCATTTAGTGTGTATGGGAAATGCTAATCGCTAGCTTGAAATGCTAACCGCTGATGCTAATTTCGGTTAGGTTTTTCATGAGAAAAAGCTATTTTCCAAAGCTGTAACGGTTAGCAAAGGTCCCAATTCCCTTGCCATTGATTGCTATTTAATGGTGAATGTTGAACCTGTGGTTTATATGTGTTTGAAAGTGCAAATTTGTGATAAATTGTTGTGTTAGCTTAACATGCTAACCCTCCAATGCTAATTCTGGCTAGGTTTTACATAGGAGGTTGTTTTACAAAGCTGTAAAGGTTAGAAAAAGATTCATTTCATTACTATTGAATGTTATTTAAGAATGAATGTTACATCTATGGTTTAAAGATGTTTAGAAGAATTAATTGTTGTACAACTTGGAGATATATGAAACCAGCTGTGGATTATAGCTTATTTGTTGTGTCTGGCCTATTCTGTAGGTCAGATTTTTTTTGTTTGGACTGGTTGGACCAGAACGTGGATTCTCCAGATCTGGATGGCGAGCCGAAGCCCGAATCTAACCCACTTAGAGGTGATCCCACTGATCATCTGGAATGGACACTAGAGAACTGTACACACTGTAAATATATTTGGAGTATTTTATTTTTATTTTTTTTAATTATTGTTACAGTGCTGTGTTTTTGTTTATGTGTACATATCTGTAAAATAATATACATAGTTGCAAGTTCCTGTACGGCTGTGTATGTGTCAACTGTTGTTGCACCTCCCAGGCTCCTACGAACGCAGAGTCTATCTGACCTGGCCCAACTGTCCCTTCTATCCAGGTAGTAAAGTTTAAGGTAACTACACTGCCATAACACAACACTACCAACAGGGTACACACAGTACACACCTAAAGTGCTACAAAGAGGTGTCACACACTCAGTGGGTGTTACAAAAATAACACTCACTAACACCTACTTACTTTAGGTGTAGTACCCTTTTGGTAGTGTTGTGTTATGGCAGTGTAGTTACCTTAACTTTACTACATGGACAACAGGGATAATTGGGCCAGATCAGACAGATTACAGGTTCATAGGAGCCTGGAGGGCGTAACAACAGATGACTCACACACCTGGTGTATGGGAACTTGCAACTATGTATATTTCAAAGTTGTGTGCAGATAAACAAATACACAGCACTGTACAATAATAAAAAAATAAAAATAAAATACTCCAAATATATTTAGAGTGTGTACAGTTCTTTAGTGTCCGTTCCAGGTGATCAGTGGGATTACCTCTAGCAGGCGGTAGGTTCGGGCAATCGGCTCGCCATCCAGATCTGGAGAATCCACGCTTGTAATCCAGTCCAAACAAAAAACCTGACCTACAGAATAGGCCAGACAAAAAACTTACAACCATAATTCAAATTTCTTAAATCACTAAAAGTGTATAAAATAAACACATCTATTATTCAAACTTATTAACATGGTGCCATAACAATGAATAAGTGCATTTGAAAGGCACCTTTTTTTTTTTTTTGTTACTTATTTGTACCCGTAGGTAGATTTGTTTCGCAGTCTGGTGACAGGCCACCAGCTGCCGGTCGCTGCATGTGCGAGCGCCCCGTATCCCTAACCTGTATGTTTTTGGCATGTGGGAGGAAACCGGAGAAATCCCGGAGTAAACCCACGCAACACGGGGAGAACATGCAAACTCCACACAGATCATTGTTGGTCAGGGGCTGGGATCGAACCCACGATCTCACGATCCCCGCGATCCCCCGGCCGAGGGTAAACTGTGCAGCCACAGTGCTAACCACTGCACCAACCGGAGAAATCCCGGAGTAAACCCACGCAACACGGGGAGAACATGCAAACTCCACACAGATCACTGTTGGTCGGGGGCTGAGATCGAACCCACGATCTCACGATCCCCGCGATCCCCTGGCCTAGGGTAAACTGTGCTGCCACAGTGCTAACCACTGCACCACCGTGCAGCCCGACTTGACATCAACAGGACATTTGTGCAGTGTGCTGCACCAAGCTAACATCACATCTAGCACAACACTATCTCAATTTGACACATTAAACACATATAACCCAAATCAACCTACGGGTACAAATAAAGTAACCTGAACCTGAACCCACAGGTTCAACATTCATCATTAAATAGCAATCAATGGCAAGGGAATTGGGACCTTTGCTAACCGTTACAGCTTTGGAAATAGCTTTTTCTCATGAAAAACCTAGCCGAAATTAGCATCGGTGGTTAGCATTTAAAGCTAGCAATTAGCATTTCCCATACACACTAAATGGATAGCGCTCACCATGCTAATCGACATGTGCGTCATGGGGTCCCCGCGCTCAACGGCGTTAACAGCCTTTGGATCCAAATCTAAAAATTTAACAAACGGGGTATTAGAATTTGATAATACAGCAATGTCTCATTGCGGGTATTAGTTTAGGCTTACCAATCTCAAGTTTTATCCAAGACAAAGACTGCTATCAGCATGCTAGCCCACCGTCTCCGTAAGGGAACGCGCTCTCTCGGTCGATGTCTGCTGCGACTGAAAGCGTTCTGCAGGTTACACACAGACCGAGCGAGGGAGCGCATGACCCCATTGGCTGGTGTGACTCCATTGGCTGTTGCTGCCTAACAAAAGACGCAGCCATAGGTTGCTCGATATACCAGATGAAAACATTTGGAACTTTATCAAAACTCCCCAGAAAATGTTCCCTACTGTTTTATGAATATATATTTATTTATTTATTCATCTTTAAATTATTTACTCCCATTGTGAAATGGGTGTTTTTCTCTTCAAAAGCGGCATCAATATTCATATTTCCATTCGCGTTTTTAACACTGGGTTACAATGTCATAGCGAGTCCTATGATCTTTGATGCTGTCATAGTGAGTCCTATGATCTGTGATGATGCCATAGCGAGTCCTATGATCTTTGATGTCATACCACTTGTTCAGTGATGTCAACCTTTGATGTGTGATGCCTGCTTTTGAAAATAAATTTGTATCTTTTCAAGAAATGAAGCAATTATCTAGTACACACATAATTTCTGGTAAGAAAAAGTTATCACATTATAAGCAAGCACATTTTTAACCAGTCTGTCAAATCAGTAAAATCAAAATTATCTTAACTAGTACATACCCGACCATGCCTGTAGAAACAAAGCATAAGCAAGTATTTCTGCATGCCCATTGCTGAAGGGTCTCCTCCTGACTCAGACGGCTGTGTTGTTCACAGTCATGCCTGCGGCGTACTGGTGGAACCTGAGGTGTTTCATGTTCATGGCATCCTTTCTGATGTGCAGCAGTTCTTCACATTTTATTGCTCTCCATCTGGTGGGTCTCCTTCTTCTTCGTTCAGACCACTGGTTGAGGGATAGGTGCGTCGTAATTCCAGTTCATGTGCACAATCCTGAAAAAGTGGCTTTCGACCCTGTTCAGGAAGGCCCGTGCATGCCCGTAGAAACCAAAAAAACCAGAGCACCAGAGAAAATCAGTGGTTTGCTTGGCATTTTACACATTTGTTGTATAGACTGGCATTCGTCAAGGTTACACATTTGCAATCATGTAGGCATGGCGAGTCGTCCTGTGATGCCTGAGTTCATAGGACACGCTACGATGATGAGGAAGAGATCATAGGCCGTCCTATGATGTCTTAGAAATGTACTTTAGTCTGTCATACCCTATGCTGGTGAAGGGTAGCTTTCGACCCTGTTCAGGAAGGCCCGTGCAAGGCCATAGAAACCAAGAAACTGGAGCACCCGATAAAATCATCACTTTGCTTGGCATTTTACACATTTGTAGTGTAGACTGGCATTCGTCAAGGTTACACATTTTCCGTCATGTAGGAATTACGACGAGAGACGCGGGCAGTGAAGATGGCTGCTTAGGTGAGGAGCACCGCAGTGCAGACAGCCTTTTTTTTTCTTCTACAAGGGCGTTTTTCTCTTGTTTCCTCAGCTGAAATTATTATTATTACTATACTTTACATCGAGACTGGATTTGTGGAGAACAGGATTAGTATGCCAACGCAACAGCAGAAAATTAATCTTCGCCCCAAAGCCGGTGCTAGCAAGGAAAATCTGGCTAGAGCTGGTGATACCACATCGAGCCCTCCTCCCTCTCCGCCACCTTCAACAGGTGCAGGTGTTGCCAAAGACCAAATGGCGGAGGACATCTCTAAGATCTTTGCACTGTTGAAGGAAATATCGGAGAGGCAAGACGCCAAACTCAACTCTATTGAGGCGTCAATGAGGGCGGTGGACACCAAGCTAACGGAGTTAGCTACCCGGCTGGGAGATGTGGAGTCTCGCATCGCTTTTCTTGAGGATGCTAATACAGCTCTGGATGCTAATCCCCCCGCAACCCAGACGCAGGTAGAAGATTTACTTTTGAAGCTGGACGATTTAGAAAATAGATCGCGCCGAAACAATCTACGCTTTGTCGGCTTTCCAGAAAATTGTGAAAAATCAGATGCCCTTACCTTCATGCGCAAAGCTATCCCACATCTGCTGAAAATGGAGTTCCCTGGAGGGCTGGAAATTGACCGTGCGCATCGGAGCCTCGCCGGACGCAGACCTGAAGGGCAGCCACCCAGGGCTATCCTGATTCGACTTCTGCGCTTCCAGGATAGGGAGCGTATTGTGGAGGCAGCGCGCAGGATGGGAAAGCTGGATTGGAATGGTCATCACATCATGATTTTCCCGGATTATTCCAGACGAGTATCCGAGATGAGAGCGGCGTTCAAGCAGTGTAAACACCTGCTGCACCAGAAGAAGATTGCATTCTCTCTCAGGTACCCTGCAGTTCTCTTTGTGAAGTTGGCAAGTGGTAAACAGGAGTTCACTGACCCTAAAAAAGCATTGAACCTGATTCTTTCACTACCGTGAGACATTGATGAACAATGGTATGAATATATGCTATATGTTTATTTGTTATATATTTTTGACTGAGGATTTGATGCAGTATTAATGTAAGGTTCCTTTTTTTTTGCCCACGCTATATTGTCTATAGGCATGAGGCTGCTGCGATGTTGCGGCTCTCCCTAAGTTTGTTGCACTGTTCACAGTCACGGTCCTAGAGTTTTTTATTTTTTTTATTTTTTTTGGTTGGTGTGGTTTTTGTGCACCGATGGGTGACATTGGTTTCAGGTCACCGATTATGTTACTTTATGATTATGTGGTTTTCGTTTTTTTTTTTTTTTTTTGTAGTTTTAATTTTTATTGTGTTTGTCTTTTGCCCAGTGAGGGGGTTTTTGGTGGAGAATTGCTGGATATTTTGGATGGTAATATGTACCGTTTATGATGTCGGCTAATTGTCAGAGCTTTCTTAACCTCATTACTTGGAATGTTAAAGGCCTTAACCACCCAATTAAGAGGAAAAAAATTTTGGCGTTTATTAAATCAAAAAAAGTGGATGTAGCGTTGCTTCAAGAGACCCACCTCACTAAAACAGAATCTAAAAAACTCTGTCGGGACTGGGTGGGCCATGGGTTTGCGTCTTGTGGTAATAGCCAGAGCAGGGGAGTGGCAATCCTTATTCATAAACATTTGCAGTTCAAGTGTCTAAAAGAGGTTAGTGATGATGATGGACGACTCCTTATAATTCTTATAGAAATTCAGGGCCATAGGAGGATACTCGCTAATGTTTATGCACCAAATATAGTTGATTGTGCATTTTTTGCACAATTGGAACACGAATTAAGCGAAATGGGTAATTATCCCATTTTAGTAGGCGGGGATTTTAATCAGGTCATGGACAACATTTTAGATCGGAGCACCCCCTCACAGCGTTCATCTAAATCTGGCTCTATATTGAAAGACATGTGCAATGCAATTGGTTTAGTAGATGTTTGGCGGCTTTTTAATCCGTCCACGAGGGATTACACTTTTTATTCCACTGTTCATAATGTGTTTTCCAGGATTGATTATTTTTTAATGTCAAAATTTTCTGTTTCTTCTGTAAATTCGAGCTTCATTGGTAGCATAATACTATCAGATCATGCCCCTGTTTTTCTACATATGATCCCACCTTGTCAGTTGAAAAAAAATTCTAGATGGAGGCTTAATTCAAGCTTTCTTTTTAATCCAGATTTTGTGTCCTCTTTGAAAGCAGAGATCTCCTTATATCTTGAGACAAACTGGGATTCTGCTCCCTCTGCCAGGGTTGCTTGGGAGGCCTTTAAGGCATTTATTAGGGGACATATTATTCAATATGCATCTTTTAAAAAGAAAACTAACATTGCTAAACAGATTGATTTGGAGAGGAGAATAGCTATATTAGAGACTTCATTCAAACAAGACACAAATTTAGTAAATTTGTCACCCCTTCTGAAGCTTAAGTATGAGCTGAATTCAATTCTAACACAAAAAGTTGAATTTTCCCTATTTCGTCTTAGGCACAAACAATTTGAGGAGGGGGATAAAGCTGGCAAAATGCTGGCTAGATATATTAAAATGAAAGAAGCTCAGTGTACTATATCTGCTATTAGGACACAGGATGGTACTCTGGTGTCAGACTTAAATGAAATTAATGGTGCTTTCAGAGAATTTTACACCTCGCTTTATTCTTCTGAAATGGAGGCTGGATCTCAAGAGATCTATGCATTTTTATCATCCCTATCTTTGCCCTCCCTAACGAAGGAACAAATAGACTTACTTGACGCCCCAATTACTAAAGAGGAAATTGTGAAAGTGATTAAGAGCTTCCCGACTGGAAAGGCACCGGGCCCTGACGGATTCACTGCAGAATTTTACAAGGCCTGTGTTGATGAGCTTTCTCCTTTACTTTTAGAAATGTTTGCGGAATCTTTTGAACAAGGCCGTTTGCCCCCTTCTTTAACAGAGGCTTTCATTTCGCTTATTTTAAAAAGCAATAAAGATCCGTTAGAATGTAAGAATTATAGACCAATTAGTCTTATAAACTGTGACTGTAAAATTCTCTCCAAAATTTTGGTATTAAGATTAGATAAAGTAATGATATCTCTTATAAATCCTGATCAGGTGGGTTTTATTCGTTCCAGGGGTGCGGCAGACAATATTAGGCAATTTATTGATATCATATGGTTAGTTCAAAATGATCCCTCACTTGCACACCTTTCTCCAGTGGCAGCCCTCTCCCTGGATGCTGAAAAAGCATTTGACAGGGTTGAGTGGCAGTATCTCTTTGCAACTCTAGAGACTTTTGGTTTTGGTTCAAAGTTTCTTTCTTGGATTAAATTACTATATAATGAACCTAGAGCTTCAGTGATATCAAATCGAGTTACATCACAGTCTTTTAGACTTTATAGGGGTACGCGCCAGGGCTCTCCTTTAAGTCCCTTGCTTTTTGCTTTGGCATTAGAACCATTAGCTGTTGCTATCCGCAAAGACAGCAATTTTCCAGGTATTCAGGTCCATGGCAGTACCCATAAGATAATGTTGTATGCTGATGATGCATTGGTACTGATTACACAACCTCAAAAATCAATTCCAGCTCTCCTTAAAATTATTAACCAATTTTCACGTTTGTCTGGTTATAGAGTTAACTGGATAAAATCAGAAATTCTCCCTCTAACATCTTATTGCCCTAAAACACTGTTTACATTTGGTCAAAATATAGGCTTCTCTTGGCCAAAATTAGGAATTAAATATCTTGGCATCCTGTTTCCTCACATTTTATCAGATCTGATTCAGATTAATTTTGAACCCTTGCTCGAAAAATTTAAAATAGACATAGAAAGGTGGTCACCTCTTTTTTTGTCTCTCTGGGGCAAGGTCAATGTTATTAAGATGATTTGTGCACCCCGATTTAATTACCTACTGCAATCTCTTCCTCTTAGGATCCCAGTTGGTTATTTTCGACAATTTGATAGGTTGTGCAATAAGTTTTTATGGAATGGTAAGCGCCCTAGATTAAAGTTGAAAAGATTGCAGAAGTCTATAGATTCAGGAGGTTTGGGAGTCCCAAATTTGGTTTTATATCATTACGCTTTTAGTCTTAGACATTTGATTCATTGGGCTCTCCCCCCTGAGAGAGCTCCTCCTTGGTTTTATTTGGAGAGTTATTTGAGCAGCCCTCTTCCCTTAGTACATCTAATCACAATTAAACTGTCTTCTGAATTTCAGTCGCATCCTATTATATCCTTTTTACAATACGTTTGGAAGAGAGTTGCTTCTATACTAGAGTTTAGCTCTCATCTTCATTCTATGGCTTCTATTTGGCTTAACCCAAGTCTCCATATTGGAAAATCCCCATTTATGTGGAAAATCTGGGTGAAAAAGGACATCTTGATGTTAAAAGATCTATATGAAGGGGGAGCTCTCAAATCATTTGATGTTCTACGGGCACAGTATGGACTACCACAGAATCAGTTTTGGAAATATTTACAACTTCGACATCTGCTGTGTCAAGTCTTTGGATCTACAACTACCCCTCCTCCTGATATAGATTGGCTCATCCAGGCTTTGAGTTCCTGTGGCAAAAGATCTAAGGCCTCAAATTTCTATTTAATGCTCCTTAAGAGCTCAAATAAAGATTCTACATTCCTTAAACACGTATGGGAAAAAGATCTGAATTCACAATTTACTGATGTTGAATGGGCAAATATTTTAAAGAATGGGAAGAAAGTGTCTAGGGAATTGAAAACCAGACTTGTTCAATTTAAAATTTTGAATCGATTTTACTGGACACCTCGTAAAATGTTGAGAGCGAATCTCATTCACTCGTCAAGCTGCTGGAGATGTCTACAGGGGGAGGGGGCATTAATCCATATGATCTGGAGTTGTCCGGTAATACAGGACTTTTGGTTGCAGATCCATAGACATATTATGACAGTTGTTAAGCAAGAAGTGTCATTTACTCAGAGACTTTTTGTCCTTGGGGATCCATCAATGATTCAGGACCCAATCTCTGATGCCGAGTGGATTCAGACTGCTTTGATGCTGGGCCGAAAGTTGATCACTTTTTACTGGAAATCTTCCTCTGCCCCACCCGTAGCTCAATGGCTCAGGGAGTTGGGCAAGCTTGCTGCACTAGAACGCCTTTCATATAAGCTTCTGGACAGGATGGACAGCTTCTATAATAAGTGGGGATCCTATCTTACCTTTATAGGTGTAGTAGATTAAGCTAATCATTTTAAGAGTATTAGGGTGGAAATGGAATGTTTTATCCTCTCACTGGGTATACTTGTTATTTTTGTGTTTTTTTTGTGTGTTTGTTTGTTTCTGTTTTATTTTCTAAATTGAAAACCCAATAAAATTCAAATTACAAAAGAAATGTACTTTAGTCTGTCGTACCCTATGCTGGTGAAGGGTAGCTTTCGACCCTGTTCAGGAAGGCCCGTGCAAGGCCATAGAAACCAAGAAACTGGAGCACCCGATAAAATCATCACTTTGCTTGGCATTTTACACATTTGTAGTGTAGACTGGCATTTGTCAAGGTTACACATTTTCCGTCATGTAGGCATGGTGAGTCGTCCTATGATGCCTGAGTTCATAGGACACGCTATGATGAGGAAGAGATCATTGGTCGTCTTATGATGTCCTAGAAACGTGCTTTAAAGTCTATTGTACCCTATGCTGGTGAAGGGTGTCCTCCTGTCTCAGATGGGTGTGATGTACTGCTGGAACCTCAGGTGTTTCATCTTCAAGGCATCTTTTCTGACGCGCAGCAGTTGTTGTCATTCTATTGCTCTCCTTCTTCTTCTTCTTCTTCTTCTTCTTCGGTCTTCAGTGGGGGACGGCCGGTCTCAAAGTGTTGGGGGTTTTTCTGGGTTCGGAGGCTTTTGAACGAAAGAACTGGGAGGGTGTTAAGGACAAGGTGTGTGCTCGCTTTTCTAAATGGAAATGGTTTCTACCACAGCTGTCATATAGGGGCAGGGTTCTGGTCGCAAATAATCTGGTCGCCTCGGCTCTTTGGCATAGGCTGGTGGCTTTGACACCGCCCAGGAGCCTCATGGAGGAGATTCAGAAGATCATCGTGGACTTCTTTTGGTCTGGTCGCCACTGGGTCCGTGCGCCTGTTCTCTACCTGCCTGTGGCCGAGGGGGGACAGGGCTTGGTGGATATACATTCCAAGATCACCTGCTTCAGGCTTCCGACTGCACAACGCCTCCTTTACGGATGCGGACCCTGCTGGATGGACACTGCTAAATTGCTCCTGAGGAGAGTTGGTCGCTTGGGCTATGATAAGCAGGTATTCCTCGTGACATCTGGGGAGGTGGACCTAACTGGACTATCTGCTTTTTACACGTCCGTCTTGCATGCATGGCGAGTCTTCACCGTGGCCCGCTGCCATGACGAGACACCGGGAATGTGGCTGTTCGAGGAACCACTGTTTTTCAATCGATTCATCGACGCTGAGGTGCTGCAGTCTGTCAGCCTGCGGACTTGCTTGCGGGAGGAACGCTGTACCAAGCTTGGTCATCTTATAAAGATGTTGACCACATCGATGGATACGTTGAGGCGGAGTGCCAACATTACATCTGTCAGACTGCTGCAAAGGGTGGTGGGGGACGTGTGTGCCGCCCTGCCACAACCGCTTTGAGCGTTTGCGACGAACCGCACTCTTTCCAGTCAGTGGGATGACGACGCTGTGTCCACCTTTCCTGCAATTTCCATAACTCCAGCTGTGGGGGAGTGGCAGGGAGGAGAGGATCACCTGCTGACCTTCAGAATTCCTCGCCTGGGCAAGTTCCAGTTTGTCGGGACAAGGGCGGTGTATCACATCTGTGTGAAGGTTTTGAATCTGTGCTCTCTGATGGATGTCACGGAGTCGAGGTGGGCAGGTTTTTTGGGGCCAGAGGTCTCCCCGAAAGGCAGCTGGCGGTGCATGTACAAGCTACCTATTGAGAAACGGACAGCAGATCTCCAGTGGAGGATTGTGCATGGAGCAATAGCTACGAATAAATACAAAGCACGCCTTGATCCGACTGTGGGGGGGGGGGAATGTTTGTTTTGTTCCCAAGTTGAGACCCTGGAGCATTTGTTTGTCCAATGTTTTCGTTTATCTGGACTTTTTGATATTTTGCGCGAGTGGTTTCAGGCTTTGGGTGAACGTTTTTCTTTTGGTCTGTTCATTTACGGTCCAAAGTATAAAGTGGCAAGGAAGGCTGCCCACACTTTGATGAACTTCCTATCTGGAACTGCTAAACTTGCCATCTGGCTGATGAGGAAAAATCGGGCTAGCAACGCTGGCAATGTGGATCCGGTGTCTGCTTTCAAGGTCTTGTTGAAAGTCAGACTCCAGGTGGAGTTCGCTTACTATCAAATGGTGGACAATTTGGAGGCATTCATCAATAGATGGACTGTAGGGAACGTTTTGTGTTCTGTGGGTCAGGGGGATGAGTTATGTTTGCACTTTTGAAATGTGACACACTTGGGCCAGTGAAATTGGTCTTTATGCATTTTTGGAATGTACAATAAAGCCTTTTTTTAAAAGCCAAAAGTCTTCTTCTGATGAACTACCTATCTGGTACTGCTAAACTTGCCATCTGGCTGACGAGGAAAAATCGGGCTAGCAACGCTGGCAATGTGGATCCGGTGTCTGCTTTCAAGGTCTTGTTGAAAGTCAGACTCCAGGTGGAGTTCTCTTACTATCAAATGGTGGACAATTTAGAGGCATTCATCAATAGATGGACTGTAGGGAACATTTTGTGTTCTGTGGGTCAGGGGGATGAGTTATGTTTGCACTTTTGAGATGTGACACACTTGGGCCAGTGATATTGGTCTTTTTGCATTTTTGGAATGTACAATAAAGCCTTTTTTTTAAAAGTCAAAGTCTTCTTCTTCTTCTTCTTCTTCTTCTTCTTGAGCAAAAAGAGGCTTTCTGGCATGGACTCACTGCATATGACATCATGAAGGCACATTTGTCTATGTGCCGTCATATAGTAATCGAGAGTTGTCCTTTGATGTTCAGGCAGATCATAGGCCATCCTTTGATGTCCTATAAATGTGACAGACAGACACACAGACATTTCTTGCTTTAATAGAGTGATTATCCCTATTGCCTTATTCATTTATATTATCCATCCGCTACCATCTTGTTTCCTATTGTAATAATTTTCCTTAGACATGAGCCTACCCTCACCATTACTCTCTGTTCTCTCTCCATATTTGGTGATTGATATTCAAGTATTTGTATCATTTTGTATTCATAATATCCTTGCCTTTGTCATTCATTTATCTCTGTTCGCCATATCCTCATGTGGTTTTGTTGTGACAGCCACATTTGTTTACTTCCCCTTTTGGTTCAAGTTCGTGGGATGTCACAGCTGACAGCTGTCGGTAATTAGGTCAACTATCCTCACTCATGTGATCCTCACCTGTATTCATATCCTCTGTAACAATTTAAGCCCCGCTGCAATGCCAGCGGCATTTTGTGTGTTCTGACAGGAATCCCCTGTCACTGTCTCCTCTCGCGGACGAGCTACATCCGGCTCTCTTCTTGTTTTTCCTCCCGGTGTTTCTGTACACCTCAGCCTGGGCCCAGCCAGGCTGTCCTGCTGCTTTTTCCCTCAGATGTGAGCCCTACACTGTTCCTCCCGTCTATCCTGCCATTTGTGTAAGTGCAGTGTTTTTTGAGTAGTTTTTTTACTTTATGATTTGTACTTATTAAATGTGCAAACTCACAGCGTGCATTTGGTGTCCTCAATCCAGCCCTGAAAGGGCCATTTATGAGAGAATGCCACTGCCTTTGTAAGACAACCCGCTGTGAGTTCTGCCTTTTTTTTCTCCCATCTATTTTTTGTTATAATCCGTTTTTTGCTGGGGTGGCAACTACCACGGACTTTAAATTATTGGGACTGAATAAGTTGGAGTGTCGGGCTGCCAGGGTGTTGGGAAGTATCATTTTAGAGGCTCGTGTTTCACACACTCCTGAAGCGGTCTGGAGAATTTTGGACGGCATGGTACGGGTATTGGAGGCCTGCCGTAGTCTGTGGGGCTCTCCAGAACTCATGGGTCACCTCATTTCAGTCACCAATTCCAATTCCATGCTCGGTGGGTGGGGGGAATCTCTTCCCCATCTATACTTGTACCAACAAGAGCATCCCTCGGTGTAGACATCTTCAGCCACTGGCAGTCACCCAGCTGAATCCCGCCTGAGGAATTCTTCCGCCTTCCCGGTAGTTTCTTCCTTGCCGTTCTGGAGAACTGCAGCAGCAATCTCCTCCTCATTTTTGAACATTTTTCCCTCTGCTGTCCCCTCAGTCTCCTCCTCCTTGTCTGCCGCTGCTGTTCCCTTCTCCTCCATGGCATCACCTCCCACTTTTGAGTGTTGGGCCATCAGCATGCCTTCAGAAGGGCCCTCTCCTCCACTTTCTACATTGGTGCCCACGCCCACTGCAGCTATGAAGAGGAATTCACCTGAGCCTTCTGCAGCAGCTACAATCACAACACGGGAATTAAGGCAAGTACATTTTCATTCTCAAACACCCATTAATGAATTGTCTTTCCCTATTCCCAGTTTGGGGGGTGGGGGGGTCAGCATCAGTCACTCACTTTGGCTGAGTCCTCACCACCTGCTGCTGCAGCCTTTTCTTTATCCTGACCTGCTTCTCCTCTGTTGCCCTCTGTTGACCCAGTTGGTCACGTTTCAGCCCTGCAGCAACATCCCGTTTGGGAGTGGAGCACCTCCTGTGTCCTGGAGCCTGAGCAGACAAGTGAGTGTCCCCTGGTTTCGGCATTGCAGGGCCTGTGCCATTGGTGAGACAATCCCCAGCATCAGCCACCACGTCTGGGGTTCTACCTTCTTCAACCGCTTCATCAGGGGTCCCACCAGTGTCAGTCTCCACGCCTGGAATTTCACCAGCTCCAGCTGCCACGACTGGGGTTCCACCAGATTCACCCACCATCATGCTTGCAAATAGGACCGCCGCAGCAGAGTCACGGGAGTCCTGGATGGTGGTGTAGGTTGAGCTAAGGCAAGTTCTCTTTTCTGTCTTCACATTAGCAGTATAAGAGAAATCTTGCTTAGCTCTTGGGTGGGGGGTGGGGGGGCAGTAGAAGCCACCAGCTGCTCCTGAGTTCTCCTCACCGGGCTCCATTGCTCTCTTTCATAGTAACCTGGTGTGCGTTTCCTGTCTTCTGTTTGAGTCCTTTTCTGGGTCCCCTGAGGTCACCCTGGGTCCTCCGCCTGAGGTCACTGTGGGTCCTCCATCTCCGTCTGAGGTCACTGTGAGTCTTCCATCTCCTCCTGAGGTCATGTGGATCCTTCTTCTCTGCCTATGTCTGTTTCCCTGCTGATCAATCGTCTTCTTTGCCTGGTTTTCTCGCAGGCCAGCCGTTTTGTTTCGCCTGGGTTCCTTGTGGGTCCACTTTCTGCCTGAGGTTACCGTGGGTCCTACGACTTTGCTTGGGAGCGCCACAGGTACTTCACCTTCTGGTTTCTTTGCTTTATGGCCCCCATCGCCATCTGGGTTTGCCATTGGCAAACAATCATCGTCAGATGTCAACTCCCCACAGGTACTGACTCATTCCATCCACGCCGTGGTCCCTGCGGTATGCAGGAGACATGGGTTCCAACTACCACCTCCTGGAGGGGCTGTGTTCTTGCCACGCAGTTCGTTGGGTCAGGGATGCTGGGAGATCCCCCGATGGACTACATCGTCTGTTTGGGTTGCTCTGGAACTCTTGGAGGTCGCCCGATTTGTTCCACCATGGAATCAGGTGGATCTGGGACTCTTATAAATCACCTGAACTGCCCTTTTTTTTCACCCAATGGTTATACCATATCTGTTCTTGGTGTGGGTCATAATTGTAATTTTTGACTTCAGTCCATCCTAGACTGGTTTCCCCCACCACCCTCCCGGGGTTGATTATTTGTTCTGGTCCTGTTGGGGGGGTGGGGGGGGGTATTTTTTCTTCTCTTTAATGATGTTGCATTGAGGTAACTGGGAATCCACCCCTTGAGGGAGGAGCCCTGTCATCCCGTGCTCATGCTTTGTGTTGTCCACATTATTTTCTGTATTTTCTTCATCATGATTTTTTCCTTGTGTTTTAAGGTGGTTTTGGATGTATGATGTTTATTAAGTGTCTTTTTCTCTGACCATATTTTAATTTCCTGTTACTATCCCGATAGCTTTCACCATTTACTGTATATTATGCATCCACTACCTTTTAGTTTCTTGTTGTAATTATTTTCCTCTTAGACATGAGCCCACCTTCACTTTTACTCTCTTTTCTTGCTCTGTATCTGGCTATTTATATTCCAGTATTTGTATCTCTTGTTTTTGTATTCATTATATCTTCACCTTTATGGTTCATTTTTCTCTGTTTGCCATATCCCTATGTGATTTTGTTGTGAAAGCCACTTCTGTTTACCTCCCCTTTTGGTTCAAGTTAACTGGCTTTCACAGCTGACAGCTGTCAGTAATTATGTTGGCTATCCTCGCTCATGTGATCCTCACCTGTGTTCATTTCCATTAATATTCTTTGTTCCTATTTAAGCACCACTACAATGCAGTCTAAATGCAGCGACATTTTGTGTGTTCAGACAGGAATCTCCTTTGCGGCTGTGGTGCAGGTGTAGTGTGGCTGATTACTGATCGGAGGGCCAGGGGTTCAATTCCCCCTCTGTCTGCAGTCCGCATGTTGATGTGTCCTTCGGCAAGATACTGAACCCCCAGTTGCTCCAATTAAGTCAGGCCAGCGCCTGTGTATGGCACCTCTGCCACCATCAGTGCGTGAATGTGTGTGTGAATGGGTGGATAACAGGATCTGTAAAGTGCTTTGGAAATCTTGAGAAAAAGCACTACATGAGTGAATGCCATTTACCATTCTCCTCTCGCAGCTGAGCTGCGTCCGGCTCTCTTCTTGTTTTTCCCCCTGGTATTTCTGTACGCCTCAGCCTGGGTCCGGCCAGGCTTGCCTCCTGCTTTTTCCCCAGGACGTGAGGCCCATGCTGTTCATTCCATTTATCCTGCCTTTTGTGGAAGTGCAGTCTTTTTCGTGTATTATTGTACTTTGTGTTTTGTCCTTATTAAATGTGCAAACTCACAGCGGGTGTTTGGTGTCTTCAATCTGTCCCTGAAAGGGCCATTTATGACACTACTATTTTGTTGTGCTGAGCAACTGTACAATGACCATAAAGCTTATTCTATTCTGATAAATAATTATTAATAATTTAACATAGTATATAGTGGCAATTGCATTCAAATTTTTGATGCAACACCTTCCTCATCCTCGTACACACTGGTCCTGTTGGCTTCCTGCTTTTCTTCTGTCATGTAAATTGTTTGTTCATCAGTGACGCTTGGTGCAGTGATGCAACTGTTGTACACAAACACTGTTCTCCATTGGTGGAGTTAATGAACATCAACTGGTGACCCTTTTACATTCCGAGAGAATTTTTATCTGTCCAACTAGTCGCTGTATATGCCCCGCCCACTGCAATCAGAGAGAGGAGCAAAGCCCTAAAAGAACTCTATCAGGCCATCAGTGAGAAACAAAGAGCACATCCAGACGGATTTCTAATCACAGCAGGACACTTCAACCATGCAGATTTCAAGGCCCTCCTACCAAATCTACACCAACATGTAGACTTTCTAACAAGAAGAGACAATCTGCTAGACCTGGTTTACACAACTAACAAGAAAGCATACAGAGTCTCCCCTCTGGCCCACCTCGGTCTCTCTGATCACGTCATCATAATGTTAAGGCCGGCATACAAACCCAGAGTGAAAACAATCAGACCAACAAACAAGCAGGTATGTGTGTGGCCAGAGGGGGGGCCTCTGATGCTCTGAAAGACTGCTTCAGCACCTCGGACTTGGACACTTTCAAGCATGCAGCAACTCACAATGGACACAAACCTAGAGGAGTACATTGAGGTTCTTGTAGCATACATAGCTAAATTCATTGATGATGACACTGCAAAACAATCACTGTTCATGCCAACCAAAAGCCATGGATGACAACGGAGGTCCAGAGGCTCCTGAGGGCTTGGGACTTAGCCTTAGGGGCCAGCAACACTGCAGGACTAACAACATCTTAGGCCAACCTTTCCCATGGCATCAAGGAGGCAAAACGACTGTATAGCAAGAAAATATCCAGCCACGTCAGCAACATCAGAGATGCATGTGTAACCCAGTGTTAAAAATGTGATGGAATTATGAGTGTCAATACCGCTTTAAGAGGAAGGGGGGGACACTCATTTCACAATGGGAGTAGATAGTTTAACGTGAATTAAATTAGAAATATTGATACCGCTTTTAAAAAGAAAAACACCCATTTCACAATGGGAGCAAATGATTTAAATATGAATATTTAAATAAATATATATTCATAGATAGTTAGGAACGTTTTCTAGAAGGTTCTGATAAAGTTCCTAGTATTGTGTGTTGATATTTTGAGTAATCAATGGCTGCGCCGTTGCTGGGTCACACCAGCCAATGGGTTAAGTGCTCTCTCCCTGGGTCTGGGATGACTTGCATTTTTGGCTCAGTCACGCAAGACGCCGAAAGACACAGACCAGAGAGAGAGACTGTCCTTGGTGATATGGCGATGCTAGCGGGCTGGTAGCAGCCTTTGCCTGGATAAAAACCCTTGAAATTGATTGGGATCCAAAGGCTGTCGATGCCGTTGAGCACGGGAACCCCATTGACGCACGAGCCACTTAGCATGAGCGTGGATCTCCAAATCTGGATGGCGAGCCGAAGCCCGAGTCCTAGAAACTGCTAGAGGTGACCCCACTGGTCACCTGGAACTGATACACCAAGAACTGTGAATATTGTGACTATATTTTGGAGACCATTATTGTTATTTTCTTTTTATTATTGTGACAAGTGTGTGTGTTTGTTTGTTTGTTTTGATTGTACATAGTTGTAAATAATACACATTTGTTAAAATAATATATATAGTTGCAAGTTCTATACGGGTGTGTGTGTCATCTGTTGTTGCACCTCCCAGGCTCCTACGAACCCAGAGTCGGTCTGACCTGGCCCAATTATCCCTTTTCTCTCAGGTAGTAAAGTTAAGGTAAATACATTGCCATAACACACCACTACCAAAAAGGGTACTACACCTAAAGTGAGTGGGTGTTAGTAAGGGTTACACAGAAAAATCTGGCGAGTGCAGGTGTTAGTGGGTGTTACCCAATTACCCAGTGGTATTATACTCTGTATATTGTGTGGTATATTATTGTTACAAAAATTTGGCGAGAACAGCCAGGAGCCTGGAGTGTTGCACAACAGATGAGGATTCTGTTTTGACCCCTGACTAAACAGTTTATATACTGCCAAAATGGATTTTGTGGAAAAACATGGTGTTAAAATTCCAAATGCAGTCATTGTCAGTGGTGTTGTTGATAAAGAGAAAGACACAGACATTTTTGAGTTTCTAGTGCAACATGGCACTATCCGTAGGGTGCTCAGTATTAATGATAACTCATCTGACTTTGACAAAAGTCATATTGTAGAGTTTGAGTCTGGATTAAGCATTGAAGCGTTAGCACCTACGTTGCCGTGCTCCTTTCCATCCACTGACAATCCTGAGGTTAAGTACTGCATTCAAGCTCTAACCGATGTCTACACTAAAACTGTAGGGGGCAGTGTTACTGAGGCTTATCTTAGCAACCTGAGTGGTTTAGCTAAGCTAAGTGGAAAAGGTTTTGAAGAGGTGTTGCGGGATGTCATGTCCACAATAGGAAAGTCTATTGAAGCTGCTGAGACAGCTGAACCGGTCGCTGCTGACGTTGATCCTGCTTCCCTTACTGCAGAACCCACACAAAGTGGAGTCTCTCCTCCACTCCAAGTTGAAGTGCCTCGCACCCCTAAAACCACTCAAGCACTCTTCCAAAGCCCTCTTAGACCAAACTTAACACCTCAAATGTTGAGTGCAGCTGATTTTAACCCACCCGAGGTTCAGAAAATTGTAGTCGAGCATGTCATTAAAATTGCAGAGAAGCCGTCAAACGCCCATTCCTCCTGGAGAATCAGAGCTTTCTCTGGCAAAACACCAAGACGGTATACTGAAGCTGATTATGAAACATGGCGTTCACATGTTGACTTGATGATGGAAGATACTTCTTTGTCTGACTTGGAAAAATCTCGCAGGATCCTTGAAAGTCTTCTTGCTCCTGCATCTGATGTTATTGGCCCTCTTGGGCCTGAAGCCACCTCTGCCGACTATCTCAAGCTTTTGGACTCAGCTTTTGGGACTGTTGAAGATGGTGAGGAACTGCTTGTGCAGTTCTTGAACACTTTTCAAGATTATGGAGAAAAACCCTCTGCATCGTTTGCAGGTGGCACTCAATCGCACAGTGCGTAGAGGCGGTCTGGAGTCCCAGGAAGTGAACAAACAGCTTCTCAAGCAGTTTAACAGAGGCTGTTGGGATGACAATCTGCTAAAAGAGCTACAGCTGGAACTAAACGATAAACACCCACCTGAGTATGCAGAGTTATTGCTTCACCTTCGCACTGTTGAAAACAGACAAGTTAAAAACACGCGCATGAAAAAACACTTTGGCGCCACAAAGCCAAAAGCAGCCTCCTACGAACAAACAGTCACCGAAACAAGTATAAATAGTGAAGTAGAGTCTGACAGTCTGAAAGAACTGAAAAAGCAAGTCGCTGATCTAAAGAGCCAATTAGCTGCTGTTGTGAAACAAAAGAAGCAAGCACCACCGAAGAAAGACCCAACTAAGAAATCTGGAAATAAAAAACCTGACCATGCCAAACCTGAAAACTTACCTTCGTCCAGCTATCCCAATAATAGGCCCAAACCATGGCATTGCTTCCGCTGTGGTGAAGATGGGCATATTGTAGCCACTTGTGAGTCAGAGCCAAACCCTGCACTTGTAGCTGCAAAACGCAAGTAACTACAAGTAAAAAGACAGATTTGGGACAGTCGGAACTCCCAATCTTCTTTAAAGCTGAAGTCTGCCCCTGTTGCGGGACAAACAGAGGCTAGTTCAGAGATGACCCGTCCCAAACCAAAAGCTCCATTCAAGACAGTGCTAAACTGAAGTCACATTACAAAACAGACCCCTTTAGCTTTCCTAATGGTCTAATTGGTACAAAAATGCAGCACAAGTGAAAGTGAATAGTGACCATGCATAACAAAAAGCCACAGTTAGTTCCTGCAGGCCAAACAGTTGTTCTAGATGGCGCTGTAGCTGTGTCAGCCGGCAACAGTGAAAAATCTGTCTTGTTAGAACACCCGTTAATGTCAGCCTTACCTGGAGGTATCCTGGTAAAACCATGTCTCATAGACTTACCTGAAAGAGCACCTTACCTTGTTCCAGTTATACTCACCAATGAATCAGAACATGACGTGACAATCCCTCAGAAGTGTGTCATTGGAGAAATTTGTGCATATCAACGAGTCCTATCACAAGAACACTCTGTGAAAGTTGCAAAGTCCAAAACTGAACCAAAGTCCACTCTGAAGTTCAACTTTGACTCTTCCCCCATTAGCGCTGAATGGAAAGAGTTCCTAACAGAAAAACTCAGTCAAATGCCCGAAGTATTTGCTCAAAACGATCTTGACTTTGGCAAAACAGATCAAGTGAAACACACAATCAAATTATCAGATGAAACAATGTTCAAACACAGAGCACCCCCCATACACCCAAATGACCTGGAAGCGGCCCATAAGCATCTCAAAGAGCTCCAACAAGCAGGCGTGATAAGAGAGTCCATTTCCCCATTTTCTTCGCCTATTGTAGTGATGCGAAAGAAAAATGGCGATGTCCGCCTTTGTATTGATTACAGGAAGCTGAACATGCAGACTGTAAAAGATGCTTACATCCTCCCCAACTTGGAGGAAACGTTTTCCACCTTGACCGGTTCGCAGTGGTTCTCCATCCTCGATTTAAAGTCGGGGTGCTACCAAATTGAGGTAGAGGAACTGGACAAACCAAAGATAGCGTTCGTATGTCCCATGGGCTTTTGGAAATTCAATAGAATGCCCCAATGCATTACAAACGCCCCCAGCACGTTCCAGCGCCTCATGGAGAAATGCATGGGCGACATGAATCTGCATGAGGTGATTGTGTTCCTTGATGACATCATTGTATTCTCCAAGACGCCCGAAGAACATGAGGCTCACTTAATGAAAGTTCTTAATTGCCTAAAAGAGTACGGGCTTAAACTCTCCCCTGTGAAATGCAGATTTTTTCAAACTTCTGTCAGATACCTTGGTCACATTGTGTCCAGTAAAGGAGTTGAGACCGACCCCGAAAAAGTGAAAGCCCTAAGTACCTGGCCTGTGCCCCGTGATCTCAAACAGCTCCGCTCGTTCTTAGGCTTTTCAGGGTACTATAGGTGGTTCATTAAGAACTATTCCAGCATCATTAAGCCCCTCACTGACTTAACAGCGGGCTACCCTCCTTTGCACAAAAGCACAAAGCCCAAAGCTAAGCCTGCCCAGTACCACGACCCAAAGACACCGTTTGCTGAGTGATGGACTTCTTCCTGTGATCTTGGATTCAAAACCATCATTGAAAAGCTCAGTACTTCGCCTGTCCTGGGTTTCGCTGACCCTCAGTTGTCATATACACCCCATACTGACACCAGCACTACAGGGCTTGGCGCTGCCCTCTATCAAGAGCAGGAGGGCCAGACTAGGGTCATAGCTTATGCAAGCCGGGGGTTGTCTAGAAGTGAGTCCCGTTACCCCACCCATAAATTAGAATTTTTAGCTCTAAAGTGGGCAGTAACGGAGAAGTTTGTAGACTATTTATATGGCAACCACTTTATTGTCGTGACAGACAGTAACCCCCTGACGTACATCTTAACTACTGCTAAGATGGATGCCATGAGTTATAGGTGGCTATCTGCTCTGTCGAAGTTTAACTTTAAGCTCCAATACAGAGCAGGCAAGCTTAACTCAGATGCAGACGGCCTCTCTAGACGGCCACATGGCGAGTTACTTAATGACCCAGTGTCCCAAAAGGAGTTTGACCGCATACAGCAGTTCACTCAGACTCACTTGTCTCTTCCTGAAAGCAGTTTAAGTTCCGAGGTAGTGTCTGCTATATGTGAAAAACACCTTGTCTGTAGCTCTCCAGACAACACCTTCCCTTTGCTTCACTCATTAGCCATCTCTGTAGCCACCATTCCAGATGGCTATGCCAATGAAGATGGCTGTGGTGGTCTTCCAGTTGTACCCCACATGACTCCTGAACAGATCAAAAATGAACAAAGAACTGACCCCTGTTTAAGAGAAGTGATTGCACACATTGAAACTGGACAAAAAGTTCCACCAACTTTACGAACTGAACTTCCTGACATCAACTTGTTACTCCGAGAGCTCAGTCAACTTGAAATGTGCAATAACATCCTCTACCGCACTCGTCAAGACAGAGGAAATGTTACTTACCTGCTCGTCTTACCTGAACAACTCTGCAATTCAGTCTTTCAAAGCCTCCACTGTGACAGGGGCCATTTAGGCACAGAGCATACTTTGGATCTCGCCAGAACAAGGTTCTATTGGCCTTGCATGGCGGCGGATATTGAAAAGAAGATCAAGACATGTAATCGCTGCATAAGACGTAAACCTGCTCCAGAACGAGCTGCTCCGCTTGTCAATATCAAGTCCACCCGACCGCTCGAACTCGTCTGTATGGATTTCCTATCCATTGAGCCCAATCAAAGTAACACGAAGGATGCGCTCGTGCTAACTGATCATTTCACGAAATATGCTATAGCCATCCCTACCAGCAATCAGAAAGCTCAGACCGTTGCAAAGGCACTTTGGGACAACTTTATAGTCCACTACGGGATACCTGAACGGTTACATAGTGATCAGGGTCCCGATTTTGAGTCCCATATTATAAAAGAACTTTGTAAAATCCCTATCATCCCAGTGGTAACCCGGTAGAACGTTTCAATAGAACGTTATTGAGCATGCTGGGTACTCTGGAGGAAAAGAACAAATCTCATTGGCACAACTATGTGAAACCACTTGTACATGCATACAATTGTACGAAGAATGACACTACTGGTTTTTCCCCGTATGAGTTAATGTTCAGTCGTCAGCCGAGATTGCCCATCGACCTTGCATTTGGGCTTCCGTTTCACAACAAAAGTTTCAAGTCACATTCACAGTACATTGAAAAACTGACGACAACTCTACAAGAAAGCTACCAACTAGCAACAGAAAATGCTAACAAGATGGCTGAAAGAAACAAAACAAGATTTGATATGCGAGTGAAACCCTCAAAACTAGAACCAGGCGACAGAGTTTTGGTACGTGCAGTCCGCCTCAGAGGCAAGCACAAACTAGCAGACAGGTGGGAATCTGAAATTCACATTGTGGTGAACCAAGCAGGTGACTTGCCTGTTTACACTATAAGACCCGAGACAAAAGATGGTCCTGTTCGCACCGTTCACCGCGATCTCTTGCTTCCCTGTGGTTTTCTTGCCCCTGTTGAAGACGAACCTGTCCAACCAAAACGTGTCCGCAAACCTAAGACAAGACAGTCACCTGAACAAAGTGAGGAATGTGAGAATTCAGAACCGTAAAATGAAGATGTCTATTGGTACAGAGAAGAACCGATCCAAACGCCCATAAAGCTCACTCGAGTTTATGAAATTCCCCATCCAAAGACATCCTTTAAAGGAGACATTCCTGCTGAAACTCACTTACCTGAGAATGACAACCAAATAGAAAATGTCAATTCACCTGGATGTGACAACTTACCGAATAATGGAAACCTGGAGGAAACTGAAACAAATGTGGAACCATCAAACAATGAGAATGGAACTGAAAGTGAAACCAACTCACCTGATAAAAGTACCTGTGATGAACCTGTGGAAGAAAAAGAACCTGAAAAAGAAGTCCCACAGACTGTGAGACGCTCCGAGAGGACAACCTCCCAGCAAGAAAGACTACAGTACAGTCAGTTGGGAAACCCTCTCCTAACTGTTGCCCAGTCCCTGTTTCAAGGATTAAACCTGGCTTTTACCAGAGCCTTAACAGAGACAGATCCTAATATTATTCAAACCTATCTTTTACCAGAGCCTTAACAGAGTCAGATCTTAAGAATATTCCCATGAACACTAGTTCTCCCGTCAATACCATTTAGCTAATCCCATGCAAAGGGACTTGCATGATTCTGAGGGGGGATAGTGTAACCCAGTGTTAAAAACATGATGGAATCATGAGTGTTGATACCGCTTTAAGAGGAAGGGGGGACACTCATTTCACAATGGGAGTAGATAGTTTAACGTGAATTAAATTAGAAATATTGATACCGCTTTTAAAAAGAAAAACACCCATTTCACAATGGGAGTAAATGATTTAAATATGAATATTTAAATAAATATATATTCAAAATAGTTAGGTAAGTTTTCTAGAAGGTTCTGATAAAGTTCCTAGTGTTGTGTGTTTATATTTTGAGTAACCAATGGCTGCGCCATTGCTGGGTCACACCTTCAAATGGGTTAAGTGCTCTCTCCCTGGGTCTGGGATGACTTGCATTTTTGGCTCAGTCACGCAAGACACAGACCAGAGAGAGAGACTGTCCTTGGTGATATGGCGACGCTAGCGTGCTGGTAGCAGCCTTTGTCTGGATAAAAACCCTTGAAATTGATTGGGATCCAAAGACTGTTGACGCCGTTGAGCGCGGGAACCCCATTGATGCACGAGCCACTTAGCATGAGCGTGGATCTCCAAATCTGGATGGCGAGCCGAAGCCCGAGTCCTAGAAACTGCTAGAGGTGACCCCACTGGTCACCTGGAACTGATACACCAAGAACTGTGAATATTGTGACTCTATTTTGGAGACCTTTATTGTTATTTTCTTTTTATTATTGTGACAACTGTGTGTGTTTGTTTGTTTGTTTGTTTATTGTACATATTTGTAAATGATACACATTTGTTAATATAATATATATAGTTGCAAGTTCTATACGGGTGTGTGTCATCTGTTGTTGCACCTCCCAGGCTCCTACGAACCCAGAGTCGGTCTAACTTGGCCCAATTATCCCTTTTCTCTCAGGTAGTAAAGTTAAGGTAAATACATTGCCATAACATACCACTACCAAAAAGGGTACTACACCCAAAGTGAGTGGGTGTTAGTAAGGGTTACACACAAAAATCTGGCGAGCGCAGGTGTTAGTGGGTGTTACCCAATTATCCAGTGGTATTATACTCTGTATATTGTGTGGTATATTATTGTTACACATGTTCCCTCTGGCATGGCATACAGACCGTCACCAACTACAAACCTCCACCTCAGACCTGTGCGAGTGACATCACACTGCTCAACAACCTAAATGACTTCTTCGGCCACTTTGAAGCACAAAACAGCACATCAGCACAGAAGACCACTCTTCCCCCAGACAAGAAGGCCATAAGTCTGGATCTGGCTAGCATGAAGAAGACTCTTTGCAGAATCAACCCACGCAAGGCAGCTGTACCAGACAACATACCCGGTTGCATCATGAAGGACTGTGCAGAGGAGCTCAAGAATATCCTGGCCGACATCTTAAACATCTCACTGACTCAAGCTGTTGTCCCCACATGTTTCAAAGCTGCCACCATAATACTAGTCCCAAAGAAGCCCTTCCCATCCAACTACAACAATTACTGGCCTGTAGCACTGACCCTCATCATAATGATGTGCTTGGAGCGGCTGGTCATGCTGAGCATTAAGTCCGTCCTCCCTCCCTCCCATAACCCATCTCAGTTTGCATACAGGTCAAACAGATCCACAGAAGATTCCATCTTTGCTGCTTTCCATCAAGCCCTCACCCACCTTGACTCAAAGAACTCCTACGTGCAAATGCTGTTCTTTGACTTCAGTTTAGCATTCAACACAATCATCCCCCAGCACCTAATATAAAATCTCAGACACTTGGGACTCAAAACCTCTCTCTGTAACTTAGTGCTGGACTTTCTCACAGGGAGGCCACACAAAGTCCAAGATGGAAGCAACACCTCCCAGACCATCACACTGAGCACAGGGGCTCCACAAGGGTGCATGCTCATCCCGCTGCTCTTCACCCTGTTGACCCATGACTGTGTACAAGCCTACAACACCAACCACATCAAGTTTGCGGATGACACGACGGTGGTGGGCGGCATCACCGACAACTAGGAGGCCAACTACAGAAATGAAGTGAGCCAACTGGTCCAGTGGTGTAAAGACAATAACCTCTTCCTGAACGTGTGAAAAACCAAAGAGATTGTGGTCCACTTCAGGAGGGGACACACACAGCACCCCAGCTGATCACTGACGGTGCAGCTGTGGAAAAGGTGAGCAGCACCAAGTTCCTGGGGGTGCACATCTCTGAAGACCTTTCCTGGTCCAGCAACACCACAACATTGGCCAAGAATGCTCAACCTCGCCTCTATTTCCTCCGCAAACTGAGGAGACCATGACTCCCACCCCCCATCATGTGCTCATTCTACCGGGGCAGCATTGAGAACATCCTCACCAACTGCATCAAGGTGTTGTATGGAAGCTGGACCGCCTCCTGCCTGAAGACACTGCACAGTGAAAGCAGTCAGCAAGATCATTGTTGCCCCTCTGCCCCCCTCTCAGACATCTCCCTCACCTGCCTCACCCGCAGATCCATCAACATTGCAGGCAATACCTCCCACCCCTCAGACTCTCTCTTCAACCCCCTGTCCTCAGGCAAAAGGGACTGGAGCCTCCGGGCCCGCTCTACAAGACTGCTAAACAGCTTTGTTCATCAGGACCCTGAACTCTGCCTCCCCCTCCCCCCGGACCGTAACACACTCATCCGCACAATAACTACCTCAGCTGAGCTGTTGGCACTGAAAGACTGGCACAGCAAAAGCAATTCATTCGCTGCTGTATGTAAGTCTCTACACTTTACTGCAACCACTTGCACAAATGCCATATCTGCTGCTGTCTGTTATTGCAATACTGATCAAGTGCTGTTCTATCTGTCACTGTCTGTACCTCCACTGCCGCATTGAACTTGCAACTACAAGTATTGCTGCTCTACTTTTCTGTATACAGGATTGCTGGGTTTCATCGTTTATCTTTATTTGCACTATGGGAGGACTGGGTCTATCATCGGTCACCATTTGCACTACGGGTCGCATTACTGTACATAGACTGCTGTTGCTTTTCCAGCCTTATTCCTTTTTCTTTTTTATATTGTGCACACCACTGAAGAGAGAGAGAAACACAATTTCAGTTCTCCTGCATGTCCTTTACGTATAGAAATATTGACAAATAAAACTTTTGAATCTTGAATATTTGAAATGATGACACCTATTCTAATTTCGACTTTAGCAATTTTAACAGGTGATCACTGATGTGCTGATGTTTTGGAGGCTATGACTGGAAGATGTTTCTGCACTCTGTTTTGAACCTAAAACTGGAGAAATCTGGCTTTTAAGATCTAAAAACAGATGGTGGAAAACCATCTAGTTTTCTGTTGATATCCCCCTGGGTGGAGTCTAAAGAGGTTAAAAGGTTCCATGATAAGGATAGGTTCTGCACGTACTGTTAAAAAAGGGACATATAAAAGCAGTCTGTTGGTCTCTCACGGTATAACAAATGGCAACGTGTTAATTCAGCAGCTGCAGATTCAAACATACCTTGTGCTGTACCTTGTGTGAAAAAGTGTGAATCAGGATTATTTGCTCTAGAGAAATTTTCACCTTTCATAAAAACTGGTCATGTTCCTCTTACAGACAGCAATTAAAAAAAAAAAATTCCTGTAAAAACTACCATAACTCATTCAAGATTGTGCCAGTGTGTGTGGCATGCCATCTACTGCTTTCTACTTTGCTTGTATTTTTGCTGCTCGTTCTATGTATCACACAAAATGTCAACTCAATACTTGTGTAATGAACACCAAACACTTCTGGATCAGCAGTGATGATATTCTCGCCACCTTTACTGCCCTGTCATAGGTGGAACCACAAGGCTCCAATCTTGGACTTCTTCTTTTCTCTTTGTACCTGCTACCACTTGATACCATTTTCCAGAAGTGGGACCAGGACTTGACATTAATACCCATCAACAGCAGGTGGATTTGAGGAGTGGCCGATAAGACAGCCACTCCCAGTAGCCACTTTAGTGGGTTGTAATTTTCTCAAGTGGCATCTAAATTAAAAAAAAAAAAATGTAATCTGAGACTACAACTCCTACAAGCACGATCTGCACACACACGTAGTGCGTTCTCACTGGTTCATTGTCACCTTGGACGTAGTCTGGCTCTGCTGAAAGCTCCGCAGGTCAGTTGATTTTGTGGCCAGTCTTGAGAAATGGCAACAAAGAGACAGCAGCCAGAAGAACACACCTGTCTCCACTCTCACCAATCAGATCACCGGGGCAATTGCCTCTAATCCCCATTGTTCCAACGGTAAGTAGCTAATCCCACCACCACCACTCCGATTAGCTCCTACCTTTGTGCGTAAATATGATTGTCTCCAAAACAAGAAGCTTTCATTTCCTGGCCACAGTTTTCGTATGACAGAGAAAAGGTGACTGCACTTTGATATGTTGGTGTAAAAAACAAATGAAGCCTCTTCTGAGGTGAACTTTCATTGATCTGTGGTCATTTATGATATGGAGCATGCTGCGGCTATGCAGCAATTTCATGGAAGTAAACCCTCTAAATATGTATTTTTAATGTACTGGTCCAGGGGTGTCAAACATATGGCCCATGGGCCAAAAACAGCCCACAAGGAGGTCAAAAATTTTCTCTGAATTTTCTCAGATTTCTTTCTAGCAAATTTCTTTTTCTACTGATTAGAACTGTTCATGTAAATTTGTGACGTATTTCCTCCTAAGATGAGATTTTTTCTCATCAGTTTTCTTTTTCTTCTTTTTTCTGGCAAGAACAGCCAGTTTCCATTTCAATTAAATCCATCAGCAACTGGGAGTGACTGAGAGAAGCATGAGTGAGGAGCGGATCCGGAAGTTGATGCTGTGATCGCGAGAGACAATTGCGCAATAATTTGAACGGTGACTGCTGTCACCAAGATTGAAACAAACTTCTCCACAGGTAGTTTTTTTTTTTTGTAATTAACTCATTAATTAATTGTCTGTGTCTTTCTTTCTTTCTTTTTTTACGGAGCTGGAGGATTTAGAACGTTATATCGACGCATTTTACGACCGTTTTTGTGTCATGGAGCAGGCGAGTGTGTGTTCTGCTGCTGCTTCTCAGTCTAAGCGACCGAGACCCGCAGATTCACCCAAAATAACGCCCGAGAAATCACAGCAGGGCACCGAGGTTAGCGATATCCTTCTCTCTATTGAGAATAAACTCACCAGCATGGATGGTAGACTGGCACTGGTTGAACTTCTTCACAAAAAGTTCCAAAATTTGCGGGAGAGCCTTGAGTTTAGTCAGGTGCAGCTCGTCTCTCTCGTGGAGGAAAATAACAGCCTGAAAAAGTCAGTCACCACACTAACCGCACGGCTTGGCGTTGTTGAGGGAGAAAATCGGAAAATGAAGGAGACAGTTCTCAGTTTGCAGTCACGCAGCATGAGAGATAACCTCGTTTTTTCTGGAATTATTGAAAAAAATAATGAAAATCCAGAACAGCTGGTCCGAGAATTTATGTCATCACAACTAAAACTATCCCCCGAAGTCACAAACTCAATTACCTTCCACCGAGTCCACCGAATAGGGCAAAAAAATTCCCAGAATAAACGTCCCAGACCTATTGTTGCCAAATTTGAACATTTTAAGCAAAACATTTTGGTACAGAGGCAGGGCAAGCAGCTTAAAAACACCAATTATGGTCTAAATGATCAATTTCCACAAGAAGTCTTGGAAAGGAGAAGGAAGCTTTTTCCCATTAGGAAGCAATACATCCAAGAAGGTAAACGTGCTATTGTTTCTATGGATAGATTGTATATAGATGGCAAGCTGTTTATGGATGAAACTATAACTCCCTGGTTATTCTAGAGCCCTTTGTTTTTTTAGCTACAGGTGGAAAAGAGAGTGGGATTGTGCGCAGGTCTCTTACTCGATTTCAGTTTAATATGTTAACATTTGTCAAAATGTTTATTTCCTTGTTGTTGAGGTTGTTATTTGTTTGTTTGTCTGTTGTAGGTCTTTTTTTTGAAGTTTTTAGGTCATTGTTGTATGTTGTCTGCATTTTTCCACCACTTACTAACCTTCATGTCTGTTTTTTCTCATACTTCTGGTTTATAGGAAATAACTTGAAATACATGTACCCCATTTGCTTGCAATTGCAGGCAAATGGCACAGAGACATCATGCGCGCACACCCAATTATATATGCATAGGTGTATACACACAACATATATATACATATATATGCATACATTACAGACATATCACATAGGCACATATAGTTTACACATTTAGTTAGTCTTTAGTACACAACCAGTTAGTGAAAATATGTCTTCATTTAAGTTTGTCACGTGGAACATACGTGGAATTGGAAACGGGGAGAAGAGGCTAAAAGTTTTTAATCGATTGAACGATCTGCAGGCAGACTTTGTTTTATTGCAGGAGACACATGTCTCTAAGTCGTCTGTAGATGCGCTCACCTCACCAGAATTCCCCCATATGTACTCAGCCTTCTTTAATTCTAAGCAAAGGGGGGTAGCTATACTGGTAAATAGAAGAATACACTTTGTTATGAATAACACCATAATAGATCCAGAAGGTAGATTTATAATACTAAAAATTTCAGTCCAAAATTTGGATCTATGTATTGCAAGCGTTTATGGCCCAAATGTTGACGACCCATCCTTTTTTCACACTTTTTTCACTTCTCTTTCTGAGCACTTGGACACCACACTTATAATAGGAGGGGACTTCAACTTGGTATTAAACCCTGCAGTCGACAGGCTCAGTACATCGGGGGTTTACCGAAAATGGCTGGCTACTGACACTCTCAAACAGTACATGAATGATTTTGGTCTTTGCGATGAATGGCGATCTCTTCACCCAACTCTTCGGGAATATACCTTTTTTTCATCAGTTCATAGTTCATATTCGCGTCTAGATTTCTTCTTAGCCAGTAACTCTATTGTGAGGGACATCATAGACACTGAAATATGTTCAAATCAAGCTATTAGCGATCATCATCCAGTTTCTCTTACACTAGTAAATAGGGAAGCTACAAGGGAAACTAGGAGCTGGAGATTTAATATATCACTACTGAAAGATGAAGACTTTATTAATTATTTTAATAAAGAGTGGGGATCATATCTGGAATATAATGATGTGCCAGGAATATCCCCAGGTGTTCTTTGGGAAGCAGCAAAAGTGGTCATGCGAGGTAAAATAATCTCTTACTGTTCATACAAGAATAAAAAAGAAAAAGTACTGATACTGGATTTAGAACAGAAGATTAAATCACTGGAGACAACTTGTGCCATTTCCCCACAGGAACAGGCCCTTAATGATTTGAGAAAATTAAAGCTGGAATTAAAAGAAATTACAAACAAAAGAGCACAGTTTTTAATACAAAGACTGCGTCTTGAGAATTTTGAACACAGTAATAAATCGGGGCGATATCTTGCGAACCAGCTTAGATTGAATAAAGAAAAAACAACTATCCATTCTATCAAGGATATGACTGGAAATATTACCCATGTACCTGAAGAAATAAATAACTCCTTCAGAAAGTTTTATGAAAATCTCTACTCATCACAGGTTAACCCATCGGACTCAGAGATAAATACATTTTTGGACAATATTAACCTACCACAATTAAATAATGAACAGATTGCAGGGTGCAACCCTGTCCCAGACTGGGACCCCCACGGGTGCTACCTTTCACCTCACTGGGACCAACGAAGGCACTGTCTCTTCTCCTTAGCCCAGCGCCATCGTGGTCCCCTTCTCCTATCTGCAAGACATTATTGTGGCCCCCTCCTCTCCCCTGCCAGATGTCATTGTGGTCCTTCTTCCCTGGTCCTGCTTCCCTCAGCCAAGTCATCCAAGAGGGAAGCAGCCTACAGGGTTGCCTCTCCAGGACTGGTGGTCTTGGAACTCCCGCCGGAATGACTGAGCCGCTGGGTCGGGTGGTCCATATTCCCCTGCTGGTCACCTGATTCATTCAATCTGGCAGTCCGATGAGACTGGGACTAGGGCAGGTCACTTGACCAGCCTCACCTTTCTGTCCATCGGTCGTGGGACTGTGGGCGGCCTCCAGAGCACTGTAGCTCCAGGATTTGGGGGTGGGAGTTAGTTATTGTGTTTTTCTGTTGTGGGCCCTGAGCGGAGTTGTTTTTTGTTCCCTTTTGACTTGTCCCCCCCCCCACCTCCCACCCTTGTTTGTTGGTTGTTGTTGTTCCTGCTTGGGGGGGGGGGGTTTCTTTTTTCTTTTGATGGTACGTTGGGTGTCTGGTATCAAGATCCAGGTACTAGAAAGAGAGATCATATCTCTCCGGTTCTGGCCTCCCTTTATTGACTTCCCATAGTGTTTAGAATTAAGTTTAAAATCCTTCTTCTCACTTTCAAAGCTCTAAACAATCAGGCCCCTTTTTATTTAAAAGATCTGATATTACCCTATTATCCAAACAGAGCACGACCCTCCCAAAATGCAGGATTACTCATAATACCTAGAATCTCCAAAAGTACAATGGGGGCAGAGCCTTCAGTTTTCAAGCTCCTCTGTTGTGGAACCAGCTGCCAATCTGGATTGGGGAGTCAGACTCGATCTCTTGTTTTTAAGAATAGGGTTAAAACCTTCCTTTATGATATAGCCTACAATTAGGGAGGGATCATGTGTTTCTGAACTCTCCCTTAGTTATGCTGCTATTAGGTTTAGACAGCTGGGTGACCTCCAATAATTGCACTGGGCTTCACTCCTTTCTTCACTCTCAATGAAATATTTTTTTTTTGCTGGTCATTAACATCTGTTTGTTCTCTTCCATAGACTGAGTCCCCATCGTGCTGTTTGCTCTTTTCATGTCTGTTCTTTTCATCTTCTCTATCCCCTCACCCCCCAGTCAGTCGCAGCAGATGACTGCCCCTCCCTTAGCCTGGTTCTGCTGGAGGTTTCTTCCTGTTAAAAGGGAGTTTTTCCTCTCCACCATTGCCAAGCGCTTGCTCATAGGGGATTGCCTGATTGCTGGGGTCTTTCTGCATTTGTGAGGGTTTCCCCTACAGTTGAAAGTGCTATGAGATGACTGTTGTTGTGAAATGGCGCTATATAAATAGAATATATGGGGCTGCACGGTGGCGCAATGGTTAGCACCGCGGCAGCACAGTTTACCCACGGCCGGGGGATCGCGGGGATCGCGGGGATCGTGGGTTCGATCCCTGCCCCCAGCCAACAGTGATCAGTGTGGATTTTGCATGTTCTCCCCATGTTTGCGTGGGTTTACTCTGGGATTTCTCCGGTTTCCTCCCACATGCCAAAAACATGCAGGTTAGGGAGTTAAGGGGCGCTTGCGCACGCAGCGACCGGCAGCTGGTGGTTTGTCACCGGACTGCAGAACAAATCTACCTACGGGTACAAAATAAGTCAAATAAATAAATAAATAAATAAAGTTGAATTGAATTGAATTAGTATCAACCCCTTGAGAGTGGGGCTCTGTCATGAACTGAGCCAGTTTGTCCTTCAGGCTCAGTTGCATGACATTCCTCTGTGTGTCATATTCTTCTGTGTAATTATTTGTCCCTCAATATGCGTTTTGAGTTTCTTATGCATTTGTGTATTGTTTTGCCTTTTGAGTTTTCTTATGGTCTTCCTGTTAACCTGTTGCACTCCTGTGTACTGCGGACGGGCACGTCTCTGCGTCACGAGGGCGCTGCGCCAAGAGTGTACTGAAAAAAAAAAGCTACATTTCCGTTCTTCCACTACAGACACAACCGCAAACAGATTAGATATGATTGACCTCTCATTCAACTAATAAGAGCCTTGAATTGGGTTTCTGAAACCTTGAAGAACCAATGACTGAAAACCTAGCAAGAAGGACCCGCCTACCAACGCTGTGAATGCAGCAAGCCAACTGAAGCACAGAAGTTCGAAAGTTGTTTTGTGTAAGGCTGGGTGAAGGCAGACTGACTGCTGCAAATGACAAAAGGACCCGCAGGAAGAACCGGCACAGACCCAGCAGCACGGAGACCACCCACAAGTGTGACCTGTGTGACAGGGACTGCCATTCGCGCATCGGCCTGTTCAGCCACAGGCGGTGCTTTTTTTTTTTTTTATTCCAGCAGAATAGATGTTTAGGATTCTCTTCCATGGTCATCATAGACCGACGGAGGCCGCCGCCGAAGGTCGTAAATCATTCGCCAAAACCGCAATCATGGAAGCGCAAAACCGCAATAATGGAACTATGTTTTGACCGGGTCGTGAGACCAGAACCACGAGTCCGTAACAAGGGACCAGCATCGCGTTCATCTGACAATGAGGAAGACAAGTTCGCCAGGACACTGCTGCTGTGAAGAGGTAAGTGTTATAAGCTAAATTATTCTTTATCCCTGAAAATTGTAATCAAAAATGACCTTTGACCGATCGGTAAATTACAACTGTGCGGCGCACGAAGTCCAAAGTCCATGCGCCGCGGTACACGGTTCGTGCGCCGCGTCCGGACCGTGAATGCCCCCCCGCTACTCTTCTGTAGCGGGGGGGGGGGGGAGCCATGGTGACTGCGCCGCGGTTGCCACATGAGTCAATTCCGTCATGTAGCGATGGCCGATGTCCGTCCTCTGTAGCGAGGGGGGGGGGGGGTCAACCCCCCCACACACACACACACACAGCCCTGAGTGTCACCTTTCATTAGAGCCCAAGATGAAGCTTCTATATTGAATCATTCAAAAGTTACAGACGTTTTTCCAAACTGTGCCATTTGGCACAATTTGGCACAGTTCAAAAACGCCTGGGAACAACCTGAGGAAAAAGCTGTGTAATATATTCATTTTTTGTGGTATTGTTACAAAATTTGGACCTCAGCTGGGTAACACTTGGTTCTACATTTCTGTTGCATTTTCAGCCCGGATCTCAAGCTGTGTGTTATTTGCAAGCATTTGTATCCAAAAAAACACCCAGGCCAAATTTATTTTCTTCAAGTTCAGTATGTTTAGATGACTGTAACTCAGTGGCCGGAGCACTTAGAGAGATTATGACTGTTTTGCCAAAAAATTCAAAGTGTTTTCTTTTAAATGAGACCAACCCCATGAAGATGCTGCAAAGGGTAGAAGAACAGCTTTCGATTTACTTTGGGCATGTTATTTTTTGGCGTTTTTAGGGAAATTGACCGGAGTGCAAGGGGTTAATGTTTAGTTTTCTCTGCCATTTCTTGTTATTTTGCACATAATTTCTAGATATAATTTTGTATTAATTAATACTGCTTTCCGGTCGGCAGCTATGAGCCAGCTTTGTTGACCTGCACTTGTGTAGGCGCTGCCTGTCAGCCTGCCTGTCCGACCATGCCCCCTCTCTTGACACTCAGCTGTTCTCTGTTCTGTGATTACTTCCCTTGCGTCCTTGCTCAGGTGCATCCTATCACTGCATCATTAGTTCTTGTATTTAGTCAGCTCACGATTCATCTCTCATTGCTGGATTATTGTGTTTGCTGCATTTTTTTCACTGGCCACATAACGGCGTGGCCTTCCTACAATAGTTTCCTCTACCACATCTCATCGTGGCCTCTCTACAGCCCGTTACGCCGGGTATATCTGGAAGTTTATTCTTGTTTGCCATTTTTGTATGTCTACTGCTTTTGGGACTTTAATAAATCTGTCTGTGTTGTAACCCTGCACATGAATCCGTCTCTCTCCTCTCCTCGTCAGAGGTGATTCATGACACCTTCTGACAAAATGCAACCTTGAAACATTGTTTTCAAAAATTCTGGCCTGCATTACTGTGATGTGCTTTTTATTGGAATAAGCCAGACATCCTTTGCTTGCCCACAGCTGGTGCAAAATGTCATTGCTTGATTATTTTTTTTTTTAATGGTATAAGAAAGCAAGAGCACACGACTCCAATTTCTTTCTTTTCTTTCTTTTATTTATTTATTTCTGCAGGGACATGCACAATATACATTGACCTTAAAAGGAAAGATGCATTGTACCAGGTTATAGCACAAGTGCTAATTTCCACCTGTAGTCCCTGGGCAGGCTGGTGTTAGTATTAATAAAAGCAGACATTTGCTAAAACTACAAGTAAGCATTGATAAAAAACTAAAACCAAACATTGATTAAAAAAAACTAAAACCAAGCATTGCTCAAAACTAAAACAGACATTAATAACATTGATAAGAAACCAAAACAACATAACAATGACAACATAAACAATATTTCAGTTTCCCATCACTTGTTCCCCATTCACTAACAGTGTTTCATTTGTTAAGTCTTTTTTTTTTAATGGTCAAGCTCCACTGTACCTGTCAGAGCTTCCCGACCTGTACGAAAAGCTCATAGGATGGCCATGATGAAGTGGTCAAATTTGACCAAATGTTTTTTTTTGTTTGGGTTTTTTTTTGTTTTTCTTGAGGCATGCCTTCATTTGATCTTTGAAGATGTCCTATTATCTGTGATTATGACATAGCGAGTCCTGTGGTGCCTTCATTTGATCCTGGTTTAAAATAGTGTGTCCTATTCTTAATTGGGTGATGAGTATGTCTTCTTTCCTGTTTCTGGCAACTCCCATTCGGTTTAAAGTGCTGTGTCCTATTGGTAATCGGGTGATGAGTATCTCTTCTTTGGTGAGTGATGGTCTTTATGACATAAAGACATGAAGGCAGGCATCATAGGACATCATAGGTAGCCAGTCATATTGTCAATATGACAGCATCGCGAGTCCTATGTTGTATATGTTAGGATCATCATAGGACATCATGCAGTCACCATAGGCCATCCTGTGATGTGCTATGATCGTGTCACACAGACATGATGTACTGCTTCGAATGGGTGTGGTTTAAAGTAGTGTGTCCTATTGTAACGATTCCTGCGCGCTGTATGATGTCATGTAGACATCCTTCTGAGATCATAGGAACAGCAGCCTTATGGTTTATCTGACTTTGTATAGAGTTCCATTTATGTGACATCATGTTGGCATCCAGGAAACTGTCCTATGAACATTGACATCATAGGAACATCATACGATATCAGGCAGACCCGTGCATGCCCGTAAAAACCCAGAAACTGGAGCACCCGGACAAAATCAGCACTTTGCTTGGCATTTTACACATTTGTAGTGTAGATTGGCATTTGTCAAGGTTACACATTTGCTGTCATGTAGGAATGGCGAGTCGTCCTATGATGCCTGAGTTCATAGGACGTGCTATGATGATGAGGCAGAGATCATAGGCTGTCCTATGATGTCCTAGAAATGTGCTTCAAAGTCTGTTGTACCCTGTGCTGGTGAAGGGTGTCCTGCTGTCTCAGACTGGTGCGATGTACTGCTGGAACCTCAGGTGTTTGATCATCATGGCATCTTTTCTGACACGCAGCAGTTGTCATTATTCTATTGCTGTGCATCTGGTGGGTCTTCTTCTTCTTCATTAAGACCACTGGTTGAGGGATAGGTGCGTCGCTGAGGGATAGGTGTGTCCTAATTCCAGTTCATGGACAGGATCATGAAAATTGAGCTGGGCAAAAAGAGGCTTTCCGGCATGGACTCATTGCATATGACATTATAAAGACATGAATGCAGCCTTGATGTAGATGACATCATAAAGACATGTTGCCTTCTTCTTCTTCTTCTTCTTCTTTGAGATTTGATTGGCGGTTGGCAACCAGCTTACAGGTGCATTCTCGCCACGTACTTCACTCTAAAATCATCTCTACTGCAATCAACTGTTCTAAAACTCGACATGTTGCCGGTCTGTCACTGTATATGACATCATAAAGACATGAAGGCAGGCTTGATGTATATGACATCATAAAAACATATTTGTCTATGTGCCGTCATATAGACTACCGTTCAAAAGTTTGTGGTCACCCAGACAATTATTTTGTGTTTTCCATGAAAAGTCACACTTATTTACCACCATGAGTGGTAAAATGAATAGAAAATATAGTCAAGACATTGACAAGGTTAGAAATAATGATTTGTATTTGAAATAATATTTTTTTCCAGATACTCAACCTGCTCAAAAGAAGGTCAGTTTTATAGATTCTCTAACCAGCTAAACTGTTTTCAGCTGTGCTAACATGATTGCACAAGGGTTTTCTAATCATCCATTAGCCTTCTGATGCAATGAGCAAACACATTGTACCATTAGAACACTGGAGTGATAGTTGCTGGAAATGGGCCTCTATACACCTATGTAGATATTGCACCAAAAACCAGACATTTGCAGCTAGAATAGTCATTTACCACATTAGCATTGTATGTTAGATATTAGAGTGTATTTCTGATAAGTTTAAAGCTATCTTCATTGAAAAAAACAGTGCTTTTCTTTCAAAAATAAGGAAATTTCTAAGTGACCCCAAACTTTTTAACGGTAGTGTAAACACGTGGACAGAATTGTTGGTACTCCTCTGTTCATGAAAGAAAAACCCACAATGGTCACAGAAATAACTTAAATCTGACAGAAGTGGTAATAAATAAAAATTCAATGAAAATTAATCAATGAAAATCAAACAGTGCTTTTGAATTGTGGTTCAACAGAATTATTTTAAGAAACAAACTCATGGGCGGCGCAGTGGCGGAATGGTTAGCACTGCGGCAGCACAGCAACTCACCCTTGGCCGGGGGATCCTGGGTTCGATCCCAGCCCCCGACCAACAGTGATCTGTGTGGAGTTTGCATGTTCTCCCCATGTCTGTGTGGGTTTACTCCGGGATTTCTCCGGTTTCCTCCCACATGCCAAAAACATGCAAGTTAGGTTAACTGGCATCAAACTGGGGATTCTAAATTGTCCTTAGGTATGAGTGTGAGAGTGAATGTTTGTCTGTCTCTCTGTGTTGGCCCTGCGATGGACTGGCGATCTGTCCAGGGTATATACCCTGCCTCTCGCCCAAAGATACTAGGATAGGCTCCAGTAACCCCACGACCCGAAAAGGATTAAGTGGAAGAAAATGAATGAATGAATGAATGAATGAATGAATGAATGAATGAACGAACTCATGAAACAGGCCTGGACAAAAATGATGGTACCCTTAACTTAATATTTTGTTGCACAACCTTTTGAGGCAATCACTGCAATCAAACGATTTCTGTAACTGTCAGTGAGACTTCTGCACCTCTCAGCAGGTATTTTGACCTACTACTCATGAGCAAACTGCTCCAGTTGTCTCAGGTTTGAAGGGTGATTTCTCCAGACGGCATGTTTCAGCTCCTTCCACAGATGTTCAATAGGATTTAGATCAGGGCTCATAGAAGGCCACTTTAGAATAGTCCAATGTTTCGCTCTTAGCCATTCTTGGGTGTTTTTAGCTGTGTGTTTTGGGTCATTATCCTGTTGCAAGACCCATGACCTGCGACTGAGACCAAGCTGTCTGACACTGGGCAGCACATTCCTCTCTAGAATATCTTGATAGTCTTGAGATTTCATTGTACCCTGCACAGATTCAAGACACCCTGTGCCAGATGCAGCAAAGCAGCCCCAGAACATAACAGAACCTCCTCCATGTTTCACAGTAGGGACAGTGTTCTTTTCCTGGTATGCTTCATTTTTGCATCTGTAAACATAGAGTTGATGTGCCTTGACAAAAAAGTTCCAGTTTTGTCTCGTCTGTCCATAGGACATTCTCCCAGAAGCTTTGTGGCTTGTCAACATGCAGTTTGGCAAATTCCAGTCTGGCTTTTTTATGATTTGTTTTCAACAGTGATGTCCTCCTTGGTCGTTCCCCATGAAGTCCACTTTGGCTCAAACAACAACGGATGGTGCGATCTGACACTGATGTACCTCGACCTTGGAGTTCACCTTGAATGTGTTTAGAGGTTGTTCTGGGCTGTTTTGTTACAATTCATATTATCCGTCTCTTCCATTTTTCATCAACTTTCCTCCTGTGGCCACATCCAGGGAGGTTGGCTACAGTCCTGTGGATCTTAAATTTCTGAATAATATGTGCAACTGTGGTCACAGGAACATCAAGCTGCTTGGCGATGGTCTTATAACCTTTACCTTTAACATGCTTGTCTATAATTTTCTTTCTAATCTCCTGAGACAAGTCTCTCCTTTGCTTCCTCTGGTCCATGTTTAGTGTGGTACACACCATGCCACCAAACAGCACAGTGACTACTTGTCACCCTTTAAATAGGCCGACTGACTGATTACAAGTTTGTAGACACCTGCGATGTTAATTAGAGGACACGTCTTGGTTGAACATGTCCCTATGGTCACATTATTTTCAGTCTTTTCTAGGGGTACCATCATTTTTGTCCAGGCCTGTTTCATGAGTTTGTTTTTTAAAGTAATTCTGTTGAACCATAATTCAAAAGCATTGTCTAATTTTCAGTGGTTAATTTTCATAAAATTTTTATTTATTACCACTTTTGTTAGATTCAAGTTATTTCCGTGGCCATTGTGGGTTTTTCTTTCATTAACAGAGAGGTACCAACAATTTTGTCCGCAAGTCATCCTATGATGCCTGAGTTTATCGGATGTCTGATGATGTTCAGGCAGAGATCATAGGCCGTCCTATGAACGTGACAGACAGACAGACACACAGACACACAGAGATTTCTTGCTTTTATAGAGTGACATGTGTTTTTTTTTTTTTTTTTTTTTTTTTTTTTTTTTGTACCAGTATTCTTGACAGTTGTGTCATTCTCAGCTCTGCTCTGCCCTCTTGTTCCTCGGCTACTGAAGCTGGCTCAGCAACTACGAGCATAACTCCTTCTTAGTCAGTCTATGAACTTTTTAGCCCCCCCTCATACATTCCCTCACATTCTTTGAGGTCAGCAGACCAGATGCTTCTTCTTGTCCCACCAACACAATACAAGCTTAGAGGCGATTGAGCTTTCTCAGTGTAATGCATTTTCAAAATTATTTCTGACAAGCATTTTTTGTACTTACAGAGAACCCTGTTGCTGTTATGAGCTGCTGCAAACATGATGCATAGCCAGGCAGCCGCGTCTGGCAGTGTTTCTGAGGAATCTTAGCCCATTGCTCACGGGCAAAGGCCTCCAGTTCGTTAATGACTTTCAATAAAACATGATATTAACATCTGGCTAGCCAGCTGTCACATACAGTTGCTTATACACACAATCAAGCGCATACACAGCGGGCCCCATAGATGCGGACTTCACACTACGCACAGAACTAGCAGTACAACAGTACACATACTGTAGTACACATAGTACCATTACAGGTCATCAGCAAATCCTGAGAGAAAATGTCATGCCGTCTGGGGAAGAAGCTGAAGCCTAGGTCCCTGGACCTTCCAACAGGGCAGTGATACCAAGCATATGTCAAAGTCCACCAAGGTTTGGTTTCAGAAGTCCTGGAAATACTAGAGTGGCCATCTCTGGTGAGATTTGAAAAAGGCGGCTGTAGCACGTAAACCCATGAATACTAGTGAACTGGAGGCCTTTGAACATGAGGAAGGTAAGATTCCTCAGAAAGCTGCCAGAAGCTGGTGTCTACAGGTCATAACAGCAAAAGGGTGCTCTACTAAACTCAAAAGATGCTTGTAATGGAGAAGTTGAATAATTTTGAGACTGCAGTAGTCATTAAAATTGGCATTTTGTGTTGAAGTTGGAGAATAATAATTTGAATACTACTACTACTACTACTACTACTACTATTACTACCGTACTACTACTACTACTACAACTAATAATAATAATAATATAGCCCTGGTTGGGTTCATCACTACTGACGATGACAAGGCATACAGTTTGGAGGTAGAGAATCTGCTGATGTGGTGCCAAACAAACAACCTGAAACTGAATGTCCAAAAACCCAAAGAACTCACGGAAGAAAAGACAGCACCACCACCACCACCCCTCATAAATGGTGACCGCGTGGAAAATGCCCCTGCTTTCAGGTTCCTGGGCACCCACATCTCCTCTGACCTCTCCTGGACTGTCAACACCGAGGCCCTGGTGAAGAAAGCCCAGCAGCGGCTGCACTTCCTCCGTGTCCTGAGGAAGAACAGCCTGGACCAGAAGCTGCTGCTGCTGGCCTTCTATCATTGCCCAGTGGAGAGCGTGGTCACCTACTTCCTGGGTGTGTGGTATGTCGGCTCCAAGGCCAAGAACAGGAAGGCTGTGCAGAGGGTCCTCAAATTCACCCAAAAAAAAATCATCAGTGGCCCTCTGCCCTCCCCAGAGAACATCTCCAGATCCTCCTGTCCCAGAAAGATCATGGCTATCACAGGATACCCCTCACATAGGTGAGGGGTATCCTGTGATACCCTGTGATACGCCATCTCAATTATAGCTGTCACATAGGTGACAGCTATAATTGAGACGGTGGGCCAGCTGGCGGCCTCCACTAGCCATCGGATGTGCTTCGCCTCCTGTATTAGCCAACAGGTGAGCCGCCTTTGATCCCAGTCAGTCTAGTTAGTTTGCCTCCGAAAAAGATAGCAAAGCAACAAACTTTGCTTATTGGCCTTATGAACCAAGTGTGTGAATTAAAGGCTGAAGTCATGGAAAAAGACAAGAAAATTAATTTCTTAGAAAGATGTGTGGATGAATTAGAACAGTATACGAGAATGGATGATGTCATTGTGAGTGGTCTTAACACCAGACACCGCTCCTATGCACGTGTGACAGCTGGAGTTGGTAACCAGGATGGGGACGATGAGACATTGGGAGAATCACACACTCTTGAGCAGCAGGTATTACATTTTTTCAACTCTAAAAACATTGTTGTGGACAATGAGACTATTTCGGCTCCCACACGTTACCTAAAAAAGACAGTAAAGGAAAACCAGCGATCATCATCCGATTTGTCAGCAGGAAAGCAAAAACTGATCTTCTGCAACAAGCAAGAAAACTGAGAGGAACGGCTGTCTATATAAACGAACATTTCAAAAAAAGAACTCTGAAATAGCTAGACAAGCCAGGGCTCTCAGAAAACATGGAAAAATACAATCAACATGGACAAAGAACCGTAAGGTGTGGATTAAACTGCTTGGCCCTCCAGAAGAAGCTAAAGAAATAATGATTAGAAAAATGGAGGAATTAGACAAATTTAAACCTTAGCCCTGATGCAAGAATAACAGTGCAGTAAGATTATGAGTGGAGATTTTTGTGTTCTTTTTCCTTTTTTCCTTTTGGTGTACATTGTTGGCATAACTTATGATTAGTACTTTAACCAATCATCCTTCCTCATTTAATAATGAAAGTGTATTAGGGCAAATTGAAGCTGAAATCTTTGTCAATACTGAACAGCAACCACAAGACATTTTAGGAGATATTGACCCAGACAATAATTATTTTAATCATATTAATAATAACTGTGTTTATTATGATGAACAACAATTAAATGGAATTATGAATTTGGATCAGACATTGACAATAATGAGTTAAGGGATAGCACCGTAGCGTGGCTGCTTCATCCATCCAGGTGGTGGATGACCCTCAATTTCCCCTCTGGGGATCAATAAAGTTGTCGTCGGCCTCCGACGGTCTATGATGACCATGGAAGAGAATCCTAAACGTCTACTCTGCTGGAACAGCACCGCCTGTGGCTGAACAGGCCGATGCGCGAATGGCAGTCCCTGTCACACAGGTCGCACTTGTGGGTAGTCTCCGTGCTGCTGGGTCTGTGGCTGTTCTTCTTGCGGGTCCTTTTTTCATCTGCTGCAGCAGTCAGTCTCTCTTCACCCACCTTGAGCTGTCTGGTCAGGGTGCCTCTCCATTTGGAGCGGTCTGTTGCAAGGTCCTCCCAGCGCTCTGTGTTGATCTCCAGGGCCTTCATGTCTCTCTTGCAGATGTCTCTAAAGCGCAGCTGTGGGCGGCCAATGTCTCTCCTGCCATTTGTCAGTTCTCCGTAGAGGACGTCTTTGGGGATTCTGCCATCCTCCATATGGTGAACGTGGCCTAGCCAGCGGAGCCTGCGCTGCCTGAGTAGAGTGAACATGGAGGGAAGGCCGGCACGGGATAGAACTTCTGTGTTGGGCACTTTGTCCTGCCAGGATATGTCCAGGATGTGGCAAATGCAGCGCAAGTGGAAGGAGTTCAGTCTCTTTTCCTGCTGGGCGTATGTTGTCCACGTCTCACTCCCATAGAGCAGTGTGCTGATGACGCAGGCGTTGTACACTGCCATCTTCGTCTTGACAGAGAGTTTGGGATTCTCCCACACTCGTGTGGTGAGGCGAACGAGTGTGAAGGCTGATTTTCCAATCCTCTTGTTGATCTCTGTATCAAGGGAGAGGTTGTTGCTGATCGTGGACCCCAGGTATGTGAACTGATTCATGACCTCCGGCTCGTAGTCGTCGATGGTGATGGTTGGTGGTGCTTCCGTGCCTTGCGCCAAGACGTTAGTCTTCTTCAGGCTGATGGTAAGCCCGAAGTCCTTGCATGCCTGGGAGAAGCGGTCCATCAGGGTCTGAAGCTCCTGCTGTGTGTGGGTTGCAACTGCAGCGTCGTCTGCGAACAGCTTGTCTCTGATAAAGAGCCTCGCGTACTTTGGTTCTGGCTTTCAGGCGGGCAAGGTTGAAAAACCTGCCGTCTGATCTTGTGTGCAGGTAGATTCCCTCTGTTGCTGTGCTGAAGGCATGCCTCAGAAGCATAGCAAAGAAAATCCCAAAGAGGGTTGGCGCAAGTACACAGCCCTGTTTCACTCTGCTGCGTATGTTGAATGTCTCTGAGACGTTGCCATCGTGATGCACTATCCCCTGCATGTTGGTGTGAAACGATTCGATGAGGCTTTGCAACTTCGGTTGGCATCCTATCTTTGGCAGGATCTTGAAAAGGCCCTCTCTGCTGACCAGATCGAATGCTTTGGTGAGGTCGATGAAGGCAACGTACAGGGGCATGTTCTGTTCACTGCATTTCTCCTGGAGTTGGCGGATGAAGAATATCATGTCTACCGTCGATCGCTCAGTGCGGAAGCCACACTGAGACTCGGGGTAGACACGTTTGGCAAGCTTCTGTAGACAAACGAGAACAACTCGTGCGTAGACTTTGCCAACAACGTCGAGGAGGGAGATGCCCCTGTAGTTGTTGCAGTCGCTTCTCTGCCCTTTGTTTTTGTAGAGGGTGATGATCTTGGCGTCTCTCATGTCCTATGGTATGGCACCTTCCTTCCAACACTGGCAGAGGACGGCATGCAATGGCAGCAGTAGGGCGGTCTTGCAGTGCTTGATCAGGTCAGGGGGTATGCCGTCGTTGCTGGGTGCCTTGCCAGTGGCCAAGGTATCAATGGCCTTGCTGAGTTCGTCCATGGATGGCAGGCAGTCGATGGCATCAAGGGCTGACGGTGTCACGGTGTTCTGTCTGGAGTAGAGGTCAGAGTAGTGTTCCACCAATCTCTCCATCTGCTTGTTCTTTTCTGTGATCATCTCCCCAGTGGAGGATTTGAGGGGGGGCGTCTTGCTCTGAGCCGGACCAACTGCTTTCTTGATGCCATCGTACATACCACGGATGTTCCCTGTTATGGCAGCGGTTTGAATGTCTTGGCTGAGCTGAGTCCAGTACTCGTTGGCACAGCGCCGAGCAGTCTGCTGAACTTTGCTTCTCGCAGCCCTGAGAATCTGGAGATTCTTCTCGTTTGGGTACTTCTTGTACTCAGCAAGTGCTGAGCGCTTGGCTTCAATGACGGGGGTCATCTCGGTCAATTTCCCCTCTGGGGACCAATAAAGTATACTAAATCTAAAAAAAAAAAAAAAATAAAAATAATACATATTAATAGTAGGAGTCTCTATGCAAACTTTGATAGTATTAAGGAGTTTTTATATCAATTTAAAACACCATTTAGGATTACTGCAATAACTGAAACATGGATTAATGAAGAAAAAGATGTAAATTTTGAACTATATGGATATGAGATGTACACACAAAATAGGAAATGTAAAAGTGGTGGCAAGGTAGCACTATATGTTGATAGAAAATTAAAAAGTAAAAAGTGGACAGCATGACATCAACAGTGAATGAAAGTATGGAATGTTTAACAATTGAGATTATGATGAGAAATAGAAAAAACATAATAGTAAGTTGTATATATAGAGCACCGGGATCTGATTTGGAAAAATTTAGAAATGGGATGGAAAATGTGTACAAAAATAAGACAAAAAGATATCTTTATTTGTGGTGACTTAAATATAGATTTAATGAAAACAAAACAACATAAACCAACTGAAGATTTCGTAGCTACAATGGTATAGCTTACCTTATTTCCAAAGAATTACAAAACCTATGAGAATAACGGACACACTGTGCTACCCTGATAAGACGACATTTTTACCAATGTTATTGAATATAATATGATGAGTGGAGATACTAATAAATAGACATTAGTGACCACCTGCCTGTATTGATTTCGTAGACGTTAATTATGGGGCTAATGAGAGTAAGAATAAATAATAAACCATGTAAAAATATCTAATAAAGAATATGAACAGAAGATAAAATCAAGGCTTTAAAAGAAGACTTAATGTTACAGAATTGGGATGTTGTCTATATATATACAGTATATATAATAATATATATATAAGATATATATATATATATATATATATATATATATTGGCATATGATAAATTTATTGATATAATTAAATCATTATATGATAAAAACTGTCCAATTAAAGAAATTAATAAAAACATATATACAAAAATTTCCCATGGTTAACCAGGGGGCTACAAAATGCTTGTAAAAATAAAAATGATCTCTATAATTAATAATAATTAATTAATTAATAATAATAATAAATAAGAACCAAAGAATCTGAAAAAAGATATAAAACATATAAAAATAAATTAACTGAAATAATACAACCTAATAAAAAATATACTATAGGAAAATGTTAAATGAAAATAAAAATAATATAAAAGGAGTCTGGGATATATTAAATAAACTAAGAAAAATGGAACTAAGAAAAATGATATATCCAGAGTATTTTACTCATATTGTGATGATAATTATGATAAGAATATGGTAGTAAATAAAATGAATAATTTTTTGTAAATGTTGGACCAGAGCTGGCAGCAAAAATTCCAAACCAAGAAAGAGACACCGTGAGTGAGACATTGATTGGAAGTAACCCTCGGTCAATCTTTCTTTCAGTGGTCGATGAACCAGAGATAAAATCTGTTGCTGAAAAGTGAAAAAATAAATTATCTACTGATTGTGATGGTATTGATATGGCACTAGTAAAAAGAACTGTTGATGGCATATTAAAACCACTCACATATATTTGCAATCTATCATTTCAAACTGAAATGATAGATTACATTCCCGCAGAAAATGAAAATGGCAAAAGTAATACCATTACTGCACGGTGGCGCAGTGGTTTAGCACTGTGGCAGCACAGTTTTACCCTCGGCCGGGGGATCGCGGGGATCATGAGATCGTGGGTTCGATCCCAGCCCCCGACCAACAGTGAGCTGTGTGGAGTTTGCATGTTCTCCCCGTGTTGCGTGGGTTACTACTCCGGATTTCTCCGGTTTCCTCCCGCATACCAAAAACATGTAGGTTTAGGGCGCTCGCGCATGCAGCGACCGGCAGCCGGTGGCTTGTCACCAGACTGCAAACCAAGTCTACCTACAGGTACAAATAAGTAACAAAAAAAAAAAAAAAAATATTCAAGCAAGGAAATAAACACCAATACACAAACTACAGACCAGTATGGCTTCTCCCACAATTTCCAAAGATTCTGGAAAAACTTCAACAACAGATTAGAAAACTTTTTAAATAAACACGATGTGCTTAATCAGAACCAATATGGATTTGGAGCCAAGAGTACAACATCATTGGCGATAATGGAAGCAACAGAGGAAATAATAATTGCCATTAGATCAAGGAAATATGCAATTGGTGTATTTATAGATTTTAGAAAGCATTTGATACAATAAATCATTTAATACTTCTTAAAAACTGCAAATGTATGGTATTAGGGGAATGGCTCTGAACTGGGTTACAAGTTATCTATCTGAGAGGACAACAGTTTGTGAAGATGAGGAGAATATAGGCCCTTTTCCACTAGCCCCAATTGGCCTAACACGGTACGCCTCGGCCCACATTTGTAGCCTTTTCCATTATACCCAGCACCGGTTAACAGGCGCTATTTTCGTGCCTGTTCGAGGCCAGGGTACAGCCGTGCTTAGTCGAGCCGAGATGTGACGTCAACAGACTGCGAGCCAGTGATTGGTCAGGGCGTAACGTCACGAAAGTGTCCATCTTCTGTGGAATCTACAGGACCGCCATTTGCAATATTTCACGGACTAACTCGGGTCACCGAATAAACACCGATATTAATAGAGACAGCGTTGTAGGTTTTGCGGAAATCTACACCGTGGTACAATGAAAAGGTGCAGAGTTTTCTGTGCTTGGTGGCAGATCCACAGTGAGAGGAGCAACCTACACCGATACAGATGCAGCCCAGCATAGAACTGGACTACGGACAAGCTGAAAACGAACGTGAGAGAACCATCGATGGTGAGTGATTTGTAATATTGTGCATCTGTTCGCTTATTTATCCTGTTGGTGGTAAGCTCACTTTTTTGAGCGATACAGCACCGTCCGGTGCTGGCTAACGAGTGTTAGCTAGTAGCTAGTTAGTAGTCAACTCTGCTGATTTGCCGCTTGTTTTGTCCTAAGTATTCGCTTGTGAGAGCAAAACGATGAAATATGTTAATCCTGGTTAAAGTCCTGGTTTGTGTACGTGGTGCACTTTGGTGCTGTGCATAAAGTTGTGTGTAATTTCTTCCTAGAATCTGTTTCCACATGCCAGGGGTTAGCCTCCCTCAGTGTTTATATTGTGGATGCAGGTCAAGTGGACCCCAGGAGCCGGAATCTCAACATATTAAAGTGCTTTTTCAAACCAGTGATTTATAAAGTCATTCATATAATTTTCTAAAGTGTCAGAATAGACCCACACACCCATTCTGTGGATTTTCCATAAAAGGTGTTGGAACAGTGTTGTTGTACTGTTCCACCATAAATCCCTGGATTGATAATGTACTTGTCCATGTACAGAGTGGATCCTGGGGTTCTCACTGGTCAGGGAAACGAAGCATTTTTGTCACATCCCACCACTGACTTTCACAAGTGTATTTCCCTAATACAGGTACATCTCCAAAAACTAGAATGTCATGAAAACATTCAGTATTTTTTGTCACTCATTTCAGAAAGTGAAATCCGTAAATTATATACATTCATTACACAGACAGTGATATATTTCAAGCATTTATTTATTTTAATTTGGATTTTTATGGCTTACAGCCCCTGAAAACTCCAAATTGGCAAAAAATTAGAATATTACATAAAATTAATTTAAAAAAAAAAGTTTTTAAATGTAAATGTTGGCCGCTGAAGTGTTGGTTAACATGGGCTGTAGCCATAATCATCAAAATTAAAATAAACACTTGCAATATATCACTGTCCCTGTAATGAATCTATATATGGGTTTCACTTTCTGAAATGAGTGACAAAAATATTGAACTTCTTCATGATCTTCTAATTTTTGAGATGTGCCTGTATATGTGTTGAACTTGCTTGAACTAACCATCCATTTCTGTCGTTCGTCTAGGCAAGAGGAAAGGAAAAGCAGCCGCCCCACAACAGACCTTGCCACTGTGGAAAGTACTGAAATCCTTTGCTTTTATAGGTAAAGTGTCAAAACCAAAGTAGCACAGTTTCCATTTAATATAAAGGGGACTGAACTGAGATTTATTTGATTGTGTGAATATTAATTACAGAATAATTGAAAATGACTGGCACATCAACTGTAAAATAAACCGCTTGTTAATGTATTTATTTTTTTTGTCAGACCACTTGTGTGATCCTTTGTGAGTTATGTTCGTAACTATCTTTTGGGGAATGGGAGTTGTTCAGTCATCAATATAATTTAGTTAAAATGTGTAGTTTATAGTCTATCATCAATAAACTCATGCAGTAACAGGACACATTACAAATATTTGAGACCCATTGTAGTGCTTCCTTTTATATTTTAGCAATACAAGTACAAAACACCACCCACACTTGCAGCCAAGGCAAGAAGAGACATAGCAGTGACAAAGCGGTGGCTAAACTTTTATTGATAAAAATTCCATATTTTGACTGAGGGACTCCATACTCGGTGATGCACACCTTCAGTTAAAGTACTAGATTCAGTTCAAGTGAATGTATTAATTCATTCTGATTGCTGAGGCCACAGTAAAAACAGATGATTTTAAATGTAATCCAGCCCTTGTAAAATCTACTTTACTGAAGCGGAGCTACATGAAAATTGTGGTTAAATACAACAACGAAGTACTTTATTGTCACATTCAAATTGTAATCGCTCCTGTTTTGTTTTCCTTTTGAATTCTTGGATGGAATATGGGTGGGCAATATAAGCTGCGGCTTCAACCATCACCCATTTCAGATAACCTATGTTGAACTGTATAATCAGAGGGGTTATTGTTTAATTTGACCTTGTTAGATTTTTCCCCTTTGCTATATTGTTCTATATTCTTTTAATCTTTACTTTTAATCTATCTGAAATAAAGATTCATTCATTCATTCACATTCCACCACTGGCTTTTAGCAACAAGTGTATTTCCCAAATATGTTTTTAAACTTGCTTTAATTAACCACCACCCATTTCTGTCTTTTGTCTAGGCAAGAGGGAAACGATCCACCCCAAACTGGACCTTGCCTCACTATTTACAGAGATGCAGGCTGAAGATCTGCTGAACCAGGTCCAGCTTGAGTGACACATCCCAGCTGCTTCTTAGTGAGGCAGCGTGGCCGGCTGGTGTGATCCATTCTGTTTTGTTTTTGTTGTTTGTTGTTGTTTTTGTTTTTTTGTTTTTTGCAGTTTGAATTTTGCACATTCTGAATAATCTGGAATTTGTTGCTGATTGTAATAAACAATTTAGTGACTTATGTGTTTGCATCATGATTTTCTATTTTGTCTGTTAAGACACTGGTGGGAAAAGAGTCAACAGTACAAACCATTTATCGGTGACTTTGAAAATAATGGCTCATTTTTAAGAAAAAGGTAACCAAAACAATTATTTTATTAACTGAAGACTGTATTGTTGGATGTGACCCTGCATACTTTAATGATAGTACCAGTATATGGAGAAATTTGGGCCATATTAACATCTGTTCTTCATCATAATGGGTTAGGGCAGGGGTGTCCAATCATGTGCCATGGAGGGCCAAGACCCTGCAGGCTTTACCTCCAAACAGTGTCTTCAACAGCAGATTGCACTGAATTTCTCCCACTGACTGCAGATCAGTGAAAACACCTGCTGAAGAGACTGGGTAGAAGAGAGAACCTGCAGGGTCTTGGCCCCCCATGACACATGATTGGAAACCCCTGGGTTAAGGTTTAATGGGATTTAACATTTTAACACAAACTGCTTTATGGTTCATAATTCTGTTGACAGACTTACACCAAACCAAAAAGTGTTTTCTCAAACTGCTGGATTGTTCTTAGACAGCTTTTCCAATCTGTTAGTATTTAATTTGTGCCACATGGTGGTAACCTTCACATATAAAAATATGACATATATAAAAAAGAGACATCTGCAAAAACTTCAGAGTGACATAATTACTGGCCCAGGGAACACGCACGCAGGCTCAGGTGAGATTCAAAGGCTTTATTCAACAACAAGAGATGTATGGATGCGTGTATGCGGAATGTGAATGGTCTGTGGGTGAACGAGGAGCGCCGGGGGCAGAATGGCACGCCGTGCAGCCAGGCAACCCTATGGACAGAGCAGAGACAGGAATATGAGTTCACCTTCACCATGCGGGGTTAATGTACCGAATGTTGCTTACTTGCAGATGTAACGGTGGCTGGCGTTGGCAAAGGAACTCTTGCCTGGGAGACAGTGCCCTGCTCCGCGCTCAACGAGGAGTGGGTGAGAAAGAAGAGGAGGTGGCGAGGACGGGAGGAATCTGCCGCCAGGGAATCCACCTGCGCACAGGGGAGAGACTGGGAGACAGGTGAGTGAAAATAAAGCTTACTTGCTGGTAGGAGATGCTGCAGGTCGGGAAGGAATGATCCTGCGGAGGGATTGAGAGCGTTGATTAACAGACGGCTCCAGACCGATTTTCTGGGCCGAGTGGGTTAAATAGTCTGTGATTGACGAGGTGCAGGTGCGCGCAGCTGAGGCAGATGACTGGGGACGGCGAGTTGTGACACAGAGGTTTATTGTCAGTGAAATTCCCAGTGCAATACTACATGAATACATGTATAGTATATTGTTGATGCAGAGAATATATATTTCTACAGTACATGTATCTAGTAAATCAAGTACTTTCCATGTAACCTTGTAACTGCATTATTGTAATTGCATTTAATCCTAGATCAAGTTTGTTTTGGCCTAAAATGCATCATAACTGTCAAATATATCTTATTATACCTAACTCAGTACTGTTTATTTTTGAATATATATTTTGTGGCTAATATAGTTATTAACCTGGTGATCAAGTCGTGTCAGCTGATCATTTTTTGCTATGACACCACCTCAGACTCAGTGCTGCTGGAGCAGCTACATTCATGATGTCTCAACAGTCTCTCCATGATTTTCACGCAGATCAGAGCAATTTGTTGCACAGGAAATAAACATTTCTACAGACATTCTTAAGCTCTATAACCATTGATCATTTGTAAAGCTGTGTTGACATCAGTGACAGGCTGTGTTGACATCAGTGACAGGCTGTGTTGAACGCCAGACCGACTCTTTGAAGCGGTAATCTTCCCACAACAGAGCCATCTGAAACACACACACACAGCGTACATATTTTAGTACCTAAGAGCGATAACTTGCAGACATTACAGTGTAGCACGATGTACTTATAGCAAACTAGCATTAGCAACCATTAGCTTACCGTCATGTATGATCTAGTTTGTATCCTCACGTCTTCGGCTCTTTCAGAAGCTGCAGTACTATTCCAGAGTGTTTCATCTCGCTGCCTGTCCCCTTGTCTGGCGGTTCTTTTTGGCATTTACAGTGACAAAAAGCCTCAGACCGAGAAGTCGCCTTGTACAGCCACCACGTTATGTTTTGCTTGGGTCGTGTGTTTTACGTCACGGGAGTGTGGCACCACCTTGCTGTAAAAAAAATCCCACCCACCCCAGCTTTACCCAGCTGCAATGGAAACACAACAAAGGCCAAAATGAGTAATGGCGAATCGAGTCTAGTTAGGCCGACCGGGGCTAGTGGAAAAGGGCCATATCTGTCTGGGTGTATGGGAATTACCTGTGGGGTCCCCCAGGGGTAAGTATTGGGTCCCAAATTATTCAACATATATTTAAATGATATATTCCAAGTTTCTAAATTATTAAAAATAATATTATTTGCTGATGATACTAATATATTTTATTCTGGAAATAATTATAATCAACTAATCCATACTATAAATAATGAATTAAATAAGCTTAAAAAATGGATGGACTGTAATAAATTATCACTAAATATAGATAAAACTGAGGTAATCATATTTGGTAATTGTAAAAATAAAGAAGATATACATATTCATATAGATAATGTGATTATTGAAAAAGTTAAGGAGATCAAGTTTTTGGGTGTAATACTAGATGATAAAATTAGATGGAAACCACACGTCAGATACATACAAAACAAAGTTGCAAAAAATATTGCAATTATAAATAAAATTAAGCAGGTCCTAGATTACAAATCGCTTCATATCTTGTATTGCTCATTAGTACTTCCATACTTGACCTATTGTATAGAGGTCTGGGGTAACAATTATAAAAGTACACTTAATTCATTGCTATTATTACAAAAAAGGGCAGTCCTTGTTATACACAAAGTCAGGTATCTTGAACATACTAATTTATTGTTTTTACATTCAAAGTTATTGACATTACGGGATCTAGTTCATTATTATACAGCACAATTAATGTTTAAAGTCAGTAAAAACCTCTTGCCACACAGTATACAAAGTCTTTTCAGTGAGAGAGAAGGGAAATATAATTTACAGGGGAACACAAAATTTAAAAGGCACTTAGTAAGATCTACTAGGAAGGGTTTTTGTGTGTCTGTGTGTGGGGTAAAATTGGGTAATGGGTTGGGGGAGAAACACAGGCAATGTCCAAACATCCATATATTTAAATCAACATATAAAGAAATGATTTTTAAGCAATATAAAAATAAAGGGCAGTAATATTACAATGTGTCTTCAATGAAAAAAGGTTGTTATTGTGTGTGTTATTGTGTCATGGTGATTGTGATGGTGATGGTGTTGTCTGTGTTTGTGTTGAACATACCAGAAGCATTTATTTATTATTGTTACAATTATTGTTGGATGTTGGTGTTGTTATCAATATGGACTGTCGTTGTTGTGTCATTTCTTTTGCATAATTTGACTATGGGGTGTATTATGGTGAATGTGGTTGTGGGATGAATGATGACTCAGAGTGATGTTATGATTTGTTGGGTATGGAAAAGGGGCGGGACTATATAAGCGTTGGCTTCTTCCCAATAAAATCAATCAATCCATCAAATCTCATTTGTTCCTGAATTTCTTTGGATGGTGACATGATGCCCAGCTTTTGAGGATCTTTTGGTCTACTTCATGTTTTCAGGCAGGTGCTATTTCAGTGATTTGTTGAATGAGAACAGGTGTAGTAGTAATCAGGCCTGGGTGTGAGTAGAGAAATTAAACTCAGCTTTCCAAGGATGTGATAAACCACAGTTAATTTATGTTTTAACAGGGGGCAATCACTTTTTCACACAGGGCCATGTAGGTTTGGATTTTTTTTTTTTTACCCTTAATAATAAACACGGGAATTCATGGATGGATGGATGGATGGATAATAAACACCTTCATTTAAAAAGTGCATTTTGTGTTTACTTGTGTTATCTTTGTCTAATATTTAAATTTATTTAATGATCTGAAACATTTAAGTGTGACAAACATACAAAAAAAATGAGAAATCAGGAAGTGGCAAACAGTTTTTTACACCACTGTATATTGTTCCCCAAAACATCAATGTTTTTTTGGTGTTCTCTCCCTTTGGTGTTTCTAGATGGACAAATACAGTGGGGCAAAAAAGTATTTAGTCAGCCACCAGTTGTGCAAGTTCTCCCACTTAAAAGATGAGAGAGGCCTCCAATTTTCATCATAGGTATACCTCAACTATGAGAGACAAAATGAGAAAAAAAAATCCAGAAAATCACATTGAAGGATTTTTAATGAATTAATTGGTAAATTCCTCAGTAAAATAAGTATTTGGTCACCTACAAACAAGCAAGATTTCTGGCTCTCACAGACCTGTAACTTCTTCTTTAAGAGGCTCCTCTGTCCTCCACTCGTTACCTGTATTAATGGCACCTGTTTGAACTCGTTATCAGTATTAAAGACACCTGTCCACAACCTCAAACAGTCAGACTCCAAACTCCACTATGGCCAAGACCAAAGAGCTGTCAAAGGACACCAGAAACAAAATTGTAGACCTGCACCAGGCTGGGAATACTGAATCTGCAATAGGTAAGCAGCTTGGTGTGAAGAAATCAACTGTGGGAGCAATTATTAGAAAATGGAAGACATACAAGACCACTGAAAATCTCCCTCGATCTGGGGCTTCACGCAAGAGCTCACCCCGTGGGGTCAAAATGATCACGAGAACGGTGAGCAAAAATCCCAGAAGCACATGGGGGGACCTAGTGAATGACCTGCAGAGAGCTGGGACCAAAGTAACAAAGGCTACATCAGAAACGCACTACGTCGCCAGGGACTCAAATCCTGCAGTGCCAGATGCGTCCCCCTGCTTAAGCCAGTACATGTCCAGGCCCATCTGAAGTTTGCTAGAGAGCATTTGGATGATCCAGAAGAGGATTGGGAGAATGTCATATGGTCAGATGTAACCAAAATAGAACTTTTTGGTAAAAACTCAACTTGTCGTGTTTGGAGGAGAAAGAACACCATACCTACTGTGAAGCATGGGAGTGGAAACATCACACTTTGGGGCTGTTTTTCTGCAAAGGGACTAGGACGACTGATCCGTGTAAAGGAAAGAATGAATGGGGCCATGTATCGTGAGATTTTGAGTGAAAACCTCCTTCCACCAGCAAGAGCATTGAAGATGAAACGTGGCTGGGTCTTTCAGCATGACAATGATCCCAAACACACCGCCTGGGCAACGAAGGAGTGGCTTCGTAAGAAGCATTTCAAGGTCCTGGAGTGGCCTAGCCAGTCTCCAGATCTCAACCCCATAGAAAATCTTTGGAGGGAGTTGAAAGTTGAAGAGAATTGATACGTAAGAATGTTTACAGTTTTTTGAGAAGACTGCTGGAATGTAACAATCATCTTATATCAGCAATTGTCAACTCGTCACTCACACTTCACTCCAGCATTTGGAAGTGGTGGCGTTCCATTTTACACTGAGCCCATTATGTTTTTTGTGGTTACAAGAGCGCCGAGTGTCTGCTGATCTGTATATACTTTATTTATTTATCTATTTGTAATATGAACCCTGAGTTTGAAATAAACGTTTGAATTGAATTGAATTGAATTGAAAGTCCGTGTTGCCCAGCAACAGCCCCAAAACATCACTGCTCTAGAGGAGATCTGCATGGAGGAATGGGCCAAAATACCAGCAACAGTGTGTGAAAACCTTATGAAAACTTACAGAAAACGTTTGACCTCTGTCATTGCCAACAAAGGGTATATAACAAAGTATTGAGATGAACTTTTGTCATTGACCAAATACTTATTTTACCGAGGAATTTACCAATTAATTCATTAAAAATCCTTCAATGTGATTTTCTGGATTTTTTTTTCTTATTTTGTCTCTCATAGTTGAGGTATACCTATGATGAAAATTGGAGACCTCTCTCATCTTTTAAGTGGGACAACTTGCCCAATTGGTGGCTGACTAAATACTTTTTTACCCCACTGTACATGCCTCTGAGAACCCCACCCCAGTGGGACACAATCTAACACTTCACAGCAGTCGGAACATCACTGCAGGAGCTTGGTTGTTTGACAATAATATTGTTAGGTTGATGTTTCCGAATGTCGACTTCACAAGTGAGGACTGGGTGAGACGGCAGAATAAACTATGATCCAGCTACTTCATCACTTACTATATTTTCATTAACGCTTGACGACTCTGGAGAGTATGTATTACACAGTCACAAATTTCTTTTTGAGTCAACTCTGTCTGTTCAAGGTAAGGCGTTTCTCATTTTTCATTGTTCACCAATATTGCAAATATTAGCGCATTGAGAAGGTATCACATCACTAACATTATTTATGGATGGCCAGCCTCAAGAATGTTTTGAACTGAGATCAGATCATGGGAAAATATAAGATACAAAAAGGAACACTGTATTGTCATTTCTTTATATATTTTTTTTTTTGGGGGGGGGGGGTACACAAAGGATTGACATGGCAATATAGCATAATCTGTTAATGACTATCAGATGAGTTGTGACTGTTTTCCACCTGAAATTGCCCTATATGGTCATTTTTGCAACCTATATGCACATTTTGGAGCCCAGTCTCAGCAAATAAAAAAAAAAAAAAATAATAATCAACTGCAAGTTTTGTCACTGAGAGAAAATGTACAGAGGCACGTGAAAAAGATTTTGGACATGCAGTGGGTATGTGGCGTTTACAGATTTAAGAAAGGTCTGTAATGGCATTTCTTCCACTTTTACTTTTTGACTTTCACTTTCAGAATCAACCAACTCATCCATACTTTAAACCCTAACCTCACAGGAACCTTTCATTAGTGGAGTGAAAAACAAAGTAAGGAGGAAAAAAAAAAAAAAAAACAAGGAAAAAAATGAAGAAAAGGTCAGTGAGAGATGAGAGTCAAACTTGTGCGTTTCTGCTGAAAGTAACTGTCCTGAACCTGTCATGGTCCATGCGCTAACTTTGTCCACGCTCTGGTTGTCTGGTGGTTTCCCGTTCTCTGGTGTACCATATGGCCATCAGGGCTTTTATTCTGACAGCGTCACGGCGGGGCTTCCGGCTGTCAAAGCCGGGTCACATTGTGACAGCTGTTCAGCATCTCCCCTCAGTACACTCTCCACTAATTGGGTTGTCTTGGTGATTTAAGGAAGCAGCTGAGGCTTACTCCTCGCTGCGATCTCGTCAGACGTTCACTCGTTGAACATTCATCAAACTTTCATTCATCACAGTAAGTGTTTTCCCTGGGACTCCGTTTCCTGTGTCTTGTTATAGCCTTAGTTGTGTTTTTGCCCCCAGTGGCTCATTGTTTTATTTGTCTCTCATTTCTCTCTCATGATAACCACTTCCGGTGCCACACGAGTAGGCTGCCTTTTTGCAACAGCGGATCAATTTCTTCCGATTTCTATTTACTGTCTGGCTCTCTTGCTAATCTTTCTGGTTCAGTGACACATTTATTCCATCCAGACATGAAGATCGCCCAAATGTCTCCTGAGCCAGCGGACAGAGCCACTGTTTCTTGCAAGAGGCAGTACAAAAGAGACCAGCTGTTAGCACTTAACCGGCCCACGATGCTAACACAAAAACTCGACATACCGGGAGAAATAAGACGGAAACTGCGTGGATGTCGAGCTGGAGGAAGATGACGGGCTACGAATATAAGGTACAGACCCGTCCTCCCATCCGTTATTATGGGGAGCGTCCAATCGCTACTCAATAAGACTGATGAGCTAGCGGCTATCTCCCGCTACGAGAGCATGTACAGAGAGAGTAGTTTGATGTTGTTTACCGAGACGTGGCTAACAGAACTAGCAACAGATGCTAACATCGAACTGGAGGGTTTCCACGCAATACGGGCAGACCGGACACCAGACAGTGGGAAGGCAAGAGGCGGGGGAGTGATAATGTATGTCAATACCAACTGGTGCAGACAGGGACATACCACAGTTAAGGAACAGCACTACAGCAAAGACATCGAGTTGCTAGCTGTTAGCATGCGGCCTACCTATCTCCCGAGGGAATACTCACACGTGATCTGCATTGTTATTTATGCAAATCCGACGGTGAACGCTGGGACAGCGTGTGACGTCATCCACTCAGTAACTGGCAGGCTGCTGACAGAACACCCAGATGCTCTTCTCCTCACCTCAGGTGATTTCAACCATATTTCACTCTCCCCCATTCTACCCACGCTCACCCAGTATGTCACATGCCACACTAGAGACAATAAAACACTGGACTTATTCTATGAAAACACTAAGGAGGCGTACACCTCATCACCACTCCCTCCACTCGGGAGATCGGATCACAACTTGGTTCATCTCCTGCCGGTGTACAAACCCCTAGTACACAGACAACCTCCGGTCATGCGCACAGTGAAATTATGGTCTGAAGAGGCAATGGACGCTCTAAAGGACTGTTTTGAAACCACTGCCTGGGAGCAGCTCTGAGATCCACATGGTGAGGACATCGATGGCCTCACTCACACCATCACGGACTACATCAGCTTCTGTGTGGACAGCACCGTACCCACCAAGACCATACGGTGTTGCTCAAACAACAAACCCTGGATCAACCCTGAGATAAAAACACTTCTGAGAGAGAAGAAGAGGATCTTCAGGTCGGGGAACAGGGAAATGCGGAAGTCCGTACAGAGGGAGCTGAGGAGGAAGATCAGAGAAGGCAAGGACAGCTTCAGGAAGAAGATGGAGGACAAGCTGCAACAGAGCAACATTGGTGGGGTCTGGAGAAACCTTAAAACCATCTCTGGACTCCAGAATACCTCCTCCCAGGCCACGGGGGGCAGGGAGTGGGCAAACAATCTGAACCTAGCGCTATATAAGTGCAGGTTAGTTAGTTAGTTAGTTAGTAATAGGTTTGACCAACCGCCCCCCCCCCGACTGCAGAACAACCACTGCTGGCTCTAAAGTCATCGAGACCTGCTGTCCACACCCCACTCTACCAACATCCCCCCACTCCTAGCACACAGCCCCCCAACCTGACCCTCACTAAGACCCAGGTGAGGACGGAGCTGAGGAAGATCAAGGCGAGGAAGGCCTCGGGACCGGACAGCATCAGCGAGAAGCTCCTCAAGTCCTGTGCAGCCCAGCTGTGTGGGATTATGGAGCACATCTTCAACCTGAGCCTGAAGCTGGGGAGGGTACCACAGTTGTGGAAAACATCTTGTGTGGTACCTGTACCGAAGACTTCCCACCCCAAAGATCTGAACAGCTACAGACCAGTGGCCCTGACGTCTCACATGATGAAGACCCTGGAGCGACTGCTCCTTGCTCACCTCCGCCCCCTGGTGGGACCAGCGATGGATCCACTCCAATTCGCCTACCAGCATGGCATTGAGGTGGAGGATGCAGTGATCTTCCTCCTTCACCATTCTCTGTCCCACCTGGAGAAGCCCGGGAATGTGGTGAGGATCATGTTCTTTGACTTCTCCAGTGCTTTCAACACCATCCAACCGATGATCCTAAAGGACAAGCTGCTGTGCGCAGGGGTGGACCAGCACCTGTCATCATGGATCCTGGACTACCTCACTAACCGGCCACAGTTTGTGAGAACCCGAGATTGTGTGTCCAACACGATCATCGGTAGCACGGGGGGCCCCCAGGAACGGTTTTGGCTCCCTTCCTGTTCACCCTATATACTGCGGACTTCTCACACAACACAACACACTGCCATCTACAGAAGTTGTCTGACAACTCTGCGATCGTCGGCCTCATCTCCAACGGAGATGAAGCAGAGTACAGAGGACTTATCCAGGACTTCGTAGACTGGTGCCATCGGAACTGCCTCCAGATCAACGCGAAGAAAGGACAACCCCTCACAGCACCAGTAAACATCCAGGGAACAGACATTGAGATGGTGACATCCTACAAGTACCTGGGTGTTCATCTGAACAATAAACTAGACTGGTCACACAATACCAACGCACTCTACAAGAAGGGACAACACAGGTTGTTTCTACTGAGGAAGCTCAGGTCTTTTGGTGTACAAGGGGCACTGCTGAAGACATTCTACGACATGGTGGTGGCATCAGCCATCACTTTTGGAGTGGTCTGATGGGGAAACAGCATTACAGCAGCCGATAGGAAGAAACTGAACAAACTGATCAAGAAAGCTAGATCTGTCCTGGGGCAACGCCTTGACCCAGTGGAGGAGATGGGAGAAAGAAGGATGGTGGCTAAACTGTCATCTCTGCTGGAGTCCGAGTCCCACCCTATGCAGTACATACTGAACACACTGAGGAGTTCATTTAGCAGTAGACTACATCATCCTAGGTGCACAACCGAGAGGTTTCACAGGTCCTTCCTACCTACGGCTGTCAGACTGTATAACCTAAGCAGGACTGCTTGCAGAGATAGCAAAAAAACGTGATGACTTAATAGTACTGAATGCAAAAGACGCAACAGACTTACACAAATGGTCCCCTCCAGTATACAACTAGGACAATATCAGTTGCTGCGGAGGGTGACAATATGTATGGGTACATATTCATACTATGTAGGATAACTAAGTAGACGTTATGCTGTTTATTCTATCTTGCTACAATGCTCTGCACTGTGTATATATATTTATATATTTATGTTTACGTATGTATATTCACTGCTCTTATTTTTATTTTTATTTTTCTTCTTAATTATTGCTCTGAGTGTTGCTATCCCTGTGCTGTTGCAATCTTATCGTATCTTATTAATAAATTATGCAAACTCATCGGCGGCCTATAGCGTTGTCCACGAGGACCGCACCATGACAGTAGATCGCAGCCAGAAGGAGACGCTGGTCACTGTGAGTTTGTGTTGGGCTTGTTGTTTTTCCCTGTTTTTCGGTGTACCAGTTTGTTAGAGATGGCGACGCCGGGAGAGGGCTACTCTTTAGACTTGGGTTACAGTCTGATCGTATTCCTAATTGATCTAGATGGCCTGGTCTCCAACGTTCACCGCGGCATCACTCCCGACAACCCGTGGACCGGAGGGGAACTCCAGCAGGAAACCGAGGGTGAAGCATACCCGTCCCTCGCCTCGGGATCCAGTTCCTGTCGCCCATCCAGCCTGGGAGTTCACATCACCCAAGGGTTGTCCCCAGCAGAGGATGACGTCATCCAGGATTCCCTCAGAGGAGACGCAGTGGTCAGCTGTGATCCTCTAGGACCGTGTGGCTGCAGCTCACTCCGCTTCCCATCCATCGGAGATCATAAGGCATGTGACGGCGGCAGTTAGGCTGGTGGAGCTCACCCCGGAGCTCCACAATCATATCGAATACGCCGAATTGCTGGCTTCTGTCTCTGCGCAGCAGCGGCAGTTCCCTGACCTGACCTTCGCCTTGCCTTCTGCAGGTAGACGTCGTCACAATGCCCGGATCAAGCCTCAGCGAGAACCACATCCGGATCCGGCACCGGTTTGCCGGAAGGACTCTATCTCCCCACCAGCTGATGCTCCTGCATCACAACGGAAGGGAATAACTGCAGCCATCGCCTCCGGGGCATCTGTTACTGCTGTCCCGTCAGCTCCTCGTTGTCATAACCCGAGTGTCGGTTCTGGCCACACTCGGGTCTCATCTTTTTGTTCCCTGGCTTTGGCAGCTGAGGATTCCTTCCAGCTCCTCGGGCTCTTATTGTGAAGGCGCCCGGGGGAGCTCCCTGCTGTCAAAGTCAGCTGCTGCTCTGCTGTCATTAGCAGCAGCTGTGCTGCGTTGGGGTCATTAGCCGCCAGAGATATAAGCGGGTGCTAAATGTCCTCCAACGCGGCAGTCTCTGTTATGTTATGTCCTGTTATCCTGTTATGATTATCTGTGATACTCTGCTACGTTCTGATGGTGCTCCTATATGCTCAGGTATGTTCCTGTTTGCCTAGCTCATCACTAACGTTGTCGTCTGGCGCATCGGGTGTTCCCCGGCTCAGACTTCACCCAGCCACTGTATGTGTTCTGTGAGTGTCCATCCTTCTCTACAATAAATTACCACTGCAAACTCACTGGTGACTGAGGCGTCTTGTGACGGTCCGTGAGGGCCGTCGTGACAGTAGACTGCCGCCTAACGCCCGGAGAGGAGGCGTTGTTTCGAGACGCCATTCACCGTGCAGTTTGCAGTAGTGGACTGTTTATTCCTACCTGTCTGAGTGTCTGCAGCGGGGAGTATGTCGTCATCCAGGGGCCGTTGTCGGCGCCTTGGCAGGCAGCAAGCAGAGGTTCTGAAGGAGGTAGACTACACCATCTTCACCGCTACGCTGTTGGATGCTCCCAGCGACATTTGTAGATACCTGGACCTAGCCGAGGAGATTCTGGATTCTCTTCCCCGCTTCGCCAATCATCCAGAGGTAAGCGTGAGGAGAGATGACATCGCCACCCAGCGTGAGAGACTCCGAGGGCTGGAGGGAAATCCTGGCAGGAAGCTGAAGCGGAGGAGACGTCGCCCCTCGCTTCGGGATCCCGCTCCTGCCTCCGTTCCGGCCCGGGAGTTCGCACCACCCGGAGATCTTTTCCCATCAGGCATGTTGTCACTCGGGATTCCCCCAGAGTAGCTGCAGATGACAGCAGAAAAGATCTGGGACCGGGCGGCTGCTGCTTGCTCCGCTAAGAATCCTCCAGCGTGTATGAAGCATGTGGTGGCGGCGGTCAGACTCGTGGAGAGGAATCCAGCGCTGCGTGAGTTCCCTGAGTTTGCTGACTTGCTTGCCGCCGTTTCTGCTCAGGAACGGCGATTTCCGGACCTCACCTTCGCCTCGCCCCCTACAAGGAGCCGTCGTCACTCCGGCTTCCAACCTCGGCTAGAGCCCCGTCTGGATGCTGTTCCGGGTCGCCGCAAGGGCTCAACCCCCCACACAGCTGTCACTCCTGCGCCTCGTCAGAGGGGAATCCCCGCAGCCTCGTCTTCTCCCAGGCCCTCGCCCGCTGTCCCGTCAGCGCTCCATGCCCGACTGACCCCGGCTGTCGCCCCCTCCTCCTCGTCGCCTATCCTGGCTGCTGTGTGTCACGAGAGCTCCGTTTCGGCAAGCTTCATCCCGGATCCGCCTCGAGTGGCCTCATCTCGTCTTCCCAGAGGGCCCTCTGTCGCCATCCAGCGGGGAAAGGAAGGAATGACGTCCCCCACAGCGGAGACCATCTTACCCTTAGGGGAAGGGCAAGTGCATGATAATTTCTCTTCTTTTGACATTGTTTTGCCTTGTCTGACTCCTAGGGGTGGAGTTCGGGGTATGCAGCCCCCCGAGCTCCCTCCACCCGCTGTGGATGAAAGTATTAACCCTGCTTCCTCTGTGTCTCCCCCCGCTGAGCGGTCCTCGACGTCAGGCCAACGTCGCTGGATGAGGAGGGGGCCTGCGGTTCTGGAGAGCCTGGTTCCGGTTCCGCAGCCACGCCATGGGCGGAGGAGGAGAGCGGACTGCAGCGTGGAGCCATCGCCGATGAAGAAGCGTCCCCGGGGTTCCACGGAGGAGCGGTCCGGTCCAGCAGGGCGAGATTCTCCTGCCACCACGCCGTGTGGGCCACCGGCGTGGACATCGGTGCCGGAGGACTCTCTGGCTGCACGCACCATCATGCCAGCTGCGGAGCCCGACGCAGCTGAGTGGGAGCCTGAAGACGACCTCCTGACTTCTGAGCCCGGATCATCACAGTCCTGGACGGCGTCAGAACTCGAGCTCAGGCAAGTGCACTGTTTTATCTTTCTTCTTCACCTTTTAGAGCACTTTTGCCTGTCTCAAGGGGAGATGAGCCGGGTGCAGCCGCCCGCTGCGTCCGAGCTTATCTCGCCGGGTTCTGGCGCTGCCGGTGATCCTGATCCCGGGTTTTCTCTCTTGTGTGAGTCTTCTCCCAGGGTCGCCGGCGAGGGGCTGCTCTCGCCTGCTGTGCCAGAGGTTCCAGTTTCGGGGTTGGAGGTCGAGTCTGGTGCCACGCCGACCGGGTCCACCGGGAGTGCTGTTCCGGTCCAGTTGGGGTCCACCGTGGGTTTGGTTCCGGAGGCCCAATCGGGGTCCACCGTGGGTTTGGTTCCGGAGGCCCAATCGGGGTCCACCGTGGGTGCTGCACCAGCAGGTCCTAGGTTCGGTGAGGGAGCTGCAGATCCCCAGCCACCGGATGCTGGACAGGCTCGTTTTCTTCATCACCCTCATCTCCACCGTCATCCTCCTCGTCTCCCTGAGGAGCACTACCCATCTCCACCTGGGGCCGTTGGGGACCCGAACGCTCCGCCCGGTTTCCCCTCATCTCCCCCCTTTTCTGCGGGACCACCGGCTGCTTCTTCCCAACGGTTGTGGTGGGCTGGTGTTGCGGGGCGGCCGCCTGAAGGGCTGTCTCGTTGGTTTGGTTCTCTGGGTCGGCCCCCGACCTGTTTATCTTCCTGTGCGGCGACCTGCTCCGGCCGCCTGAAACTCTCTTCCCCCGAGCATGGGACTGGGGTAGGCCGCCCGAACTGTCCTCTTTTCCCCTCCCTGTTCTGTGGCCTCTTGTTGCCGGACGACCCCCCCGAACCTTTTGCCCCCATCCCTCCAGGCCTGGACTGCGCCCTTTCCGGGTTCCTGATCTCATCTGTGGGACTGTTGGGGTGTGTGTGTGTGGGGGGGGGGGAGGGGGATTGTTTTGTGTTTTTGTGGCTCACCAGGTTGTTTCTGAGTTTGGTGGGGGGTTTTCTTTCTTCCACCTTGTGTCACTCTATTTGCCGAAGGGTGTGTTGCATATTTTGAACTTATTGTGGTTGCCCACATTTTTGGGGATTATGTTTTTTTGTTTTCTCTCTCTCCCTTCCTTTGTAGCCTTGTTGGTTGTTTGTCTCTCTCCCTCCTGCTGGCACCCCATCCACCCACCCTAGGGGGGTGGGGGGGGGGCTTGGGTGTTACTCAGGCCGCTCAGAGCTCGGCCTTGAGGGGGAGGTACTGTCATAACCCGAGTGTCGGTTCTGGCCACACTCGGGTCTCATCTTTTTGTTCCCTGGCTTTGGCAGCTGAGGATTCCTTCCAGCTCCTCGGGCTCTTATTGTGAAGGCGCCCGGGGGAGCTCCCTGCTGTCAAAGTCAGCTGCTGCTCTGCTGTCATTAGCAGCAGCTGTGCCGCGTTGGGGTCATTAGCCGCCAGAGATATAAGCGGGTGCTAAATGTCCTCCAACGCGGCAGTCTCTGTTATGTTATGTCCTGTTATCCTGTTATGATTATCTGTGATACTCTGCTACGTTCTGATGGTGCTCCTATATGCTCAGGTATGTTCCTGTTTGCCTAGCTCATCACTAACGTTGTCGTCTGGCGCATCGGGTGTTCCCCGGCTCAGACTTCACCCAGCCACTGTATGTGTTCTGTGAGTGTCCATCCTTCTCTACAATAAATTACCACTGCAAACTCACTGGTGATTGAGGCGTCTTGTGACGGTCCGTGAGGGCCGTCATGACACTCGTCTCTGGTCTGCCTCAGGTGCCCCCCCCATCCTTGATGCTCTCCCCAGCTGCGGTCAGCTCCGCGAGCCCTGCTCCGGCTGTGCCCGTGGTCGATCCTGTGCAGGCGGTTCCTCCTCGTCTTCCCAGGGAGTCCTCTGTCACCATCCTGAGGGGAAAGGGAAGAACAAAGCCCACTACAGCAGGCACCATCGGCCCTCTGGCGGAAAGGCAAGTGCAATTTCATTCTTCTCCTCACCATTATGATTTGCCTTGTCTTACTCCTGGGGGTGGAGTTCGGGGTTCGCAGTCTCCCGAGTTTCGTCCACCTGCTGTAGCCTCTAACTATGAACCTGCTGCTTCTGTGTCTCCTTTCCCTGAGCGTCCTCTGCGGTCAGGCCCACACTGCCGAACGAGGAAGGAGCCTGCGGCCCTGGAGAGTTTGGGTCCAGCCCTGTAGCCACGTTACGGGCAGAGGAGGAGGGCAGATTGCTTCTTGGAGCCTGCCGATGGCTAAGCGCCCCCGGGTTTCCATGGAGGATCGGTTCAACCCAGCAGGTCAACGATCTCCTGCCTCCACGCCATACGGGTCTTCGGCATGGATGTCAGCGTTGGGGGGTCATCAGACTGCAGAAACCATCATGCCAGCTGCGGGGCCCGCCGTAGCCAAGTGGGAGTCAGAGGATGTCCTTCTTCCTTCTGAACACGGATCGTCGAAGTCCTGGACGGCGACAGAAGTCAAGATCAGGCAAGTGCTCTATTTTGTCTTTCTCCTATCAATGTCTCTCGGGGAGACGAGCCGGGTGTAGCTGTCCGCTGCATCCGAGCTTGTCTTACTTGGCTCTGTCGCTGCCGGTGATCCTGATCCCGGTTGTCTTCCTTTTCCTGAGCCTTCTCCAAGGGTCACTGGTGTGGAGTCGATTCCGGCTGCCATTCTGGAGATTCCGGGTTCGGGTTGGGAGGTCGTCTCTGGTGCTGCCCCGGTCCAGTCGGGGTCCGTCGTGGGTGCAGCCGCGACCCAATCGGGGTCCGTCGTGGGTGCAGCCGCGACCTGATCGCGGTCTGTCATGGGTGCAGCCACGACCCAATTGGGGTCCATCGTGGGTGCAGCCACGATCCAATCTGGGTCCTTCAAGGGTGCAGCGCGGTCTCGTTTGGGATTCGACTGGAGGGCTGTGCCGGTCCTAGTGGAGTTCGGAGGAGGTGCTGCAGAGCTTTCGCTGATCAACTCCAGATTGGTCCCTCATCCTTTCCCCATTCCTTTTTCCCTTCCATTGGGGGACGCTGGGATTCCCCGTTATCGGCTCGGCTCTCCCTCGCTATTCCTCTCTACAGGGAGGCCGTCTCCGAGTTCTCCCCTGCGGCCCTGGTGGCTGAGTGACGCGGGTCGGCCGCCTGGAAGACTGCTTCGCCCGTTTGGCAATCTGGGTCGGCCACCCGACAAGCTTGACTCTCTGTTCGGCGATCTGGTCTGGCCGCCAGAGGGACTGTTTTTCCTAGCCTGAGACTGGGGTAGGCTGCACAAACTTTTCCTTTTTTCCCTGCCAGCGATCTGGACGCTGGACGCAGGAAAAACCCCTGAACTGTTTGTGTTGTGCTATTGTGCTCTGCCTGCTGTCATCCCTGTTTTGTTTTTTTTTCCTCTGCCTGTTCTTCTATTAGGGATGCGCTGGTGTGAATTGTATTTGTCACTGCTCTGTAGCATGATTTTTTTTTCCTTCTCCCTGGTATTATGGGGTACGCTTTTTTCTGTACTTGAGTTCCTGTATTCCCCTGTGGGTTGTGCTGATGTTTTTTCCATTTTTTATTTTTTTTCCTGTGATCTTGTTGGATTTATCAGGGTGTTCTGTTTGTAGCCTGTTTTTTCTTCTTTCTGTTATTCTGCTGGTTGGTTCTTGCCCTCCGAGCCTGTTTTCCCCCACCCCCCTCCCTAGGTAGTCCTGTTGACCTTTTTTGGGGGGGGGGGGGGGGCTTGATGTCACACAGCGTTTGGAATCCACCTCGGGCTACTGTCATGGTCCGTGCGCTGACTTTGTCCATGCTCAGGTTGTCCGGTGGTTTCCCGTTCTCTGGTGTACCATATGGCCATCAGGGCTTTTATTCTGACAGCGTCACGGCAGGGCTTCCGGCTGTCAAAGCCGGGTCACGTTGTGACAGCTGTTCAGCATCTCCCCTAAGTACACTCTCCACTGATTGGGTTGTCTTGGTGATTTAAGGAAGCAGCTGAGGCTTACTCCTCGCTGCGATCTCATCAGACATTCACTCGTTGAACATTCGTCAAACTTTCATTCATCACAGTAAGTGTTTTCTCTGTATCTTGTGTCTTGTTACAGCCTTAGTTGTGTTTTTGCCCCCCATGGCTCATTGTTTTGTTACTTGTCTCTCATTAATAAATTATGCAAACTTATCGACGGCCTATAGCATTTCATTAGCAGTCCGCGAGGACCGCACCATTACAGAACCGAGCCCGTGTTTCCTGTGGGCTTGGTTCTGATTGTTCCTGGTGATCAGGCAGTGGGTTTATTATGTGGTGTTATGCTTTGTTTTCTCGTCATTTTCATGTCTGTGTACTGTTTCTGTTCCTGCCTGTAGCTGCCGCGCTGGTCTGTCCGGCCACGCCCCCTCTTTCTTTGACAATCAGCTGTTCGCCCCAGTAATGATCTTTCCCGCGCCTCGCCCAGGTGTTCCTAATTGGCCATGCCAGTGGCATTTGTACTAAGGCAGTTCTTTGCTAGACAAACGCCACTGGACAATTTTATGCGTTTGATGGTTGTTCTTTGCCGTCTAACCGTCACATCGCCTGAAGGACAATATCTGTGTGTGCTCGTTGATAATCGCTGTGACTACTCGGACTGCCCCCACACTGTGAGTAACTGCTTGTTTTCTGTTCACCGCTGTGCTGCAACGCCTTGGCCACTTAGAGAACTCTTAGCGTACCTGAGCTGTCTTGTTTTCTGTATTTTCATTTTTGTGTTAATAAATGTGTGTTTGGTGTAACCCAGCATTTAAATCCATTCGTCCTTTTTCTCCTCCTCCTTGTGCTGTGAAGAAGCGCACAGAGAGTTTATGACAGTAACCGTCCACCTTTTCTCTCCTACGTTTTTTTTTTACTGAGACCAGGTGGAACATTTTGATACTAAGGGGCAGATTTACTATGACAGTGCAAATTAGCCAGAATGCAATTTAGACAGAGCGTCTCAGGGAGTGGCCAACTTTTCCCAGTGATCGACTGACAATACGCAAAATTATGAACACAGACGCAGTCACTTCATTTCAATAATGCCCACCCATCTGCCAAGAGCACGACAAAATTGCTCACAGGCACAGCTGACGAGGAAGCAGGTCATCAATGCAGCCAGTTCAGAGGAGTATAATATATAAAGCTTTTATTAAAGTTTTTGTTTAAGAGCAAACCCCACTAAAATAGTTTATTTTTGTTCATTGTATTTCAAAATTTAAATTTTCAATTGACATGGCAGATGTTTTTGTTCAATATTGTAACGTCGGGGCTGTGTTAAGGGGGTGGGGATTCTCCCGGCATGCTTGGGCCGCGGAGGATTCAAAAAGTGTTATTATTCGTGTGTTCTAAGTGTTATTGCTGTGTCATTATAACGCAGTGTTATAAGACCAGTTAGAGCAGTGATCGATCATGTGTTTGTGTCATCGTAAGTGAGACGGGGGTCTGTGTGAATGACCTCCCCTCCTGTCTGTGTTGAGTGGTTGTGTAAAAATAAAGCCTGTTTCGTCACAGTCATCTTTCCTTTCTTGTGTGAACCCTCTCAATGTCATAATGATGTCAGGAGTGGGAAATGGAGCAGATGGAAGCCAAAATCAGAGCAGAGGTTCAGCAGCTGGAGCGGTTCATCGTTCAGCTGGGAATGGACAACAGAGCTGGTACACCGATCCCTGGAGTTGCTCGCAGGGATGAATGGAGCAACGGACCCGAGGGGACCAGCGTACCCCATCTTCTGCCTTTCTCAAGGCAGGACGGGCTAAGCAAAGCAAATCAGCCCCACTCCCCGCCCATTTCAGGGCAGGACGGGCCAGCAATTCCACTGCGACCACAGGAGGCAATCGACCAAGAAGCGACCGTCACACCCATCAGCCAGCAGGCCAGACTTCTCCGCTTTAACGGTGAAACCCTGCTGGACCACTTTCTTGCCCAGGTCGAGCTGGCTGCTGCGTTGAGCGACTGGCCACCTGAAGAGACCGCTGTGCAGGTCGCACTGGCCCTGGAGGGAAGGGCTCTCCGCATGCTGTCCGATCTCTGGCCCGAGGAACGTCGCAGCTGGCCAGCGCTACAAGGAGCGCTCTGGAGGCGGTTTGAGGCAGAGGTCTTCGGGGAGGTCTGCAAGCGGCTGGGCATCCGGAAGACCCAGACCACCCTACTACATCCACAGAGCAACAGCCTGGTCAAACGGTTCAACCGAACCCTCACCACCACAGCTTGTGGAAGGAAGCTGTTAATCAGTCTGATGGTTCTGCATCTGATGCTCCGGAATCGTTTGCCAGATGGCAGAAGTTCACAGTGTTTATGCAGAGGGTGAGAATGGTCCTTGACAATGTTCAGTGCCCTGCTCCTACAACAGTTCTGAAAAAGTTCTTGGACTGAGGGGAGAGAAACTCCAATTACCCTCTCAGCTCCCTTACCTATTCTCTGCAGGGCTTTTTTGTCTGACATACTGCAGCTGGAGTACCATGTTGCAATGCAGTATGTCAGAACACTCTCCACCACACCTCTGTAGAAGGTCCTGAGGATGCAGATGGGAAGAGAGGCCTGTTTGAGTTTCCTCAAGAAGTGCAGTCTCTGCTGGGCCCACTTCCTGATCCCCAAGAAATTCGTGCTCCAGGTCAGGTCCTGCGAGATCCGGTGCTCAGCGTGATAGAGTTGGAGATGTTATTTCCAACACGGACAGACTGAGGTCTCTCAGTCAGGAAATCCAGGATCCAGAGACATGTGGCGGTGTTCAGACCAAGAAGGAGCAATTTCTCTATCAGTCTCTGGGGAATAATGGTGTTGAATGCTGAACTGAAATCAATGTACAGGAGTCTGGCGTAGGTGTCTTTCTGATCCAGGTGGGTGATGACAGAGTGCAGGGTGGTGACTATAGCATCCTCCATGGAGCAGGTTGAACAATATGCAAACTGGAGCGGGTCGTGTGATGCAGGGGGGCAGGCTGGGATGTGTGGTTTGACAAGCCGTTCAAAACACTTCATCACAATTGGTGTCAGTGTAACAGGACAGTAGTCATTCAGACAGGACACAACTGGTTTCTTTGCCATCAGTACTATGGTAGAGGTCTTAAAGCATCTGGGAATGATGGCCTGACTCGGGGAAATGTTATAAATGTCAGTCAGGACATCCGCCAACTCGCTCGCGCAGTTTCGAAGCACACGTCCTGGGATGTTGTCTGGACCTGCAGCTTTATGTGGGTTGACCCTGGTTAGGGTCCTCCGTGTGTCCGCTGTGTTGATGGTGATAGCTGGCCCAACCGATGGTGGAGATGGGCCAGCCCTCCCTCTGATTGTAAGGTTTGATGCTTCAAAACGTGCAAAGAAGTTGTTGAGCCTGTCTGGAAGTGAAGCGTCATCATCATCGACCCCCTGCTTAGACTTATAGTCCGTCAGCGCCCGAACTCCCTGCCATATCCGCTTGGTGTTCCTAGTGTCACAGAGGTGTCCCTGGATTTTCTCTGCATAGGCGTGCTTTGCCGTCTTAATTCCCTTTGAGAGCGCAGACCTGGCTGAGCGGAGGGCGATCCTGTACTTCGCTCTGAAGGCTGCATCTCTGGCTGTGAGCAGCGAGCGCACCTCTGCAGTCATCCAGGGCTTATGGTTGCCCCGTGCCGTGATAGTCTTCACTATAGTGACATCCTCTGTGCACTTCGCGATGTAGCTGGTGACCATTTCAGCATACTCCTTCACATCTGTCTTGTCTTCCTGGGAGGCTGCTATTTTGAAGACCTCCCAGTCTGTGTGTAGAAAACCGTCTTTAAGTGCTGAGGTTGCTCTCTCTGGCCAAATCCTGGTTTGTTTCACTACTGGCCTGCTGCGCTTCAGTAAAGGTTTGTAGGCAGGCACCAGCATCACGGATATGTGGTCAGAAAGGCCGAGGTGGGGGCGAGGTGTTGCCTTATAAGGATCTGTGTTTGTGTACACCAAGTCCAACATATTCTCTCCTCTGGTCTTAAAGTCTACACATTGTTTAAACTTGGGGAGCACAGTCTTTAAACTGGTGTGGTTAAAATCCCCCGCAACCAACACAAAACTGTCCGGGTGTGAAGTTTGAATTTCACTAATAGCATCATGCAGTTCTCCGAGTGCCTCTTTAGCATTAGCTTTAGCATTAGCACTCAGCACTATGTAAACAGCAGCTACAAACATGTTGGTGAATTCCCTCGGCAGATAAAATGGCCGACAATTTACAATAAGGAACTCCGCCAACGGAGAGCAGTGTTTAGATACAGTACTAGCATGGCGTTAACGCACCAGTTCTTGTTAACATAGATGCATAGCCCCCCCCCCCCCCCCACGTCTCTTACGGGAGCTTGCATCTTCTCTGTCCGCCTGGAACAATGTCGTACCTTCCAGTTGAATGGCCGCGTCACGGACATTGTCGTGGAGCTATGTCTCCGTGAACGCAAGCACACAGCAGTCCAGTTTTCAGTAGTAAAGAATTATCTATATACAAAGGTGTTCAGAATTTGATAGTTATTTTTACTTACTAATCAAAGCTGAAAACAGGCTTTGTTTGTTATTGTTACTATAAAAGGGATTTGATCATTAAGTTATAGTAATTTCTTTTATTAATAAATGTCCACCTAACAAAGAGGAAACGGAGATAGGCACCGTCCTACGCCATTGGCATGGGAATAACTTAACTTACTTAATCTAACAGAGCAAGTTATGAAATTTCAATGAAAAGCCCCAAGTTTTAAATATTCCAACTTTGGATTATAAGTTGACTCATCAAATCAAGATGATGCCAGTTACCTTTCAATTTCTGTTAACTCACAATTTTAAAGCACCAAGAATAAAGCACCAAAAATAAGCTGCAAATGTGGTTCTTATAGCTAAACATTGAGCATTTTATAGAAAAAAACCTACTGCTCAAAACAACCAGCAAATATGGGAAACATACAGGGGTGTGAAAAAGTGTTTGCCCCCTTCCTGATTGCTCATATTTTTGTATGTTTGTCACACGTAAATGTTTCAGATCAAGAAACAAATTTAAATATTAGACAAAGATAACACTAGTAAACATGGTAAAATGGTAAATGGCATTCCCTTATACAGCACTTTTATTCTCATCTCTTGATGACCAAAGCGCTTTACAGATCTTGCTATCCACCCATTCACACATACATTCACACACTGTAAACACAAAATGCAGTTTTTAAATGAAGGTGTTTATAATTAAGGGGAAAAAAAAATCCAAACCTACATGGCCCTGTGTGAAAAAGTGATTGCCCCCTAAACTAAATAACTATTTGGGTCACCCTTAGCAGCAACAACTGCAATCAAGCGTTTGTGAGAATGGACAATGAGTCTTTTACAACGCTGTGGAGGAATTTTGGCCAACTCATAGGTTAATTGGCATCAAACTGGGGATTCTAAATTTTCCTTAGGTATGATTGTGAGAGTGAATGGTTGTCTGTCTCTCTGTGTTGGCCCTGCGATGGAATGGCGGTCTCTCCAGGGTGTACCCTGCCTCTGGGCCAAAAATGCTGGGATAGGCTCCAGCCCCCCCTCGACCCGAAAAGGATTAAGCGGAAGAAGATGGATGGATGAATCTTTGCAGAATTGCTGTAATTCAGCTACATTGGAGGGTTTTCAAGCATGAACCACCTTTTTAAGGTCATGCCAATCAGATTCAGGTCAGGACTTTGACTAGGCCACTCCAAAGTCTTCATTTTGTTTTTCTTAAGCCATTCAGAGGTGGACTTGCTGGTGTGTTTTGGATCATTGTCCTGCTGCAGAACCCAAGTGCACTTCAGCTTGAGGTCATTGACAGATGGCTGGACATTCTTCTTCAGAATTTTTTGGTAGACAGCAGAATTCATGATATTCTGAATTCATTATAGTTTATTTGTTTTATTTTATCATGTTTAATGTTGCAGCATTGCACCAAGACATATTCCTAGTTTGTGTACTACATGAACAATGGCAATAAATCTGATTCTGATTCATGGTTCCATTTACCACAGCAGTCTTCCAGGTCCTGAAGCAATAAAACAGCCCCAGTCCATCACACTACCACCACCATATTTTACTGCTGGTATGATGTTCCTTTTCTGAAATACTGTTACTTTTACGCCGGATGTAATGGGACACACCTCTTCCAAAAAGTTCAACTTTTGTGCTCTAACTTGTGTAGCATCATCGTCTCCTCAAACCAAGACAGAAGATCACTTCTCTCCATTTTACAGGAATTTCACTTTATTCCTTATACAGGAATACCACTTTTCTGCCTTTTTCAGGAATATCACCACCGGAGTGGTGGCTCAGTTGGTAGAGCATCCGCCCCACACCCAGGAGGCAGGGGTTCAAATCCCGGCCGGGTCATGCCGAAGACCATATAAAAGTGGAACTTCCTGCCATCCAGCTTGGTACTCAGCAATAAATGGAATGGAGGAGGGAACTCTGTGGCGGCGCCTTGCATGGCAGCGGCCCTCTGATTCTGCACTTGGGGTGTGTGTGATTTACACTGTAGATAGGTAAAGCACAATCTCGTTCTGCTGTACATGATTGGTTGTACGGTTGAATGACAATAAAGGGTAATTTGATTTGATTTGATTTCATGTCGACTCATCCAGGCCTCTTCCAGGCCTGACCAAAGATGTTTGCTTCCCCAGGACCCCAATGTAAACAGTTGCCTCTTGCAGAGATTGTAAGGATCAGAATTTGCTTTTAAAGGATCAAAGGAACATAAACTCGGGAGACCAGACCTCCAACGTGAACACTGCATTTGGATAACGTACCTTTTCACAGGAAACCAAGGTTCTTAAAAGGGTCGTAAACGGCTTAATCAGACGGGTTTATAGCCCCACGATACTACCCAGGTTTCCTCTCCAGATACCATGGACCTAAAGGAAATCATCTACAGCTCAACAGTACCTCCTAGCGGATATCTACGAAATGTGTTTCAGTACTTAGGATGACTTTTTAATTTGTTCTAAACATTGTTTCTTTCAGCTTATCCTTATTCTTGGATCCTAAGGACACTGAAAATCATCCCTCTTTTATCACCAACCATGATTTGCTGTACTATTAAGCTTTGATCTAAATATGAATGCATGTATTATAATTATGTATAAGAAATGTTATATTCATGAGTGTTATTCAAACAAAGGTAATATTGGAGTAATGGTATAAATGCATGATCACCAAATATTAGCCAAATCATTTAATTTAGTTAAGATAAGATAAGATAAGATAAGCCTTTATTAGTCCCACAATGGGGAAATTCCAGGATTGCAACAGCATAGGGATAGCAACACTCAGAGCAACAATCAGAAGGCAAGAATAAACAACATCTAGTAAACATACTGTATGTCCATATTACTATAAATGTATATATATAGACACAGTGCAGAGCATTATGGCTGGTGAATGTGCAGCAGAAAGTCTAAGCTCTCTCTCTCCGCGGATGCAGCGGGCCAGCTGGAAGTCTTTGGGCATGATGGTGACCCCCTTAGCGAAGAAGAGACCACCAGGTGGGCCTCGCTTGTCTCCTGCAGAGCCATGACGGCGAAGCTCAGGAAACGCAGGACGGTCTTGAAGTCCTGAGCGATCTCCCTCACCAGGCGCTGGACGGGCAGCTTACGGATGAGCAGCTCCGTGGATTTCTGGTAGCGACGGATCTCTCTCAGAGCCACGGGCCTGTGACGGCGAGGCCTCTTCACTCTGCCTCTTCACTCTGCCGGTGGCCAGAGCGCCTCTCCGAGCAGCCCTGGTGGCTAGCTGTCTCCTGGGGGGCTTCTTCCTCCAGTAGATTTTACGGGCGGTCTGCTTGGTTCTTGCCATCACTCTTTATTATTCTGTCTTACGGCGAAGACCCCCTTAGCGAAGAAGAGACCACCAGGTGGGCCTCGCTTGTCTCCTGCAGAGCCATGACGGCGAAGCTCAGGAAACGCAGGACGGTCTTGAAGTCCTGAGCGATCTCCCTCACCAGGCGCTGGACGGGCAGCTTATGGATGAGCAGCTCCGTGGATTTCTGGTAAGTTAGATTTTATATTGAGCACCTAATTTCATAAGAACTGACTGAGTGTTGATTTTCCCTCTGCAATTTCATGGGATGGTGTCTTTGTTTGATTGGTTGCTCTCAAACAAAGAAATGTTCTCACATTGGATGGCAGCCATTTCAAACTGCTTTTGAAAAAAAAGTCAATTGGTCAGTCTTGCGATCGACATCATCATTTTACGACCCGGCGAGGTAACTTTAAAAGACAGAAGTTAGATTTGAGATTAGAAAAGAAGTAAAGTAACAATGTAAGAAGTAGCAAGATAGAGAACAGTGAGAGAATTAAGAATTAGAAACACAGAAAGAAGAAAGAAAGAGATTTTGAGAAAGATTAGGAACTAAATTAAGATTAAAGAAGCAGAATAGTAATCTAGATCTCAGAAGAAGATTTTATTCCACCATTTCAAGGTCCTGTGAAGTTTTATGCTATCTAAACTGTTCTTTTTTGAAGTTTGTCAAGTCTTTCGTTATTTTCTGGTTACTGAGGAGAAACCACTTTTTCTTTAGAGCTCGTTCTTTTAGAGAATCAAATTCTCAAACTTTTTCCTTCACCTCAGAAGCCATTCTTATCCTAGTAAATGTTTTTCTCATTTTTTTTCATGACTTTTCACGCCGTTAAAGTGGACCTTTAATTTGCCTAATTTAAAGTGAACAGAGACTGAGAAGTTTCTCCTTCAGTTTTTTTTTTTTTGGTCTATCCCGCTACAAGAGACCTCAAATTTGGACTCTTTTCCAAGGACTTTCCACGCCGCCCTGAGACAAACCATCCATGGCTGCCACTGTCTCCTTGAAGGGCCCCCCAGCTGAGTTATCACCTCTACGGCTGTGAGGACAGCAGCCGCTTCCTCCGACGTCCTAACTTCAAAACCCAGCAGTACCGACCCGCGGAAACGTGGACCTACAGCTGTTGTGTGAGTGAAGCTCCTACTTTTCTTATCGCCTGGGTTAAAACGTGATGTCCTAACAATTAAATTACAATTGAATATGGCCCGTATTTCAGGGCTCAATTAGTCTCTCAGCCACAGGATAAAGCTGTAAACTGAAGGAAAACTCTTAGTCATTTTTAAGTAACTGCCCTTAAATTTTTGTAGATTAACCCCTTGCACTCCGGGCAATTTTCCTAAAAATGCCAAAAAAAAATGTGCCCAAAGTAAATCGAAAGCTGTTCTTCAACCCTTTGCAGCATCTTCATGGGGTTGGTCTCATTTAAAAGAAAACACTTTGAATTTTTTGGCAAAAAAAACATGATCTCTCTACGGGCTCCGGCCACTGAGTTACAGTCATCTAAACATACTGAACTTGAAGAAAATAAATTTGGACACGGTGTTTTTTTTGGATATAAATGCTTGCAAATAACACACAGCTGTCCAATCCGGCTGGAACATGCAACAGAAATGTAGACCCAAGTGTTATCAAGCTGAGATCCAAATTTGGTAACAATACCACAAAAAATGAATATTTTACACAGCTTTGTTCTCTGGTAGTTCCCAGGCGTTTTGGAACTGTGCCAAATTGTGCCAAATGGCACAGTTTGGAAAAATGTCTGTAACTTTTGAATAATTCAATGTAGAATCTTCATTTTGGGCTCTAATGAAAGGTCACATTCAGGGCTCTGTCTGTGTGTGTGTGTGTGGGGGGGTTGTCCCCCCCCCCCACAACAAAGGACGGAGTTCGGCCCTCGCTACATGACGGATTACAGTCCTTGCATGTTTCCACAGCAACGCTGTCACAGCACCACCCCCCCCTCGCTACTGTGTGTGTTGGGGGGGGTTGTCCCCCCCCTCGCTACAGAAGACGGCCATCACTACATGTTGGAATAGACTCATGCTTCTCCCCGCGGACCGGGGGCGTTCAGACCGTGAACGCCTCCCCCCGCTCCTCTTCTGCAGCGGGAGGGGGGGCGTTCACGGTCCGAACATGGCAAATGAACCGTTTATCGCGGCGCACGCACTTCGTACTTCGTGCGCCGTACAGTTGTAATTTACCGATCGGTCAAAAGTCATTTTTGGATTACAGTTTTCAGGGATAAATAATAATTTAGCTTATAACACCTTACCTCTTCACAGCAGCAGAGTCCTGGCGAACTTCTCTTCCCCATTGTCAGACGAACGCGACGCTGGTCCGCTCGTGGATCCCGATCAAAACATAATTCCATTATTGCGGTTTTGGTGAATGATTTACGACCTTTGTCGTCGGCCTCCGTCGGTCTATGATGACGGAAGAGAATCCTAATCCTATTCTGCTGGAATGAGTGCAGGTCCCACTTGTGGGTGTTCTCCATGCTGCTGGGTGAGCCTGGGTCTGTAGCAGGTTCGTCCAGCGTCCTTTGTTTTCATCTGCTGCAACAGTAAATATCTCTTCACCCAGCCCGAATTTCTGTGCTTCAATTGGCTCCTGCATTCACAGTAGGCGGGTCCTCCTTCCTAGGTTTTCATTCATTGGCTCTTCATGGTTTCAGAAACCCAATTCAAGGCTCTTATTAGTCGAATGAGAGGTCAATCAGATGAACTAATCTGTTCGTGGCTGTCTGCAGCTTTTTTTTTCAATGGCGCTTGGAGGCCAGCACCATCTCCATCTGCACCATCATCAGTATATCATGCATCATGCGTCCGAGCGCGCACGACTGCGCTCTCGTGCGCCCTCGTGCGCCCTAGGACGCAGAGACTTGCCCGCCCGCGGAACAACGGAGCGCAAGTGGTTAATTCAGAAGTCATTTTTAGATAATTAGCTCATGAATTTTCCCCATAAAATTGTGTTGTTTTGTTAAAACATTTCAGCCTCATTTACCATTGAAACATAAGTCTGGTTCCTCCTCGGTTCTACAGAGGTGTAACACTGGATTTTATGTTCAGGAATCCAATATCAGTTGATGTGATATATTACGCTGTTATCATTTGAATCTGTTTATCCATCATCTGAACGCCATGCCATGTAACCTGAATGAGTTTAATAAAAGGGTGAATGAGAGAAGCTGAAGCATTTTTCTTTCACATATACATGTTTCCTAATCACGACAGGACAAGAACTCACTGAAATTTTGAGACTGATTCATTAAGTAATTGAAGGTACAAAATTAATTCAAATTAAAGTTAATATTATTGTTCGTTAGGACTGGTGCCCCTTTTACGAGTGCTTTTATTTAATTTAGCGGGTGTAGAAGTGATGATTTAACTCCGCCCCCTTTCACCCCCACTATTAAATAAAATAAATAATTCCTTTACCTTATGACAAATATTTTATTAGGCAATTCATACTACAGTTATATTGGTGCTCCCGTGCATCGCCTGTGTAATTGGGAAACGTATATGCAGAAAGAAAAATCATTGAAATCATAAGCTGTTTTTTTTTCCTGCAAATATTGATCCACTTTATTCAGTGAGCGTGTGTTTGTTTGGGAGAGAGAGGCCTGCGTCTCCTCCTGCCTGTGTGTCTGCTGTGTTTGTTTACCTAACCTCCCGCTGAGGAGTCTGGTGGCTGATAGCTGCAAAAGGGGGGTGAGTGATTCACCCACTAAGGTCAATAGTTTTTGATGCATGCAAAAAGAAGTTTGAAGCATTATTATATGCTGGATTAAGAAAAATAAAGGCCTAGAATGACAGAAACGCGAAGAAAACCTTCCTGTCTCTCGCCAGTTTAACCTTCCGGTGATTATCCCGAAAGGAGTAATTAAACTGGCCAGTTCTGTAATTACCCAAGCGTGGTGACGTCAGATTAAGCTGGACGCAGTTTGATCTGGTCACTGAATAAACCGCTGGGGAAGTAGCGCTACTAAAAACTATAAGCAGAATTAAAGGGGTAACATTATTTGTGAAAGTTGGAGATTAAACTCTCAGTTTGAAAAGCAAGACGTGGTGTTGTTGCTAAGACTCGCGCCCGCATCACGTGTCATGTGAACACACACAATCGCGCACGAGACCGAAAGGCGTGCACGAAAAACTGCGCATGAGCAGAGTAAGTGTGCAGACGCCATTTTGAAGGCGCTAAGAGGGAGTCACCCTAACCGCCATTTTGAGTGAGACCGGTAGACCCGCCCAGAGCGACGTCACCAGTGTCTCCTCCTCCTGGGAGGGCAGAGATAACTGCCTCCATCGTGTGGTCAACTATAGGAGTTGCATTTCTTGCATGAATGCACACTCGGATTAAAGCAGAGCAAATCTATTAAGTTGATTTATAATCAAACAGAGCTTCCAAATTAACTTTAAATCAATCTGAATTATCCGGAACAACCTAAATTTAAACCCAAATCAAAGTTTTATCCCAAGAACAAAAAGGAAAGAGAAACTTGTGGGTTTGAAGTTTGTTCTCATTGGTGGAAGAGCTTTTGACTGCATATACAGTGGGGTAAAAAGTATTTAGTCAGCCACCAATTGTGCAAGTTCTCCCACTTAAAAGATGAGAGAGGTCTCCAATTTTCATCATTGGTATACCTCAACTATGAGAGACAAAATAAGAAAAAAAAAATCCAGAAAATCACATTGAAGGATTTTTAATGAATTAATTGGTAAATTCCTCAGTAAAATAAGTATTTGGTCACCTTCAAACAAGCAAGATTTCTGGCTCTCACAGACCTGTAACTTCTTCTTTAAGAGGCTCCTCTGTCCTCCACTCTTTACCTGTATTAATGGCACCTGTTTGAACTCGTTATCAGTATAAAGGACACCTGTCCACAACCTCAAACAGTCAGACTCCAAACTCCACTATGGCCAAGACCAAAGAGCTGTCAAAGGACACCAGAAACAAAATGGAGAACTCCTCTGTCCTCCTCTTAAAGAAGAAGTTACAGGTCTGTGAGAGCCAGAAATCTTGCTTGTTTGTAGGTGACCAAATATTTATTTTACTGAGGAATTTACCAATTAATTCATTAAAAATCCTTCAATGTGATTTTCTGGATTTTTTTTTCTGATTTTGTCTCTCATAGTTGAGGTATACCTATGATGAAAATTGGAGACCTCTCTCATCTTTTAAGTGGGAGAACTTGCACAATTGGTGGCTGACTAAATACTTTTTTGCCCCACTGTATACACAGTGAAAGAACATAGAAGCGTAGACTTTGTATTTACTCACGTATGTTAACCACATATTTTAATCTTTTTAGTTAAAAGCATATATTTACACATCTTACGCTAAAACGCTGCAAACTTTTTAAGCTATATATATGTGTTGTTTTTAAATATCAGTTTGTGCGATTTTTTTTCACAGGAAGCCATTCAACTTAGGGATTCAAATAAATGACAATGTTCATTTAGACTCAAGTTAATGTTAATCCTGTGCATGTTGGTAAAAGATTTAGTGATTTACTAAATATTTAACCATTTTTTTTTTCAAAATTAGGAAACCACATCCAGCAATTAACACTTGAAAGCTTTAGCTTATTTACAGTCAGTGTTGCTTTGATTCATGTTTCCTCCCCAGGAGAAGGAAAACATTTAACCAACTCACTATTTCTCACCACGATTTGAAATAAGTCAAAAGGTGAAACTTTGACTAGTCTGTAAAACATTTTTTTCCCTCTTTTTAAATAATCATTAACTTTAATCCTAAGGAAGCCTTAGTGACAATACGCAAAGACAATTCATTTGTTTGCTAACTTGTAAATATTAATACATTGAAAGGCTTTAAATGAAGATAAGCTTTAACAAATAGAACAAGGCCACTTCTAACTTTAAAACAAAGTTAAGACTTATATTGTAACCCTAAAGCCTTAAAGCATTTAACCTTTTCTATTTTTGTTGCTTTCTTTTTCCTTTGTAAATAAAATCATTACTTTAAAGTGAGATTCAACAAAAAGTCACAACCTAGTTGAGGACAATTCCAAAACTACACTTTGATAACTGAACTGAAAGAAGTCAATCGACACAATTTTTTTTTTTGCATTTGTCTTGTGAAATACAAATCAAAATACAGTGTCAACAAATAAACTAACACGTATTCCACATTTCTAAAGAATTCCAAAATATTTGCTTTCCTTCTTACAAGCCTGGAAGTTGAAACAAACTCCAAAAAGAAGCTTGCAATTACCCTCACTGTAAAACAACACTCAATGTTAACTCTTCACTCACAACTTTAGCTATAATTTTGTTGAATTGTATAATCAGAGGAGTTATTGTCTAATTTGACCTTGTTGGATTTTATTTCCCCCTTTTGCTATATTATTCAGTTCCTTTTAACCTGTACTATCCGAAATAAAGATTCATTCATTCATTCATTCATAATCAACTAATTGATTTCAAGCTAAGCATTACACAAACGGTCAAACATGTCGAGTCCACTTGACGAATTAAATGACCTTCAAGTAACATTGGAAGAGTTGGCTTCCAACCTTATACCCGGTTTCTCCAAACATGTTCGGGATATTCCACCCAAAGATTTGAAGCAAATCACGAAAAAACTTTTGGATGAATGCGAAACTAACCCACCGAAAGCAAAAGAAATCCCCGGTGTGTTAGGAAAGTTTGCACTAGCATTAGTTGCAAGGCTAAAACGAGCTGAAACCCAAGTACTCTACGCTGAAAAGGAACTGGTGAAACAACAAACAACCATCCTTTCTCTTCAGGAAGAGAACAAATCCCTTGTGAAAAAGCAGGAACAAGCTCGCATAGAGAAAGAAGACACCCAAGCTACACTTGATCAGACGTTGCTAAATCTGGAACAAGCAGAGGAAGAAAAGAAATGACTAGAAGACAACAATACCTCACTTCAGCAAGAAAATGAGGAATTGAAAACCGCCATGCTTCACAAAGAGAATCAACTCAAGGAAGTTGAAGGTCAATTGGACGAAACAAGCTCCGATTATGGGAAATGCAAACTGCTCCTACAAGAAGCACAACAAGGTCTTCAGGACATCAAAGAAGAGCTGGAAGACCACCGCAAACGAAGGGATCTGAGACCAGAAGCCATGAACAGGCCGGTTCCCTCAACAAAGGGGGGCATCCCCTCATGGGATGGGGACTCCCCCAGCCCACACTCACCTGACCCGTTCAGACCCGAACGGCAACGAGAAAGACGTTTGCAAATTCCATCCGATGGAGATCTCAATAAGATCGCTCGTCACATCACGAAATTTGACCCCTCAACCAGTGGGTCACCTGATGCCAGGGCTTATTTGCAAGACATTGACTACTACTTGCGTAAATACCCTGATGCTACGGTTGATGATCACATTTATTTGATTAAGTTGACATCCAACAGGTCGGTATCAAAATTTATAGATCGGCAACCATTTGACATCAAGATGAACCACCGGAAACTCTATGAAGCCATCGAAAAAGAGTTCTCCGACGACTGCTTACAGTCAGGGCTAGCGACAGCCCTAGCTGTGAAACAGGGTCGCTTAGAGCCCCCACAGGCATACTACCAGCGACTCCTGCGCGCATATTTTGGATCTCAAAACACGCCTGAGATGGAAGAAGACCACAACTTCAAGGCTCTGTTCATTCAGAATCTCCATTCCACGATTGGACACCACCTTGGAGTCATGGCTAACCCAAAGACAAACTCGATAAACCAACTAAGAGAGTTTGCACATTATGCATTCCAGAAACAGCGACAAAGCAATCAGAAGCATACCGAGTCTACCGCGGTGTTAGCTGTCAACACCGCATCAGACACCCTGGACCTAGAGGGTGCCCCAAGACCAGCCCCTGTTCCAGCATCTCGGTCACAAATAAAACGACAGTCCTCTAGTCAAGATAAGTCGAGTCATGACCCAGAAAAATCTTTGACACAAACTTCCAAGCCAACATCACCAAAACCTGACTACCGTCGGAGACTAAGCCCACCAGGTAAGTCACGAGAATATGGTACAGATACCCGGGATGACAGATATCGATTTCGAGACTCACATAACCGCGGGAGGTGGTCACCTCCTTTGTACCACCGGAAAAACTTTGACAGGGAAGCAAGACCTCCCCCTGGAAAGTTTAACTCCACACCCTGGGAGAAGAAAGAAAAGCCCATTTTCAGCCGAGAAGACCTTGAAACTCTCCAACGTATACTTGACGAACTGAAGAGGAAAAAGGAGGCGAAAGAGGACAAGAAACCAGATGTCCTAGCCATAAATATTGTGACCACCCCAAATGATCCTTTAGGTTTGCCACAAGTCAACCCTGAGGAATCTCCTACTACAAAGGGGAAGGATACCGAAGACACAACCGACCATCCTCCACCCAAAACTCAAGAGGAGCTCCAAAATGCAACACCACCCAGTGCCATTTTGGTAGTCCAGCTACCTGGGAAACCTCACTCGCCCGAAACCGGCGACTCTTTAATCTGCGTTGAACCACCGGTCCAAGAATTTCTGTGCGATTTGACCGAGAGGGGGGTTGCATGAAAATTTTTCCTGTCATTGACCCTGGAAGATGTGATGACGCACGAAGCCCTACTGGATACCGCAGCGGACATCACACTCATGTCGCGTGACCTTTTCGAACACCTACGTGTCACTGCTAACCTTGCGCACAAAGACTTGAAACTAAGACCTTGCTCCTTAGCTATTCAACCTTATGCACCCTCAAACACGACTGTGTCACACATGTCATTGATAAAAATCTCCACTGGGCCCATGACCTTGATCCACCCGGTCTATGTGTCCAATCTCAACTCAATTCCATTGCTGATAGGCAAGGATCTACTTAATCGCTTTGAGCCTCTGATAGACTTCAAGAATCTCAAGCTATGGGCTCAAGTTCGACAACCTCTTCCAACCACTCTACCTGAAGCAACTGGATCACAGTGCTACACTCTTGACACCTTGGATGTTCCAGGAGTCAAACCACTCACACTGCTGACCCAACAAAGTTTGACGGAAAGTGACCTTGGGGACCAGGCTGAAACAGGCACCCCTTCCCATGTCACCACATCTAACAACCCAACCTTAAATGAACACAGTTCATTTCATTGCACCCTAAAACCAGGGGCAGTCGATGAAGAGTACTGCCCCCAAGTGGTCAAAGGACTAGTTATCCAAAGCTCCCACGTAGAAGATGTGATACTGGCTCTTTGGGCTGATAAATCCGCAATCAGCCAGACACTTTTCGACTCTCTACACGAGAAATACCCTAACCTTATGGTTACTAACAAGTCTTTTCGTTTCCCTGCTGGGACCAAATCAAACAAAACATTGGTCGCCACAAGTATCTGCGCCCTCCACCTTCAGTGGAACCACAGACTGCTAACGCATCCCTTCTTGGTCATTCCCGACCTGCCACATGCAGTCTACATCGGCAGTGATCTTCTTGTGAGACTTGGAACCCAGGTTGATACCATAAACAATGTCTTATGGTCTCTCACCCCAGTTCAAAACACTCACTCTAAACCAGATCTTGACACTCTCAAGTCAGGCCAGACCATCCCTGAGGCCTGCCAGGTACTGAACACTCAACATTGTCTCATACCTGCTAATGTCACGTGCTACCTGGTCCAACTATGCATTCAGACTGGACAGAAACTTATGCATCCACAAGCATTTTTCCAACCGGCTCCTCTGCTTGACGATCTAGGCTTAACTCTCGAGGCCATGCCCCTTCTAATCCTAGAATACAGAGCCACCACATTACCGGTAAACAACCCCACGGCAGAGACCATCGTCCTGCCCAAGGCCACGCCTCTTGGCTGGCTCATCACCACAGATTTCCACGATTTTGAACTGACTGTTCCTGTGCTAGGCGGCCTTCCTGATTCTCTTTTGGCCAACTCTCTTGAGCCTACAGTCATTTACACTAATCCTTCTAAGGCCATTGCTCTTGTTTCAATGCCAACCCCTGACAAAGAGTCAGTGGGACGAATCGACTTGACCAACAATGACCAAATGCTTGTCCAAGCCATTGAACTCCTTCCATCGGAGTCCGATCAGCAAACCAATGACAATCCCAGCGATGCTCCACTGAAACCGGTCCTCACTATCGCTGAACAGATTGCACAAGTGGTAGCTGATGCTGATGCCCTAACCTCTGATGAAGAACGTGAAAAACTTCACCAAGTTCTTCTTAAATACGAACAATCCTTCTCCAAAGACTCCTTGGACTGTGGACTAACCACAATCCACTCAGTACGTATTCCTACACCACCTGACGCTCCTCCAACCTACGTCAGGCAGTACAAGATTCCCTTGGCCTCGTACGGCCCAGTACAAGAAATAATTGATGATTTATTGGACCGTGGCATAATCAGGCCATGCAACAGTACCTACTCGGCCCCCTTATGGCCTGTCCTAAAGCCCAATGGTAAGTGGAGACTCACCATTGATTACAGGAAACTGAACACTCAAGTTCCTCTCTCTAGGTGGCCTATGACTCAACTGGAGCAAGAACCTCCCTAGAGTCAAAGATGCCAAATACTTCTCAACACTGGACATTGCTTCTGGTTTTTGGACTATTCCTGTCCAAGCTGAAGACCAACATAAACTGGCCTTCACGTTTGCAAATCGCCAATACACATTCACCTGATGCCCTTTCGGTTATGCTAACTCTCCTGCAGAGTTCAACATTTTCTTGAACAAAGCATGTCCAGACGCCCGAGACAGAGGTAACCTCATCTATGTTGACGGCATTCTCATTCGGAGTCCAACTCTGGACACTCACCTCACTGAAATCGACCATGTCCTTGGCCAGCTCATGCAAGCTGGAGCCAAAATTTCTCTCTCCAAATGCCAATGGTGCAAAACCAAAGTCAACTATGTTGGTCTCTTGGTAGGATCCAAAGGGGTCCTACCACAAACGGCACAAATTCAAGGTGTGCTAAACATCAAAGCCCCTACCAACATCTCCGAACTCCGGAGCTTCCTAGGGGTATGCAACTACTCACGTCAGTTTATTGAGGATTATGCAGACTTGGCAAAACCCCTTACAGACCTCCTACGAAAGAACACCCCTTTCATTTGGTCTAAGATAAGATAAGCCTTTATTAGTCCCACAACGGGGAAATTCCAGGATTGCAACAGCACAGGGATAGCAACACTCAGAGCAACAATCAGAAGGCAAGAAAAAAAACAAGCAAGCAAGAGCAGCTAATATACATATGTACATATTACTATAAAATATACAGTATATATACACACACACACAGACACACAGTGCAGAGCATTGTAGCTGGATGGAATAAATATATGAATATATAAACACACAGTGCGGAGCATTGTAGCTAGATGGAATAAATATGTAAATATATAAACACCCACAGTACGGAGCATTGCAGCTAGGTGGAATAAATATGTAAATATATAAACACACAGTGCGGAGCAATGTAGCTAGATGGAATAATATGTACATATATAAACACACAGTGCGGAGCATTGTAGCTAGATGGAATAAATATATAGATATATAAATATAAACACACCCAGTGCGGAGCATTGTAGCTAGATGGAATAAATATGTAAATATATAAACACATACAGTGCAGAGCATTGTTGCTAGATGGGATGAAACAGCATAACCGTCTACTTAGTTATCCTACATGGTATGATTATGTGCCCATACATATTCTCACCCTCCATAGCGACCGGTATTTTCCTAGTTGTATGCCGGAGGGGACCATTGTGTAAGTCTATTGCATCTTTTGCATTCAAAAAACTATTAGTTTGTTACGTCTTTTTGCTATCTCTGCGAGCAGCCCTGCTTAGGTTGTACAGTCTGACAGCCGTTGGTAGGAAGGACCTGCGAAACCTCTTGGTTGTGCACCTGGGATGATGTAGTCTGCTGCTAAATGAGCTCCTCAGTGCATTCAGTATGTCCTGCATAGGGTGGAACTCAGACTCCAGCAGAGATGACAGTTTAGCCACCGTCCTTCTCTCTCCTATCTCCTCCACCGGATCAAGGCGCTGCCCCAGGACAGAGCTAGCTTTCTTGATCAGAAAGTGAGTCTGAGGCTGAGGCTCAAGAACAGGCTATGCTAGCGTTGAAGCAAAAGTTATGCACAGCACCATGTTTGGCCTATCCCAACTGCGACCAACCATTCTTCTTACAAGTGGGGTTCTCTGCCAACTGCTTAAGCGTTGGATTATGCCAAATCTACGACCACGACAAACGAGTCGTGGCCTATGCCAGCAAAACCCTCTCTGGTCCGGAACTGAAATACTCGGACTGTGAAAAAGCCCTTCTGGCCACTGTATGGGCAGTCAAACATTTCTCCAACTATGTGGGAGGCCAGAGAATCACAGTTGAGACTCGCCACCAACCAGTGGTCTTCCTTAACAGTCAACGCATCAGAGAAGGCATTATAACAAATGTCAGAATAGCCTCCTGGTTAATGGCTCTACAAAGCTTTGACGTGGAGGTCCGCTACGCACAAAAGTTAAGAAGCCCTCTCGGCACAGACTTGGCTGCCTGCCAACGGTGCTCTGAGGACACTCCAGGACCATCCATTCGTGCAGAGCCACCTACAGTAACTGAAGACCCAAACCATCACTACTTTGACCAGAACATCTGTCAAGATATGGTCACCGCCTATGTCGATGGTTGTTCTTTTCACCATGAAACTCACATTCATGCTGGTGTGGGTGTGGCATGGCTGAACAATCAGCCTTGTGAACCTCACAACTATCAACTGGGTTCCCAATCTTCTCAGTATGCAGAAATCGCAGGTGTGCTCATTACACTGCAACTTGCTGTAGACCATGGCATTCGCACATTGGTCATCTGCACTGACTCCAACTACGCACGCCTCAGTTTCACTTGTCATTTAGCACTCTGGAAGGCCAAAGGTTTTGTAACCTCCAACCGCAAACCGGTTAAGCATCAAGACCTTTTCAAGGCATGTGATCACCTGGTCACCTCCAACAACCTCCAGGTGTACTGGAAAAAGGTCAGAGGTCACTCGCGCACACCAGGTCAGGACAAAGAATGGAATGACCTTGTGGACTCACTTGCAAAACAAGGAGCCATACAAGGCACACCCTGGTCCTTTGATTCTGCTCAGGTGCCGACTTCACAGTCCCACCCACCCACCCCTACAGTCTGCGCAGTCACTAGGGCCCAGACTAACAGGGCCCAAGACACGACACAAACCACAGGTCCCCTTGCGGTTGACCCTGTTTTCACTGACGCTGACCTTATCTCTCTTCAAAACCTTGACCCTGCAATCCATAAAATGATACAATACCTCTCAGATCCTGCACTTAATGCACCATCCAACTCGGATCTCGCTGACACTCCAGACTTGAAACCACTTTTTGCCGCACGATCGTCCTCGCAGCTGCGAAATGGCATTCTAGTTCATGTTTCCGATGAACTCCCTGCGCCTGCGCTTGTGGTCCCTCGTAACCAGAGGGGGGTGATGATTGTTCATGCCCACGATCTCCCAACTGCAGGACACAAAGGCGTCAAAGCGACGTACAACGCGCTCAAACAAGTGGCATATTGGCCATACATGTGAAAGGATGTAGCGGACTACATCAAGGGATGTCTCGTATGCTGCCAGTTTCAACCAACCAACCCGATTCATCGAGCACCCCTACAGAAAAGAGACATTTCATTCCCATGGTCTGACCTCCAAATTGACTGGGTTGGGCCCCTTCCACGGTCAGCCAAAGGAAACAAATACTTCCTCACAGTCACATGTGCTGTCACCAAATGGGTCGAGTGCCTGCCTGCTCCTAATGACACGGCAGAAACCACGGCCTACTTGTTGATGAACCATGTATTCTCTAGATTTGGTCTGCCAAGCCGAATCAACTCTGACCGCGGCACTCATTTCACCGCCGAAGTCATGCGACAACTGTGGGAAACCTTGGGAGTTAAAGCTAACTTCCATATTAGCCACCACCCACAATCCTCCGGACATGTTCAAAGAACCCACCGAACTGTGATCAACATACTGAAGAAGTATGTTTCACCACACCAAAAAGACTGGGATGTAAAACTCCCGCTGGTCTTAATGGCCATCCGAGCCACACCCCATGAAGCTACGGGGGATGTCACCTTTTGAAATGATGACAGGGCGGCAAATGACTTTGCCCCTGCATTTACTCTACCAACCTGGAGAAGCCAGTGTTGCTACAGCTTACACTACTCACCAGTACATGACTGACCTGACCAAACATCTCCAACAGACTTTTGCCATTGCCCAAAAACATTTGGATCGATCAGCTGAAGGACGCAAAGCCTACTACGATCAGAAAGCCTCACATGATGAACTCCAAGTGGGAGACGAGGTTTTCTATTATGCTTTCATTCCTCAGACAGGACAGACCAACGCACGAGCAGGAAAACTCGCTCGGAAGTTCCTCCCCAGGTGGACTGGTCCACACACGATCACAAATAAACTCTCTCCGGTCGTTTACCAAATCAAAATAAGCAAAGGTTGCCAAAACCCCATCTCCAAATGGGTCCATCGTAATCAAATCAAAGCTTACAAAACCCCCATGGGACTCGTTGGGGACAACACTGTTCCATTAAGTCAGTAAACAAACCTAAAATCTTGTTTGCGCCCGATAGATAACTGTTAGCTGACTATCGGCCTCAGGCACGCTCGGTCGCATTTCTCTTCCTCAATTAGGTAACTGGATTAAACTTTCAAAAGGAGAAAGTTAACCCAAACTAACTGACTTCCTTAAAATCTAACTTTAAAAGACCCTGCAAAATTTCATTCAGTGTCATCAAGTTACTATTTCAAAATAGTACACACAAAACCTCCAATATCACTAGCTTAAGTCAATAATCACAAAACCCTCTAAGGTGATAAACACTAATAGCCTGGAGCTCAGTCTCTAACAAAATTGTTCCACCACTGAGAATAACTTTCACCTATCACTCAGGTACCTCAAGAAAAGGAAAACCGACAAGAAGCTCAAAATTATATTACTCATCTCTATGTGTCTTGCCAGGATGATGGCCTTCCTGCTGTTTGGTGTAGTCCTCTGCCTAACCCTCGCATCTACCTCCACTGACCTTTTAAGCGAGGGCCCCGAGTCTGGAATCGCCCTGATCGACCAACCCGGACTTCTGATTACGGAATGTTAAATCCACACCCAAAAGATCTTTGTGTGGTTTGATCCTGCCACTGTGGTCATACAAAACCGTCCACTAAACTCAGGGTTGCTCTCTTGGGCCAGGCAACGCTGGATCAAGCAAGCTATAGACCATGTGGAAGCCGATATCACCCACGTTCTGGAGCAACTTGAGAAGTTTACCATTACCCAGTTCAATTTAACTGCGCCAAAAGTCAGAAACCGACGAGCTATAGGTGGATTCTTAACAGCTGCCTCAGCCTTAGGATCGCTTTTTAGCTTGGGTACATCCGCCGTCAATTCGGTCAATATCAATACCCTAAAACGCCAAGTAGGGGAGCTACAAACTGAACTCCCTCAGATTCAGGCCCAACTGGAGGTCCAGAAAACAAGCTTACAAGCTGTCCGCACCACTTTAAAAGGTACGGTGGTGGTTGTGAACACTCATGCTCAAGCTTTGGTCAAGCTCAACAAGTTGATGCCGTCTATGTTCTCTGCACTTCAGGTTGACTTTGCCCAAGTACAGCTAGTGTCCATGTTACTGTCAGATGTGATTAGGGACATCAGCTCCTCCGTTGACGCCTTGGCAATGGGCAAAATTCCACCCTACCTCGTTCCCATGTCATTGGTTACCGACTTGCTTGCTACAGCCACTCAGAGAACCGTCATACCACTCCAAGCCCATTTATCTTTTACCTTGGGCAACGCCATTCCCATTTACGTTGACCCTGAAAAGCACCAGATGGCTTTCATTGTCAACCTACCTATGATCACCTACGACAGCATCTACCGGTTGAAAAGGGTTGTCAATGTTGGGATTTGGAAGCAGGACACTCATGTCAAGGTCAAAACTCCCTCAGTGGTGGCATATCACGACAACAGCCCTGGCCTTTACTTGGTCCCGAACCTACGTATGTGCACGCTCACCAGGGATGTCCACTATTTGTGCCCTAGTAAACCCTTTCTTAGAGACAATACCGGAGGTATATGTGGGATCCAAGCATCCTCTCAGAACATTACTTGCCCTACCATCCTCACCCCACGATCTTAAGTAACCACCACACAGGCCCACATCGTTGGAAACTGGTGGCTTGTTAACACCCCAGTGCAATCCGCCACTGTCACCTACGACCAACATGACACGTTTTCTCAGATTGCACTCCCCTCCAACACCTTTTGGGGTCAAGTTCCCAAAGGCTCACTCTTTCATGTTGGCGATTTGGCCCTGTATCACCTCAGCACTGACCAATACAACGGCAGTGTCAATGTGTCCGATTTCTTTTCTAAGCAAGCGCTAAAACTCAGCTCTGAGATCGTGGATAAAGTCACTCTTGAAGGCTCTCAGGTTGTTGACTTAGTTTCAACGGGGAATGAGCTCCAGATCCTTGAGCCAGACCCTAAACCACTACTCCATCCCAGTTCACACTCCTGGTCTGCACCAGATACAGTACTCATGTGCCTGGTCATTTTTGGGTATCTCCTGACATTTACCGCAGCCGGTACTTACTTTTGGCAAATTACAGTATTCAACAATCAACTCAGCCGCTTGGCTACGAATACTAGGCGTAGTTTCAAACGCCAAGACCTAGACCCGAGTCCCAACATTGAGAACCTATTTTCCGGAAAGGAGATTCTTGGTCTAGAAGAACGACCCGTCCAAGTTGCAGAAGTGGAAACATAAGCAGATATGCCAAATAAACCAATTCAATTCAAACCTCCTTGAATTAACTCAATATTGCTTAACCTAAACATCTACCTCAAATAAGCAATACATTTTTGTTTTGCATTCTTTGTTTTGACTTTTATTTTTCTTTATTTTTAGAATTTTTGGAGTTATATGCATGCTTATATACAAACATATATTTTATATATAGTTCTTGCACTCCATTTTGATTTTTTGTACCCATTCAAACTACTTCTAAACAACTATGATAGCTATTTCATCGTAAACCAAAATTCCTACCTCAGGTATGTAAGACTACGCACTTATTTTTGTAACCAGAATTTTTGAGTCATTTCAAGACATATGCCTTAGCTTACTACTCCAAGTCAATTCTATAATCTACATTTGCCCATATTCAAATTATTTTTGGAAATTCATGGAAGTCCTTCCAGTAAACCAAAGTCAAAGATCTGTACTTAGTAATAGATAATGTTTGCATGCTAGTGTGTATGGACATCACAAAAACCTTTTAACCCAGTATTTAGGTCAAGTGTTGCCAAGGAGACGAAGCTGCCATGGGTGTGTACCAACGCTGACCGATGCTCACCATTGCTACAAAGGGGGGATCTGTAGCATCATCGTCTCCTCAAACCAAGACAGAAGATCACTTCTCTCCATTTTACAGGAATTTCACTTTATTCCTTATACAGGAATACCACTTTTCTGCCTTTTTCAGGAATATCACTGGCTTTCATGTTGACTCATCCAGGCCTCTTCCAGGCCTGACCAAAGATGTTTGCTTCCCCAGGACCCCAATGTAAACAGTTGCCTCTTGCAGAGATTGTAAGGATCAGAATTTGCTTTTAAAGGATCAAAGGAACATAAACTCGGGAGACCAGACCTTCAACGTGAACACTGCATTTGGATAACGTACCTTTTCACAGGAAACCAAGGTTCTTAAAAGGGTCGTAAATGGCTTAATCAGATGGGTTTATAGCCCCACGATACTACCCAGGTTTCCTCCCCAGATACCATGGACCTAAAGGAAATCATCTACAGCTCAACAGTACCTCCTAGCGGATACCTACAAAATGTGTTTCAGTACTTAGGATGACTTTTTAATTTGTTCTAAACATTGTTTCTTTCAGCTTATCCTTATTCTTGGATCTTAAGGACACTGAAAATCATCCCTCTTTTATCACCAACCATGATTTGTTGTACTATTAAGCTTTGATCTAAATATGAATGCATGTATTATAATTATGTATAAGAAATGTTATATTCATGAGTGTTATTCAAACAAAGGTAATATTGGAGTATTGGTATAAATGCATGATCACCAAATATTAGCCAAGTCATTTAATTTAGTTAGATTTTATTTTGAGCACCTAATTTCATAAAAACTGACTGAGTGTTGATTTTCCCTCTGCAATTTCATGGGATGGTGTCTTCGTTTGATTGGCTGCTCTCAAACAAAGAAATGTTCTCATATTGGATGGCAGCCATTTCAAACTGCTTTTGAAAAAGTCGATTGGTCAGTCTTGCGATCGACATAATCATTTTACGACCCGGCGAGGTAACTTTAAAAGAGAGAAGTTAGATTTGAGATTAAAAAAGAAGTAAAATAACAATGTAAGAAGTAGCAAGATAGAGAACGGTGAGAAAATTAAGAATTAGAAACACAGAAAGAAGAAAGAAAGAGATTTTGAGAAAGATTAGGAACTAAATTAAGATTAAAGAAGCAGAATAGTAATCTAGATCTCAGAAGAAGATTTCATTCCACCGTTTCAAGGTCCTGTGAAGTTTTATGCTATTTAAACTGTTCTTTGTGAAGTTTGTCAAGTCTTTCGTTATTTTCTGGTTACTGAGGAGAAACCACTTTTTCTTAAGAGCTTGTTCTTTTAGAGAAGCAAATTCTCAAACTTTTTCCTTCACCTCAGAAGCCATTCTTATCCTAGTAAATGTTTTTCTCATTTTTTTTCATGACTTTTCACGCCGTTAAAGTGGACCTTTAATTTGCCTAATTTAAAGTGAACAGAGACTGAAAAGTTTCTCCTTCAGTTTTTTTTGGTCTATCCCGCTACAAGAGACCTCAAATTTGGACTCTTTTCCAAGGACTTTCCACGCTGCCCTGAGACAAACCATCCACGGCTGCCACTGTCTCCTTGAAGGGCCCCCCAGCTGAGTTATCACCTCCACAGCTGTTGTGTGAGTGAAGCTCCTACTTTTCTTATCTCCTGGGTTAAAACGTGATGTCCTAACAATTAAATTACAATTGAATATGGCCCGTATTTCAGGGCTCAATTAGTCTCTCAGCCACAGGATAAAGCTATAAACTGAAGGAAAACTCTTAGTCATTTTTAAGTAACTGCCCTTAAATTTTTGTAGATTACTTCAGAAGTCATTTTTAGATAATTAGCTTATGAATTTTCCCCATAAAATTGTGTTGTTTTGTTAAAACATTTCAGCCTCATTTACTGTTGAAACATAAGTCTGGTTCCTCCTTGGTTCTACAGAGGTGTAACGCTGGATTTTATGTTCAGGAATCCAATATCAGTTGATGTGATATATTACGCTGTTATCATTTGAATCTGTTTATCATCATCTGAACGCCATGCCATGTAACCTGAATGAGTTTAATAAAAGGGTGAATGAGAGAAGTTGAAGCGTTTTTCTTTCGCATATACATGTTTCCTTCCCCCCCCCCTTTTTGTCCTGTCAGGTAGCTAGGCAAACAGAACAGGGATCTGTCACCCTACTGTGCCAAAACAGATTTACTTTGCCAAGAGGAGCCTATACAGTGCCTAACTTTGCACTGTATATTGTTGTAAACTCCTCCTGTAATAACTTTTAATACTTTATTTTAATTGTTTTACCCATGGAAGACCCAACAGGATGGGGAAGAGGGAAAGGAAGTGTGTGAAGGGGGGAAAGAAAAGGGAGGGGAACAGACAAAAAAAAAAAAAGACAACTAAAACAAACAAAAGACAAACTGCTTCTTCCACCGGAGATGTCTCAACACGAGTCTGGTTTCTGCACCTGTTAAAGGAGAGACACTTGTACATGTATGTCTGAGTGCCTATATATGAGAACGCGCGCAAAATAAGTGTGTGCATGTGAGTGGTTTGTCAGGAAACATACGAGCGGAGGGCCGGTCGCAGCAGCCCTCCCCCCGAGGACCCCGAGCAGGCAAGGCAGCACCACCAACCCCCAGCCCCGAGGTCAGCAAGCCCCAGGAAAGCCAAGCATCCACCCCCGGAGAGACGATCAAGGGAGGGCAGGCCGCCCGGCGGCTGGCGCGGTGAGCCCACACCCCTGGACCCGCCCGACCCCCACCCCCCCAGCGGGGCCAACATCCGCCCCCGGGCCCCAGGCACCAGGAGGCTAGCGACCCCACCCCCCAGGACAGAGGCCAGCCAGCGCCCCCTGGCGCAAGCCCCCCCAGGTACCCCCACAGCGGTCCCGCCCCAGCGCCTCGGCCACACACCCCGGGGACCCCCACGTCCAAAGAAGTCCCCTTGCCCAGGTGAGCCCACATTGCTGAGAGGCACTACCCCCCTAATCCAGCCCCTCCCGACTCGCAGGCACACCCCTCCCCATACCTTCACACCCACATGTTCCCATGCACACCCCTCTCACTCAGCCAGACCGACCCATTCTCTCTCACTCCAGTACCCACTTAAATTCACTCCTCATTCACCTTTATTTCAAAAGCCGACTGCGAAGCAGATGCAGTGAGCCTGAACATGCACCAGTGCCCGGCAGTGACCAGGGAGGCCACCAGCGCAGGCCACAGAAGCAGACCCCCACCCCCCGGCGCCCATCTGAGTGAACAATCAGCAGACCACCGCAGGCGCCCCAAGATGCCACCCGGCATGCAAAGCACCGCACAAAACCGACCCACCATCACCACCTCCATTCATCACCCTCTCACTCACACTTAAACTCATATTCAGCCCCCCGTCACTTCCTTGGTTGCATCTATATTAGTATCATCCAGGGATTTTTACAACATGATAGGTCCCAGGCTCCTCACCAGGCCCCCACGCCCCCAGCAAGACAGGGCAACAGGGGTGGGGGAAGACCCCCACCTCCTCCCCCCGCACAGAACATGGTGTGTGTGTGTCGGTTATATGATATAATTGTGTATAAATGTGTGGACTACTAAAGTGCAATTAAAATTGGGGGGATAGTAATTGAAGCATTGTTAGCCACTGTGATGGGCAGCAGAGCCCCCATCCCCCCAAGCCCTCAGTGTCTAAAATGCAATTAAAATTGAGGTGAATGCAGCCCCACCACGCGGCAAAGGTATCCCCTTCACCGACACAGTGCGGCACACCCCCACCCCAAAGCCCTAAATGTAACAAAAAAGATCAGGGGGAGGAGGAGGGTGGGAAATAAGACTCGGAGGTAGGCGGTCCAAAAACAAGCCCCCCCCCCCCCCCAGAAGCCAGCTTGCAGACTGGCTTGTGAGGCCACCCACTGCCCCCAAATCCCAACCCAGGGTGAGGGCCGCCAGTGGAAACAACCCAGGACCCACCAGAATCACGTTCCGGCGCTCCAACGCCACTAACATGACGGGGCAGCCAAACATACTACCACTCATCTTACACACACGAACATGGACAACAACAGTCACAATAGTGAACAATGGGCCAGACCCACACAGCGCCCAACACGCCAGGCGACACACCCGAGCGCCCACGCAGGCCCACGACCACCCACCCCAGACACACACCGACAGCTGCAGGCCGCCCTGCAACCACAGCCACCCCGGAACAACCCAATGGAAACACAGCCAACAACCCGCACCAATGACCCCCCCAGCCACCCCCAAGCACCAACGCACACCCGCTGCCAATGACATCAGGGGCGATGTAGCAAAGTGCCTCACCCCCCAACACAACAGCAGGGCGGCCGGGACAAGCAAGCCCCGAAACGCCAGCCCCCATGCCACTGGATGGACTGCCCAACCCCTGCCACCCAACAAAGCTCTCCTACCCATACACGCATCCTCCGCCCCCTAGACATCTACCCACAAGTAACCGCTTCCATACACACACATAACTCCACCCACCATCACACATACCCACCTACACAAACACACAACCCCACCTGCCCACTCAACACACACCCACTTCCACATCCGCTCATACACAAGCCTACACTCACACACCCCCTCCCCCACCCGCAGACCCCCGTGAACGGGGAGGGCAACCCAGGATGCGGGCACCAGCTCCTGGGTGGCACCCGGGCCCCAGGAAACACACGACCCCACCACGCAAGGATGCATTAGGGACAACCCCCACCGCCGGCACACACCCGACCCCGGCCCGGGGCGGGGGGATGCCCCCCCAGCACCAGGGGCCCAGGGCCAGACCCAGACCCCCTACGAGGGGCGAGGCCAGCCGGCCAGGGGCCACAGCCCAACCCCCCCGGCCCACCCCACAGCCCCCCCACCAACCCCCCCCAGGGCAAGACAGACGGCCACCCCGGAGCAGGCCCCCCGGACACCTGCGGTTGGGGCGCAGCCAGCCGCCAGAGGTGTCAAGGAGAGTGAGTCACTGCCCGCCACCCCTCAGATTATAGAATTAATAAGCGGGGACCAGAGAGAATTGAATTCCACCAATTGATTATTTGAGGAGGCTGACATTCTTTCCAGGCTAATATAATCCAATAGTAAGTTATTATAGTAAGTCGTGCATAAGTTATTTCTTGTTTTCCAGTTCATGAGGATAGCTTTCTTTGCGATGCATAAGGCAGTGAGAACCATGTGTGACATCCTTGCATCTATATTTATTTCACTTAAATCACCTAATATGCAAAGTGTAGGTGAGGGTGGGACACTATACCCAAGCCATGCCGACAGGTCTTCACATGTCTTCTGCCAGAACTTTTGAACCGGTGCACAGGACCACATAGCATGCATATAGCTATCCGGGACATTGCTAGTACAGTGAGGGCAGATATTTGTGTGACTCAGGCCCATTTTGAACATCCTTTGTCCTGTATAATGAATTCTATGTAGAACTTTATATTGTATACGTTGTAAGTTAGAGTTTTTAGTAATCTTAAAAGTGTTTAAACATATTTGTGTCCAGAAACTTTCCTCCTTATTAATCGATAAGTCTGTCTCCCATTTTGATATTGGAAGAGATATGGACTCATCCAACTTTGATAATAGTCTATATATTTTCGATATCAATTTTGGGGAACGGAGATTTAGAAACTCTGCCACCTTAACTGGTACTTCTAAATCTGTCTGATTAAGATTAAATCTTGCTTTTATTATGGATTTAAGCTGTTGGTATTCAAAATACTTTTTATCACTGATTTCGTGTTGTGACACTAGATCCTGAAATTGGATAAAATTTCCACCTTGAATAAGATGTTCTAAGTTGTTTATTCCCTTCTCTTGCCATAGTGGAAATTTTAATGTCCTCTTTTGTTGCAGGATATCAGGATTATTCCAAATGGGCGTGAGTTTACAGGGGACAAGTGAAGACCCTGTTATTTTTAAAAATTTCCACCAAGCCGTCAGAGAGGAACTAATATTAATACTTTTAAAACACTCATGGCGTTTAATAGAGGGACTTGATCCGATGGAGGAGATAGGAGAGAGAAGGACGGTGGCTAAACTGTCATCTCTGCTGGAGTCCGAGTTCCACCCTATGCAGGACATACTGAATGCACTGAGGAGCTCATTTAGCAGCAGACTACATCATCCCAGGTGCACAACCGAGAGGTTTCGTAGGTCCTTCCTACCAACGGCTGTCAGACTGTACAACCTGAGCAGGGCTGCTCGCAGAGATAGCAAAAAGACGTAACAAACTAATAGTTTTTTGAATGCAAAAGATGCAATAGACTTACACAATGGTCCTCTCCGGCATACAGCTAGGAACATACCGGTCGCTATGGAGGGTGAGAGTGTGTATGGGCACATAATCATACCATGTAGGATAACTAAGTAGACGGTTATGCTGTTTCATTCCATCTAGCAACAATGCTCTGCACTGTGTGTGTTTATATATTTGCATATTTATTCCATCTAGCTACAATGCTCCGTACTGTGGGTGTTTATATATTTATATATCTACATATTATTCCATCTAGCTACATTGCTCCGCACTGTGTGTGTTTATATACTTGCATATTTATTCCACCTAGCTGCAATGCTCCGTACTGTGGGTGTTTATATATTTACATATTTATTCCATCTAGCTACAATGCTCTGCACTGTGTGTTCATATATTCATATATTTATTCCATCCAGCTACAATGCTCTGCACTGTGTGTCTGTGTGTGTGTGTATATATATATATTTTATAGTAATACGTACATATGTTTATTAGCTGCTCTTGCTTGCTTGTTTTTTTTTCTTGCCTTCTGATTGTTGCTCTGAGTGTTGCTATCCCTGTGCTGTTGCAATCCTGGAATTTCCCCGTTGTGGGACTAATAAAGGCTTATCTTATCTTATCTTATCTATAAAAGGTAAGTCAGAGATATTTAGCGACCCACAGAGAGCCTGTTCAGCATCTAACCATGGGTTCCCTAATGGGGTTGATTTTGTCCATTTTGAAATGAACTGCAATCTATTGGCTAAAAAGTAATTAAAAAAATTGGTAAATCTAAGCCTCCGCACTCTTTCGCTTTTTGGAGGGTTTTTAAACTAATCCGTGATGGTTTATCCTTCCATAAAAATTTACTTATATTTGAGTCTAGAGACTTAAACCAGGCCATTGATGGTTGGGTAGGAATCATTGAGAACAAATAGTTAATTTTAGGAAGGACCATCATTTTAATGGTTGCGACTCTTCCCATTAATGATAAAGGTAGTGTCCTCCAGCGCGTAAGATCGTCTTGTATCTTTTTTAAAAGGGGGATATGATTTAGTCGCAATAACTCTGAGAGCCTGGGAGAAATATCTATTCCTAAATATTTAACATTCCCTGATTGTATCGGAATAGTAGATGTATTTGGGAAATTGCAATTTATGGGTAAAGCTATTGATTTTACCCAGTTAATAGAGTAGTCTGATAATGATGAAAATTTATCAATGAGCGCCACTGTCTGAAGAAGAGATCTTTCTGAGTTTTCAAGGAAAATCAATACATCATCAGCATAAAGACTTATCTTATGTTCCTTTTCTCCAGTTTGAATACCTCTGATATCAACATTTTGTCGTATGGCTACTGCTAATGGTTCAATAAAGATGGTAAAAAAGTGAGGGAGAGAGTGGACACCCCTGCCTCTCTGGAGATTAAAGCTTCGGGAAGTCTGATCATTTGTTCGGACAGACGCAGCTGGACACCTACGTATATAGTGTTTTAATCCAGTTTATAAAAGATGAACCAAACCCGAACTTGTTTAACACCATAAAAAGAAATTTCCAGTTAACACGGTCAAAGGCTTTCTCTGCATCCAGGGACAAGATTGTAGTTTCTATATTATTGATCTAGCTGTAGTCTAGCTCATGCAGTTACCCCAGCAGAAGACCCTGTCGACACCACAGCCTTTTTGGTGGACACCAAGGGGAATACCATGGAACAACAATACATCATGGCATGCCAACAGTGTGGTACCTGCGGTTCCCCCATGCACGAGATGCATGCACACTCCTGTCTGGCCAGGGGGCAGAGAAACCAGTACTCTGGGAAACCTAACCATTTTGCCAAAGTGTGCAATTCAAAATTGTCAATGACAAGCTCACCACCCAGCTCAATTGGACTGCCTTTTTAACAACCATTCATGCAGTGGACTCTAGCAACATGGCATATAAGAAGTGCGTGGTGGTGCTTGATGGTATCAGTCTGGGTTGATTCAGCAAATATTTCACTCTGTGTAGTATTGCAATTGATTTGGATATTTTACCTTTAATATAATTAATATGTGACTTCCAACACAGTTTATTATCAATTATTACTCCAAGAAATTTAGTTTTGGATACCATTTCAATCTCTACACCATTTACACTGAGTTTAGATACTAAGTTGTTGTGATGGTTGTTAAAAACTATAAATTTTGTCTTACTTAAATTGAGCGTTAATTTGTTTGAATTAAACCACAGTTTAAGCTTTCCTAATTCCTTTCCGAGTGTATCCAAAAGTTGTTCCAAATTGCTTCCACTGCATAATAAATTGGTGTCGTTGGCAAACAATATTAAATCCATTTTTTCTGAAACTTTACATAAATCATTTATATACATATTGAATAACAATGGCCTCAAAATTGAACCCTGTGGGACTCCACAAGTAACCTTCAGTAACTGTGAGTTTTTGTTACCAACACATACATACTGATATCTATTCTTTAAGTAACTACGTAACCAGGACAGTGCTACCCCCCTAATACCACAATTTTGTAGTTTCTTTAATAATAAATTATGATCCACTGTATCAAATGCTTTTTTAAGATCCAGGAATACCCCAACTGAATACTCTTTATTTTCAACGGCAGTTGATATTTTTTCTATAAATTCCATTAGAGGGAATGCAGTTGTCCTCTTGTGTCTGAACCCATATTGCTGCTCACACAATAAATTATTCTTCATTATGAAGTTGTCAACACACTGCCATCTACAGAAGTTCTCTGATGACTCTGCGATCGTTGGCCTCATCTCCAATGGAGATGAAGCTGAGTACAGAGGGCTTATCCAGGACTTCGTGGACTGGTGCCATCGGAACTGCCTCCAGATCAACGCGAGGAAAACTAAGGAGCTGGTGGTGGACTGCCGCAGGCATGGGCAGCCCCTCACAGTACCAGTAAATATACAGGGAACAGACATCGAGATGGTGACATCCTATAAGTACCTGGGTATTCATCTGAACAATAAACTAGACTGGTCACACAATACTGATGCACTCTACAAGAAGGGACAGCGCAGGCTTTTCCTGCTGAGGAGACTCAGGTCTTTTGGTGTACAAGGGGCGCTGCTGAAGTCATTCTATGACACGGTGGTGGCATCAGCCATCACTTTTGGAGTGGTCTGCTGGGGCAGTGGCATTACTGCAGCCGATAGGAAGAGACTGAACAAACTGATTAAGAAAGCTAGCTCTGTCCTGGGGCAGCGCCTTGATCCGATGGAGGAGATAGGAGAGAGAAGGACGGTGGCTAAACTGTCATCTCTGCTGGAGTCCGAGTTCCACCCTATGCAGGACATACTGAATGCACTGAGGAGCTCATTTAGCAGCAGACTACATCATCCCAGGTGCACAACCGAGAGGTTTCGTAGGTCCTTCCTACCAACGGCTGTCAGACTGTACAACCTAAGCAGGGCTGCTCGCAGAGATAGCAAAAAGACGTAACAAACTAATAGTTTTTTGAATGCAAAAGATGCAATAGACTTACACAATGGTCCTCTCCGGCATACAACTAGGAACATACCGGTCGCTATGGAGGGTGAGAATATGTATGGGCACATAATCATACCATGTAGGATAACTAAGTAGACGGTTATGCTGTTTCATTCCATCTAGCAACAATGCTCTGCACTGTGTGTGTTTATATATTTGCATATTTATTCCATCTAGCTACAATGCTCCGTACTGTGGGTGTTTATATATTTATATATCTACATATTATTCCATCTAGCTACATTGCTCCGCACTGTGTGTGTTTATATACTTGCATATTTATTCCACCTAGCTGCAATGCTCCGTACTGTGGGTGTTTATATATTTACATATTTATTCCATCTAGCTACAATGCTCTGCACTGTGTGTTCATATATTCATAGATTTATTCCATCCAGCTACAATGCTCTGCACTGTGTGTCTGTGTGTGTGTGTATATATATATATTTTATAGTAATACGTACATATGTTTATTAGCTGCTCTTGCTTGCTTGTTTTTTTTTTTTTTTTTTTTTTTTTTTTTTTTCTTGCCTTCTGATTGTTGCTCTGAGTGTTGCTATCCCTGTGCTGTTGCAATCCTGGAATTTCCCCGTTGTGGGACTAATAAAGGCTTATCTTATCTTATCTTATCTTATCAATTCTCTCATAGAATATTTTTTCAAGTATCTTGGAAAATTGCGGCAATAGTGAAATTGGTCTATAGTTTGAGAATTCCCCTCTGTCACCCGTCTTGTATATCGGAATTACTTTAGCTATTTCCATTGCATTGGGAAATATACCAGTTTGGAGAGACAGGTTACAGATATACGTCAGTGGTTTCACTAAGCATTCAATAATAGTTTTGACTAAGAGCATGTCAATACCATCACAGTCCGTAGATGTTTTACTTTTAAATGATTTAACAATTTCAATGACCTCTCTCTCATCTGTGTTCTTTATGAAACTGTGGTTTGAGTCAAACAAATTAACGCTCAATTTAAGTAAGACAAAATTTATAGTTTTTAACAACCATCACAACAACTTAGTACCTAAACTCAGTGTAAATGGTGTAGAGATTGAAAGGGTATCTGAAACTAAATTTCTTGGAGTAATAATTGATAATAAACTGTGTTGGAAGTCACATATTAATTATATTAAAGGTAAAATATCTAAATCAATTGCAATACTACACAGAGTGAAATATTTGCTGAATCAACCCACACTATATACCTTGTATCATTCATTAATACTCCCATACATGACATATTGTACTGAAGTATGGGGAAATACATATAAAACAAACATATATCCAGTGTTTATGCTTCAGAAGAGAGCTATTAGAATAATAAATAAAGCTGCTTACAGGGAACCAACAAACCTACTTTTTCTTAAATTAAAAGCTCTCAAGTTGAAAGATCTGGTTGACTTTAAAACTGCAGTAATAATGTTTAAAGTGAAGAATCTATCACTGCCCGCAAATATCCAAAAGTTGTTCCAAATAAGGGAGAAACAATACCATTTCAGAGGAACATGTATATTTCAAAAACCTTCAGTGAGAACTACCACCAAGCAACACTGTGTTTCAGTACAAGGAGTAAGATTATGGAACGATTTTGGACCTGAATTAAAATCATGTACAATGCTTGGACAATTTAAACAAAAACTAAAGGAAGAAATACTCCAAACATGTATACAAGATGACATGTAAAATCACATAAGGATTGTCATATTCAGTCTGTGTTGTGTTGTTGCTTAGTTTGTTTGTTTTTTGGTCACATTTTGTCTTAGCTTTGTTCCGAATTGTAATCGCTCTTGTTTTGTTTTTCTTTTGAATTCTTGGATGGAATATGGGTGGGCAATATAAGCTGTGGCTTCAGCCATCACCCATTTCGGATAACTTACGTTGAACTGTGTAATCAGAGGAGTTATTGTTTAATTTGACCTTGTTGGATTTTTTTCCCCTTTGTTATATTATTCTGTTTCTTTTTAATCTTTACTTTTAATCTATCCGAAATAAAGATTCATTCATTCATTCATTCATTCATTTATTCATTCATTTTATGTATTGCTATAGCTTCATTTGTGCTAATTATTTTAAATATTGCAGTGGTGTTTTAAATCCTAGCAGGCCTATTTACATTTCAGTTTAAATTTACATTATGTTTTTTGAAATGTGTAGAAGTATTTGCTTCTTTTGAAGATGTTGAATATTGCACTCTTGCTATAAGTGGTACCTTAAGCAGTGGCATAACCAGAAATGAAAAAGTGGGTGGGCAGAGAGAAAATCAGGTGGGCAAAACCCATAACACACAGACTACCAAATAAGCCAACTGTACTGTTATGTATGAAATACGCGAGCCATGAGATGTCTTATTCCAAACAACCAACTGAACTTTATGACAGACAAGATTGATATATTTTCAGTGGCTGCAGCCCGCCTGATGTCATCCCGTCAGACGTCCAGCGCTGGCTATGGCAAGCCCCAGCAGCCAAACTCACATATCACATCCCCACCTCTTCAGAAAAATGTAGAACACATAATTTAGCAAGTCAACCCCCCTAATTATGTCTTAAATAACAGTGTTTTTTCAGAGAACTCTTGGTTTTTTTTTGTTTGTTTGTTTTTTCACTTACAACTAGGTTCTGTGGGTGGACCGTCGCTAGATCAGCGGGCTAAATGAATGATTCTACCACTTTTATTAGCCACTCTCCTAACTAAGCAGTCTGTCAGTGTCTCTTTTTCTTACAGTCCTCCATGGTAAGGGTGGTTCCACTGGGGGGCCCTGCAGTGGCCCCGCCATGGACTTGCCCCTGGAGCTTTGAATCGGGCTTGTGGTGGCCTCCACCCTGTAGCATTGAAGCGGGCCCGTGGCGGCCTCCCCCCGTAGCATTGAAGCGGGCCCGTGGCGGCCTCCTCCCTGGAGTTGTCAGACCCCCGGAGCCAATCTTCATGACGCCGGGGCCTAGGTCCCACATTTCGGCAGCCGACTCCTGCGATGTCTCGCCATCCGGAGCAGCCACCTGGACATGCCGTAGACTGTTTGTGTGGCAAACCAAATCGTCCGTCAGCCGAAAACACGTTGTGGCTCTGCATGCTCGCTCTGCCTGGGACTTCCATCGTGCTGCGGCGGTTCCGTTTTCACTGTGTTCACTGCAGACCCTTCACCCGTTGTCTCCGTCATTGGCTGCGGCTTGCTGTGGATACAGAAGGTGTCTGGAGCCTCCCTGGTGTTGCTCGCTGGAACGGACCCTCCACCTGCTATCTTGGTCGCTCCTACTACAGCCGAAACAGTGCGAGCACTAAAGCCGTCCAGTTCCTCCACTGAGCTCCTCTCCTCCCGAGAGCATGAAGTCTGCATGTCGGTGTCGGTCAATGAAGTGGACTCGTCACCCGTCCGCTTGGTCGCAACCTCCATAGCCTGATGAGCAAGGGTACGGAAACAGTCCGGCTCTTTCTCTCTGCCATCAGAAGCACTCTGCTGTGACGTGTCATGCATTGTGTTCATACACAGCTGTCACTGCTGCATTTCACGGCTCTTAGCATACTCGTGCTCCTCCTCCCATGGCTCCGACTCTGGCTGAGGGGAGAACGGAGGCGAGTCTGGTCACTGCTCTGTCACCATGTTGCGGTCACTCTCAGTACGGAATTCTGCCTTTTTGCTGCACTCACTCTCTGTACTGTGCTCTTCGGGTGGCTTGTCATTTTCGATGGGCACGGGCTCCCTCTTCTGTGGCTCCGATTACACCATGTCAGCTGGCGTCGACTGTCCAGGTAGCTTCCGTGTTTGGCACCCATTTAGCCCTGTGGCTAATTTCTCCGTTGCTACTAGCTGGGACATTAGCTCCCCCGTGCTAGCTAGCGTTGTGTCTTTTGGCAGCATTAGCATCTCAACCCACAGCTTTGTGATATGTGTTCAGGTTCAGGTTACTTTATTTGTACCCGTAGGTAGATTTGTTTTGCAGTCTGGTGACATCCATATTTACAAGCCACAAATTACATTCAACATAGACACAAACACAGGCACATATGAAGCTGACTATAAACATGATAAGAATACTCAAGGCTCCATCAATCAGGGTATAAAAAGACAAAGAGATGGGAGAAAAACCAGAGGTAAGAGAGAAGGGTCAAATTAAAAGTTAAAAACTACTCAAAGAGGTTAAAAACTCAAAGGTCTAAGACCCAATAAAATATTTAGAACCCAAGTGGCATCCTATAAAAATAAGTAAATATAAAATGGAGTTAATAAATAGGTACCTAAATTATGTGCAATATATTTTTACAGCTTGTTCAACTCTTTGACAGCAGCAGGGACAAAGCTGTTTTTGTAGCGCTGGGTTCTACTTTTTGGGACAGCAAACCTCCGTCTTGAGGGAAGAAGCTGAAAGTGGCAGTGCAAAGGGTGGAAGTCATCATTTAAAATGGAGGTAGCCATCCTCTGTACTTGTCTGGTGTACAGGGATGTCAGGCTCAGCTGTGGCTCACCAAGCAAACGACTGGACCATCTGACTACCTGATCCAAGGATTTCCTCTGTTTCAGTTTTATCTGACCAAACCATGACACTAAAGAAAAGGATAAAACAGATTCAATAAAAGCCCGATAAAACATTGTCATTATGGTTCAGTCAACTTGGAAGCGTGCAAGTTTTCTCAAACAATGCAAATGTTGCTGACCCTTTTTGCACACCCTTTCACAGTTCTCTTCAAAGTTTACTATCAATAATAGTCCCAAGATATTTGTAGGATTGTACACATTCGGTGGTCTGGCCTTTTAGTACGGTGACTTTGTGCCTGGGATTTTTCCTCCTAAAGTCAATAATCATGTCTTTAGCTTTTGTCGTATTCAGCTGCAGGTAGGAATCCTCACACCAGTGAACAAAATCATCAACTACTGGGCTGTGGCCACTCTCATCATCCTGGAGGAGACTGACAATAACTGAGTCATCAGCATACTTTATAATGTGTCTGTTGTCATGTTTGCTCCGACACATGTTTGTGTACAGGATGAAGAGTAGTGGTGACAACACACACCCCTGAGGAGAGCCAGTAGAAGAGCACTTTAGGTCAGAGAATGTACCATTGACCCTTTCTCTCTGCGTCCTGTTGGTTAAGAAATCTAGAATCCAACCCACCAGATTATTGCTCAAATCAAATTGCTGCAGGAGCCTTTCAACTAAGATATGAGGTTGGATTGTATTAAAGGTGTAGGAAAAGTCCACAAATTGGGCTCATGCGCACGCAGCGACCGGCAGCTGGTGATAGAGTGCGTGTGTGCGTGTGTGGGTTTTTTTGTACTTTTTTACGTTTTTAGAAAATCCTCTGTGTCGTTTCTGCCTTGGGGCGTTTGTGGAATATATGGCGAAGAGCTCCCTGATATCTACAACATGGATTTCTTCCCCTTTCTCGCACTGCTGCTATCTGTGCTGTGGCTCTTTGTCTCTGAAGTAAACGTGTTCGGCTCCATGGCGGGCAGAATGGCGGGCAGAATACAATATTCCAGGGACGTGTTGCTACACTTAAACACAGCTGATGCAGCGGCTGTGATTGAGCCTAAGCCACAACTGCTGGACTTTATTTTGAGAGACGGACACAGCGGTGAAAAGAGAGGCGGCAGAAGGAAGCGTGGAAGGCGTGGAGGTGTGAAATTGTGCCTTAGGAGACGTCAGTTTGGTAACATTCCTCTTCCTTCGATAATTTTTGGGAATGCACAGTCTGTGAGAAACAAGGTGGATGAAATTCAAGGGAATGTACGCTACCAGAAGGATTTTAAGAACTGCTGCGTCATGGCTTTCACTGAATCTTGGCTTACTGCGCATGACCGAGACGCAGACCTGTGGATTGACGGCTTTGGAGCCCCGCTGCGCTCGGATCGGCAGGAAGAGGTAACGGGGAAACGTCAGGGGGGCGGAGTATGTTTATACATTAATAAGCAGTACTGCACATCTGTCACGGTCAGAGAGCGCATCTGTACACCCGATGTGGAGCTGCTGTCTGTGTCACTACGCCCCTTTTATTTGCCTCACGAGTTTCCCCAACTTTTCATCACAACTGACTCCGCCTCCAGAACCATCTTTGATGTGATCCAGCAGCTGCAATCAATTTCTCCAGAGGCGCCAAACTTCATTCTTGGGGATTTTAACCATGTTTCTTTAAAGAAGACACTTAAAAACTTTCATCAGTATGTCTCCTGCCCAACCAGGCCAAAAAAGACATTGGACCTGTGCTATGGATCCATAGAGAGGGCCTATAAATCACTCCCCCTTCCTCCTTTAGGATCCTCAGATCACAACTGTGTTCATTTGCTGCCCACATATAAAACTGCTCTCAGAAGAGGCAAGGTGGAGATGAGAGACATCGATGTGTGGACAGAAGATTCAGAGCACAGCCTCCAGGAATGCTTTGACTGTACAGACTGGGAGATGTTCATAATGGCCTGCGGGGATGATTTGGACTCTCTGGCTGAGCTCACATACTCATACATGGCTTACTGTCAAAATAAGATTGTTCCACGTAAACGTGTCAAAATATATCCCAACAACAAACCACGGGTTACTAAATCAGTTAAATCCTGCTTACAGAGGAAAGCACTTGCCTTTAAACAGGGGTCTGTTTCTGAGCTACAGGTTGCCACAAAGGAGCTGAAGGCCGAAATTTTAAGAGCAAAACAGAATTATAAATCAGAGTTGGAAAGCAAGATGGCAGCAAATAAACTTGGTTCGGCCTGGGCCAGTATGAAAACTATTGCAGGCCTTCAGAGCACAGAGCGCAGTAATCGTATGTTTTTAGATGGTTTTAGTTCAGACACAGAGCTGGCTAATGCTCTTAATTGTTTTTATGGTCGTTTTGACTCCTTTGATTTCAGCACAGAAATCCAAGATTTGAAACAGAAACTCAAAGACAATCAGCACTTTAATATTGAGATGCAGGATGTTAAAAGGGAGTTCTGTGCTGTAAAAGTGAACAAAAGTCAGGGCCCTGATAATATATGTGAGCGCTTGGTGAAGTCCTGTGCACATGAACTGAGTCCTATATTTCATTACATTTTCAATAAGTCCTTACAGACACAACATGTGCCTAAGATCTGGAAAGAAGCCGTGGTTGTTCCCGTTCCAAAATCCAGCTGTCCTAAAATGGTAAACGACTTTAGACCAGTTGCTTTGACTTCAATTTTAATGAAAATTTAAAAAAAAAAACTGGTCAGATGTGAGGTCCTAAGGCAGACTGAACATGCATTGGATCCTCTGCAGTTTGCCTATAGGCCTCACAGAGGAGTGGAGGATGCCACTGTCACTATGTTTAACATGCTTTTTAAACATCTGGATTTTAATGGGACACATGCCAGGCTTTTATTTGTGGACTTTTCTTCAGCCTTTAATACAATCCAACCTCATATTTTAGTTGAAAGGCTCCTGCAACTATTTGATTTGAGCAATAATCTGGTGGGTTGGATTCTGGATTTCTTAACCAACAGGACGCAGAGAGTAAGGGTCAATGGTACATTGTCTGACCTAAAGTGCTCTTCTACTGGCTCTCCTCAGGGGTGTGTGTTGTCACCACTACTCTTCATCCTGTACACAAACATGTGTCGGAGCAGACATGACAACAGACACATTATAAAGTATGCTGATGACTCAGTCATTGTCAGTCTCCTCCAGGATGGTGAGAGTGGCCACGGCCCAGTAGTTGATGACTTTGTTCACTGGTGTGAGGATTCCTACCTGCAGCTGAATACAACAAAAACGAAAGATATGATTATTGACTTAAGGAGGAAAACTCCCAGGCACAAAGTCACCATACTAAAAGGCCAGACCACCGAATGTGTACAATCGTACAAATATCTTGGGACGATTATTGATAGTAATTTAAACTTTGAAGAGAACTGTGAAAGGGTGTGCAAAAAGGGTCAGCAAAATTTGCATTGTTTGAGGAAACTGGCACGCTTTCAAATTGACCGAACCATAATGACTATGTTTTATCGGGCTTTTATTGAATCTGTTTTATTTGGTCAGATAAAACTGAAACAGAGGAAATCCTTGGATCAGGTAGTTAGATGGTCCAGTCGTTTGCTTGGTGAGCCACAGCTGAGCCTGACATCCCTGTACACCAGACAAGTACAGAGGATGGCTGACTCGATTTTAAATGATGATTCCCACCCTTTGCACTGCAACTTTCAGCTTCGTCCCTCCAGACGGAGGTTTGCTGTCCCAAAAAGTAAAACCCAGCGCTACAAAAACAGCTTTGTCCCTGCTGCTGTCAAAGAGTTGAACAAGCTATAAAAATATATTGTACATATTTTATATTTACTTATTTTGTATGATGTGTGCCTGTGTTTGTGTCTATGTTGAATGTAATTAGTGGCTTGTAAATATGGATGTCATCAGACTGCAAAACAAATCTACCTACGGGTACAAATAAAGTAACCTGAACCTGAACCTGAAATAAAAGTCTGGCGTGTGTCCCATTAAAATCCAGATGTTTAAAAAGCATGTTAAACAGAGTGACAGTGGCATCCTCCACTCCTCTGTGAGGCCTATCGGCAAACTACAGAGGATCCAATGCATGCTCAGTTTGCTTTAGGACCTCACATCTGACCAGTTTTTCAAAAATTTTCATTAAACTTGAAGTCAAAGCAACTGGTCTAAAGTTGTTTACCGTTTTAGGACAGCTGGATTTTGGAACGGGAACAATCATGGCTTCTTTCCAGATCTTAGGCACATGTGTCTATAAGGACTTATTGAAAATGTAATGAAATATAGGACTCAGTTCATGTGCACAGGACTTTACCAAGTGCCCACATATCAGGGCCCTGACTTTTGTTCACTTTTACAGCGCAGAACTCCCTTTTAACATCCTGCACCTCAATATTAAAGTGCTGATTGTCTTTGAGTTTCTGTTTCAAACCTTGGGTTTCTGTGCTAAAATCAAAGGAGTCAAAATGACCATAAAAACAATTACGAGCATTAGCCAGCAATATGTCTGAATTAAAACCATCTAAAAACATACGATTACTGCGCTCTGTGCTCTGAAGGCCTGCAATAGTTTCCATACTGGCCCATGCTGAACCAAGTTTCTTTGTTGCCATCTTGCTTTCCAACTCTGATTTATAATTCTGTTTTGCTCTTAAAATGTCGGCCTTCAGCTCCTTTGTGGCAACCTGTAGCTCAGAAACAGACCCCTGTTTAAAGGCAAGTACTTTCCTCTGTAAGCAGGATTTAACTGATTTTGTAACCCATGGTTTGTTGTTGGGATATATTTTGACACGTTAACGTGGAACGATCGTATCTCTGCAGAAAGCCATGTATGAGCATGTGACGTCCGCCAAAGAGTCCAAATCATCCCCGTAGGCCAGTGTGAACATCTCCCAGTCTGTACAGTCAAAGCATTCCTGGAGGCTGTGCACTGAATCTTCTGTCCACACATCAATGTCTCTCGTCTCCACCTTGCCTCTTCTGAGAGCAGTTTTAAATGTGGGCAGCAAATGTACACAGTTGTGATCTGAGGATCCTAAAGGAGGAAGGGGGAGTGATTTATAGGCCCTCTCTATGGATCCATAGCACAGGTCCAATGTCTTTTTTGGCCTGGTTGGGCAGGAGACATACTGATGAAAGTTTTTAAGTGTCTTCTTTCAAGAAACATGGTTAAAATCCACAAGAATGAAGTTTGGCGCCTCTGGAGAAATTGATTGCAGCTGCTGGATCACATCAAAGATAGTGCTGCAGGCGGAGTCAGCGTCTGCCCTCAGGTGAATGTACACAGTTGTGATGAAAAGTTGGGGGAACTCGCGAGGCAAATAAAAGGGGCGTAGTGACACAGACAGCAGCTCCACATCGGGTGTACAGATGCGCTCTCTGACCGTGACAGATGTGCAGTACTGCTTATTAATATATAAACATACGCCGCCCCCCTGACGCTTCCTCATTACCTCTTCCTGCCGATCCTAGCGCAGCGGGGCTCCAAAGCCGTCAATCCACAGGTCTGCGTCTCGGTCATGCGCATTAAGCCAAGTCTCGGTATAAGCCAAGACACAGCAGTTCTTAAAGTCCTTCTGGTTACGTACATTCCCTTGAATTTCATCCACCTTGTTTCTCAGAGACTGTACGTTCCCAAAAATCATCGAAGGAAGAGGAATGTTACCAAACTGACGTCTTCTCAGGCGCAATTTCACACCTCCACGCCTTCCACGCTTCCTTCTGCCATTTCTCCCATCTCTCTTTTCACCGCTATGTCCATCTCTCAAAATAAAGTCCGGCAGTTGCGGCTTAGGCTCAATCACAGCCGCTGCATCAACCGTGTTTAAATGCAGCAACATGTCCCTGGAATAATGTATCCTGCCCGCCATGATGCCGAACGTGTTTACCTCATAGACAAAGAGCCGGAGGAAAAGTAGCAGCAGTGCAAGAAAGGGAAGGAAGTCCATGTTGTTGGAACCAGGGAGCTCTTCGCCATATAGTCCACAAACACTCCAGGGCAGAAATGACACAGAGGATTTTGTAAAAACATATAAAAGTACATAAAAACAGACACACAGACGACAAACTTTTTCACCAGCTGCCGGTCGCTGCGTGCGCATGCGCCCTAACATTCTGTTATGCGCCCTGTGTGTTATATATATTTACATATTTTTTTTTCCACCTAGCTGCAATGCTCCGTACTGTGTGTTTATATATCTTTATATATCTACATATTATTCCATCTAGCTACATTGCTCCGCACTGTGTTTATATATTTACATATTTATTCCATCTAGCTGCAATGCTCCGTACTGTGTGTTTATATACTCATATACTTATCCCATCCAGCTACAATGCTCTACACAGTGTGTCTGTGTGTATATATATATATATATTTATAGTAATATGTACATATGTATATTAGCTGCTCTTGCTTGCTTGCTTTTTTTTTTTTCTTGCCTTCTGATTGTTGCTCTGAGTGTTGCTATCCCTGTGCTGTTGCAATCCTGGAATTTCCCCGTTGTGGGACTAATAAAGGCTTATCTTATCTTATCTTATTCATGTGTGTTTGCATGTGTGTATAACATGTGTGTTCGCTATAGTAGCTAGCAAGAAGTTCAACAACATCTGTATATGACTCTGTCTCCCCTAACATGTGGAAAATTCTCTAAGCTTCTACGCCGAGTTTGTGAACAAGAAGTGCTCATTTCCTTACTTTCTCGAGTTTACCCAGGCGCAGCGCTGCGATGTACGTTTCAAATGCTTCCAACCAGCAAGGCCACAATATTGCTGGTTCCCCTGGGTACTGAAGGAACAGCCACAGTGGTGTCACACATGTCTCCATGAGTTAATCCTCAGTCGCCAAATATTATGTATGAAATAAGAGAGCCGTGAGCTGTCTTATGCCAAACAACCAACTGAACTTTATTACAGACAAGATGCATATGTGCACAGCGGCCGCAGCCCACCTGATGTCTGTGGTGATCTGCGTTGTGCTGCCTTTTTTTTTTTGCTGATTATCTTCACAGCTGCGGACCCACCTGCTCCTGCCAATTAGGCAGCCTTTATAAGGAGTGCTGCCCTTCCATCTGCACGGAGACGTCGATGCTCCTCCAGGGAGAATCTTTATTCTCCCTCATCTGCTTTTTGGGAAGTTTTGCCTTCCTGCCTACTAAAACTCCTGGAAGTCTCACCTGTCTCTACCAGTCTTCTGCTACCAGCGCTTCGACGCATGGGAGTTTCGTCTCCCCAACGAAACTGTAATCATTATTTGAATCCTTGCACTATCTGCACCTGCTCTCCTCTCTCTCCTTCCCCTGCATACAGGTGGATCAGCCCAGCAGTGGACCTCCTCCTGATTCTGGCGGCAGACCTCTCAGCTGTGGGCTCCCTTCTCCACCACTGTGCCCTGCCTGTTCTGCAATTATCCACAAACAGCCAACACGCACCAACATCAGCCGAACCAGTGGGACTCAGTGGACCAGTGAAGTATTGCTCACTCATCTGAGTATTAACAATTGTCTCACCACTGTAAGAATTGATTCACCTCTCCCAGTTCACCAAAGTGTGTTGAGTCCTAACTCTCCTGTCTTTCCTCTCTCCTTAGGGTTGCCTGACTCGGTCTGCTCAGCCTGCTCCAGCCCACACATCCACTCACACACACACACTCACATTCATTCTTCAATAAAAGATCACTGTGGTTTATTTGAGTCTGTGTCTGTGCTTGGGATTTTCTACAAACCTGTCAATGTAATCCCGTCAGACGTCCGGCACTGGCTACAGGATGTCCCAGAAGCCAAATTCACATATCACATATACAGTGTTGTGAAAAAGTGTTTGTCCCTTCCTGATTTCTCATTGTTTTTGTATGTTTGTTATACATAAATGTTTCAGATCATCAAACAAATTTAAATATTAGACAACGATAACACAAGAAAACACAAAATGCAGTTATTAATTGAAAGTGTTTATTATTAAGGGTAAAAAAAAATCCAAACCTACTTGGCCCTTTGTGAAAAAGTGAATACCCCCCACCCCCAGTCAAAACAAATTAGATAGATAGATAGATAGATAGATAGATAGATAGTTTATTTCTAACACAAAATTATAACAAATATAAGTAAATGGCAAATGCAATAAAGTAACATTATACACTGTTTGAAAGGGAGAAGGAAGAAGTGAACACTTATTAATTCCATCTCCTCTTTTCCGTAAATACACCCATGTGAATTTTATACAAATTACCACCTTTAAGACCCCAAGTAAACAATTTACTGTATTTTTTACAAATCAACATTAACACCCATCCATTCTAACATACAATGAAGTCCATACATCAAAACCAGCCTCAAACAACACAGATATACACAGTGCTGTCCCACCCACCATTCCATAGTGTCCCATAATATCCCAGAGTGAACATAATGAATCGTACATATAACCACTACCCTTCTAACATATATCCTTTCAGCAAATGGTGCTTATACCTCTTTTTGAATTGATTTCTGTTTGTACATAGTTTCAGTTCCGGCTCTAGACTGTTCCACAAATCCACCCCACAGACAGATATGCACATACTTTTCTTGGTTGTATGTATCTTGGGTTTTGTAAAGTTTAAGTCTCCCCTCAAATTATGATCATTGTCTCTTTTTTTAAATATTTTTTGTATATTAGTTGGTAGTTGATTATTAATTGCCCTGTACATTACTTGTGCTGTCTTAAATTTAACTAAATCGATGAACTTTATGACATGTGACTTTAAGAACAACAAATTGGTATGGTCTCTATATCCTGCATTGTTTATTATCCTTATAGCTCTTTTTTGTAATGTGCATATTGACTGTAGGTTGGTCTTGTAGGTGTTTCCCCAGACTTCTACACAGTAGTTAAGATAAGGTAAAAACAGTGAATTGTACAATAAGACCAATGATTTATAGTCCAAGATGTGTCTTGTCTTCCCCAGTATGCCTATACATTTTGCTAATTTGGCCCGGTTGTGACTGATGTGAGGTTTCCAGCAGATTTTATTGTCTAGCGTCACCCCCAGAAACTTATTTTCCTGTACTGTTTCTATTCTGGTATCATCTATCGTTACCATTATTTCATGATTTATTTTATAATTTCCAAACAACATAATCTTTGTTTTTTTTAGATTTAGAGATAATTTATTTTTGTTGAACCACTGCGTTAATTTTTCCATTTCAGTTGTGACCACCTCTAAAACCTGCTGCAAATTCTCACCAGTGCAAAGGATATTTGTGTCATCCGCAAACAAAATAAATTTCAGAATTTTTGATACTTGGCATATGTCATTTATATATAAAATAAAGAGTTTGGGTCCCAAAACTGACCCCTGGGGCACACCACAAGTGATGTCCATGAAGGGTGATTTGTGCTCTCCAATTTGTACAAATTGTTGTCTGTTACTTAAATAACTTTCCACCCAACTCAGTCCAACCCCTCTTATCCCATACCTTTCCAGTTTCCTTAGTAGTATTCTGTGGTCAATGGTGTCAAAAGCTTTCTTTAAATCTATAAATACTCCTACAGCAACATTTTTTTTATCTATACAACTAGTAATTTCTTCTATAAGTTCGATCAGTGCCAAAGATGTAGATTTATCTGCTCTAAAACCATACTGGCTATCTGTAAGGAGGTTGTGTTTTTCAGTGAAATCATCCAGTTATCATCCAATCATCCAATTAACTGTGGTTTATCACATTTTTGGAAAGCAGAGATCAATTTCTCTAGCCACACCCAGGCCTGATTACTGGCACACCTGTTCTCAATCAAGAAATCACTTAAATAGGACCTGCCTGACAAAGTAGACCAAAAGATCCTCAAAAGCTAGACATCATGCTGTGATCCAAAGAAATTCAGGAAAAAATGAGAAACAAAGTAATTGTGAGCTCTATCAGTCTGAAAAAAGTTTATAAAGCTATTTCGAAAGCTTTGGGACTTCAGCGAACGACAGTGAGAGCCATTATCCACAAATTGCAAAAACATGGAAAAGTGGTGAACCTTCCCAGGAGTTGCCAGCCGACAAAAATTACCCCAAGACCGTGGCAATGACTCATCCAAGAGGTCACAAAAGACCCCACAACGTCATCCAAAGAACTGCAGGCCTCACTTGCCTCAGTTAAGGTTAGTGTTCATGACTCCACCATAAGAAAGAGACTGGGCAAAAATGGCCTGCATGGCAGAGTTCCAAGATGAAAACCACTGCTGAGCAAAAAGAACATAAAGACTCCTCTCAGTTTTGCCAGAAAACATCTTGATGATCCCCAAGACTTTGTGGAAAATACTCTTTGGACTGATGATAGAAAAATTCCATATTATCCACATTATTATTATATTATTATTCTTATATTGTACCATGCCTTTCCTGTTTCATGTCTGATGTTTATATGCAAACTCCTTGTAGAATAAGTTCAGATACTTTTCCGTATTATTCTTTTATCTTATTATTCTTTTATATATAATATCTGATGTATTTTATGTGAGCCATTATTTGTCTCTTGTGAATTCTATGTCCCAGAGTCTTGAATGCCTGTGGGTGAATGCCTGTGAAGGTTTGGTCAGAAATGTAGACGTAAAGAATGACCTGGGATAATCTGTTTTGTTTGACCTACTCAGTTTAGTTTCTGTGACCAGGAATGTGCTAAAACTTTAAGTTTGTATAGATTACTTTTATAGACACTCTGTCTGCCTCCGAGGTGTCTCTGACGTCTCCTCCTCTTTTTATCTATCCTGAAGAGCAGCTATAAATACAAGGCTTAGAAAATGTATGTTCAGAGATTTGGTGTATGTTGCTGAAGGCCACGCTCTGTAATCTCTCCCTCAAATGGCCATTAGGGTTGTCTTTTCTTCTTTTATTTGTTATAATAAATATACTTAAATCCAGTACTTCGCCTGATTTTTGACTTAGAATAATTATGCTCAAAATTATTCTATCAATTGACGAAACAAAAGTTGAACTTTTTGGAAGGTGTATGTCCCATTACATCCAATGTAAAAGTAGCACTGCATTTCAGAAAAGGAACATTCTTTTTCTCTTCCTCCTCCTCCTCCTTCAGCAGCGGCCCAAACCCGCAAGTGAGCGCATCACCCCACCATCACAGCAACAACATCGGCAAAATTATCCACCATTTCAGAAGCCACCGGCAAAGCCCCCCCAGACGACGTTGGTAATTGGTGATTTGATTATGAGGAACGTCAGAAGCAAGTACTGTGTCACTAAACGTTTTCCTGGGGCTAAAGTGTCAGACATTGAGGCTCTTACCCCTGACCTATTAAATGAATTCCCCCATGCTAAAACTGTCATTGTACATGTTGGATGCAACAACATCTCAGATGAATTGTCGGAGATATTAAAGAGTGACTTCAAGAGCCTTCTAGATAGATAGATGTACTTTATTGATCCCATACTGGGAAATTACAGAATTACAAATTCTGTCCACTCTTATGAACTGTGGCAGACGTGCATTTATTTCTGGGCCATTGGCACCTTTCAGACGAGGTTGCAATTATTTTAGCAGAACTCTCAGCCTAAATACCTGGTTGTGTTCTACATGTCCTACTTTTAACATTGACAATTTAACATTGTCAACATTTTGAAGACAATTTCAACCTGTTTTGGAACCACCCATCATTTATGAGGCCAGATGGCATCCATCCAAATAGACTTGGTGCACGCGTTTTAAGAGACAATCTGTTCTATTCCGCTCAGCATTTTTTAGTACAGTGACTGAAATTTGGTGTGCTAACTCACCCCGAAGTTCCTGGGTCTGTCAACCAACCCTTCTTTGCTTCCACATCTCATATTAATCCTATTAATCCAAATAACCCTCACTGTTTAGATCAGTTTGCCGCTAATAGGGTCACCAAAGACAAACTGGTCCTGGGTGAAAGGCCAGACTAAGAATGATCCAACAGACTCTCATGATAAATTCTATATCAAGGATTCAGTGTACCCCGCCCGGTATGGGGTTACCGGGGCCCCACCCTGGAGTCAGGCCTGGGGGAGGGGCTCGAAGGCTAGCGTCTGGTGGCCGGGTTTCCACCCATGGGACCCGGCCGGGCTCAGCCCGAAGGAGTTACATGGGTCTGCCCTCCAGTGGGCTCACCACCTGCAGGAGGGATCATGGGGGTCCGGTGCTATGTGGATTAGGTGGCGATCAAAGGCGGAAACCTTGGCGGACTGATCCCAAGCTTTCTAAACTGGTTTTTGGTACATGGAATGTCACCTCTCTGGTGGGGAAGGAGCCTGAGCTGGTGTACAAGGTTGAGAGATACCGGCTAGATAGAGTCTGCCTCACCTCAACACACAGCTCTGGTTCCGGAACCAGTCTCCTGGAGAGGGGCTGGAGCTTGGCCTTTTCTGGAGTTGCCCCAGGCGAGAGGTGACAAGCAGGGGTGGGTATTCTTGTATCCCCCCACCTTGCTGCCTCTATATTGGAGTTTTCCCCGGTGGATGAAAGGGTTGCTTCCCTGCGCCTTCAGATTGGGAAACGGGTCCTGACCATCATTTGTGCCTATGCACCAAATGATGTTTCAGAGTACCCACCCTTTTTGGAGTCTGTGACTGGGGTGCTGGAGGGTGCTCCTCTTGGAGACTCCATTGTCCTAGTGGGGGACTTTAATGTGCATGTGGGCAACGACAGTGAAATCTGGAGGGGGGTGATTGGGAGGAATGGCCTGCCTGATCTGAACCTGAGTGGTGTTCAGTTATTGGACTTCTGTGCTAACCACAGTTTGTCCATAACGAACACCATGTTCAAGCATAAGGGTGTCCATATGTGCACCTGGCACCAGGACACCCTAGTTCGCAGGTCGATGATTGATTTTGTGATCATGTCATCAGACCTGTGACCGTATGTCTTGGACACTTGGGTAAAGAGAGGTGCAGAGCTGTCAACTGATCACCACCTGGTGGTGAGTTGGATCCGATGGCAGGGGAGGAAGCCATTCAGACCTGGTAGACCCAAACGTATAATGAGGGTGTGCTGGGAACGTCTGGCTGAGGCCCCTGTCTGGGAGGTCTTCAACTCCCACCTCCAGAAGAACTTCAACCACATTCCGAGGGAGTCTGGAGATGTGGAGTCTGAATGGGCCATGTTCTCCACCTCTGTTGTTGAAGCCGCGGCCCAGAGCTGCGGCCGCAAGGTTGTCGGTGCATCTCGTGGTGGCAACCCCCGAACCAAGTGGTGGACACCAATGGTGAGGGGGGTCATTAAGCTGAAGAAGGAGTCCTATCAAGCTTGGTTGGCTTGTGGGACTCCCGAAGCAGCTGAGGTGTACCGGCAGGCCAAGCGGAGTGCAGCTCGGGTGGTTGCTGAATCAAAAACCCGGGTATGGGAGTAGTTCAGTGAGGCCATGGAACAAGACTTTCGGTCGGCCTCGAAGAGATTCTAGCAAACTGTCCGGTGGCTCAGGAGGGGAAAGCAGCTCCCTGTCCACACTGTGTATGGTGCGGATGGGGTGCTGTTGACTTCGACTGGGGATATCGTCGGGCGGTGGAAAGAATACTTCGAGGATCTCCTCAATCCCACTGATACGCTTTTCACAGAGGAAGCAGGGTTTGTGGATGAGGGAGATAACTCGCCTATCAGAGGGGCTGAGGTTGCCAAGGTGATTAAAAATCTCCTTGGTGGCCAGGTCCCGGGGGTGGACGAGATTCGCCCTGAGTACCTCAAGGCCCTGGATGTTGTTGGGCTGTCATGGTAAACATGCCTCTGCAACATTGCGTGGAGGTCGGGGGCAGTGCCTTTAGCATGGCAAACCGGGGTGGTGGTTCCTCTCTTCAAAAAAGGGGACCGGAAGGTGTGCTCCAACTTTAGAGGGATCACACTCCTCAGCCTCCCTGGGAAGGTCTATGCCAAGGTACTGGATAGGAGAGTCCAGCCATTGGTCAAACCTCGGATTCAGGAGGAGTAATGTGGTTTTTGTCCTGGCCGTGGCAGATGGGACCAGCTCTTTACCCTCTTGAGAATTCTCGAGGGTACGTGGGAGTTTGCCCAACCAGTTTATATGTGTTTTGTGGACTTGGAGAAGGCATTTGACCGCATCCCTCGTGGTTTTTTGTAGGGGGTGCTTCGGGAGTGTGGGGTATCGGGCTTGTTGTTACGAGCTATTCAGTCTCTGTATGACCGTTGTGAGAGTTTGGTTCGTATTGCCAACACTCGGTCGGACTCATTCCCAGTGAGAGTTGGACTCTGCCAGGGCTGCCCTTTGTCACCAATCCTGTTCATAATTTTTATGGACAGGATTTCTAGGTGCAGCCAGGGAATGGAGGGTGTCATGCTTGGTGATCACAGGATCTCATCTCTGTTGTTTGCAGATGATGTTGTCCTGTTGGCTTCATCCAGCAATGACCTACAGCTCTTGCTGGGATGGTTTGCTGCTGAGTGTGAAGCAGCTGGGATGAAAATCAGCACCTCCAAGTCCGAGTCCCTGGTCCTCAGCCGGAAAAAGGTGAATTGTCCTCTCTGGGTTGGTGACAGGCTCCTGCCCTAAGTGGAGGAGTTTAAGTATCTTGGGGTCTTATTCACGAGTGAGGGGAAAATGGAACGAGAGATTAACAGACGGAACGGAGCAGCATCTGCAGTGATGAGGACGTTGTACCGGTTTGTTGTGGTGAAGAGGGAGCTTAGTTCTAAGGCAAAGCTGTTGATTTACCAGTCAATCTATGTTCCTACTCTCACCTATGGTCACGAGCTTTGGGTAATGACCGAAAGAACAAGATTGCGGATACAAGCGGCTGAAATGAGCTTTCTCCGTAGGATTGCTGGACTCACCCTCAGAGATAGGGTGGGGATCTCAGTCATCCGGGAGAGGCTCAGAGTAGAACCGCTGCTCCTCCACATTGAAAGGAGTCAGGTGAGGTGGTATGGGCATCTGATTAGGATGCCTCCTGGACACCTCCCACTTGAGGTGTTTCAGGCACGTCCCACTGGGAGGAGACCCCGGAGCAGACCCAGGACTCGGTGGAGAGACTATGTCTCCCAGCTGGTCTGGGAACGCCTTGGTATCCTCTCTGAAGAGCTGGAGCAGGTAGCTGGGGAGAGGGAAGTGTGAGCTTCTCTGCTTGAACTGCTGCCTCCGTGACCCAGACCTCCAGAAAAGTGGTAGAAGATGGATGGATGGATGGATGTTTAGATCAGTGTTCAATTTATAACCCCACAGAGATTGTGTCTGTCTCCCGTTACCCAGAATATTGTAACCCAAGACAAATACAACATAACTTGATAAATATATGCCTTTCTGCAGCTCCTCCTCATCTGCCACCCCTCAACTTAGACCCTGTCTTCCCCCTCAGAGAACCTTTGTCTACTCCCCCCAAAGTTAATAAAAATATAATGTATCAACATCCCAAACAAAAAGTTGGTAAAACTCAAATTAAACATCATGTCTCTAAATTTAATGATTTGGCCTCGCTTCCTCCTCATAATTAAAAAAAATAAATGCGGTTTGTTAAATATTAAGTCTCTAACTCTCAAGTCTCTAATAGTTCATGATCTATTAATTGATCATCAGATTGATTTAATATCCCTTACAGAGACTTGGCTAGGGCAAGATGATTATGTTGGTTTAAATGAATCAACTCCCTCTGGTTATCTAAACTATCATAATCCCAGAAGTTCTGGTCATGGAGCTGGAGTTAATCATTCAAAATTACTAGTTAATGTAAAGCAAAAATCATGTTTTAATTCCTTTGAGGGCCCGGTCCTCAGTATGGGGCATGTTAGCAATCTCAGGTTAAACCCAGTTTTCTTTGCCATAGTTTATCATCCTCCCTCAGCCTACTCAGAGTTCTTATCTGAATTTGCCAAATTTTTAGCTGATTTAGTGCTGAAATCAGATAGAATAATTATAGTAGGGGATTTTAATATACATGTTGATGTAGATAGTGACTGTCTTAATAAAGCATTCAATTCAATATTTGATTCAATGGGGTTTTCCCAGAAAGTAGAAAATTCTACCCATTATCTCCACCACACATTGGACCTTGTTCTGACTTATGGTATACAAATAGCAAATCTGGTAGTGCCTCCTCATAATCCTGTACTGTCAGAACACATTGTCTGTTAACCACTGATTTCACTATTTCTGATTATTTGACTCCTAAAGAAAAATACTACTACAGCAGATGTCTTTTAGATGATGCTGTTACCAAATTTTTGCAGATTGTCTTCTCTATACCATGTGTCAACACAATGGAAATAAAAGATGGAGAGCTTGCTCCTTCCGTAATTGATTGCATGGTAGATAGTGTTACAGCCTCTCTGCATCAGACTCTAGACTTGGTGGCCCCTTTTAAAAAGAAGAAGTCTTTTCAGAGATTTCTAACCCCTTGGTTTAACACAGAACCTCGTAGCTTAAAACAGAAGACTCGTCAATTAGAAAGAAAATGGTGTTCCACTAATTTAGATGAAATCTATTTAGCATGGAGAAATCATCTCTTAATTTATAAAAAAAAAATCTCTTAGAAAAGCTAGAACGAGTTATTACTCTGCATTAATATAAGAGAATAAGAATAATCCCAAGTTTCTTTTCAACACTGTAGCCAGGCTGACAAAGAGTCAGGACTCTGTCAATCCTCGCATCCCCCTAGAGCTTACTAGTCAAGACTTTTTGAACTTTTTCAATTATAAAATTTTATCTATTAGAGATAAAAATCAGTCAGATTCTTCCCACCGTAATCTGAAGTACAGCAACTACTACAACTCCTTCAGTTGATATCTGTTTGGATAAGTTTACTCCAATTGACCTTTTAGAGTTAGCTATAAAATAATCTCCCCATCTAAGCCTTCAACTTGTCTTTTAGACCCTATTCCTACCAGGTTATTTTAAAAAGTCTTCTCATTTACTGGTAGCCGTATTCTTCAAATAATCAATTTTTCTTTAACTTTAGGTCATGTACTGCAGGCTTTTAAAATTGCTGTAATTAAACCCTTACTCAAAAAGCCAACGCTCGATCCAGGAGTTTTAGCTATCGACCAATCTCTAATCTGCCTTTCATTTCAAAAATCTTAGAAAGAGTTGTTGCGACGCAGTTATTTGACCACTTGCAGGGAAATGGTTTATTTGAAGAGTTTCAATCTAGGTTCAGAATTCATCGTAGTACTGAAACAGCCTTAGTAAAGGTCACTAATGACCTACTTATCACATCTGATAATGGACTTGTTTCCGTACTTGTCCTTTTAGATCTTAGTGCAGTCTTTGATACTATCGACCATGATATTATGATTGTAACTCATTTTTATCAGGTTGTCCTAAAATGTCTTTTAAAAGTCTTCAGTTGATCCAAAATGCTGCTGCAAAAGTTTTAATGGGTACTAGAAAGAGAGATCATATCTCTCTGGTTCTGGCCTCCCTTCATTGGCTTCCCATAGAGTTTAGAATTAAGTTTAAAATCCTTCTTCTCGCTTACAAAGCTCTTAATAATCAGGCCCCCTTTTTATAAAAAAGATCTGATATTACCCTATCATCCTAATACAGCACTACACTCCCAAGATGCTGGATTACTTGTAATACCTAGATTCTCCAAAAGTACAATGGGAGGCAGAGCCTTCAGCTATCAAGCTCCTTTCCCATGGAACCAATTACCAATCTGGGTTCGGGAGTCAGACTCGATCTCTATTTTTAAGAATAGGGTAAAAACCTTCCTCTTCAATATAGCCTATGATTAGGGAGGCTCATGTGTCTCTTAACCCTCCCTTTGTTTTGCTTTGAATAGATTTAGACTACCGGGTTACCTCCAATAATGTACTTGGCTTGTCTCCTTTAATGTTTGTTCTCTTTATGTCTGTTCTTTTCATCTTCTCTATCCCCTCACTGACATAATGTCTGGCTCAGGAAACACGCACGCAGGCTGAGGGAAGATTCAATAGCTTTATTCAACAAGCAGGTATGTATGGATTGATGTATGAGGTATGGGTATGTGATGCAGGTGAACGCAGATGCACAGGAACAGAACAGTACGCCGTACAGCCAGGCAACCCTATGGAGAGAGCAGAGGACAAGGGTAAAGGGCACCACACCAAGACAGGTACAATGAGCGATGTGCTGCTGGGGGTGGCTGGCGTTGGTCAAGGGTGAAGCCCGGGAGACAGCGTCCTGCTGAGCCAGTGACGACGATGAGGGAAGGAATGGCGATGATGGGGTAAACCGCCGCCAAGGAATCCACCTGTGCAAAGGGGAGAAGACTTGCAGACAGGTAAGGAGAATGATGCTTACGTGAAAGCGTAGTTCAGCTGACGTGGAGAGACGATCCAGCTGGGAGAGAGTGCCGATGCGAACAGACGGCTCCAGACCGCTGCACAGGGCTGAGTGGGCTAAATAGCCCGTGGCTGACGAGGCGCTGGTGTGCGCGCAGCTGAGGCGGATGATGAGCGGCAAGTCGTGACACTCACCCCCCGGCCAGTGTAAGCAGATGAGTGCCCCTCCCTGAGCCTGGTTCTGCTAGAGGTTTCTTCCTGTTAAAAGGGAGTTTTTTCCTCTCCACTGTCACCAAGTTCTTGCTCACAGGGGATCACCTGATTGCTGGGGTCTTTCAGCAATTGTGGGGTTTCCCCTACATTTGAAAGTGCTATGAGATGACTCTTGTTGTGATATGGAGCTATATAAATAAAGTTGAATTGAATTGAAATGAATTGAACATCATACCAAAAGTAAAATATGGTGGTGGTAGTGCGATGGTCTGGGGCTGTTTTGCTTCTTTAGGACCTGGAAGACTCGCTGTGGTAAATGGAACCATGAATTCTGCTGTCTACCAAAAAATCCTGAGGGAGAATGTCTGGCCATTGGTTCATGACCTCAAGCTGAAATGCACTTGTGTTCTGCAGAAGGACAGTGATCCAAAACACACCAGCAAGCCCACCTCTGAATGGCTTAAGAAAAACAAAATGAAGACTTTGGAGTGGCCTAGTCATAGTCCTAACCTGAATCCGATTGAGATGTTGTGGCATTACCTTTAAAAGGCGGTTCATGCTCAAAAACCCTCCAATGTGGCTAAATTACAACAATTCTGCAAAGATGAGTGGGCCAAAATTCCTCTACGGCGCTGGAAAAGACTCATTGCCAGTTATCGCAAACGCTTGATTGCAGTTGTTGCTGCTAAGGGTGGCCCAACCAGTTATTCGGTTTAGAAAGAAATCACTTTTTCACACAAGGCCATGTAGGTTTGGATTTTTTTTCCCTTAACAATAAACACTTTCATTAAAAAAAATGCATTTTGTTTTTGCTTGTGTTAACTTTTTCTAATATTTAAATTTGTTTGATGTTCTGAAACATTTAAGTGTGACGACCATACAAAAAAATGAGACACCAGGAAGGGGGCAAGCACTTTTTCACACCAGTGTACCTACTTGAATGAACCACATGTTAATTAACCATCAGCCTTATCATCACAAACAATATTACAACAGCCATGTAGGTACAACACTGTGATGGCACAGTGGCCCCTCAGCACTGCTGACAGAGGAAACGTATGACAAACAAGTGTTACACCACTCCAGGACAACTTGGTATAGAAAAACGAGTTTTTTATTTACCTCAAAAAGGTTAATGCAGCACACATACAGAGCATGCTTTTGTGTCTTCTTCAGTAGTCCAAACAACAGAGAGCCTCAACAAAAAAACACTTGACCCATGACCTCAGCTCAAGGCAAAAGAACAATCTACAGCACTACCACCACCTATTGGTGCAGATGTATAACTACACTTGTTAGAATAATTTTGAGCTTAAATCAACACTATCAACACTACAAAACACACAATGGGAAACAGAGTCATTAATAAATTCAGGCAATGTTTTTTCACGTATTTAGCACAACACTAGCTCAAGTGCTGCAATCCTCCCCTGCTAAATAAATGTTGTCCTCAACATTGGCCAAATATGAACCAGAAATGCATGTTACCTGTGATGTTATCAAGATGGAATACAATTGGAATAGAGTAAATGTTTCACAGTGCATTAAGATCACTTTGGCATACCATACTATTGAACCTCAGGTGATACAATCACGTGTAACTCATTACTCAAATAAGCATGAAGCTCATAACCACGTGGAGTAGTTTTCCCAATAGTACAGGTATTAACAATTTACTCTAACACATGTTAGAGTAAATTGTTCATGTACAGTTCATGTACTCTGAAGTCTTTACACTTAGATAATAACCTTACTTGGACATATCAAATTGACCAAATGTCACTCAACCCAATTTTGTTATATACCATCTCAGTAGTTTGTAGTATCAAATGCTTAAGTCACAATAATAGTTTTAACCTTGTAAGTACCAATACATTTCACATCTCCAACAGTATTAAACCGGTGATCTGTGTCACAGTTCAATAATAACCCACAGGCACATAAGCTGGGCAGTAAGGCATTTGTGGAGCTATCCAAGGTACTCCATATTGTCCATAGAATGGGGTTACTGCACTGGCATACAGTGGATTGGAATTAAAAAAAATTACTCTCTGAACTGGTTGACCAAACAAGTTAATGTTTCTCTTGGGCGTCTCTCTCTCTAAGACCTCTTCAGTGCAGTGTCTGACAGCTCTGTGTCCACACCAGTGGGCTGGGTTGGAGAGAAAACAATCTCTGTTGGTCCTGGAATGTCCATTTGAAACTCCTCAGCATCCACCCTGAGCTTGTGAGTGTCCATTATCTGTTCCTGAGTATCCTCAGGATGCTCTGACTGACTGGTTTGGTCAATTCCGGTAGGAGGTACAGGTACCACAGAGTCCTCTGGAGACTGATGGTAGTGATGGCGCCTTACTCTTTGAGTCCAATATTGTTCCTCATCATCATCATCATCTGAGCTCTCTGCATACTGAGACATGTTGCTCAGGTTTTTGTCTTTTGGCCTGTGTTTTGACTTAGTGGTACTTGGCTCAGTCCTGGTTACTTGGGGAAGTGGCAAAGCATTACAAGGCATTAACATGTTGCGATGAAGAATCTGACCACGTCCTGTGCCACACTCAGGTTTTACCTCATAAACAGGGTTGTTGTCCCCCTTTTGAGAGACCACCACATGAACCTGGTCCTCCCAATATGAGCACAACTTTCCTGGGCCTCCCCTTTCTGACATGTTCCTGACAAGAACCCTGTCTCCAGGTGAGAGTACAGCACTTTGTCTCTTTTGGTCATAATGTGACTTTCCCCTTCCAAGGGTCTTTTTGGTGTGTTATGGTGTGTGTGTGTTTTGCACAGGGTGTGTGATGCGTCAGTGCAGTAGTGTTGGAGTAGTAGTGCTTGTAGTTAGTGCATGCTGCATGCTGCCTCTGCTTGCTACTTTCTGCTTTCAGCTACCGCCGCCGGCTAGCCCTCTGTTTTCGGGGGTGAAAAGAGGAGCCGAGTGTGTAAGTCTCCTCAGCCAGTACATAGCCTCTCCACTGCCAAGACTCGTACACGCCTCCTCGTGGCCACACACGGTAACTGGTACCTTGCGGTTTCCAGGCCAAGTTGTACGGGATCTCGGAGCAGCAGTGGGCCCCAGAGTCACAGCATGCAGGCCCACTGGTATGTGGATACGCCCTGCTGCCCGTCAACCACTGCCCCGGTTGTGGGTAAACAGCCCCAGTTATGGGCAAAGAGCAAAGATCTCAACAGTGGACCAGGCGGAGGATGATGGTTGACCTTTGGGAAACATCACAATGGCTGGGAAGGCGGACGAAGGCTGCAGCAGAAATGGGTTACCAGTCGTCTTGGAGTCCATGCCACTGGATCCTGACCCTGATCTGTCAAGGTCTGTGTGGTGGCTGTATGTGCACCAGCTCCCCACACTAAACAAATTCATGCACAGGTGTCTTCTTCATGGGAATCCAACTAACATCCCGAGTTAAGTCCTGTGGCGACCAGTAAGTGGCGACAGGAGCAGGATTGTGAAGTCTGGAAGCCCCTAGTCACAAGCTGGCACATCAGGCGGTGGATGCCAGATGATCGCTGGGCTCTTGGACCGAGGCAGAAAGAGCCCTTCGGTAGCTACATCCATGACTGAGCAGTCCTTTTTAGGATCCACTCTGCTCACCCTTGATAGGGAAGGGGCTAGAAAAGGTGCCCTAAAAATAGCCTGCCTCAAACCTCCCGTCTGGAATACCGCGTTCAGAGGGATCACCAATTTGCAGTCAGAAACACAGAACTATGAATTTTGGAGCCTGGAATGTGCGCACACTGACGGCCAGTGCAACCAGTGACAGGCGGGAGAGGAGAACCGCCATCATTGCCAGAGAACTGAGGAGATGCCAGATTGACATAGCTGCTCTCTCAGAAACACAACGGGCAGAGGAAGGCCATCTGAAGGAGGAGAAGGGTGGCTATACTTTCTTCTGGAAAGGAAAAGCAGCAGATGAGCCCAGGATTCATGGGGTTGGGTTTGCCATCAGGAACCAAATGATCAGTCATCTCTCTGAACTCCCTGTGGGAATCAGTGAACGTCTGATGACCCTTCTTCTGGTGCTTGCCAACAACCAGATGACAACAGTCATGAGTGCCTATGCACCTACCCTTGTCTCCGAGGAGGAAGTGAAAGAGACCTTCTATGCCTGTCTGGATGAGACACTGTCAAAAATCCCCAAGGAGGATAAGATCATTCTTCTGGGAGTTTTCAATGCCAGAGTCGGCCGAGACCACCACCTCTGGAAGGGCACCATTGGCAAGGAAGGCATTGGAAACATCAACTCCAGTGGAGTTCTGCTTCTCGGCAAATGTGCTCAGTATGATCTTACCATCACTAATACCATCTTTCGCCAGAAGAACAAATTTAAGGCTTCATGGAGACACCCTCGTTCTAAACAGTGGCATCTTATTGATTATGTCATGGTCAGAACCAGGGATCTGCACGATGTAAACATCACTAAGGCCATGATCAACTCCGACGATTGCTGGACAGACCACCGCCTTATATGATCCATGATGTCCATCAAACTTAAGAGGAAGAGGAGATTGCAGAAGAAGCAGAACCGGCTGAGACTAAACCTTGAAAGCCTTAATGAAACTACCATCCAGCAGCAGCTTCAGGTTTCTCTTGGAGAAAATCTCAAACAGGAATATGCAGAGAACATCAAAGAGCACTGGAACCTGCTTAAGTCCACTATCCTCAACACCTGCCAAACCACCCTTGGGTACAAGTCCAGAAAACATCAGGACTGGTTTGATGAAAATGATGCAGAGATAGAACTGGTCATCTCCAAAAAAAGGGAATCCTTTCATGCCTGGCAAAACGACATTACCTGCAAGGCCAAGAGACTGGCTCACTCTAGAGCCAAGGCTGACGTCCAGAGCCGGGTGAGACAGATTAAGAACTCCTGGTGGACAGAAAGGGCAATGGAAATCCAGCGTCTGGCAGACTCTGGAGACACCAGACGCTTTTTCAGTGCCATTAAGGCTGTCTACGGCCCAAGCCATTGTGACTTGAACCCATTACGCTCAAAGGATGGACAGGAGCTTTCTCTAACCCAAACATTCTGATGTGCAGCAATCTGAACTCTCTATGAACAGCGTCACCATGTGACTAGCATGGAATTTTACCATCTGACATGCACTGAAGAGAGATGAACTCTTGTGGACATGTTATCTATGTTTAGGATACCATGGACATAACATGTAGTCGTTGCTTAGGGGAGGAATTTTGTTGTTCACCAGTAACTGACACTTCACACTGCATCCATGAATAACACATGACTGACACACACACACACTGGTCTCTCTCAACTTGCTCTGTTAATGTGTGGAACTGTAACTTGTCTGCTAAGTGTGCAATTAGAGGTTTTTTTTCTATGTGATCATAATCTTGCTCACTTGAGCTCTATTTTGATAACTATGCTTTTTTCTCTCTGGCCAATGTGTCACCCTCTCCCCCTCCCCCTCTTTACCCCCACTGTATGAGGCGCCTGTCGGCTGCCGCGTCATTAGGGAGCGCTTAACATGAGCGCACCTTAATGTCAAGTAAAATTCCTTGTATGTGTAAAAGCATGCTTGGCAATAAAGTTCATTTTGATTCTGATTCTGATTCTGAGCTGCTGAAGGACAATGAGTCTATTAATAAGCGATGGAAAGAGCACTTTCAGGAACTCCTCAACCGTAACACTGCAACCCAATCAAATTGCATCTGTTACATTCCTCAGAGTCCCATCAGGGAAGACATAGGGGCACCTCCCACCTTATCCGAGGTCCAAGATGCCATCAGGAGCCTGAAGAACAACAAAGCCACCGGTCCAGATGGGATCCCAGCTGAGGTCCTAAAGGAAGGTGGTCCAGAACTCCTGTGCCGTCTCCATGCCCTCCTTCTGAAGGTCTGGGAAAAGGAAGAACTCCCCTCAGAGCTCAGGGATGCTCTGATTGTGACCATATTTAAGAAGGGGGACAAAGCTGATTGTGGAAGTTACAGAGGCATCTCACTCCTGTCAACAACTGGCAAGGTACTTGTTCATGCTCTCGCTAACCGTTTACTGCCACTTTCTGAGGAAATACTCCCAGAATCACAGTGCGGCTTTCGTCCATCTAGAGGCACAGCAGATATGATCTTCACTGCCCGCCAACTTCAGGAGAAATGCCGTGAGCACAAGTTGCCATTGTACATGGCTTTTATAGACCTGACAAAGGCCTTTGACTCAGTAGATCGCCAGGCTCTGTGGAGCATACTGTTGAGGTATGGCTGCCCAGAGAAATACATCAGGATTCTGAGGCTACTGCATGATGGAATGACAGCCACGGTGCTAAGTAACAGCGGCTCCATGTCTGAGCCTTTCACCGTGGAGACAGGGGTTAAACAAGGATGCATCATTGCACCCACTCTGTTTTCTATTTTTATTGCTGCCATACTTCACCTCATCGGCAAAGACCTACCACAGGGAATTCCAATCCGGTACAGAACCGATGGTAGGCTCTTTAACCTTGCTAGGTTCAAAGCCAAAAGCAAGGTTAGAAACACCACCATTATGGAGCTCCAGTATGCAGATAACAACGCTATAGTAGCACACTCCGCAGAAGACCTACAGGGTATCCTGAATGCCTTTGCTAAGGCATATAGAGCCCTGGGTCTAACCTTAAACATCAAGAAGACCCAGGTGCTACATCAATCTCCACCCAATCAGCCATTTATTTCACCTATTATAAAAGTGGACAACACCCCTCTCGAAAATGTTGACCACTTCCCCTACCTCAGCAGTCTTCTCTCCTCCAAAGTGGACATTGACTCTGAGATCAACCATCGTCTGAGCTGTGTCAATGGAGCATATGCCAGACTCAGGATGAAGGTCTTTGAAGATCGAGATCTCAGGATCAATACCAAGCTCTTGGTCTACAAGGCTGTGGTTCTCCCCACCTTGCTGTACGGGGCAGAATCATGGATCATCTACAGCAGGCACCTGAGAGCTCTGGAGCAGCTCCACCAAAGAACTTTGAGAAAGATTCTGAGGATTAAATGGGAGGACCGACACTCAAACATCAGCGTTCTGGAAGAGGCCAAAATGCCCAGCATTTCCACCAAAATAATAAAACACCAACTACGATGGACTGGCCATCTCATTCGCATGTCTGACACCTGTCTCCCAAAACAAATTCTTTATTCTGAACTGGAGAGAGGTTCGCGGGCTCCAAGAGGGCAAAAGAAACGGTTCAAGGACAATATTAAAACAAACCTTAAAAAATTCAATATCTTATCTCCTGACTGGGAGCACATGGCTCTAAACAGGCACCGATGGAAGGAAGCGGTGCAAGAAGGTGCTGCACACTATGAGAAGGAAATCCACCGTGTCGCAGAAACAAAACGACAGCTCCGCAAGGAAAGACAGAAAAAGGCTCCAGCACGACCACAAACCACCACCATTTTCCCATGCCAACATTGCACCAAAATATGCGGGTCACGGATCGGCCTCTACGCCCACCTGAAGACCCACAAGTAGACGCTCCCACGAGGAATGACTGTCATACTCGCTCCGAGTGACCACCGATGACCTCATAAACAGGGTTGTTGTCCCCCTTTTGAGAGACCACCACATGTTAGGGCGCATGCGCACGCAGCGACCAGCAGCTTGATGATATAGTGCGTGTGTGTGTTTTTTGTACTTTTTTACGTTTTTAGAAAATCCTCTGTGTCGTTTCTGCCCTGGAGCGTTTGTGGAATATATGGCGAAGAGCTCCCTGGTATCTGCAACATGGATTTCCTCTCCTTTCTCGCACTGCTGCTTTCTGTGCTGTGGCTCTTTGTCTCTGAGGTAAATGCGTTCGGCTCCATGGCGAGCAGAATAGCGGGCAGAATACAATATTCCAGGGACGTGTTGCTACGCTTTAACACAGCTGATGCAGCGTCTGTGATTGAGCCCAAACTTGAACTGCCGGACTTTATTTTGAGAGACGGACACAGCGGTGAAAAAAGAAGCGGCAGGAGGAAGCGTGGAAGACGTGGAGGTGTGAAATTGCGCCTTAGGAGATGTCAGTTTGGTAACATTCCTCTTCCTTCGATCATTTTTGGGAATGCACAGTCTGTGAGAAACAAGGTGGAGGAAATTCAAGGCAACATACGTTACCAGAAGGATTTTAAGAACTGCTGCGTCATGGCTTTCACTGAATCTTGGCTTACTGCGCATGATCGAGATGCAGACCTGTGGATTGACGGCTTTGGAGCTCCGCTGCGCTCGGATCGGCAGGAAGAGGTAACTGGGAAGCGTCAGGGGGGCGGCGTATGTTTATACATTAATAAGCAGTACTGCACATCTGTCACGGTCAGAGAGCGCATCTGTACACCCGATGTGGAGCTGCTGTCTGTGTCGCTTCGCCCCTTTTATTTGCCTCGAGAGTTTCCCCAACTTTTCATCACAGTTGTGTATATTCATCCGAGGGCAGATGCTGACTCCGCCTCCAGCACCATCTCTGATGTGGTGCAGCGGCTGCAGTCAGTTTCTCCAGAGGCGCCAAACTTCATTCTTGGGGATTTTAACCATGTTTCTTGAAAGAAGACACTTAAAAACTTTCATCAGTATGTCTCCTGCCCAACCAGGCCAAAAAAGACATTGGACCTGTGCTATGGATCCATAGAGAGGGCCTATAAATCACTCCCCCTTCCTCCTTTAGGATCATCAGATCACAACTGTGTTCATTTGCTGCCCACATATAAAACTGCTCTCAGAAGAGGCAAGGTGGAGATGAGAGACACTGATGTGTGGACAGAAGATTCAGAGCACAGCCTCCAGGAATGCTTTGACTGTACAGACTGGAAGATGTTCATAATGGCCTGCGGGGATGATTTGGACTCTCTGGCTGAGCTCACATGCTCATACATGGCTTACTGTCAAAATAAGATTGTTCCACGTAAACGTGTCAAAATATACCCCAACAACAAACCATGGGTAACTAAATCAGTTAAATCCTGCTTACAGAGGAAAGCTCTTGCCTTTAAACAGGGATCTGTTTCTGAGCTACAGGTTGCCACCAAGGAGCTGAAGGCCGAAATTTTAAGAGCAAAACAGAATTATAAATCAGAGTTGGAAAGCAAGATGGCAGCAAATAAACTTGGTTCGGCCTGGGCCAGTATGAAAACTATTGCAGGCCTTCAGAGCACAGAGCGCAGTAATCGTGTGTTTTTAGATGGTTTTAGTTCAGACACAGAGCTGGCTAATGCTCTTAACTGTTTTTATGGTCGTTTTGACTCCTTTGATTTTAGCACAGAAATCCAAGATTTGAAACAGAAACTCAAAGACAATCAGCACTTTAATATTGAGATGCAGGATGTTAAAAGGGAGTTCCGCGCTGTAAAAGTGAACAAAAGTCAGGGCCCTGATAATATATGTGGACGCCTGGTAAAATCCTGTGCACATGAACTGAGTCCTATATTTTCAATAAGTCCTTACAGACACAACATGTGCCTAAGATCTGGAAAGAAGCTGTGGTTGTTCCCGTTCCAAAATCCAGCTGTCCTAAAACGGTAAATGACTTTAGACCAGTTGCCTTGACTTCAATTTTAATGAAAATTTTTGAAAAACTGGTCAGATGTGAGGTCCTAAGGCAGACTGAACATGCATTGGATCCTCTGCAGTTTGCCTATAGGCCTCACAGAGGAGTGGAGGATGCCACTGTCACTCTGTTTGACATGCTTTTTAAACATCTGGATTTTAATGGGACACACGCCAGGCTTTTATTTGTGGACTTTTCTTCTGCCTTTAATACAATCCAACCTCATATTTTAGTTGAAAGGCTCCTGCAACAATTTGATTTAAGCAATAATCTGGTGGATTGGATTCTGGATTTCTTAACCAACAGGACGCAGAGAGTAAGGGTCAATGGCACATTGTCTGACCTAAAGTGCTCTTCTACTGGCTCTCCTCAGGGGTGTGTGTTGTCACCACTACTCTTCATCCTGTACACAAACATGTGTCGGAGCAGACATGACAACAGACACATTATAAAGTATGCTGATGACTCAGTCATTGTCACTCTCCTCCAGGATGGTGAGAGTGGCCACGGCCCAGTAGTTGATGACTTTGTTCACTGGTGTGAGGATTCCTACCTGCAGCTGAATACAACAAAAACGAAAGATATGATTATTGACTTTAGGAGGAAAACTCCCAGGCACAAAGTCGCCATACTAAAAGGCCAGACCACCGAATGTGTACAATCGTACAAATATCTTGGGACGATTATTGATAGTGGATTGAACTTTGAGGTGAACTGTGAAAGGGTGTGCAAAAAGGGTCAGCAAAATTTGCATTGTTTGAGGAAACTTGCACGCTTCCAAATTGACCGAACCATAATGACTATGTTCTATCGGGCTTTTATTGAATCTGTTTTATCCTTTTCTTTAATGTCATGGTTTGGTCAGATAAAACTGAAACAGAGGAAATCCTTGGATCAGGTAGTCAGATGTTCCAGTCGTTTGCTTGGTGAGTCACAGCTGAGCCTGACATCCCTGTACACCAGACAAGTACAGAGGATGGCCGACTCGATTTTAAATGATGACTCCCACCCTTTGCACTGCAACTTTCAGCTTCTTCCCTCCAGACGGAGGTTTGCTGTCCCAAAAAGTAGAACCCAGCGCTACAAAAACAGCTTTGTCCCTGCTGCTGTCAAAGAGTTGAACAAGCTATAAAAATTATATTGTACATATTTTATATTTACCTATTTTGTAAGATGTGTGCCTGTGTTTGTGTCTATGTTGAATGTAATTAGTGGCTTGTAAATATGGATGTCACCAACTGCAAAACAAATCTACCTACGGGTACAAATAAAGTAACCTGAACCTGAACCTGAACCTGAACCTGAACCTGGTCCTCCCAATATGAGCACAGCTTTCCTGGGCTTCCCCTTTCTGACATTTTCCTGACAAGAACCCTGTCTCCAGGTGAGAGTACAACACTTTGTCTCTTTTGGTCATAATGTGACTTTCCCCTTCCAAGGGTCTTTTTAATGTTTTTGGCAGCAATGCCATACGCTTCTTTCATTTGTTGTTGCCATTTTTGAACATAATCCCCATGTGTTTTACATCCGTTTGTCTCATTCAGCCCAAAGATTAAATCAATAGGAAGACGTGGATGTCTACCAAAAAGTAAGTAAAAGGGTGAGTAACCTGTTGATTCACTAGTTGTACAGTTATAAGCATGAACAACTTTGTTTACATAGTCACTCCAGTTTCCTTTCTTTTCCTCATCCAAGGTCCGCAGCATAGAAAGCAAGGTATGATTGAATCTTTCTGCTGGATTCCTCTGTGGATGGTAATGTGTGCTTTTTGAACTGACTATTCCTGTGTACTTCTGCAGCTGTTTGAATAAATGATCCTCAAATTCCCTGCTCTGGTCAGGGTGTAATTTATTAGGAAAACCAAATTGCAGAGAAAAGTCATTAAAAATCTTATCTGCTGCAGTTTTGCCAGATTTGTTACGAGTAGGGTAAGCTTGGGCAAACTTAGTAAAGTTGTCATATAACACCAAAATATACTCATATCCTCCCCTGCTTTTTTCAAGGTGAAGATAGTCTATAGCAACCATTTCAAAGGGTGCAGTAGCAGATGCATGGCACATAGGGACCCTACTCTGAACCGTAGGTTTCCTCTGAATGTTATATTTACATACCTGAGTAATGAAAAACTCAATATCTTTCTGCATGTTAGGCCAGTAAAATCTATTTCTTACCAAGTTCATTACACGGTCTACCCCTAATTGACCCATTTCACAGTGAAGGTATTTGTACAAAAGCTCTTTGTATGAATCTGGAAGCACAATTTGAGTATAAGTTAGAGTTTTGTGCATTAACAACCCTTCTTCAGAAACAATATGTTTTTTTCCACTCATGTAGTAGTTGTTTTAGCTTTAAGTTTTTGTTCACTGGTGTTTTGTCAAGGTTTTCTCCTGTTTTTTTTTTTGTTTTTTGTTTTTTTAAGCTTGAGAACATAAGCTATGGCTGGGTCCTGTAACTGAGCTTGTTACAGTTCCTGTTTTGTAATTTTCATGTCTGGTCAATGGTCAGCAATGATCTCATTTACTTGTGGATTGCAAGTTATAGCAGAGATCCAGTCAACGTTTTGTTCTTTTTTGTGTCTCGACAGCGTTTAGTATTACACTTAACACTTCAGGTGAACACTGCTCAGTGCACTCTGACATAGACGAGTCCATACTGGCAGGAGTTCTGGACAAAAAATCTGCATCAATATTACTTTTTCCAGGTCGGTATTTCAGTGTTATGTTAAAGTCAGCCAACTTGGAATCCCATCTGTGTCCCGTTGCATTTAATTTGGCTGTACTTAACCACTTGCGCTCCGTTGTTCCGCGGGCGGGCAAGTCTCTGCGTCCGAGGGCGCACGAGGGCGCACTCCTGCGCCCTCGTGCGCACTCGGACGAATAGTCCAGATTGTGGTGATTTAGGTGGTGTTGGCGTCCAAGCGCCACTGAAAAAAAAAGCTGCAGACACAGCAGCAAACATATTATTCATCTGATTGACCTCTCATTCGACTAATAAGAGCCTTGAATTGGGTTTCTGAAACCTTGAAGAACCAATGAATGAAAACCTAGGAAGGAGGACCCGCCTACTGTGAATGCAGGAGCCAATTGAAGCACAGAAGTTCGGGCTGGATGGAGAGAGATTTACTGTTGCAGCAGATGAAAACAAAGGACGCTGGACGAATCTGCTACAGACCCAGCAGCATGGAGAACACCCACAAGTGGGACCTGCACTCATTACAGCAGAATAGACGTTTAGGATTCTCTTCCGTCATCATAGACCGACGGAGGCCGACGACAAAAGTCGTAAATCATTCGCCAAAACAGCAATAATGGAATTATGTTTTGACCGGGATCCACGAGCGGACCAGCGTCGCGTTCGTCTGACAATGGGGAAGAGAAATTCACCAGGACTCTGCTGCTGTGAAGAGGTAAGGTGTTATAAGCTAAATTATTATTTATCCCTGAAAATTGTAATCAAAAAATGACTTTTGACCGATCGGTAAATTACAACTGTACGGCGCACGAAGTGCGAAGTGCGTGCGCCGCGATAAACGGTTCATTTGCCGTGTTCGGACCGTGAACACCCCCCCCCCCCCCGCTGCAGAAGAGGAGCGGGGGGGTGGGGGCGTTCACGATCCGAACGCCCCCCGGTCCGCGGGGGGAAGCATATGAATCTATTCCGTCATGTAGCGATGGCCGTCTTCTGTAGCGAGGGGGGGACAACTCCCACACACACACACACACACACAGTAGCGGGGGGGGGGGGGGGGAAGCCGCTGTGAAAACATGCAAGGAGTGAAATCCATCATGTAGCGAGGGCCGAACTCCGTCCTTTGTAGCGGGGGGGGGACAACCCCCCCACACACACAGACACAGCCCTGAATGTGACCTTTCATTAGAGCCCAAAATGAAGATTCTACACTGAATTATTCAAAAGTTACAGACGTTTTTCCAAACTGTGCCATTTGGCACAATTTGGCACAGTTCCAAAATGCCTGGGAACAGCCTGAGAACAAAGCTGTGTAAAATATTCATTTTTTGTGGTATTGTTACAAAATTTGGTTCTCAGCTTGATAACACTTGGTTCTACATTTCTGTTGCATTTTCCAGCCGGATCGGACAGCTGTGTGTTATTTGCAAGCATTTGTATCCAAAAAAACACCGTGGCCAAATTTATTTTCTTCAAGTTCAGTATGTTTAGATGACTGTAACTCAGTGGCTGGAGTACGTAGAGAGAATATGTTTCTTTTGCCAAAAAATTCAAAGTGTTTTCTTTTAAATGAGATCAACCCCATGAAGATGCTGCAAAGGGTTGAATAACAGCTTTCGATTTACTTTGGGCACGTTATTTTTTGGCATTTTTAGGAAAATTGCCCGGAGTGCAAGGGGTTAAAACATAGGTCACAGGATTGTTATCACTATAGACTGTCACTGAGGGGGTATAAAACAAGTAGTCACTGAAGCGTTCCGTAACAGCCCACTTAAGTGCCAGAAACTCAAGTTTCCCTGAATGCAGCCTATAGTTTTTCTCAGCTGATGTTAGTGTCCTTGATCCGTATCCAATTACTCTTAGTTTACTCTCCTGTCTCTGGTACAAAACTGCACCAAGCCCTTCCTCTGATGCATCTATGTGCAGAATAAACGGGTCCTCAAACCTAGGGTAAGCCATCACAGGTGGATTAGTTAAAACATCAACCAAGTAGTCGAGTGCTTTTTGATGAGTGTCAGTCCATATGATTTTCTGGGTGGGTGCAGGTTGCCCCACCTTAGCTGACTGTACCTGCAGTTGTAAGTCAGAGTCTTGAGTGTGATCAGCTGAGAGCAAATCATACAAGCACTTTGCATGTCTCGAAAAATCCTGCACATAACTCCTGTAATACCCTAAAAACCCTAACAGCTTGAGGAGTTCTTTGATGTTGGTTGGAGGGGTGTTTTTTGAGGGCTTGTACTGCTTGTACCTCTTTCTTGTCCATTTTGTAACCTTCTGCCGAAATGATTTTGCTTACATAGCGGACCTCAGTTTTGAACGAGTCACATTTATTGGGTCTTAGTTTTATACCCCAAGCTTGCTGACATTTGAGACCAGATCTTAAGTCCTCAGTGTGTTGTTCAAATGTCCGACTGTACACTAAAACATCATCCAGGTATGGAGTGCATATTTTGTCTCTTAGTCCTTCCAGACTCTCCTCCATACTGCACTGAAATGCCGAGGGTGCATTGGTGAGACCGAATGGAATTCTGTTCCATTCGTACAACCCCCCAAGGCGTTGTAAAGGCTGTGTGTTTCTTTGAGTTCTCGTTGATTTCACCTTGATAGTATGCTTTGCCTTGGTCAAGCACACTAAACCACATGTTGCCACCAAGTCCATCAAGTATCTCCTGGATGCGTGGTATAGGGTGCGTGTCTAGGATGGTCTTTTTATTAAGGCCCCCATAATCGATACACAGTCTTAGACTTCCATCACGTTTCCATATGCACACCATTGAAGAGGCATAAGGTGAAGTTGATTTGCGAACAAAACCTTTATTCAACAAGTCCTGGATATGGTTGTTAACTTCATCATAGAGAGCACGAGGAACTGCATTGTAGGCTTTGGCTACAGGAATCTCATCAGTCAGTTTAATGTCCATTTTCAGATTTTTAATGTAGCCTACCTCATCTTTGTGCTTGGCAAATGCACTTGATTCCTCCCTAAGCATCTCCATGACAGCAGCTTGTTGTTCTGTGGTGAGGTAACTCAAAGTGACGGGTGAGTTAGGTGAGTTTTGACAGTTTTCAGCTTCCACTGAACTAATCTGACTTTGGTTCAGATTCGCTGAGTAGCAGTGGGTTACTCTCTCAGAGCTACCTATAACGGTCTTCGCTGGCAGAACTATGTCATGCTTTGTAGTATTAGTGACATGAATCTTAGTTATACGGGTAGTGCCTGATACACATAGTAACTGGTAGTTAAACTTTAGCCCTTCATCTAAAGATAAGTTTTTGTCTGGTTCAAAAAGCATTTCTGTCTGTACTTTTAGGTCTGTTTTAATAGGGCAGCTAATGTAGTGTATTTGTCCGCTTGGCACTACAACCACTGTGTGTCCTGTTCTGACTGGGTAAGTAGCTGTCTCACTCATAGCTGTGTGGATAAGGTTCAAAAACACCTCTGCTTTTCCTACTCCAACTTTTAGTGAACTTCTGAGTATGGACACTCTGTCACTATTTTGAGTAGGATTTTACTTTATTAGTTCTTCAGTGGCATTAAACCCTATTATTGGTTTTTGCATAATATCACGACTCACTAGGATTGGAACTACAACTTCATCCTGAGCTGTGGCTTTCCCTTTTGGATCACAAAGGCTAAGGCTAACTTCTACCCAGCCCTGAAAGGGGATTTCAGATCCGTTTGCAGCTCTCACATCTAAAAGTTCATCACCACTTAGTAAATCACTTATTGGGCGGACTTTCAAATCAGGTAAGTTACTTGACTTCCACAGTGCACTCATTATTGAAACTTGGGCCACCTGTGTCCCACAGTGCTTGAGTTTTACACTTATTCATCTTACACCAAACTAGACACGTTTTGCCTATAAGATGTGTTATTTTTTTGTGTTTTGCACTAGGATTAAGCATGTTCGGTGGTTGGTCTCTAGCTTTGGCATTTATTGTCGCCGTACTTTGTAACACATTTTGTTTGTTCGGGCTTAACTCTATTGGTTGGACATGGGGTGAGTTTTGAGCTTTGGGGATTTTATCACTTTGGAACTTTGGTTTTGGAGCTGTGGTTTGTCCCTCAGTCACAGCCCCCCGCCAGTTTCCCTGCTTCTGACTCCCCCCTACTCTATATCCCTTTGCCCAGTGAGAGTCACTGCCACATTTGAAGCAATGGCTACAGTCCTTGTTGTCTTGTTGACATGCAGCACATTGTCTTTTCTGTCTCTGAGTTGACTTTTTGTAGGATTTGGTTTGCTTGTCACTGTCATGTTTTATGTCATGTTGAACAGTCTGCACAAGTGAGGCTACCTGACCTGTAAGTTCTTTGATTGCAGTATTACTTTCCTCTATTTTAGAGAATAGCGAGTTGTCTTTGACTGGTTTGTTTGGCTTAGCTACAGGTTGGCCTATGCAGGAGCCATTCAGTGTTTCAGTCTGTTCAACTACATTTAGTCCTGCTCTGACAGCTGACTTATTTGCCTTTGTCTTTAGAGCTATTTCACTTTCATTGTACTGTGCGGTTTGCATTTTCTGTAACAGGAGCTCATCACTGCTGTTTTCATCCTGTAGGTACATCCTCATTTCTGCTCTGACATTGTCATTTAACAGTCTGGTCATAATTGACTGAAAGCATTGACTTTGAACTAGCTCTTTGTTGTACTTCAGGCTAGACTGAGTACACTCTGATACAAAGAGGATATTCTGACGCAAATCCAGTACTCTAATCAGAAACTCAAGGGATGTTTCATTTGTTCCCTGTGTTGCTTTGGTCAGAATCAGAATCAGAATCAGAATGAACTTTATTGCCAAGCACGTTTACAAGTAAACATACGAGGAATTTGACTTGACATTGGGCGCGCACGATAGGCGCATCCCAATGACGCGGCAGCCACGAGGCGCCTGTCATACAGGAGGGTAAAGAGGGCAAGGGTCAGGGAAAACACATTAGGCAGAGAGAAAAAACATAGTTATCAAAATAATGCTCGTATAAGCTCATGTAAGCTCAAATGAGCCAAATTATGATTACACAGAAAAAAACCCTCTATGCACAATTAGCAGACAATAGATCACACATTAACAAACAACAAATTGAGAGAGGCAGTGTGTGTGTATATGCGTCAGTGTATGTGTATCAGTCATGTGATGTTGAATGCAGTGTGTGTGTCAGTTATCAGTTACTGGTGGACAGCAAAAATCCTCTCTCAGCAGATGTTATGTCTTTAGTGTCTGAAACTTAAAAAAGCATGTCCTCGTGAGATCAACTCTCAGTGCATGTCCAATGGTAATTTCTAAGCCAGTCACATGGCGCTGTCCTTGACAGTTCAGATTACTGTACGCCAGGTTGTTTGTGTAAGAGAGAGTCAGCCAAAACATTCTACTGCCTTATCTTCATCCAGGAGGAGTGAGAGCTGCAGGGCGCCGAAAACAAGGTCAAATAAGCACAGTTCACTCAGAGGAGGAATTTTCATCTCTTATGCGATTCAGTGCTTCATAATTTCCAAATACATTTCCAGGCTTTAAAATCATTTCCTGGAGAGCTCCTAGCGACATCGAGATGTTACCAATCTTCCTGTTCAGTTCGCCATTAGCCGCTATCAGAGCCCTCCCCAACTGGTCAAATTGATGAAAGAGCTTCGCTGGGTCAGCATTTTGATTAGCTCTGTCCATCTTCTTTAGTTTTCGATACACCAGGACCACACCAAGGCCGATCAATAGTGGTCCTGAGATCGCGACGCCAAACAGGTAGATGTCTTCCACATCTTCGATCGAAAGGTCACACAGACACATAAGTTTCCAATTGTATGTGTCCCTCACATAACCCGCAGCAGCAGTACCTGCAGGACAGTTGGGCTCCCCCGGGCCCGATTTCCTAGTTGAAAACATGGTGTCAATTGTATTCAAAGCCCAGCTTAGCAAATCCATAATTTTCCGTTTGGATCAAGAATCAGCCAGAAGAAGAGCGACGCAGACACAGACAGTACAGCAAGCTGGGATCAGTCGGGAGGGAGAGGAGGAGAGGAGAGAAGAAGCGTCTGCTCTCTCTGAAAGCCGGAAGTCAGGAAGTCAGTTGTTGATACAACACAGTTGCATCTGTTTCCACATAATGGGCTCTTAGTATTTGTCTCAGGTTGGTCAGTGTGAGATCTACTTTTCCTTCTAAATAGCTCCTTAACTTCAGTCCAGGGCTTATGGCACAGACTACAGCATCCACTATTTCAGTTTCAGAGTAGCCCTTTTTAAGCCACTTTCAATCTGATACTCCAAGCTACTGAAACTCAAGGTGCCTTTTGACGTTGACTCACCCACATGACCATTTATCCTGAACTCTTTCCTGAATCTAACTGAAGAAGCATTGCAGCAGCTGTTGCTGATGGTGTCTCTCCCTCTGCACTGAGTCCCGCTGTCCAGCATTGTCCTCGGGGCCGCCTGATGCTCCAGCGATGCTTCCGACGCTGACGGTGAAATGTCCTCTCCTGGCGCCTGGTCCTGTCCCACTGCCACGGGCTGCTCCAGGCGCGTAATCACCGCTGTTGCCGCCGCGTCCATGGATGAAGACAGGGCCGCTGCTCCCACGCCGACAGCCAATGACTGTGTCTCTATGAGCGAGTCTAGCACATCGTTTAACTCCAAAAGCACAGACATGCCTTCACCTTTGCTTTGCACAAGCTCATCTCGTTCACAAAACTGACTAATAAGCTTAACAAGAGCTCTGCGAGTTTTGCTTGAAATATCATCGTCTTTTCAGGTAATATCACACAGTTCACATACTCTTAGCAGTTCTTTGACAAAAAGGTCACATAATTTCTTTTCTAGCTTCAACAAAAAATCTTTGCAATGCTCAGACATGCTTGCAAAATTAGCCTTTTCACTGGATTTGACTGAAAAAACAATATGGTTTGTGTCGCACTAGCTAGACTCAAGCTGTATCTTAGCATTAGCCTCTCGCTCTGGCACACTTCTTTACCGTCTCCGTTGTCTTTTTTTCAGTTGCTCTCCTTGAGGTAATCCAGAAATATCGATCTTGGTGGGCCCTCCAAAATGTTACACCACTCCAGGACAACTTGGTGTAGAAAAACGAGTTCTTTATTTACCTCAAAAAGGTTAATGCAGCACACATACAGAGCACACTTTTGTGTCTTCTTCAGTAGTCCGAACAACAGAGAGCCTCAACAAAAAAACACTTGACCCATGACCTCAGTTCAAGGCAAAAGAAGAATCTACAGCACTACCGCCACCTATTGGTGCAAATGTATAACTGCACTACAAAACACACAATGGGAAAACAGTCATTAATAAATTCAGGCAATGTTTTTCACGTATTTAGCACAACACTAACTCAAGTGCTACACAAGCATCACATATAAGCTTCATGCTGCTCAACAGTCTATGCTAAAGAAAAAATCAATGAATATACCCTGGGTTCAACACAGCTACATAAAATACATGTTTACCAGTCAAAAAAACAAAAAACAATTTTGATAAAAGCAGACCACACAAACCATACATTACTTTCTTCAAAGTCAGAAGCTCACATACATTTGGTTAGTATTTGGTAGCATTGCCTTTAAACTGTATGACTTGCATCAAACATTTTAGGCATCCTTTCACAAGCTTCTCGCTGGAATTTTGGCCCATTGATCCTGACAGAACTGTTGTAAATGATTCAGGTTTGTAGGCCACCTTGCTGACATACATCTTTTCACTTCTGCCCACAAATTTTCTATGGGATTGAGATCAGGGCTTTGTGGTTTGATGATAACAGTTAGAGATGATGAGGCTTGGTATTGAACACTGCATTGATGATTTCTGTATAGTCCCATTATTCATTCAGATCTCTTCTAAAGGAGAACATGGGCACAGTTCAGCATGTCTGTCAGTACTGATACTATAATGGTAGATTTATATAAGAAATCAGCATGTTTATATTGTAATGTTCTCACCAGAAATTGCTGTATCTATGATCATTTTAGTAAGTTAATTATCTTATTTTATTAAGATTGGTGTTGAGACAGTTCCTCTGTATAGGCTCAGGTGCAAATTATAATAATAGCTTTGTAACTTGGAAATAGTTACATTTATGAAAAAAGATTGCAAAATTATGTGTAAAATGTTGCAAACTTATATGAAAGTCTAAATATTATCAAAAACTGTCAGGAATTTATTTAAAAAAACCCTCAAAGGTATATGAAAAAGTCACAAATTTATGAGGAAAAAAATTTTTTTTCTATAAATTCTACAAAATAAACTGAAAATAAACCACCGGGCTGCTGTTTGATTGTGTGCACACTGCACAGTCTTCCAGACGCCTGAGGACAAGAGAAGAGCAACAGACTTCTCACATTCTGATTGGCAGCTGGGGTGAGCCGTTAAACAAAGGAAGCCTTCTGAGTGGGTGGGCCGACTGACAAATGGGGGAGCAAATGCTGGCCAAAACCACCTATAGCTACGCCACTAGTTTTAAGGTGGATTTTTAATGACATTAAAGATTGTAGAAAGCTGATTTATAGACCAAATAAATATAGTAAAGAACGCACTGAGCTGAATAATATATTACAGATCAGTATATGGGTGATTCTTCAATTAGGGGCACTTTTGACGTTTAGAATTTGGGGAAAAAAAGTTCTTTAATCTCTATTTTTTTCTGTTTCAAAAGGTTTAGCAATTGGTCTGGAACACAAATCTGAGTGTAGCTTTGATATTACTTCATGATAATTTTGATATTATGATGCTTTTTTCAAATTTGCCACGGCAAAATGTCATTACCATCACAAAAACAAAACACTGATTTTAATACAAAATGATTTGACAAGCAAAGGTTTTATAATCATTCCAGTAAGTACAAAACATGCTCTTTAAGAATCATGTTCTAAATTTATGTAAGTACATTTAAAATACATTTTAACAAAATCTTCTCTCTGACTTGTTAATATATTGCCTTGTCTCAACAATGAAATATTGTGTACTAATCAGAATATTTGAATTGCAATGTATATTTTTTCATAAAATGCAAATTTAGACTTTTAAACATTACCACGATTGTGGTAAAACCCAAGTTAACAATAAAGCAACATTTTCTATCAAAAAATGTATTGTGATGGTAGTGACAACATGTTTTGGTAATGACATAAAAATTAACACTGGTGGGTTTTTTTGTTTGTTTGTTTTTTGTTTTTTTTACAACAAAGACAAAGAAAATACTACTTTTTAAAAACACCACCTTTTGTACACTTAACATCCCATTAAAATTAATCACTTGGTAAACTAACACAGCATTGCTTATGTAATAATATGCTCTTCTGGCCGGCTGGCTCGTTTCTGACATAAAAAAGGATCAAAGAAGAGAACTGGCATGCTCAGCTCAAATGTCCCAATGATGAGTGCCAATCCAAAAATGATAAAATAGAAAATAAAGTTTTCAGCACTCTGAAATAAGTGTGTAGCATTTTAATTCATGCACAGCAACAGTGGTGTGACCCATATTAAACAACAGTCAGGGACCTGCTGGTGATTCTCAACCAGCTTATACAAATCATTGGAACAATGTCATAAATAAAATACAAATACTAGTAAGAAATACTGTATAGTAAGAAAAACAGTATTTAAGTCATTAAAAAACATATATCACATTATGTGACTGCAACAACCACAAAAGTAACTAATTAATTTTACACACTAGCAATAAGAAAATGCACTTAACAATATAAAAACTCATCATGTGCAGAACCTCAATAGCAGAATTAAAGTGTCTGCCTTTATTTTTAACACTTTTTTTAATCAACAGCATTCAAATATCACTTTGTAAAAAGCTATTTTGACAGTTTAGAGTGTGCTACCAACATAAACCTTAGACACAATTTTCCGTCCCCTCATATGATTTGGGGTTTTATGATGAGAACTGTGAGAACTAGAAAAGCACTCGGAGAGCGCAGACCTCCGCCAAGCGCCACAGTTTCCCCCATACAGTGTTTGTGTGTACGTTTTCAGATTCCTTGACCATGAAAACATATGACTAGCAATTGGATTGACAATGAGAGGATTAGTGGTTCAGTAGTTATTGATGAAAATCGCATTTTCCGTAATGGCGGTTTTCTACTGGACGGTGATCTGGATCACCACCAAAATCTAATCATCTGTAGGATACCCCATTTCTGACAATCTGTGAAAATTTCATGAAAATCTGTCCATAACTTTTTGAATTATCTTGCTAACAAACAAACAAAAAGACAGACAGACCAACGCCGATGAAAACATAACCTCCTTGGCGGAGGTAAATATCAGGTGAAGCTTCAAGAATGGGCACTTCCTTCTCATGTTCTTCCTGACCTATAGGAGATAAGGAAGGTGTGTTTCCAGCTCTATAACTTTGTATCCTCTCTCTGTTCTTATCACTGGCCCTTTTGTTTCTTTGGTTAACTTTCCACTGTCGTCTCCTGCGTCTTTGTTCCCGTTTTGATAAATGTGAGATGGCTTTCAATTTTCCTGTCTTTTTTCTTTTTTTGTCTCTCTCTTTTTCTCTTTCAAGATATTGCTGATATTTCTCAGGATCTTCCTTGATTTTGTCTCTGTATTTTTTTGACCGTTTTGCTGGTTTAGCTGGGGCCATGTTGACATCTTCAAACAAAAATAATGTAAATTACAGTTGGTAACTGCTCAATTATGTATCATAGTAAAGTAGTAAATAGCAAATTAAGCTAATATATGCTAGTTATTAGGAAATAAAAACATAAATTGTCATTACCATCACAGATCGTCATTACCATCACAGTCACTTTTGTGATGGTAATGACACGCGATGGTAATGACAATTTTCACTCTTTGCAGAAAATGTTGGCTAAGTTTTAGACTTGCTAAGCTAATTGTTAGCTAGCATACAGTGTACACTGAATATATCTAAATAAAGTGAAATTTTGTATTAATGAATTAAAATACTCAAATAGTAACTTGTTTGGTAATGACGCCTAATAAACATACTCTCAGATCAGGATGTATAAAACATCAAATTACTTACATATGTGGGCATCAAAAAATCAGGCTTCTGCCTCATGTCTGGACATGTTCCTCTGGAGCATCTAATTTGCATGCAGCAATTTAAGTAACTGTTTGTAAAAACTTTATTGCTCTCTAAAACGTTGAGCGTGATGGTAATGACAGATATATGAGGGACAGCGATATTTAACTATAAAAAAAAGTAAATTGAACAAATATAAAATATATGAATTTGAAAAATATATTTTTAAGTTGTTATGAGGAAATGCAAAGTAAAGGTTTAATGAATTTAGCACTTTTTATCGCTTTATTATAGAGGGGAAGTCAAAAAGTCTGGTTTGGGGACAAGCACAAAACAGTGAAATTCTTGCACATTTGAATTTTCAAAACACTGAAAAAGTATTAAAATGTCATCATTGAGACACAGTTATTTTTTTCAGAGCTACTATAACCTAAAGTAAACAAAAGCAACCATTGTTTTTTCTAAAAAAAACATTTTTTTCTTGAAAATCTACCCTGGGGACAGAAAAACTCCCTTAATTGAAGAATCACCCATATACAGTATAACAGCTGACAGTAAACTTGCATAATAGTTCACACCATTTTCTTATTCAAAAATATAGTTCCAGATATTTTATGAATTAACTTTTTAAAGTTGTTTGTTGCCCAGCTTTAACATTTTATACTTTTCCTTGGGCTGCACAGCACCATAGAACAGTGACTAAGTTTACACCTTTTCAGGCTTTCAAATGAGAAATAATGTTTGATGTGAACCATAAGTGATCTTCATGATAAGATAAGATAAGATAAGATAAGCCTTTATTAGTCCCACAACGGGGAAATTCCAGGATTGCAACAGCACAGGGATAGCAACACTCAGAGCAACAATCAGAAGGCAAGAAAAAAAACAAGCAAGCAAGAGCAGCTAATATACATATGTACATATTACTATAAAATATATATAGACATATGACATGGTTTAGATAAAATTTCTTCTGGAATTATTGAAACATATAATGTCTTCTATGTCTTGACTGTGATTCTTAGAGTAAAACTTTTTTTTTTTCTTTTTACAGACATCTTTGTGACAGTGACAGTCAGTAACACAGACCTGATTGAGTTCAACAGTTCTGTCAGTCTGTCCTGCTCAGCAACAGGATCGTCTCTCTCTTTTCTCTGGATGAATGGCAGCTCTGAGGTTACAGACAGTGACAGAGTTCAGATCACTGATGGAGGCTCCGCTCTCAGTATTTCGAACGTGACCCACTATGACAAAGGACCATTCGGCTGTCATGTGTCCAATCCAGTCAGTAGTAGCACCAGTGATCCGGTAAACCTCACCATCAGCTGTGAGTTACTTACATACCAGTAATGTGTCTTTTCACAAATAAGTTCATATTAAAACAGAGTACATGAGGTCTAAATAAAATGTCACATTTTCCTCACAATTTACATTCAGTTCCAAATGAATAACTGCACCAGCATTGCAATACAAGTTTATTACATTATAGTGCTAGATCCTTTTTCCTAGTGGCTCTATACATTTTCCATATTAGTAAGAATAACTCACGGCATAAACTTTATGTGTATCATTTACTTTAATGTTTGTTAAAAAAAAAATGTCTTCAGCTGGTCCAGACAATACAGATTTGATATCTCCATCAGAAGAATACCATACAGTAGCGTTAAATATCACCTTCACCTGCTCAACTGTCTCCAACCCATCTGCCCAAATCTCCTGGTTTCTGAATGGAGAAGCGCTGTCTGATACTGGACCAGAGCTCAGACTGATCAACATTCAGAAGAATCAGAGTGGAGACTACAGCTGTCAGGTCTTTAACAGCAAGACTCTTGCGACATCAAATATCTCAGCCTAAAGTCATCTCTGTTCTAGGTAAGAATTTAATGAAACAATAGGACTGACTCAGCCTATCGATATAACAGTGTAAACATGTTTGTTGGTGAAAACACTTGGATGGATTATTCTTCTACTGCTGGCATAGCAACAACTGAAGTCTTATCCACAATGCTTTACTTAGGGGCTGACAGATGTTATAATGAGCTGAATTTACAATTACCATAATTATGCACTTACACAGTAGTTGCTAAAAAATATTAAGTGATCTAATCTGATCCCAGACATACGGTTGCAATCAAAATCTTTCAACCTCCACTGCAAATTAGGTTTATTGGCAAAATGTACAAACTAGCAGCTGTTGGCAATAAGCAAATCAAACAAGAACTAGAGGGCACTCAGAGAGCACATACCTCTGCCAAGGCTGTGTCCCTCCCTCCCTTTGTCCTCCCCTTTGTTCCATTGTCTATCCAAATCGCTGTCAAGCTGTACGTAGCCAGATAGGGCCTTGGCGGAGATATGTACTCACAGATCACCTCCAACATCTACTGAGTTCATCTTTGGGCCAAGGGCCACCTCTGATGAAAATGTCATCCAAATCCATCTATGCGTTTTATGTGATCCTGTTGACAGAGAAACAGCAGCAAAAAACAAGACTACATTATATGACTACTGTTGGAATAATTTTGAGCATAAACTATTCAAAGTCAAAAATTAGGCAGAATGTTGGATTTAGGTACATTTATTATAAAAAATAATTAAATAAAAAGAAAAGTTACAGTTCAAATTAAACCTCAAATGGCCATTTTAAGGGAGAGATTACAAAGCATGGCCTTCAGCACACACACCGAATCTCTGGAGCATTCATTCTCTAGTCTTGGTTTTTATGGGTAACAGAGAAGGGAGGGGTAAGAGGAGAAAGGGGGAGAGAAAGACATCTCAAAGCTTATCCTGCGTGGTGAACAAAGGAAAAGACACTACAGATATTGTGGAGACAGGATGTCTACAAATCTTATCTATCCTTACAAGGAGTCCCAGTACATTCCTGGGACATAGAAAAACAGGGCATGTCAAAGAGATTAACAATGTATCTTAGATCAGATCATCTTTTACGCTTGTACTGACCTACATCCTTTGAAGGCCAATAATTGAATGTATCAGAATAATATAAAAGAATATATGAACTTATCCTACATAGAATGCACATAAATTAAATCACCCTTTATTGTCATTCAACCATGTACAGTAGAACAAAATTGTGCTTTATCCTATCTACAGTGTAAATCACACACACCCCATAGTAGAATCAGAAGAGCCGCTGCCATGCAAGGCGCCACCATAGATTTCCCTCCTCCATTCCATTATTGCTGAGCACCAAGCTGGACGGCAGAAAGTTCAACTTTTATATGGTCTTCGGCATGACCCAGCCGGGATTTGAGCCCCTGCCTCCCGGGTGTGGGGCGGATGCTCTACCAACTGAGCCACCACTCTGGTAATATAAACATTACACATGGCATAGGAGAGGCATGATGCATCTTAAGAATAACAATATATTATTAATAACAAAAATAATGTGCATAATATAGAATTTTTCATTTTCATTTTCTTTGGTGGCATTTTGTCCTCCGCGTTATAATGACTACATTATAATAACAAGACTGTCATAATTGTATTGACCATTCAGAGGGGCTGGGCAGTTCAACCTTAAATCAGCATCATGGTTTATTGAATCTGTCAGGGCAGTTTTTGTTTTTTGTTTTTTCCTCCTCTCTTCTCCTTTACGCTTTACTGGCAAGGTTCATAATTATTAAGCAATATTAGACAACAGTGAGGTTTCATATCACTGCGGAGCGTAGTAAATCAGCATAAAAGAAAAGTCCTATAGTGATTTCACAAACAAAAAACTTAACCATTGTCCAGTGGTGAAGTTTACTGTGGTTACATAACGTGTGGGTCATGTGACTGGCAACAACATCCTTGTCTGCTGGCTGGAGTTTTGTCCGCATGCACTCCAAACCTCGTCTTAAACCGCACACTTTGTTTGCTTTTTTGTGGTGTCTTCAGATGAAGTAATGTCAATCATCACATACGATGTGGATGGAGATCACATTTGTTTTTGTTCCAAATCGATTGGCTTCCGGATAGCGGAGTTGCGTGGCCCTATGGTGTGGCCATAACTCAGTAGACGCGTCTTAAAGGGGCAGTACATTAAAAGTGCAATATCAACATATAAAATAATTTTCCAAAAATTCCTGGATCCAGATCATGACCCGGATCACTACCAAAATCTAATCATGTTCCCCGTGCCATTTCACACCTTTCAAAAAAATTTCATCAAAATCTGTTCATAACTTTTGGACAAATGTTGCTAACAGTCAGACAAACCAACAAACCAACCAACCAACAAACAAAAACATTATCTCCTTCCTTGGCACTCCTTTGCAGAGGTAGCAATTTAAAAAGCTCAACACAACTATTATTATTATTATTATTATTATTATTATTATTATTATTATTATAGAATAGGCTTTACTGTCATTGTACAGTTGTACAGTACAACAAAATTGTGGGTGCTCCATCAGGCTACTGTGCAATAAAGTAAGAGAGAAGAATGAGATAAAACACGGTTATAGAACATACGATTGAATCCACTATTGAAAATAAAAATAAAAATGGCCCAGGACTATGGAAATATTCACAGGTATGGCAGTGACTTTGTGGGTGGAACTACTTATGTACATAAGAGTGAGGGGTGCAGAACACACAACTGAAAACATGACTGAATAAAATGGCCCAAGGATTATGGAAAATATGCATAGCAGTGGTTTCACGGATGGGTCAATATACATGAAAGTGCGGAGTGCAAAGACAGGTGTGTTATTGTAATAATTAAAAAGGTCCTCAGTTCTGTGCATGTGAACGTTCAGAGCGAGGGAGAGGGGTGGAGCTTATAACTGTTTGCAGTTCGTATGGCCCAGGGGAAGAAACCATTTCAGTCTGGAGGTGTGGGACCTGATTGATCTGAACCGTTGTTCAGAGGGAAGCAGGTCGAACAGGTGGTGGGCGGGATGTGAGGGGTATCCTGTGATGGCCTTGATCTTTCTGGGACAGGAGGATCTGGAGATGTTCTCCAGGGAGGGCAGAGGGCCACTGATGATTTTTTGGGCGGCGTTGAGGACCCTCTGCACAGCTTTCCTGTTCTCGGCCATGGAGCCAGCGTACCCCACACTCAGGCAGTAGGTGACCACGCTCTCCACTGAGCAGCGATAGAAGGCCAGCAGCAGCTTCTGGTCCAGGCTGTTCTTCCTCAGGACACGGAGGAAGTGCAGCCGCTGCTGGGCTTTCTTCACCAGGGCCTTGGTGTTGACAGTCCAGGAGAGGTCGGAGGAGATTTGGGTGCCCAGGAACCTGAAGGCGGGGGCGGTTTCCATGCAGTCGCCATTTATGAGGATGGGGGTGGTCCTGTCTGTTCTTCCTGAAGTCCACTATGAGTTCTTTGGGATTTTGGATGTTCAGTTTCAGGTTGTTTGTTTGGCACCACAGCAGCAGATTCTTTACCTCCTCTCTGTATGCTTTCTCTTTATCAGTAGTGATGAACCCAACCAGGGCTATATTATTATTATTGTTCAAATTATTCTCCAAATTCAACACCCTTTTTAATGCCCTTTTTAATGATGACTGGAGTCTCAAAATTATTCAACTTCTCCATGACAAGCATCTTTAGAGTTTAGTAGAGCACCCTTTTGCTGTTATGACCTGCAGACACCAGCTTCTGGCAGCTTTCTGAGGAATCTTAGCCCATTCCTCATGGTCAATGGCCTCCAGTTCACTAGTATTCATTGGCTTATGTACTGCAGCCGCCTTTTTCAAATCTCACCAGAGATTTTCAGTGGGGTTCTAGTCAGGTGACTTTGATGGCCACTCTAGTATCTCCAGGACTTCTGAAACCAAATCTTGGTGGACTTTGAGGTATGCTTGGTATCACTGTCCTGTTGGAAGGTCCAGGGATGCCTCGGCTTCAGCTTCTTCCCCAGACGGCATGACATTTTCTCTCAGGATTTGCTGATGACCTGTTACGGTACTATGTTTACTGTTGTACTGCTAGTTGTGTGCATAGTGTGAAGTCCGCACAAAAGGGTCCCGCTGTGCATGTGTTTAATTGTGTGTGTAAGCTCTGTGACAGCTGGCTAGCCAGATGGTAATATCAGGTTTTATTGAACGTCATTAACGAACTGGAGGACTTTGCCCATGTGCAATGGACTAAGATTCCTCAGGAACACTGCCAGAAATTGCTGCCTGACTATGTATCATGTTTGCAGTAGCTCATAATAGCAAACAGATTCTCTGTAAGTACTAAAAATGCTTGTCATGAAGGGGTTGAATAATTCTGAAAATGCAGTAGACTGAGAAAGCTCAATCACCTCTAAGCTTGCACTGTGCCTTTGGGACAAGAAGAAGCATCTGGACTGCTGACCTGAAAGAATGTGAGGGAATGTATGGGGGGGGGGGGGGGGGGCTGAAAAGTTCATAGGCTGACTAAGAAGGAGTTATGCTCGTAGGTGCTGAGCCAGTAGTATTTGTGCTTCAGTAGCCGAGGAGCAAGAGGCAGGAGCAGAGCTGAGAATGAGAGAACTGTCAAGAATATGGGTACAAAAAAAAACAAAAACAAACCACACATTTGGTCAAATTTAACCACTGCATCATTGTCATCCTATGAACTTTTCAGCCCCCCCCCCCCCCCTCGTACAGGTGGGGAAGCTCTGACAGGTACAGTGGAGCTTGACCATTAAAAAAAGAGTTTAAACAAATGAAACATTGTAAATGAATGGGGAGCAAGTGAAGGAAACTGAAATTGGAGACATGTGTTCTTGCTTTCTTATACCATTTAAAAATCAAGCAATGACATTTTGCACCAGCTGTAGGCAAGCAAATGATGTCTGGCTTATTCCAATAAAAAACACATCACAGTCATGCAGGCAAGAATTTATGAAAACAATGTTTCAAGATTGCATTTTGACAGAAGGTGTCATGAATCGCCTCTGACGAGGCGAGGAGAGAGACAGATTCACGCGCAGGGTTACACCACAAACAGATTTATTAAAGTAAAGTCCCAAAAACAGTGTAGACATACAAAAAAGGCAAACAAGAATAAACTTACAGATATACCGGGCGTAACTGGCTTTAGAGAGGCCACAACGAGACATGAAAGAGGAAAATACTGTCGGAAGGCCACGGCGTAACGTGGCCAGCGACAAACGTGCAGCAAACACAGTAATCCAGAAATGAGAGATGAATCATGAGCTGACTAAATACAAGAACTAATGATGCAGTGATAGGATGCACCTGAGTGAGGATGCAATTGAAGTAATCACAAAACAGAGAAGAGCTGAGTGTCAAGAGAGGGGGCGTGGTCAGACCGACAGGCTGACAGGCAGCGCCCACACAAGTGCAGGTCAACAAAGCTGCCTCACTGCTGTCGGCCAGAAAGCAATATTAATAAATACAAAACTAAACTGGAACTGATGTGCAAAATAACAAGACATGGCAGAGCAAACTAAACGGTAAACAGGAAGACCATAAGAAACTCAAAAGGCAAAACAATACACAAATGCTTAAGAAACTCAAGAGGCATATCAAGGCACAAATAAATCCACAGAAGAATATAACACATGGAGGAAAGTCATGGAACCAAGCCTGAAAGACAAACCGGCTCAGTTCATGACAGGAGGGGCTTGATTTTTGAAAGTCGTCTCAACTGGAAAAAGCAGGATTTCACCTCTCCATTTAGATGGGTATCATATTTACAGCAAGAGCAGCAGTGAGTTTCACAACTGAATTTCTGATATTGGATTTCTCATAGAGGGCGAGAAAGGAAAGGTCCTTACGGTGGTAGTGGGGCAGATTAGTGAAAGAATCTTTCACTTGGTGATACAAGCACCAAAATTGGCACAAATGAAGTTCAGGACCTACTTTTTAAGAAAAGTACGCTCTCCAGCTGAAAATCCAATATGGCCGCCATTTTTTCAAGATGGCCGCCTCTGATATGGGTTTACAGCAGTATTTGGCTTAAATTCTAACGATATCAAGCTACTTTTATGATCTACACTACCGTTCAAAAGTTTGGGGTCACCCAGACAATTATTTTGTGTTTTCCATGAAAAGTCACACTTATTTACCACCATGAGTTGTAAAATGAATAGAAAATATAGTCAAGACATTGACAAGGTTAGAAATAATGATTTGTATTTGAAATAATATTTTTTCCGGATACTCAACCTGCTCAAAGGAAGGTCAATTTTATAGCTTCTCTAACCAGCTAAACTGTTTTCAGCTGTGCTAACATGATTGCACAAGGGTTTTCTAATCATCCATTAGCCTTCTGACGCAATGAGCAAACACACTGTACCATTAGAACACTGGAGTGATAGTTGCTGGAAATGGGCCTCTATACACCTATGTAGATATTGCACCAAAACCCAGACATTTGCAGCTAGAATAGTCATTTACCACATTAGCAATGTATATTAGATATTAGAGTGTATTTCTGATTAGTTTAAAGTTATCTTCATTGAAAAAAACAATGCTTTTCTTTCAAAAATAAGGAAATTTCTAAGTGACCCCAAACTTTTGAACGGTAGTGTATATATCAAAATATATGTTTTTGGAGACAAGAAATCCAATTTTGCCTTCCAAATATCATAATTATCAACTACTATGATGATATATTGAAAATATAATGAAGAAACACTACCTGAGTGAAGATACTGATATGATGTGATGTATGTTTCCTACCACTCAATACAGAGATGTAGTATAGACTGAACTGGCTAGCTTGAATTGACTCTTGGTCACCTGTTTTACTCCTTGCATTTGCAGGAACACAGTTGTGTACATTTCAGGGTGCAGCGGTAGCATTTACATGGCCCACGACATTCACCCGAGCAGTGACATTTTGTCAGCTGCTGGCAAGACTGACCAATGGGTGGCAGGGTTGACCAGACAACTGCCCAGACTTCACCATTCTGCCAGCCCCAGTTGGCAGGGCTTTCAGGTTGCATTTTGCACGATGTTGCCTGACCCCATATACAGGCTGCCTGGAAGACAGAACGTCTAACATGCTGAGTGAGAGATGCACTGGTTGGTGGAATAGAATCGTAAGATCTCTGCTTCCGAGCAAACAAGTGCAGTCTTGCCTCATCGACCTTGGTGGTGTTGCTGTGCTTGTCGTACATGGTGACAACAAATTTCTCAAGGATGTTGAGGTCAGCATCTTCTATGATAGGTGGGTATTGACTGAGCTTCTTGAAGACTGGGCTCACTTCAGGACAAAACCCCCATGTTTGCCATGCAGTTGTCTTGCCTCTACCTCGAAAGGCTGACACCACGTCGCAACCAGTGAAAGCATGAAAGAAGCACATACCACTAGCTTTCTCTGGACCAAGCTTATCTACCAGATCGTGAATAGGAAACCATCTTATGGACTGACCCTGACCAAATTCTACCCACACTATTTCCAAGCCTGCATCCTGAAGAGTTGCAAAGACACTGACTGCAATAACCAGAATATCTGTGTCACATGCTTTGATCAAGACAGACTTTGTCTGTTGCTTTGCTGCATGAAGAGCATGTGTGAATATCCTGGAGTCAGCTTCTTCATGGTTGCAAGGACTTAAGCCATCAAGGTTGAAGGTCTTGTTTGACAATGCCCGATCATCTTTGGTCACAATTACAACATTGTTGGGACACATGGATATAATCTTGTCTGCAAGGTAGTGAAAGAGCTCAATCTTGTTGTCACTGTCTCTCAGGAAGTTTGGCCAGATGGGTGGTAGTTTGGTTTTGTCTGTCACTCTACGCCGAGTTCCCTTTCCTCGCTTTGACCTTGTTTCAGTTTCAGGCTTGATGTTTTGTATACATCAAAAACTATGTCTGTGCGTTCATACTTTGATGAGTAACACTGGATCTTTGGTACTACATCACGTACAGCATATTCCTCAAAGGTCTTTGATGTCTTTGGAGACAGTGAGTGAACAAGAGCAGAACCATCAATGATGATAGCATCACATTCTGGTTGAGTGTCAGGGAGAGAAATGGCATCTTCCAGAGGGTCAGCAAGGTCAGACTTCTTTCCAGAATGGAGATTCCCCATGTCACTCAGTGCTGCAGGAAAGGACTGATTCTCGTGCCTGAAGAACTCCAGTAGATCACACTCTCGAGCTTTACATGATATGAAAAGCTGCGAGAACAGATTGCAGTCACTTTTAAGTACCTCCTTCTTTTTGTCGCTGGAATCTACAGCTGCCTGTTGCCGAAAGAAGTCAGTTTTGTTCTTTTTGATTGGCTTGTAGAAGGAAGCCTCATCACCCAGACCATTGAAAAAGTCTTTGAAGGCAACTTCACCTTTCTCAAAATGAGTCCTAACAAGCTCTGCAGCACTGGGATGTGTGATGAGCTTTGTGTCCAGTGTGAGCAGATCCTTGGATTCCTCCAGGAAAGGATTGCTCAGGCCCTTCATCACACCAAAAAACTTCTTGACCTTGTCAGTGAAGGACTTCTGAGACTGGCTGTTCTGCTCATGATGCTTGATATCTTCATTTGCAGCTTTAACCTGTGAAGCCAACTCATACTGGTTAACTAACTGGCTAACTTCTGGTCCAGAAACCATCCATCGCCTCAGTGCAGATGGATCCTCAGTAACTCCAATGGCACCACCATCACCTTTCACGACAGCATTGGCCTGCTCATGAGCTTGGTCAATGGCTATGCCGGAGAATTCCCTGTGAGTCTTGTGGACCACAAACTTTCCCAGCTGAAATTCGTGGAACACTCCAGGGTGACTTTGCTCCAAAGAAACCATGTCTTTGAGGTGAATGGGGAGCCATCGAGCATAGTTCACATTGTTGTTAGCAAAGAAGAATGGGATTAAAGCAGACAGTGCTTGACAGTACAAGTTGAAGTTAGCCTGTCTGAAAGATCTGACCAACGAGAACACCACCAACTCCATTGACAGGACAAGCTCCCAGAATTGAAACTGTGGACTTTCTTTCCTCTGTGTCTCACACCATTCATCAAAATTCAGGGCGTCATTCTCCTCTGCACAGTGATACTCATATGCCTCCTTTTGTAGCATGTAGAGGCAGCTTGCTGTGACTTCATGCATATGACGTGTTTTTGTGACAGTGGAGGCTGAAAGAAAGGATTGGTTGTGCTTTGACATCCTGGTTGTGCTTTGACATCACTCTCATAAAAGCAATAAACAAAATTGAATAACATTTTATCACATCAATGAAATAAGTAACCATGGACTTTTAGGTTTTGGCCGCATAGCTTACAGAGACAGATTTTCAGCTAGAAAACTGCAATTTACAGCCATTTAGCAGCCGCCATTTTGAAATATGTTGGTCATATTTAAATTCAGAACATAGAAATGAGATAAATGTATTCAAATACATGCAGTTTAATGTTCAGATCATTCAGAAACAATGCATATTGGATTTCCACTTCGCAAATAGAAAATATCGGAGATTGACACGGTCGCCATCTTGAAAACTGGTGGCCATCTTGGATTTTCAGCTGGAGAGTGTACTTTTCTTAAAAAGTAGGTCCTGAACTTCATTTGTGCCAATTTTGGTGCTCGTATCATCAAGTGAAAGATTCTTATGAAAAATTGGCTTAATCTGCCCCACTATGGGTATTACTGGTGACATTGTATCTGAATTCAATTCAATTCAATTCAATTCAACTTTATTTATATAGCGCCATTTCACAACAACAGTCATCTCATAGCACTATCAACTGTAGGGGGGAACCCCCACAGTTGCAGAAAGACCCCAGCAATCAGGTGATCCCCTGTGAGCAAGCACTTGGCGACGGTGGAGAGGAAAAACTCCCTTTTAACAGGAAGAAACCTCCAGCAGAACCAGGCTTGGGGAGGGGCAGTCATCTGCTGCGACTGGCTGGGGGGTGAGGGGACAGAGAAGATGAAAAGAACAGACATGTAGAGAGCAAACAGCACGATGGGGACTCAATCTATGGGAGAGAACAAACAAATGTTAATGACCAGCAAAAAAAATATTTCATAGAGAGTGAGGAAAGGAGTGAGGCCCAGTGCATTACTGGAGGTCCCCCAGCTGACTAAACCTATTAGCAGCATAACTAAGGGAGGGTTCAGAAACACATGATCCCTCCCTAATTGTAGGCTATATCAAAAAGGTAGGTTTTAACCCTAATCTTAAAAACAGAGATCGAGTCTGACTCCCGAATCCAGATTGGCAGCTGATTCCACAGGAGAGGAGCTTGATAACTGAAGGCTCTGCCTCCCATTGTACTTTTGGAGATTCTAGGTATTACAAGTAGTCCTGCATTTTGGGAGCGTAGTGCTCTGTTAGGATAATACGGTAGTATCAGATCTTTTAAATAAAAAGGAGCCTGATTGTTTAGAGCTTTGTAAGTAAGAAGAAGGATTTTAAACTTAATTCTAAACTCTATGGGAAGCCAATGAAGGGAGGCCAGAACCGGAGAGATATGATCTCTCTTTCTAGTACCTGTTAAAACTCTTGCTGCAGCATTTTGGATCAGCTGAAGACTTTTTAAAGATGTTTTAGGACAACCTGATAATAAAGAATTACAATAATCTAATCTCGAGCTAACAAAAGCGTGGATCAGTTTCTCAGCATCACTCTGAGACAAGATGCTCCTAATCTTGGCAATATTACGCAAATGATAGAAGGCAGTCTTAGAAACAAATTTAATATGTGAATTGAAGGACAAATCCTGATCAAAAATAACTCCAAGGTTCCTCACAGAGCTATTAAGAGAAAGAGTAACTGCATCCAAACTGAAAGTTTGATTTGGAAAGGAATTTCTAAGGTTTTTTGGACCAACAAGAATGACTTCAGTCTTATCTGAATTTAATAGCAGGAAATTACAAGTCATCCAAGCTTTGATTTCCTTAAGACAGGCTTCTAACTTGGCTAATTGATTACTATCATCTGGCTTCATTGACAGGTATAATTGTGTGTCATCTGCATAACAATGAAAATGTATGACTGTATGACAATGAATAGCATGACTTCTGTCTTATTCTGATTAAAATTTTAAAAATTCAGTGCCGTTCACCTTCTAATGTCACTTAGGCAGTCAAGGAGTGGTTGGACAGAGCACAAACTAATAGTCTTCAGTGAAAAATATACTTGACAGTTATCTGCATAACAATGAAAGGAAATGTCACACTCAGAGCTTGACATTTATTTTGTTGCTCCCCAGCTACTGTGGCTCGTGGTTTTCCAAAGTTACTAGTCACTAAGCGTTTTCACTAGCCACAATTTTGAGGTTGTAAAATTATGTTTAACCTCTTGCACTCCTGTGTACCGCGGGCGGACACGTCTCTGCGTCCTAGAGCGCACGAGGGCGCTCTTGGGCACTCTAGGATGCACAGCGCTGCCTCCAAGCTAGTGATGTGCGGATCAATCCTGAAATATCGATACCTCCGATATCGGATCTTTATGCTCTAAAATCGATACTCAAATCAAAATATCGATACTTTTGATACTTAAGTCATTTGAGGTAAGGTATAAGATAAGATAAGATAAGATAAGCCTTTATTAGTCCCACAATGGGGAAATTCCAGGATTGCAACAGCACAGGGATAGCAACACTCAGAGCGATAATCAGAAGGCAAGATAAAAACAAGAGCAGCGAGTATACATATATATATATCCTTAACAGAAACACGGTGAAAAGTAACTAAACTATTGAGATGTTGTCTAAGTGACACGCGGTTGGTGAGACTACTTTTTCTTCCGCCTGGGTAAGTGTGTCATGTGTTTTTTTAGATTAAAAAGACATATTAGGTGTAGTTGCAAAAAATATCGGTATCGCCGATACCAGCCTGAATTTTACTCAGTATCGGATCGGAAAGGAAATCAGTGGTATCGAACATCACTACTCCAAGCGCACACTGAAAAAAAAAAAAAAGTTCTCCCACTACAGACACAGCCGCCAACAGATTGGATACGATTGACCTCTCATTCGACTAATAAGAGCCTTGAATTGGGTTTCTGAAACCTTGAAGAACCAATGACTGAAAACCTAGGAAGGAGGACCCGCCTACTGTGAATGCAGGAGCCAATTGAAGCACAGAAGTTCGGGCTGGGTGAAGAGAGACTTACTGCTGCAACAGATGAAAAAAAGGACCCGCTGGAAGAACCTGCTACAGACCCAGCAGCATGGAGACCACCCACAAGTGCGACCTGCACTCATTCCAGCAGAATAGACGTTTAGGATTCTCTTCCGTCATCATAGACCGACAGAGGCCGACGACAAAGGTCGTAAATGATTCGCCAAAACCGCAATAATGGAATTATGTTTTGACCGGGATCTACGAGCGGACCAGCGTCGCATTCGTCTGACAATGAGGAAGAGAAGTTCGCCAGGACACTGCTGTGAAGAGATAAGGTGTTATAAGCTAAATTATTATTTATCCCTGAAAATTGTAATCAAAAAATCACTTTTGACTGATCGGTAAATTACAACTGTACGGCACACGAAGTACGAAGTGCGTTTCGGACCGTGAACGCCCCCCCCCCCCCATCCCCGCTACAGAAGAGGAGCCAAGGTGACTGTGCAGCAGTCGCCACATAGCCATATCACTTCCGCCCTCCAAAGAGAGCAGACGCTTTTTCTCCCAGCTCCCCCTTCTTATCTCTCTCCTTCCCTAACTGACTGACTGGATCCCAGCTTGCTATTGTCTGTCTGCGTGTCTTTACTGCTTATTATCAAATGAAATTATGGATTTAATAAGCTGGGCTTTGAACCCAATTGACACTGTTTTTTCAACGAGAAAAAGTGGCCCGGGGGAGCCGATTTGCTCCGCAGGAACAGCTGCCACGGGTTATTTAAAGGACACAAGTAATTGGAAACTCTTGTGCCTGTGTGATCTCTCTATCGAAGATGTTGAAGATTTATACCTCTTCGTAGCAGTGGTCATCGGAATTCTACTGATTGGATCTGGGATTGTTCTGGTGTACCGCAAATTGAAGAAGATGGATGGAGCCTATCAAAAAGCGGACCCGGCGAGGCTTAACCATCAAATTGACCAACTGGGCAGGACTCTGACAGCGGCTAATGGAGAACTGTCTAGGAAAATGGATTACATCACGATCACGCTGAGAGCCGTCCATGATAATCTCAACGTCCAGCCATGAAGGATTTGAGCACTGAATCTGTAAGAGAATATAAAGTTTTTTCTCTGAAGTCAGTGCTATTCGACCTGTTTTGATGCCCTCAGCACACAGTCCTCCAGATTATCTTCAGTATACTTGTTTTCATAACATGGCGGGCAGCATTTGAGTCTCAAGGACAGCCAGCTGTCTGGCAAACTATTCCATCTGCCGTGCCAAGGACACGTGCCTTTGCCCAGACGGTAGACATAACATCTGCTGCTGAAGAGACTTTGTTGTCCTTAACTGATATCAACACCCTCACTCAACACCCTCACTCACACTGACTCACTATACTGACGTGAAGATTACTCATTCACTGCTCTCTTTGTGTCATTGTATGGATTCTATTGTCTGCTATTTGTGCATTGAGAGTTTTTTTCTTGTAATCATAATATTGATCATATATATGAACTGTATTCTGACAAACAATGCTTTTTTCTCTCTCCTATTGTGTTTATCCTCTTCATGCCCCCCCTTTCTTACCCCCACTATGACTGGCGCTGCAATGGCTGCCCCGGCCTTGGATGTGCACTGATATAGAGCACGCCCAAATGCCAAGTCAAATTTCAATTCTCCTGTATGTATGTATTACGTATGGTGGTCTTGACAATAAACTTAATTGACTGATTGATTGATTGATTGATATGAGTCTATTCCGTCATGTAGCGATGGCCGATGGCCGTCCTCTGTAGCGAGGGGGGGACAACAACCCCCCCCCCCCACACACACACACAGTAGTGAGGGGGGGAGGGGGGAGCCGCGGTGACAGCGCTGCTGTGGCCACGCCGCCACATCTGAGTGTAATCCGTCATGTAGCGATGGCCAATCTCCGTCCTCTGTAGCGGGTGGGGGACAACCCACACACACACACACACACACACAAAGACACAGCCCTGAATGTCACCTTTCATTAGAGCCCAAAATGAAGCTTCTACATTGAATCATTCAAAAGTTACAGACATTTTTCCAAACTGTGCCATTTGGCACAATTTGGCACAGTTCCAAAACGCCTGGGAACAGCCTGAGGAAAAAGCTGTGTAATATATTCATTTTTTGTGGTATTGTTACAAAATTTGGACCTCAGCTGGATAACACTTGGTTCTACATTTCTGTTGCATTTTCCAGCCCGGATCTGAAGCTGTGTGTTAGTTGCAAGCATTTGTATCCAAAAAAACACCCAGGCCAAATTTATTTTCTTCAAGTTCAGTATGTTTAGATGACTGAAACTCAGTGGCCGGAGCACTTAGAGAGATTATGACTGTTCTGCCAAAAAATTCAAAGTGTTTTCTTTTAAATGAGACCAATCCCATGAAGATGCTGCAAAGGGTTGAATAACAGCTTTTGATTTACTTTGGGCACATTATTTTTTGGCGTTTTTAGGAAAATTGACTGGAGTGCAAGGGGTTAAAATGATCAAATCTGACTATGGCATGCTAAATTTTTCTTGATTTAGAACATTTTTAAATGTGAATGACCCTTATACATACATAAAAAATAGCAAGAGAAGTACTGTCTGTTTAATTATTTGTTAACAGCAGTAAATACTGTAAAACAGTCACGAAAAATATTTGCAATATGAGTGTGAAGTACAGGCAGATTTGGGTTCCATTCCAATTCCCATTTGTACCTCTCCCCCCAAAGGGTAGGGATCAAAAATTACCCCTATGGATTGGGATACCCCTTCAGGCCTGCACAGCGTCATTAGTATATACAGTAGTTGCTGATGGATTTAACCTCAATGTACACTGGCTGTTCTTGCCAGAAAAAAGAAGGAAAAGAAAACTGATGAGAAAAAAAAAATCTCATCTTAGGAAGAAAAATGTCTCATATTTACATGAACAGTTCTAATCATTAGAAAATGAAATTTACTAGAAAGAAAGCTGAAAATCCAGAGAAAATTTTTGACCCCCTGGTGGGCTGTTTTTTGCTCGTGGGCCAAATGTTTGACAACTCTGGACCAGTACATTAAAAATACATATTTAGAGGGTTTACTTCCATGAAATCGCTGCATATCCTAGATATCATAAATGACCACAGATAAATGAAAGTTCACCTCAGAAGATACTTCATTTGTTCTTTACACCAACATATCAAAATGCAGTAACCCTTTCCTTCTGTCCTACAAAAACTGTGGAAGTAAATGAGAGCTTCTTGTTCTAAAACAATCAGAAGGCAAGAAAAAAAACAAAAAAGCAAGAGCAGCTAATATACATATGTACATATTACTATATACAGTATATACGAATAATCATATTTACCCACAGCTAATCGGGGTGGTGGTGGGATTAGCTACTTTCCGCTGGGACAATGGGCATTAGAGGCAGTTGCCCCGGTGATCTGATTGGTGAGAGTGGGGACAGGTGTGTTCTGCTAGCTGCTGTCTGTTTGTTACCATTTCTCCAGACTGGCCACAAAATTTACCGACCTGTGGAGCTGGCAGCAGAGCAAGACTACCTCCAAGATAAAGTGGACCAGTGAGAACACAATGCGTGTGTGCAGATAGTGCTTATGGGAGTTGTAGTCTCAAATTATGTTTATTATTTTAGATGCCGCTTGAGAAAACTACAACCCACCAAAGTGACTACTGGGAGTGGCTGTCTTACCGGCCACTCCTGAAATCCACCTGCTGTTGATTGGTGTTAATGTCATGCCCTGGTCCCACTTCTGGAAAATAGTATCAAATTATTAAACTTCCGGCGCCACACGAGTCGGCTGCCATTTGCAACAGCGGCTCAATTCTGAGTCTTTTTTTCCCTTCCTCTCTCTTTTTGATCTGTTTTTTTTTTCACTCCATTTATATCACGGACACACAGATCGTCCCAAATGTCTCCTGAGCCGGTGGACGGAGCACTGTTTATAGCGGGAGATGATACAGCAGGGAAGAGCTGCTAGCACTCCATCCAGCTACAATGCTCTGCACTGTGTGTCTGCATATATACATATGATGTACATATGTATATATCCACTCCAGTTCGCCTACCAGCATGGCATTGGGGTGGAGGATGCGGTGATCTTCCTCCTTCACCGTTCTCTGTCCCACCTGGAGAAGCCCGGGAATATGGTGAGGATCATGTTCTTTGACTTCTCCAGTGCTTTCAACACCATCCAACCGATGATCCTGAAGGACAAGCTGCTGCGCGCAGGGGTGGACCAGCACCTGTCATCATGGATCCTGGACTACCTCACGAACCGGCCTCAGTTTGTGAGAACCCGGGACTGTGTGTCCGACACGATCATCAGTAGCACGGGGGCCCCCCAGGGAACGGTGCTGGCTCCCTTCCTGTTCACTCTTTATACTGCGGACTTCTCACACAACACAACACACTGCCATCTACAGAAGTTCTCTGATGACTCTGCGATCGTTGGCCTCATCTCCAATGGAGATGAAGCTGAGTACAGAGGGCTTATCCAGGACTTCGTGGACTGGTGCCATCGGAACTGCCTCCAGATCAACGCGAGGAAAACTAAGGAGCTGGTGGTGGACTGCCGCAGGCATGGGCAGCCCCTCACAGTACCAGTAAATATACAGGGAACAGACATCGAGATGGTGACATCCTATAAGTACCTGGGTATTCATCTGAACAATAAACTAGACTGGTCACACAATACTGATGCACTCTACAAGAAGGGACAGCGCAGGCTGTTCCTGCTGAGGAGACTCAGGTCTTTTGGTGTACAAGGGGCGCTGCTGAAGTCATTCTATGACACGGTGGTGGCATCAGCCATCACTTTTGGAGTGGTCTGCTGGGGCAGTGGCATTACTGCAGCCGATAGGAAGAGTCTGAACAAACTGATTAAGAAAGCTAGCTCTGTCCTGGGGCAGCGCCTTGATCCGATGGAGGAGATAGGAGAGAGAAGGACGGTGGCTAAACTGTCATCTCTGCTGGAGTCCGAGTTCCACCCTATGCAGGACATACTGAATGCACTGAGGAGCTCATTTAGCAGCAGACTACATCATCCCAGGTGCACAACCGAGAGGTTTCGTAGGTCCTTCCTACCAACGGCTGTCAGACTGTACAACCTAAGCAGGGCTGCTCGCAGAGATAGCAAAAAAGACGTAACAAACTAATAGTTTTTTGAATGCAGAAGATGCAATAGACTTACACAGTGGTCCTCTCCGGCATACAACTAGGAGCATGCCGGTCGCTATGGAGGGTGAGAGTGTGTATGGGCACATAATCATACCATGCAGGATAGCTGGGTAGACGGTTATGCTGTTTCATTCCATCTAGCGGCAATGCTCTGCACTGTGTGTGTTTATATATTTGCATATTTGTTCCGTCTAGCTGCAATGCTCCGTACTGTGGGTGTTTATATATTTGTATATCTACATGTTATTCCATCTAGCTACATTGCTCCGCACTGTGTGTGTTTATATACTTGCATATTTATTCCACCTAGCTGCAATGCTCCGTACTGTGGGTGTTTATATATTTACATATTTATTCCATCTAGCTACAATGCTCTGCACTGTGTGTTCATATATTCATATATTATTCCATCCAGCTACAATGCTCTGCACTGTGTGTCTGTGTGTGTGTGTATATATATATATTTTATAGTAATACGTACATATGTTTATTAGCTGCTCTTGCTTGCTTGTTTTTTTTTCTTGCCTTCTGATTGTTGCTCTGAGTGTTGCTATCCCTGTGCTGTTGCAATCCTGGAATTTCCCCGTTGTGGGACTAATAAAGGCTTATCTTATCTTATCTTATCTTATATTAGCTGCTCTTGCTTTTTTGTTTTTTGTTTTTTTTTCTTGCCTTCTGATTGTTGCTCTGAGTGTTGCTATCCCTGTGCTGTTGCAATCCTGGAATTTCCCCATTGTGGGACTAATAAAGGCTTATCTTATCTTATCTTAAATGGTAGCAGAGCCTTGTGGTACCACCTATGGCAGGGCAGTAAAGGTGGAGAGAATCTCATCAATGCTGATCCAGAAGTGTTTGGTGTTCATTACACAAATAGTGACCTGACATTTTGTGTGACACATAGGCCAGCTTTCCACCAAACCGGTTCCAGTGCTAGTTTGGTTCTGGTGCTGGTGCTAGTGCTTAACCAGAGTGCTCATAAGAACCAGTTGTCTTTCCGCCGATATGGAGCTAGTCGGAAATTATGTCAGGGCTACGTCATTACATAGTGTGAAGCGCCCAACCCCCGCAGAACACCAGAGAAGACGGAAGGTGGCGGTATGCACCTCTCACTTGTTTGCTATCCGACAGTAACCGAGAGAAGAAGAAGAAGTAGCAGCGCTAGCTTGTCAACATGTAGGAGTTTATTGTCTCTTTGGGAGCGCTGCTTTTATTCCAAGCCTGTATTACCATCCAAAAACAGTTTTATTCTTAATGGCAGAGAACGGCGGCTATGTTTAAGGACACTGGTAATCATCAATACAGTATTTCAGTTATCAGCCGTTGTTAGATAAAGTCTGTAGCGCAAGCATTGACTACACTTTTAAACATAATATTTATGTCATTTCTGTAATAGGTGGTGTTACGGCACATTACGAGACGGAGGTCGCCTGTTATGTCATGCCAAAAAGTGATCAGCTGTCCCAAAAAATGATCGCCAGGGGCCATATTGTTATGGGTTATATTAGCCGGAAAATATATATATTTCAACAGATAAACAGTACTTAGTTAGGTATAACAAGATATATTTAACACTTACGATGCATTTTGAACCCAAAACACACTTGATCTGGGATTAAAAGCAATTAAAATAATGCAGTCTCAAGGTTACATGGAAAAATGTATAGATTTACTGCATATATACATGAAGATACTGTATAAATACATATTCTATGCACCTCCAAACTACAGACTTGTGAAAGGTATACCCTTCTGTACTTATGTCATCTATTCTGGTTAAAGTACTGATTCAAGTTTTTATTCATGTAGGGATAACAAGAGACAGACTGTAAAGTGTTCAAGTTCAAAGTTCTTTCCCCAGAAATGATCTTGTCCAGAGCTGACAGAATGTCACGTGGTACGTTGTCAAAACAAGATAAACTCATCATTTTTGAAGCTGGCAACTTGGAACATTTTCCACAGAAAAAGTACATAGATTTAAAGTTTGTTGCTGCTTGTTCTTTAAAAAATGTGAAAGAAGTTGTCAAAAATATGAGTAAGTCCACAAATACCTGATATATTGTCCAATACCTGGAAAAATGAACTTAAGTGCAGTAATTCAGTACTTGTACTTTCACTTCCCACCACTACAATGTTAAAGTGATTTGCATTGTCCTAAATAACTTTACATTTCATGCATATGCATTCATGCATTGTTTGAGGAAACTTGCACGCTTCCAAATGGACCGAACCATAATGACAATGTTTTATCGGGCTTTTATTGAATCTGTTTTATCCTTTTCTTTAGTGTTATGGTTTGGTCAGATAAAACTGAAACAGAGGAAATCCTTGGATCAGGTAGTTAGATGGTCCAGTCGTTTGCTTGGTGGGTCACAGCTGAGCCTGACATCCCTGTACACCAGACAAGTACAGAGGATGGCTACCTCCATTTTAAATGATGACTCCCACCCTTTGCACTGCCACTTTCAGCTTCTTCCCTCCAGACGGAGGTTTGCTGTCCCAATAAGTAAAACCCAGCACTACAAAAACAGCTTTGTTCCTGCTGCTGTCAAAGAGTTGAACAAGCTATAAAAATATATTGTACATATTTTATATTTACTTATTTGTATGATGTCACTTGGGTTCTAAATATTTTATTGGGTTTTAGACCTTTGAGTTTTTTAACCTCTGACTAGTTTTTAACTTTTAACTTTAATATGACCCTTCTCTCTTACCTCTGGTTTCTCCCTCATCTCTTTGTCTTTTTATACCCTGTTTGATGGAGCTTTGAGTATTTTTATCATGTTTATAGTCAGCTTCATGTGTGCCTGTGTTTGTGTCTATGTTGAATGTAATTAGTGGCTTGTAAATATGGATGTCACCAGACTGCAAAACAAATCTACCTACGGGTACAAATAAAGTAACCTGAACCTGTTAAGCACTGGAACCGGTTTGGTGGAAAGAGGCCAATAGAGTGACTTGGTGTATGGACCCAGTGACCAGACACAGACTCAAGAATAGATACAATTAAGTTTATTAACAATAATGAGTGTGTGTGTGTGTGATCGTGAACTGATTCAATCAGCAGGAGCCAGTTAGCGGGCTCCGTTGTGAACTCTTGTCCGGGAAGGACTTATTTAATGATGGTGCGTGACTGAGTTATGGCAGAAGTTTTTCAAGGAGGAAACGCGGGCCGAAGCGGAGAAAGGACGGAGGAAGTGCAGGTGTGGGGGTTTACAGCGGCAGCACAGCACCGAAGACGCTGGGAGAGTGACCGGCCAACGGAGACGCCGTTGTGTTGGACGAAAGGCGAAAACACAGCTAAGTAAAGGAACGTGCTCACTGTCTGTGTGTGGTGAATGTACAGTATATTAGCCCCGGTGTGTTCACGGGAGGCTAAGTTTGTGCTGCGCTGTGTGCTGCGGGTTTCCCCCGGACGATGGAAACGAAGGAGTCGCTCCTCTTCTCTCCGCCTGTTTACCATCTCTCCTCGAGCACAGAACACTCCTTCTTCAAGGCGTACAGGGGGGTCTCGGACGAGCCCGGACAGAGGGTGCTTACCTTCCAGGATAAGAAGGACAATAGCGGGAGTTCCTGGCCGGACTGCCAGTGAATGCATCACGCTCGATTGAGGATGTTCAGAAGGTTTTTTTTCCTGTAGCGTTGGAAGTGACTCTAATTGAAAGAAGTGTATTGTATTTTTTTCCCTGGTGTGCTTTTAGGGTATTTATGGTATTTATTATATTTATTGGGGGTTAGTTTCTTAAATTGTGCACATTGGGAAATTCGTGGTTCTTATTAGGACTGTGTGGTCCTTATTTGGGGATTATTATTTGGTAGTGTTGTAGTCTATAACCATTTTAAGTAATTGTTTAATAAAGTTGTATAATCGCTTTCATGCCTTCCTGTGTGTTTATGCTGTTGTGGCCCGAGACTCATCTATTTTATTTATAATGCTCGCAGTGATTGGCATTTCCAAACTGATATTTATTTGGCGTTGTCGGCAGGATTCTCTTACCACACAACATAAACGTGGAAGAGCATGATGAACCCTCGACCTCAGCTGTAATTAACACGGTTGCTATGCCATGGTTTATGGGGGTACCTTGGGTCCCAAAGTTTTCTGGGGAGATGAGCCAGATCAAGTTTGGGGAATGGTTGTAGCAGGTCGAAGGACTGTTGAGAGCTCAGTGCCTTAGTGACGAGCAGAAAGCTGATTTTGTGACTGGGGCATTGGAAGGTGATGCCAGGAGAGAAATTCGGCTGTTAGACCCTAGCTCCAGAAGGAATGTTCACGAAATTTTGTATCACTTAAAACTGCTGTATGGCGCACAAATCCCTTTAGCTGAATTACGGGTCCAATTTTTCAAGTGCAGGCAGGGGGATGGAGAAAGTGTGGGTGTGGTCTATATATTAATCATATATTCCATAACCTACATATGTTGAAGCATGTGAGAATGTTTGGTGATTACATATATAAGGCGACTTCACACCTCAGAACAGGACAAAGAGTCTCAACCGCCAGTGAAGATCAAAGAGCTTCCCAGGCACTGCGGTGGAGACCGGATGGGTTGCCCTGACCCCCCAGGGCCAAGAGGAGGAGTACGAAGACAATGGGGGGATTAAGATAATGAGGGATGTCAGCTTTTGATATGCATGTCTTTTGTTATGTGCGAGTATAAGTTCATAGAGCCGAAGGTGTTCGATCTCTTTCCTTCTTCTGCTGCTGCACTTAGATGAGACTTGTTAGAGGAGCTGATAATAAAGTTTGGTTTATATATCACATCGCCTCGTTCTTTCAAGCTCTTCTACACTGGTGACCCTGACGCGAGTATGGACCAGAGGCGTTCCCCCGCGATCGACTCATCTGTGGCGACCCAGGCAGACGCCGGCGCCCACGCAGACAGGGGAACAGATGGACGACGTTCCCCCCCGGCAGAAGTGATAGAGAGGGCTCAACTGAGCACCAGCGCCGCTGAGAGAGCCGAAGCAAGGCACTCTCACCCTGCGGACACATCAGTGACGGTCTACACAAACGCCATCGCTGTCAAGCTGCCGGACTTCTGGCAGGAAGACCCCGCCTCGTGGTTTCAGCAAGCTGAAGCCCAGTTTACACTGGCGGGCATCACGGCCGACGATACGAAGTTCTATCACATCGTCACCAAACTCGACGCCGCCACTTCGAGGTGTGTGCGGAGCATTATCCGGCGCCCGCCGGCCCAAGACAAATATGAAGTACTGAAAGCAACCATCGTGGCAAATTACGTCCCCTCAGCCGAAGAGAGAGCCGAGAGGATCCTGGCGGTCTACGGCCACAGAGGATGCAGACCTAAGGCCCTCATGGAGGACTTGCTGCAGCTTAAAGAAGAGGACAATGACAACTTCCTCTTCCAATTCATATTCCTCAGTACGCTGCCGCCACACATGAGAGGGACGCTTGCCAACATGCGATGCAATGCCCAGCAAGACTTCCGCGTGCTGGCCCACGAAGCTCAATGGCTCGTCAACGCCTGCAAGGAGCAGACACCCACAGCAGCATCCGCAGACTTCAACGCTGATGCCCAGAGCCACAAACCACCGAGCAGAACCAGCCCACGGTGACAGCGACACGGCCAAAACGTAACAGACGGAGCGACGTTTGTTATTACCACCACCACTTCGCCGAGAAGGCTCACAAATGCGTTCCCCCCTGCAAATTTACGATTTCGGGAAACGCCAAAGCCGAGAGCCATTAACGGCAGCGGTTCTCGGCGAAAAAAGTAAGCTGTTATATGTGACGGACGGTCACACCGGCAAGCAGTTCCTTATTGACACAGGAGCTCAACTAAGTTTTGTCATGCCCTCCCAAGCAGATCGAGCCATGGGCACCTGGGGCAATGGAGCGGTGGCAGCCAACAGCTCCAGCATTGACACTTTTGGCGAAAAGAGCCTGCACCTCCGCATCCACGGCCGCAACTACAGATGGACATTTGTTGTAGCGGTGGTGTGTTTTAACTTGTTGGGCACAGACTTTTTGTGTGCACATGGGTTATTAGTTGATCTAGCGAACAGACGCTTGGTTAATGCACTGTCCTTTGCTTCTATTCCCTGCGCAGCACGTGTTTCTCCACCACCCGTGCAGGCCAGCGTCACCACAGCAGGAGGTAAGTTTGATCAACTCCTCACCCAATTTCCAGCACTCACAATTCCCAAATTCTCAGCCACAGTGGCTAAACACGGGGTTGAACATTTTATTCCCACAACGGGCCCACCCGTATTTGCCAAAGCTCGGCGCTTAGACGCGGCTAAGCTCGCCATAGCTCGGGACGAGTTTACTTCCCTCGAAAAATTAGGCATTATCAGACGCTCGAAAAGCCCCTGGGCCTCACCACTTCACATGGTTCCGAAATCAGACGGTTCTTGGAGACCGTGCGGCGATTACCGCAGATTAAACAATGCGACAGCGCATGACCGCTACCCAATTCCTCACATTCAAGATTCTTCACTGCATCTGGCGGGTGCGCGCATTTTTTCAAAAATAGACCTGGTCCGCGGTTATTATCAAGTCCCAGTTCAAGCAGAGGACATTCCTAAAACAGCTGTAATAACCCCTTTCGGCCTTTTTGAATCTTTGCGAATGCCTTTCGGCCTCAAAGGCGCGGCTCAAACCTTTCAGCGGATGATGGACGCAGTATTATGCGACCTCCCTTTTGTTTTCGTCTACCTCGACGATATGCTGGTAGCCAGCCCGTCTGAGGAAGAACACGAGCAGCATCTCACTATGGTTTTTCAGAGGCTAGAAGAGCACGGGTTAATAATCAATCCAGCCAAATGCAAATTCGGCGTGTCACAAATTGATTTTTTAGGACACAGAGTTTCTCCGAAGGGGGTAGTCCCACTTCCAGACAAAGTTTGCGCAATAAAAAGTTTCCCACGGCCACAAACGGTCAAATCGCTGCAAGAATTTTTAGGAATGGTTAATTTTTACAACCGTTTCCCACGCAGCTCAGCTCATGCAGCCCCTATATGACGCGCTCAGAAAACAAAAAGCTTCCAACGCGGTCGAATGGACCCCGGAGCGCGAACACGCCTTCGCGGAAGTAAAAAGCACCCTAGCTAATGCCACATTGTTGGTTCACCCCGATCCCTCGGCCCACATTGCGCTAACCACTGACGCTTCGGACCTAGCTATAGGGGCAGTTGTAGAACAACATGTCAGCGGAATCTGGCAACCTTTGGCATTCTTCAGCAAATCGCTAAACCAAACTGAACGTAAATACAGCACTTTTTACAGGGAGCTGCTAGCGCTTCATTTATCCATCCGCCACTTCCAGTTCTGGTTAGAAGGGCGGAGTTTCACGGCTTTTGTAGACCACAAACCGCTCACCTTTGCCATGGCTAAAATTTCCGAACCGTGGTCAGGCAGGCAACAAAGACAGCTGGCTGCGATTTCAGAGTTCACCACAGACATTCGACATGTGGCAGGCAAACTTAACGTGGTAGCAGACTGCCTCTCTCGCGCTGTGACATCGTCAGAGCGCGAGGAGACAGATTATACTACCTCAGCCGCAGAACTCTTCGCCAACGCGGACACATACGCAGCACCAATCCATGCAGGGATAGATTATGCAGCCATGGCAGAGGAGCAAAGTAGTGACGCGGACGTGCGCACACTCTTGTCTGGACCAACAGGGTTAAGGCTGGAGGAAAGGGGTTTACGCGACGGCGTGCCCCCCCTAATATGCGATATCTCAACCAGCCGACCGCGCCCGTTAGTCCCAGCTACATGGCGCCGCCGTATTTTCGACTCAATTCACTCCCTCGCGCACCCAGGTGTGCGTGCCTCGGTTAAAATGGTCGCCGAAAAGTTTGTGTGGCCTGGCCTGCGCAAAAACGTAAAAGAATGGGCAAAAACTTGCATTTCTTGTCAGCGCGCCAAAATACACAAACACACAAAAGCCCCTCTGGAGCCTTTTCCAATCCCTGCTAGAAGGTTCGACCACGTTCATGTCGACCTCGTGGGACCACTACCTTCCTCCCAAGGTTTCACACACCTGTTAACAATGATAGACCGCACCACGCGCTGGCCAGAGGCAGTCCCTCTGGCGTCAACCACAGCGGAGGAAGTCGCTCGCGTTTTTTTGACAAACTGGGTGGCACGTTTCGGCGTCCCATCGGACATCACGTCCGATAGGGGGCCTCAATTTGTCTCGGAGCTTTGGTCAGCCATGGCCAGCAGCTTAGGGGCGACAATTTACCGCACCACCGCTTATCACCCTCAGGCTAATGGGTTATGCGAGCGTTTTCACAGATCTTTAAAGGCCGCCCTCAGAGCCTCACTAACGGATTCAAATTGGGTAAATAAACTTCCCTGGGTTTTATTGGGGTTGCGTGCTGCAACCAAAGAAGATCTAGACGCCTCTCCAGCAGAATTAGTTTTTGCACAACCTCTCAGGCTCCCAGGTGAATTTTTACCAGAGAACCCAGAGCCAGGGCATCTTCCAGCCCCGAGGTTTTTAGGCAGCAACGGACCGGACTCTCTCCCCGGACCGGCACATCACTCTTTTCCACGGGTTTTTGTCCCGCAAGCTTTAAAGAATGCTGAATTCGTTTTTGTTAGGCATGAAGCTTTAAAACCAACTTTCCGCCCACCATACGATGGGCCATTCAGAGTGCTGGAACCTGGTGATAAACACTTTGTGCTTGATTTTGGGGATAGAAAAGAAACAGTCAGCATTGACAGACTTAAACCTGCCTTCTTGTTGAGAGACGAGCCTGCACGGTTGGCGAGAGCACCTCGGCGGGGTAGACCCCCCAAGAGAAAAGACTCAGCCCCCCTGCAGGGAACAATTAATCACTCTCCTTCCCAGGCTGCAGATTCCTTACAGGAAGGTCCCAGCAGGACGCCCAAGCGGACCCACAGCAGATTCGGGAGAAGATTAAAACCCAGACGGCACAGAGACTGATGCAAACTACTCAACAGTGGTTCACTAATTGTGCTGTAACAGTTTAGGACTGACTTGTGATTTTACTATGCTGTTATGATTACCACTGAACTCTCTTAGGAGCATGGCTGCTGGAAAGTTTCTTCTGTGGCAAGAGGTGTAGCAGTTAGTATGTCATAGTAATTATCTTAAACTGTGAATTTTTCTATTGTCCTTTTCTTAGTCATTTGGGGGGGAGCTGTGGTCTATATTAATCATATATTCCATAACCTACATATGTTGAAGCATGTGAGAATGTTTGGTGATTACATATGTAAGGCGACTTCACACCTCAGAACAGGACAAAGAGTCTCAACCGCCAGTGAAGATCAAAGAGCTTCCCAGGCACTGCGGTGGAGACCGGATGGGTTGCCCTGACCCACCAGGGCCAAGAGGAGGAGTACGAAGACAATGGGGGGATTAAGATAATGAGGGATGTCAGCTTTTGATATGCATGTCTTTTGTTATGTGCGAGTATAAGTTCATAGAGCCGAAGGTGTTCGGTCTCTTTCCTTCTTCTGCTGCTGCACTTAGATGAGATTTGTTAGAGGAGCTGATAATAAACTTTGGTTTATATATCACATTGCCTCGTTCTTTCAAGCTCTTCTACAGTGGGGTCCTTTATCCTGCGCCTACGAGAACTGTTTGGCAGGTGGCGTGAGCAGGAACCTGATGGCTCAGCACAGGATGAAAGCACAGCACGTGATCAGCTAATACTGGGTCTGAGGGCTGGTGCCGTCTGCCAGGAGTTGCAGCGGCCGGTGAGACGAGAGCCATGTATGACTTTTGTGGAGGCCTGTAAAGAGGTTAGAGCACCGGATGGAGAACATCCAGGTAGTTAGATGGTCCAGTCGTTTGCTTGGTGAGTCACAGCTGAGCCTGACATCCCTGTACACCAGACAAGTACAGAGGATGGCTACCTCCATTTTAAATGACTCCCACCCTTTGCACTGCAACTTTCAGCTTCTTCCCTCAAGACGGAGGTTTGCTGTCCCAAAAAGTAAAACCCAGCGCTACAAAAACAGCTTTGTTCCTGCTGCTGTCAAAGAGTTGAACAAGTTGTAACAATATATTGCACATAATTTAGGTACCTATTTATTAACTCCATTTTATATTTACTTATTTTTGTAGGATGTTATTTGGGTTCTAAATATTTTATTGGGTTTTAGACCTTTGAGTTTTTAACCTCTTTGACTAGTTAACTTTTTTAATATGACCCTTCTCTCTTACCTCTGTTTTTTCTCTCATCTCTTTGTCTTTATACCCTGATAGATGGAGCCTTGAATATTTTTATCATGTTTATAGTCAGCTTCATGTGTGCCTGTGTTTGTGTCTATGTTGAATGTAATTTGTGGCTTGTAAATATAGATGTCACCAGACTGCAAAACAAATCTACCTAGGAGTACAAATAAAGGAACCTGAACCTGATCCAGGCCAAGAGGAAGTTTGGGCTTCGAGAATAGATGTACCTGCACGGACTGTACCCAGGCCAGAAACTGAAGATTGGAAAGAGAGGTTCAAGGCAGAAGTATATCGTGAGGTGCAGGAACAGATGTCCATACTCAGCCGCACTGTGGTGGAGGACATGAAGCAGTTACTGCCCGGCATGTGCCACAAGAGTCCACCTGGGGGCGCCTCTTCTAGGAGGAAATTTATCATCCCATCCCACCGTAGGCCAGCTTCCCAGTGGGATGAACAGGGCCATCCAATTTGCAGAGGCTGTAGGAAGCCAGGCCATATTCAAAGGTCTTGTCCAGATAGAACTCAACCGGCCAGGTCTCCGAAGTAGTTGTCCCACCTGCTACGGGGCCGGAGACTGAAGAACCCGAAACCGGGACCTTGAAGGAGAAGATGGTTGGCTCGTGTCCAGATGTAGGAGTTAAGGTGGCCGGCACAAAAGTTCTGTGTGTTTTAGACACGGGCTCGCAAGTGACACTGTTTTCTGAAACTTTCTTCCAGAAGTGGTTGAGCCATGTCCCCTTGGCAGATGCAGGAAAGCAGCAAATGGGTTGAATATTCCCTATGTGGGTTATGTGCTGCTTGATTTTGAGGTTGCGGGAGTTGTGGTATAAGGTATAATAAGGGGGCAGTCATTGTGAAAGATACCTGTTTAGGCTCAGACAAGGGGATTTTGGGTATGGGATGAATGTGATCTTTAGCTGCTGGAAGGGTTTGTTTCAGGGACCTCATCCAGGTGTCTCTGCTTCTAAGGTTAGTGTCTCCACCTGCCTTAGGGCAATGGGAAAAGGCATTTGCGGTCTGTAGTCGGGTGGCCCAGGAGGAATCAGTGGATGGGAAAATGGGTGTGGCACGGGTGTCCAAGCAGTCACCAGTAGACATTCCAGCCTGTAGCGAGATGGTAATTTGGCCCCTGTGTTGGGGGGCCGCCACCCTCCAAGTGGACCTGTCCTGGTGGAAGGGGTGTTGGATAGCATGGAGTGGCAAGTTGCCCGGGCTGTGACTTACCTGGAAGGGGGTAAAGTACCGATTAAGGTATGTAATGTTACTCCTTACCCCATCGGTCTGCCGCCATGACAGGCTCTGGGTTCTGTGTACTCTTTGTCCCCTGATCAGATACAGTGGGGCAAAAAAGTATTTAGTCAGCCACCAATTGTGCAAGTTCTCTCACTTAAAAGATGAGAGAGGTCTCCAATTTTCATCATAGGTATACCTCAACTATGAGAGACAAAATGAGGGGGAAAAAAAAATCCAGATAGTCACATTGAAGGATTTTTAATGAATTATTTGCTAAATTCCTTGGTAAAATAAGTATTTGGTCAATAACAAAAGTTCATCTCAATACTTTGTTAATATATCCTTTGGCACTGACAGAGGTCAAACGTTTTCTGTAAGTCTTAACAAGGTTTTCACACACTGTTGCTGATATTTTGGCCCATTCCTCCATGCAGATCTCCTCTAGAGCAGTGATGTTTTGGGGCTGTCGCTGGGCAACACGGACTTTCAACTCCCTCCAAAGATTTTCCATGGGGTTGAGATCTGGAGACTGGCTAGGCCACCCCAGGACCTTCAAATGCTTCTTACGAAGCCACTCCTTCATTGCCCAGGCGGTGTGTTTGGGATCATTGTCATGCTGAAAGACCCAGCCACGTTTCATCTTCACTGCCCTTGCTGATGGAAGGAGGTTTTCACTCAAAATCTCACGATACAAGGCCTCATTCATTCTTTCCTTTACACGGATCAGTCGTCCTGGTCCCTTTGCAGGAAAAACGGCCCCAATGCATGATGTTTCCACCCTCATGCTTCACAGTAGGTATGGTGTTCTTTCTCCTCCAAACACGACAAGTTGAGTTTTTACAATAAAGTTCTATTTTGGTTTCATCTGACCATATGACATTCTCCCAGTCCTCTCCTGGATCATCCAGATGCTCTCTAGCAAACTTCAGATGGGCCTGGACATGTACTGGCTTAAGCAGGGGGACACGTCTGGCACTGCAGGATTTGAGTCCCTGGCGGCGTAGTGTGTTACTGATGGTAGCCTTTGTTACTTTGGTCCCAGCTCTCTGCAGATCATTCACTAGGTCCCCCCGTGAGGTTCTGGGATTTTTGCTCACCGTTCTTGTGATCATATTGACCCCACTGGGTGAGATCTTGCGTGGAGCGCCAGATCGAGGGAGATCAGTGGTCTTGTATGTCTTCCATTTTCTAATAATTGCTCCCACAATTGATTTCTTCACACCAAGCTACTTACCTATTGTAGATTCAGTCTTCCCACCCTGGTGCAGGTCTACAATTTTGTTTCTGGTGTCCTTTGACAGCTCTTTGGTCTTGGCCATAGTGGAGTTTGGAGTCTGACTGTTTGAGGTTGTGGACAGGTGTCTTTTATACTGATAACGAGTTCAAACAGGTGCCATTAATACAGGTAACGAGTGGAGGACAGAGGAGCCTCTTAAAGAAGAAGTTACAGGTCTGTGAGAGCCAGAAATCTTGCTTGTTGGTGACCAAATACTTATTTTACCAAGGAATTTACCAATTAATTCAATAAAAATCCTTCAATGTGATTTTCTGTTTTGTTTTTTTTTTTTTTTTGTTTTTTTTCTCATTTTGTCTCTCATAGTTGAGGTATACCTATGATGAAAATTGGAGACCTCTCATCTTTTAAGTGGGAGAACTTGCACAATTGGTGACTGACTAAATACTTTATTGCCCCACTGTATATGGTGACAAGCAGTTGGCGCTGCAGGTTGTTGACCAGGACACGGTGGAGGTGGACATTCAGACTGTTCAGGCACCAAGAACCAGTGAACCTGTGTCGTGGACTTTTGAGGGGGACAACCTTAGTCCAGAACAGCAAAGAGTTGAAACAACTGGTAAGCTGATGGAACTTTGTTTTTGCTAAGGATGAGGAGGATTTTGGCCATACTACTGCAGTGTTGCACCAGATACCAACCAGAACCGCACCTCCAAGTCGAGACATCGGCCTGTCCCCCCATCTCTTTATCCTGAGTTGCAAAGTCTGCTGCAGAGTATGTTGGAACGAGGAGTGGTGACAAAGCGCTAATCCTTGGGCTGCACCAATTGTGCTTGTGAAGAAGGATGGGTCCCTACGTTTTTGTGTGGATTACAGGAAATTGAACTCTGTGACCCACAAAGACTCATTTCCCTTACCATGAATTGAGGAGTCCCTAACTTGTCTCAAACAAGCACGTTGGTATTCCACCCTTGACCTGGCCGGTGGGTACTGGCAGGTGGAAGTGGACCCAAGGGACAAGGAGAAGACCGCCTTTAAAACACCTACGGGATTATGCAAGTTTCAGCAGATGCCATTCAGTCTCTGTAATGTCCCAGCTACTTTTCAGAGACTGATGCATCAGTGCTTGGGCAGTATGGTGTGTTGAGTCTAAAATGCCTTCACCCCAGTTCTTTTATACAAAGGCCAAATAACCAGACTGAGAGATGAAATATACTTTCACTTATTTTACTGAAAATAAGGTATGGTACAAGCAGTGCTGGAACCCTGCTCTTAAGCCATTTTTTAAGAGTGAGCTCCTGAATTCTGGAACTTAGTTTTTATAAGACCTGACTGCACCCTAAGCTCACCCACTCTCTCATGCAAGAGGGAGGGGTCTGCCCCTTCAACTGTGTGGGGTCAAGCTGTGGGCCAGACCACTTCTATCTTTTTTCAGCAGATGTCATAAAGTGGGTGCGTGACCTCAACAAACTTGTGAGCTGTGGAATGCAAGGATGTCCTTGCAGAAAGGAAGTGTGATAACATAGTTACACAGAAACCGACATCCTAAGAAAGACGGACGCAGTTGGAGATTTTAACCAACAATGCCCCCTGATGAGGTGTCCTAACAGGGCACCTCACACATTTGTCAAACATATATACTTTGTTTTTGCACCTCCCCCTGATGAGATTGGTCTAATGCCCATTTCATAATTCCTATTCTAATCCCCGTGTGTAGTGAGTCTAAGATTCTATATGTGCGCAATGTCCTCTTTCCGGCAATCGGATTGACCTGCCCCCCTCAGGTTGCCATAACTCCAGAGGACATCTGGTGTGGCGCAGACATCGTGGTTATCTATAACAAAAGGCCTATGTGTGTACAATGTATAAACCTATACTACAAATAACCAGTGCAGACATGTGAACACAAAATCAGCCAGTCAGCCTATTTAAAGGGTGACAAGTAGTCACTGTGCTGTTTGGTGACATGGTGTGTACCACACTAAACATGGACCAGAAGAAACAAAGGAGAGAGTTGTCTCAGGAGATTAGAAAGAAAATTATAGACAAGCATGTTAAAGGAAAAGGCTATAAGACCATCTCCAAGCAGCTTGATGTTCCTGTGACTACAGTTGCACATATTATTCAAAAATTTAAGATCCACGGGACTGTAGCCAACCTCCCTGGACGTGGCCACAGGAGGAGACGGATAATATGAATGGTAACAAGAGCCCAGAGCACCCTCTAAACACATTCATGGTGAATTCCAAGGTACAAGGTACATTTTTTTTTCTCAGCAAGATGGCGGCGCGTGCACAACGCGAGGCTCAGCGTCCTATCAGATTCTGGGGACTAGCAGTGTTATTTCTGCTCATTTCGGGTATGTTCGTTCAGAACAGCTCTGCTTTTACATCTTACACCCGAGATGAGCTTTTGAATATTGGATTACAAAGCAATGATAACGACCTTTTTATCAGCAACCTACGTCTGAATCTACGTCTCATCCCGGAGCTCTGGAGAACTCCCGACGCTCGGCAGGCTTCCTGGCCGACCGAAAGTGCTCGCAGGCGGCGTAAAGATCGTAAACAAAGGAGGGGTAAGCGCGGTGGGCTAAGAGCTAAGCTAAAGCTAACACCGCACTGGCTATCGCTACCCAGTATTTTCCTTGCTAATGTACGGTCTCTGGCGAGCAAAATGAGTGAACTACGGCTTCGGATCACCAACAATAAGAGACTTATGAACTGCAGTATCATGATTTTTACGGAAACATGGCTTCACAGTGGAATACCCGACAATGCTATCGAGCTAGCCGGTCTACACACGCTCCGGGCAGACAGAGCAGCAGTTGACTCCGGTAAGACAAGAGGGGGGGGAGTGTGCATTTATATTAACAAGGCTTGGTGCACGAACTCTGTCACTGTTGAGAGACACTGCTCAGCTAACCTGGAGTTTCTCATGGTTAAATGTAGACCTTTCTATCTGCCACGCGAGTTCACTTGTACCATCATAACAGCCGCTTACATTTCTCCGGATGCTAATGCTAAGCTTGCTATGAAAGAACTGCATGCAGCTATTAGCAAACAACAAACTGCACACCCAGAGGCAGCATTTATTGTGGCGGGTGATTTTAACCACTCTAACCTCAAGACAGTGCTTCCTAAATTCTACCAGCATGTCTCCTGTCACACAAAAGGGGACAAAACATTGGACCATGTTTACACCAATATTGTGGGAGCCTACACAGCAACTCCCCTCCCCCACCTAGGTCAGTCTGATCACTTATCCTTGTTCCTTACCCCCAAGTATGTAGCGCTCATCAACCGGGTGAAGCCATCAGTGAGGACCATCAAAGTGTGGCCAGAGGGGGTTGACTCTGTACTCCAGGAGAAGTTTAGAATCAGAATCAGAATCAGAATCAGAAAAAGATTTATTGCCAAGTACATTAACAGATCACTGATAACATACGAGAGAATTTGACTTGACACAGTAATGAACCTGCATTTCCGTGCCGCGGCGCATCTGCAACGCGCCTGTCAGCAGGAGGGTACAGGTCGCATAAAGATGATACAATAGGAAGGAGCAAAAAAATCATTGATTCAAAATACTGGTTACATACTTAATCAATATTAAGAGTTCAAGGGAAAAAAAAGCTCAATGCACATATATTCGCTACACACAGAATTCACAGGACACAAGAGAGCAGTGTTATCTTTATTCAGTTCATGGATCAATGTGTGTGCGGTGTTGAGCAGTGTTGATGATAATAAGAGAGACCCAAGGACCCTTGGCAGAAGATGTTTTGTCTGTCTGGCGCCAGTCTTATCTGGCGCTGCAGCTGGCTGTCCAAGGCCTTGTGCTCATGATTTTGAAAAAACACAGTCTGCAGACAGCCAGGAGGAATTTTCATGGGGAATAATAATGCCAAATAGGACTGATCACAGAGAAGACTTGTATTTCTTCTGTAGATTCAGTACATTAATCCTTCATTGCGCAGCTTTGAATTCGTCGTGGAAAGACCTGAGCGAACCCATGATGTAATCCACCTTACGAGACAGTTCTCCAGTAGTCGCTATCAGGGTCTTCTCCAGTTTTTCAATTTGTTGGATGCACCTCGCCTGGCCAGCATTTTGATAGGTTGAATCCATCTTCAGCAATTTGCGGTAAACCAAGACAATTCCCGTTCCAATCAGAATTATCCCAATCACCAAGATTACGAAGATAAACAAATCTTCAATATCTTCGATAGAGAGATTAGAGAGACACAGCATTCTCCAAATACCTGTGTCTCGTAAATAGCCCGCTGGAGCCGTTCCTGCGGGGCAGACAGCTTCCCCCGGAGCACTTTTCCTTGTTGAAAAAATGGTGTCAATTGTGTTCAAAGCCCAGCTTATTAACTCCATAATTTCTTTTCGGCGGTCGCAGTTAGACGCAGACAGACGACAGCAAGCTGGGATCCAGTAGTTAGGAGGGGAGGAAAAGTCAGAGCAGGAGAGGAGAAAAAAGCGTCTACTCTCTTGGGAGGGCGGAAGTGAAGAGGAACACAGACTGGAGTATGTTCACCTCTCAGGCTACCTGTGGCTCCCACATAAACATCAACTCTTACACCCACTCAGTCCTGGACCATATCAACACCACTATTGACAGTGTCACCACGGAAAGACAGATCACCACGTACCCAAATCAGAAGCCGTGGATGAACAGAGAAGTGCAGCTTCTGCTAAAAGCACGTAACAATGCCTTTAGATCTGGTGATGCACAGGCCTACAGTTCATCCAGGGCAGACCTGAAGAGGGGCATCAAGAAGGCCAAGCACAGCTACAAGCTGAAGGTGGAGGAACATTTTGGGGACTCTGACCCCCGACGCATGTGGCAGGGCATTCAAGCTATCTCTGATTATAAGCCCAGCAACTCCATACCTATAGCCATGACTGTGCCCTTTCTCAATGAGCTAAATGACTTCTATGCTCGTTTTGACAAGGACAACAACGAAAAGAACATCAATTTCCCACCCTCTGATGACCTCCACCACCTCACACTCACCCACACCGACGTCCGTAACGCACTGAGTCATGTCAACGTACGTAAGGCTGCTGGCCCTGATGGCATTCCTGGGCGTGTGCTGAGGGCATGCGCTGAGCAGCTGGCAGGGGTCTTCACAGACATCTTCAATCTGTCCCTGGCCCAGGCCGTGGTACCAGCGTGCTTCAAGACCACTTCAATAGTACCAGTGCCGAAACATTCAACACCATCGTGCCTAAATGACTATCGCCCTGTGGCACTGACGCCCATAGTCATGAAGTGCTTTGAGCGACTGGTCTTGGCACAGCTCAAAAAAGGCCTGCCCCCTACACTGGACCCTCATCAGTTCGCCTACCGGAGCAACAGGAGTACAGAGGATGTGGTTTCTACAGCGCTGCACTATGTACTCTCACACCTGGATGACAAGAACACCTACGCAAGAATGCTGTTTGTTGACTTCAGCTCAGCATTCAACACAGTTATCCCCTCCAAGTTGCTCACTAAACTTGGGGACCTGGGAATCAGTACCTCCACCTGCAACTGGATCATGGATTTTCTGACCAACAGACCCCAGCATGTTAGGTCAGGCCCCAACCGTTCTTCTGTCATCACACTCAACACTGGTGTACCACAGGGCTGTGTGCTCAGCCCATTCCTCTACTCCCTCTACACCCATGACTGCAGGCCTATGTATGGATCCAATTCCATCATAAAGTTCGCAGATGACACCACGGTGATTGGACTCATCAGGGACAACGACGAGTCAGATTACAGGGCAGAGGTTGAGCACTTGGCTACTTGGTGCACTGACAATAACCTGCTCCTTAACACCAGCAAAACCAAGGAGCTCATAGTGGACTACAGGAAGGAGAGGGAAGAGACACATGACCCCATCCATATGAATGGCATAGCTGTTGAACGTGTCCCCAGCTTCAAATTCCTGGGGACCCACATCTCGGAGGACCTGTCCTGGTCAGTTAACACCACCAGCCTGATCAAGAAGGCCCATCAGCGCCTCTTCTTCTTGAGGACACTGAAGAAGAACCATCTGTCAACTGACATCCTGGGCAACTTCTACCGCTGCGTGATAGAGAGCACCCTGACCAACTGTATCACAGTCTGGTATGGGAGCTGCTCTGTCGCTGACCGCAAGGCGCTGCAGTGGGTGGTGAAAACCACCCAACGCATCACGGGGACTCCACTTCCAGTTATTGAGGACGTCTACAGGAAAAGATGTCTGCGCCGGGCACGCAGCATTCTTAGGGACTCCAACCATCCTGCTCATGGACTGTTCCAGCTTCTCCCCTCCAGAAGACGTTTCAGAAGCCTTCGGACTAGAACCAGCAGGTTTAGGAACAGTTTCTTTCCAACAGCTGTCACGTTATTGAACTTAGTTCCCCGCTGACTCTCTTACCATCATCTCTTACCATCCTCACCTGTACATAACTGCATAACTACATAACTACATCTAACTTATTGCACATTATTTGCACATAACAGTACTCTTAACTTTCTGCACTGCTGCATATATTTGCATATATTTGCTTAAATTGCACATACTGTTAATTACCGTATATACTGCACTGCTGTCCTTTGCACTTCTGATTGGATGCTAAACTGTGTTTCGTTACCTTGTATTCATACATGTGTAATGACAATAAAGTTGAATCTAATCTAATCTAATCAGTGTCAGATCGCACCATACGTCGTTGTTTGAGCCAAAGTGGACTTCATGGGGAACGACCAAGGAGGACATCACTGTTGAAAACAAATCATAAAAAAGCCAGACTGGAATTTGTCAAACTGCATGTTGACAAGCCACAAAGCTTCTGGGAGAATGAACAGACGAGACAAAACTGGAACTTTTTGGCAAGGCACATCAGCTCTGTTACAGATGCAAAAATGAAGCATACCAAGAAAAGAACATTGTCCCTACTGTGAAACATGGAGGAGGTTCTGTTATGTTCTGGGGCTGCTTTGCTGCATCTGGCACAGGGTGTCTTGAATCTGTGCAGGGTACAATGAAATCTCAAGACTATCAAGGTATTCTAGAGAGAAATGTGCTGCCCAGTGTCAGACAGCTTGGTCTCAGTTGCAGGTCATGGGTCTTGCAACAGGATAATGACCCAAAACACACAGCTAAAAAGACCCAAGAATGGCTAAGAGCGAAACATTGGACTATTCTAAAGTGGCCTTCTATGAGCCCTGATCTAAATCCTATTGAACATCTGTGGAAGGAGCTGAAACATGCCGTCTGGAGAAGGCACCCTTCAATCTTGAGACAACTGGAGCAGTTTGCTCATGAGGAGTGGGCCAAAATACCTGCTAAGAGGTGCAGAAGTCTCATTGACAGTTACAGAAATCGTATGATTGCAGTGATTGCCTCAAAAGGTTGTGCAACAAAATATTAAGTTAAGGGTACCATCATTTTTGTCCAGGCCTGTTTCATGAGTTTGTTTTTTAAAATAATTCTGTTGAACCACAATTCAAAAGCATTCTGATTTTCACTGGTTAACTTTCATAGAATTATTATTTATTACCACTTTTGTCAGATTCAAGTTATTTCTGTGACTATTGTGGGTTTTTCTTTCATTAACAGAGGGGTACCAACAATTTTGTCCACATCTGTAAATGTATAATGTAGATCCTAAACTATTTCATCCACATTCTCGGGGTCCCCATCAAAGTCCAGTCTTGGTACGTCGTAATCATCCCGGCAGTGAGAAAGCAGGTGGACAACTTCCTAGACACCTTGGTATGGGGGTGGGTCTTTAGAGGAGAAAGCTGCAACAATAGATCTTTCAACAAGTCGTTTAATCATAGGAATACAACAACACCCACAAAAAGAATCTGTCACGCCGCGCCATTCATCAGCGGCGCCACCTGCTCACGCACCTGCTACTCGTCAGCGGCGAAGGATAAAAGCCGCCTCGCCCTGAGCGTCGGCCTGAAGCCGTAGACTTCGTTTCCTTTGCATGGACTTCTACCACATTCTCTTCAGCATCCTCTTTACCGGTAAGAAGTTCACTTACCTCATCTCTCCAGTCTGCTCCCCTGTGCACAGGTGGATTCCTCGGCGGCGGACAATCCCGTCCCTCGTCTCTCCTCGCTGCTGCACCGAGCCCTGCAGGTGGCTGTCTCCCGGGCTTCCATCCTTGAAGCGCCAGTCATCTGCCCAAACAAGTAAGCTTCTCTCCCTCGCCTATTCTCCTCCCGTGTTGGTGTGTGCTCATCACCCTGTGTCTGATTTCTCCCATAGGGTTGCCGGCTGAACGGTCTCCTGCCTCTGGGTCCGAAGCAGACGCCCCCACCAACACATTAACATTCTGCAGACACGCACCCAAACATCCCTGTTGTTAATAAACAGTTTGAACTACTCTGAGCCTGTGTGTGTGCGTCTCCTGAGCCGAACGTTATGTCAGTACGGCTTCAGCAGAGCGGCTCGGCGGACGGCGGGCTCGCACACCGGTTTACCATCCTCGAGGCTCGGGTGGATCAGATTGTTTATCAGCAACAGGTGGTTCTTAACCAATTATTAGAACTGACTAACCGATTGAACCGCTTGGACCCCCAACAGCCGTTCCTCCCGACTCGCCAGGGTGGCGCGGCTCCTGCTGTTCCAGCGGCCGTCCAGCCGGCTCCAGTGGCACCGGTTCGGCTCACGCCGATTCCGACCCCCGCCCGCTTTAGCGGTAAGCTCGGCGGAGCGCGGGGGTTTATTATGCAGTGTGAGTCCGTGTTCCACCGTGTGCCCGGAGATTTTCCCTCGGATCACAGCCGAATTGGTTACATAGGGAATCTTCTGGAGGGGCGTGCGTTAACTTGGACCTACGCCGTAATGGCGAGGCCCAGTTATGCCACCCTCACCTATGACCAATTCGTGAGGCGCTTTCTGGAGGTCTTTGACCACTCACAAACCGAAACGGTCCAGGTCGATCGGCTTCTCGCTCTCCAGCAGGGAAGCCGGTCGGCAGCGGACTACGCGGTCGACTTCCGGGTAGCGGCGGAGGAATTGGGCTGGGAGGAACGCTCCCTCTGTGGCCTGTTCCTCCGCAGCCTCAATAGTGATCTGAGGGATGAACTGGCTGGTCGGGATATCCCTGGGACGCTAGCGGAGCTGACGTCCTTAGCGATAAGTTTGGATAACAGGCTGCGCGAGCGCTCCTCGGGGCGGAGGTCTTCTTCTTCTCGCCCTCGTGGAGCCTCGCCGCACCTGTTCCAAGCTCGCCCCCTGGCGGCGCCGCCAGCATCGCGCCCCGAGGAGTCGGAGCCGATGGTGACGGGCTGGACTAAACTTTCCCCTGTGGAGAAACAACGCCGCCGTGAGTTGGGCCTCTGCATGTATTGCGGAGGCGACCAACACACCGTGGAGTGTTGCCCACGGAAAGCCAGTCGGTGGGGTCCGCGAGTCACTGTTGGAAGCCTCGCGGATGTCAATCGGTTAGGATCACTGACTCAATTGAAGCTGCCCATCCGTTTCTGCCATAACCCTACTGGGCACCTCACCCACGCACTGGTGGATTCGGGCGCAGAAGGCAGCTTCATTTCACAAAGCCTGGCAACCCGATTGGGCATCCGCTGCCAGGCACTCAATACTCCCATCTCCCTAATCCACCTCTCCCGTGCCACCCTCGGGAGAGTGACACATCAAACTGTTCCCCTACCGGTCATCATCTCGGGAAACCACCGGGAGGAAATGACCTTTTACGTCCTTCCCAACTCTGTGTCGCCCGTCATCCTGGGGTATCCCTGGCTCCGCCTTCACAATCCGGTCCTGGATTGGAAATCAGCTGGGATCTCGGCATGGAGTACGTTCTGTATGGGCACCTGCCTTCAGTCCGCTGCCTGCTCTCCGTCCGCTCCTCCCCCTGCGACGGACGCTGCACCCCCGGACCTGTCTCTGGTGCCCCCAGAATTTCACGACCTGGGTATGGTGTTCAGCAAAGCGAAAGCTATGTCTCTTCCCCCTCATCGGCCCTATGACTGCGCCATCAACCTCCGCCAGGGGGCTCCCTTACCTTCTGGTCGCCTTTATAGCCTGTCTGCGCCGGAGAAGGAGACGATGAACGCCTACCTGAAGGACTCTTTAAGTGCTGGGATTATCCGCCCATCATCGTCACCCGTGGGGGCAGGGTTCTTCTTCGTGGGGAAAAAGGATGGGTCCCTCCGCCCTTGTATCGACTACCGGGCCCTCAATAATATCACGGAGAAGGACCGTTACACCCTGCCTCTCATGGACACTGCTTTCCACTCCCTCCAGGGGGCGACCTGGTTCACCAAGCTGGACCTACGCAGCGCTTACCACCTCGTCCGGATCCGGGAGGGAGATGAGTGGAAAACGGCCTTCCGTACCCCGAACGGCCACTTTGAATATCTGGTGATGCCGTTCGGGTTGACCAACGCTCCTGCAGTCTTCCAGCGCCTCATAAATGACGTCCTCCGGGACTTCATTGGCCTTTTTGTGTTCGTCTACCTGGACGATATTCTCATCTTCTCCAAGTCCAGGGATGAGCACCAGGTCCACGTGAGGCGGGTCCTCCAAAGGCTGCTGGAGAACCGTCTGTACGTTAAGGCAGAAAAGTGTGAATTTTACGCCAGGAGCACGTCCTTCCTGGGGTTCATCATCGCCCACGATAGGGTGCTCCCCGACCCAGAGAAGGTAAAGGCGGTGGTGGAATGGCCCACACCTGCATCCCGGAAACAGGTGCAGCAATTTGTTGGCTTCGCCAATTTCTACCGCCGCTTTGTCCCCAACTTCAGTGCCATCGTGGGACCACTGACCCGCCTCACGTCCCCGAAGGTCCCGTTCCGGTGGACCGAAGAGGTCGCTGCCGCCTTTGAGGCGCTGAAGGCGGAATTCTCCTCCTCCCGGGTCCTTCGCCAGGTCGACCCCGCGCTGCAGTGCATTGTAGAGGTAGACGCCTCGGACACGGGAGTGGGAGCAGTGCTGTCCCAGCGGTCACCGGACGATGGCGCCAAGCGACCGTGCGCCTTCTTCTCCCGGCGCTTGTCCCCGGCGGAGAGAAACTACGATGTGGGGGACAGAGAGCTCTTGGCCATCAAGCTCGCCCTGCAGGAGTGGCGCCACTGGTTGGAGGGGGCAAGCCTGCCGTTTGTGGTCCTCACGGACCACAAGAACTTGGAATACTTACGATCTGCCAAGCGCCTGAACGCCCGCCAGGCGCGCTGGTCCCTGTTCTTCGCCAGGTTCCAATTTTCCATCACCTTCAGGCCTGGCTCTAAGAACGTCCTGCCTGACGCCCTCTCCAGGCAGTTCGCCCCCGTGGAGTCGGAGGAGGCGCCCCACTCCATCCTGCCCAGGTCGTGCGTCGTGGGAGCCATCTCGTGGGACATTGAGAGCAAGATCCGGAAGGCACAGCAGGTGGAACCTGACCCTGGCGGCGGACCGGAGGGGAGGCTGTTCGTGCCATCCGCGGTCCGAGGAGAGGTCATCCACTGGCTCCACACCTCCAAGCTCACCTGTCACCCTGGCACCTCCCGGATGATAGATCTCCTCCAACGGTCCTTTTGGTGGCCAGGCCTGCGGAGGGATGCAGCCCGCTACGCCCGGGCTTGCCCAATCTGTGCCACCTGCAAATCGGGAAATGCCCCTCCAGCGGGTCTGCTCCAGCCCCTGCCCGTCCCTGGCAGGCCCTGGTCGCACATCGCTCTGGATTTCGTCACCGGACTCCCCATCTCCAACTCCTATGACACCATCCTGACCATCGTGGACCGCTTCTCCAAGGCCGTGCACTTCATCCCCCTGCGAGGCCTCCCTACTGCCCTGGAGACGGCGGACCTCCTCGTCCAACACGTGGTCAGGCTGCATGGGATTCCGGTGGACGTGGTCTCGGACCGGGGCCCCCAGTTTTCATCTGAGGTTTGGAGGTCATTCTGCAACGCCATCGGAGCCAAGGTGAGCCTCTCCTCCGGCCATCACCCCCAATCCAACGGGCAGTGTGAGAGGACCAACCAGGAGCTGGAGGCTGCGCTCCGCTGTGTGTCCAGATCCAAACCCGCGTCCTGGAGCAACCATCTTGCCTGGGTTGAATATGCCCACAACACCGCTCGCTCTTCTGCTACAGGGATGTCCCCCTTCAAAGCGTCCCTGGGTTACGACCCCCCGCTGTTTCCGGAGCAGGAGAGTGAGGTAACTGTCCCGTCAGTTAGGGCCCATCTCAGGCAGTTCCGCTCCACCTGGGCTGCCGCGCGCCATGCGCTATTACGCACAGCGGAGCGCAACAGGACTGTGGCGGACCGGCGTAGGAGACCTGCCCCGGCGTACAGAGTTGGGCAGCTTGTTTACATTTCCACCCAGGACGTCACTCTAAAAGGCGAGAGGAGAAAGCTGGCACAGCGCTTCATGGGTCCCTACCCCATCACCCGGATCATCAACCCGGTGGCTGTGCGCGTGGCTATTCCCCCCTCCCTCCGCATTCATCCTACTTTCCACGTGTCGAAGGTGAAACTGGCGGTTTCTGACCCCCTTTGCCCTCCTCCTGCAGCGCAACCCGCGCCCCGGATGATTGGTGGCCATCCGGCCTGGTCCGCTTCCTCCATCCTGGACTCCCGGCGCCGGGGTCGTGGGTTGCAATACTTGGTGGACTGGGAGGGCTATGGGCCCGAGCATCGACAGTGGGTGCCCCCGTCGTTTGTGTTGGACCCGTCGCTCATCGCGGACTTCCACCGAGCGCACCCGGATAAGCCATCGCCAGGAGGCGCTGCTAGAGGGGGGAGTACTGTCACGCCGCGCCATTCATCAGCGGCGCCACCTGCTCACGCACCTGCTACTCGTCAGCGGCGAAGGATAAAAGCCGCCTCGCCCTGAGCGTCGGCCTGAAGCCGTAGACTTCGTTTCCTTTGCATGGACTTCTACCACATTCTCTTCAGCATCCTCTTTACCGGTAAGAAGTTCACTTACCTCATCTCTCCAGTCTGCTCCCCTGTGCACAGGTGGATTCCTCGGCGGCGGACAATCCCGTCCCTCGTCTCTCCTCGCTGCTGCACCGAGCCCTGCAGGTGGCTGTCTCCCGGGCTTCCATCCTTGAAGCGCCAGTCATCTGCCCAAACAAGTAAGCTTCTCTCCCTCGCCTATTCTCCTCCCGTGTTGGTGTGTGCTCATCACCCTGTGTCTGATTTCTCCCATAGGGTTGCCGGCTGAACGGTCTCCTGCCTCTGGGTCCGAAGCAGACGCCCCCACCAACACATTAACATTCTGCAGACACGCACCCAAACATCCCTGTTGTTAATAAACAGTTTGAACTACTCTGAGCCTGTGTGTGTGCGTCTCCTGAGCCGAACGTTATGTCAGAATCAGGCTTAAATTTATCTAATTCCTTCCTTTCTCTAATCATTATTATAATAATTTAAATTTCAAATTTTATGAAGTATGTTTATCATGTCTTTTTGCATCTGATTAGAGTTTTAACATTACAAAAATAATAATTCACGGCGTGCTGGCGTGTGTCCCATTAAAATCCAGATGTTCAAAAAGCATGTTAAACAGAGTGACAGTGGCACCCTCCACTCCTCTGTGAGGCCTGTAGGAAAACTGCAAAGGATCCAATGCATGCTCAGTCTGCTTTATGGCCTCAAATCTGACCAGTTTTTCAAAAATTTTCATTAAAACTGAAGTGCAAAGCAACTGGTCTAAAATCATTTACCGCTTTAGGACAGCTGGATTTTTGGAACGGGGACAACCACAGCATCTTTCCAGATCTTCGGTACATGTTGTGTCTGTAAGGACTTATTGAAAATGTAGTGAAATACAGGACTCAGTTCATGTGCACAGGACTTTAGCAAGCGCCCACATACACTACCGTTCAAAAGTTTGGTGTCACCCAGACAATCATTTTGTGTTTTCCATGAAAAGTCACACTTATTTACCACCATGAGTTGTAAAATGAATAGAAAATATAGTCAAGACATTGACAAGGTTAGAAATAATGATTTGTATTTGAAATAATAATTTTTTCCTTTAAATTTTGCTTTCGTCAAAGAATTCTCCATTTGCAGCAATTACAGCATTGCAGACCTAACATGACTGCACAAGGGTTTTCTAATCATCCATTAGCCTTCTGACGCAATGAGCAAACACATTATACCATTAGAACACTGGAGTGATAGTTGCTAGAAATGGGCCTCTATACACCTATCTAGATATTGCACCAAAAACCAGACATTTGCAGCTAGAATAGTCATTTACCACATTAGCAATGTATAGTGTATTTCTGATTAAAGTTATCTTCATTGAAAAAAAGTGCTTTTCTTTCAAAAATAAGGAAATTTCTAAGTGACCCCAAACTTTTGAACGGTAGTGTATATTATCAGGGCCCTGACTTTTGTTCACTTTTACAGCACAGAACGCCCTTTTAACATGCTGCACCTCAATATTAAAGTGCTGAAAAAGTGCCTAAAATTAAAGTTTTATTGGTCATCAGTTATCTGACATTTACCAGGCATCCCATAAACTTTAAAAGCATTTCATTAGGTTCTAGGAATATCCACAGCTCAACATTGCCACCTTCTGAAAACTCAGGGACATGTTGTATTTAACCAGCTAAACCTATTCCCTGAAACTAATGATTGCCTTTTTCTTTCTTACAAAACCCTCAATTTCCAGATTATTCTCTTTTTCAGGACACCCTGGAAAAGAAAATGGACTCTGATATTCGGTGTGGACAATCAATAATGGGTTTGAAAGAATTTTATTAATCCTTGATTTTAAATGTGTGCATCAATGTTTTAATGCTTCAATATATCTTATTTTATTCTTGCATGTTAATTGTACAAGTACCAGTATAAAAGTGCATGAATCACTGAATTAGCTTAAACTTTATACATAAGTATGTTAAGGAATCTTCAGTATTCCTTAACTTCTGGCCTTAACTTCTGGCCTCCTTCATTGGCTTCCCATAGAATTTAGAATTAAGTTTAAAATCCTTCTTCTTACTTACAAAGCTCTAAACAATCAGGCTCCTTTTTATTTAAAAAATTTGATACTACCGTATTATCCTAACAGAGCACTACGCTCCCAAAATGCAGGATTACTTGTAATACCTAGAATCTGCAAAAGTACAATGGGAGGCAGAGCCTTCAGTTATCAAGCTCCTCTCCTGTGGAACCAGCTGCCAATCTGGATTCGGGAGTCAGACTCAATCTCTGTTTTTAAGAATAGGGCTAAAACCTACCTTTTTGATATAGCCTACAATTAGGGAGAGATCATGTGTTTCTGAACCCTCCCTTAGTTATGCTGCTAATAGGTTTAGTCAGCCGGGGGACCTCCAGTAATGCACTGGGCCTCACTCCTTTCCTCACTCTCAATGAAATATTTTTTTTTGCTGGTCATTAACATTTGTTTGTTCTCTCCCATAGATTGAGTCCCCATCATGCTGTTTGCTCTCTACATGTCTGTTCTTTTCATCTTCTCTATCCCCTCACCCCCCAGCCAGTCGCAGCAGATGACTGCCCCTCCTTGAGCCTGGTTCTGCTGGAGGTTTCTTCCTGTTAAAAGGGAGTTTTTCCTCTCTACCGTCGCCAAGTGCTTGCTCACAGGGGATCGCCTGATTGCTGGGGTCTTTCTGCAACTGTGGGGGTTCCCCCTACAGTTGATAGTGCTATGAGATGACTGTTGTTGTGAAATGGCGCTATATAAATAAAGTTGAATTGAATATTAAAATGGGTGTCATCCTGTGAGAATACCTGCCATCTGACTCACTCAGCCAGACATCTGCCAGTATATGCTGGGCAACAGCTCTTTCATTCCATTGGTTCTTTACAAAGGACTGCTTTATCATTGGACTAAAGTTCAGAAAAACCCGCCCATGAAGGAAGACTATTGGTTTAGGCTTATGTCAATCAGAGCTTCGGCGTAAAACTTGCTTACTCTTTAGCAGGGAGACGCCCTCCTTCAGATCAGTTTTTCAAACCAGATTCGTGTGATCCTCCACTGTCATGTTTGTGTTAATGTCTGTGTTTTAATGTTGCTTCTTTAAACATCTGGGAATTAATTATTTCTTTTGAGCTCAAAATTCTTCCAAATGAAGTCAAACTTCATGTTTCTAGGCATTTCTATTACTATCTGTATTCTGTTAAACTTTCTTTAAACTCTCTGTGTTTTTCAAAGGACTGACCATTCGTTATCACGCTGGAAGCTATTTCACCCATGTACCACAACGTCAGAGTAATTTGGATTTTTGTTGCTTGAGTTTTATCTTAATCTGATCCGATTAATATAATTTTAGAGAGATTATTATATTCCAAGTTTATCCGGACCCTGGAAGAAAGGGGCTCTCGTCCTGGGGAAAAAGCAGGATGACAGCCTGGCTGGACCCAGGCTGAGGCATACGGAAATGCCGGGAGGAAAAACAAGAAAACCTTATTTAAATCTTATTTAAATCCTCCACCTGAACAACAAGAGCAAGTTTTTAGCCAAAGTCAAATTCCTTGTATGTGTTGTGCATACTTGGCCAATAAAGCTGATTCTGATTCTGAAGAGCCGGACACAGCTCATCCGCGAGAGGAAAATGGTGTTCACTTATGCAGCGCTTTTTTCTCATCTCTAGATAACCAAAGCGCTTTACAAATCCTGTTATCCACCAATTTACATACACATTCACGCACTGATGGTGGTAGAGGTAATATACACAGGCGCTGGCCTGACCCACCAGGAGCAACTGGGGGTTCAGTATTTTACTCAAAGACACTTCAACATGCAGACTGACGACAGAGCGGGAATCGAACCCCTGACCCTTTGATCAGTAGTCGGCCACAGTACACCTGCACCACAGCCACACAGCAGATTCCTGTTTGAACACACAAAATGTCACTGCAATGAGACTGCATTGAAGCAGGGCTTAACTAGGTACAGAGAATATTAATGCAAATGAACACAAGGGAGGATCACGAGTGAAGATAGTTGACTTAATTACTGACAGCTGTCAACTGTGACACCCCATGAACTTGAACCAAAAGGGGAAGTAAACAGAAGTGGCTGTCACAACAAAAGCACATAGAGATACTGTACAACGAACAAAGAAAAATGAACCATAAAGGTGAGGATATAATGAATACAAAAACAAGAGATGCAAATACTGGAATATAAATAATCAAATACAGAGCAAGAACAGAGAGTAAAAGTGAGGGTGGACTTGTCTCTAACAGGAAAATAATTACAATAAGAAACTAGATGGATGCACAATATAAATGGCTAAAGCTATAAGGATAATAACAGGAATTCAAAACACAGAGAAAGAGACACCTAATAAACATCATACATCCAAAACCATCTTAAAACACAATAATAAAACAAGGGTGAAGAAAATACAGAAAATAATGTGGACAACAGAAAGCATGAGCATGGTGATTACCCCCCTCCCCCCCGTGCTCAGCATCATGACAGGACCCCTCCCTCAAGGGGTGGATTCCCAGACACCCCAAAGTAATATCAAAAAAGTGAAGAAAAAATGCACCAACCCCCACCCACCCAACAGGAGTAGAACAAATAATCAAACCCGGGAGGGTGATGGGGGAAACCAGGCTCGGAGGGACTGAAACCAAAAATGACACTCATGACCCACAACAAGAACAAATATGGTGTAACCACAACTCTAGGAACATTGGGTGAAAAAAAACAAAAAAAAAACAGGGCAGTTCAGGTGGTTTATAAGTGTCCCAGATCCACCCGATCCCATGGTGGAACAAATTGGGTGACCTCCCAGAGTTCCAGAGCCATCCAAACAGACGACGGAGTCCATCGAGTGATGTCTCAGCATCCCTGAGCCGATGGACTGGGGGCATGACATGCCCCCTAAAGAAGGTGACAGTTGAAACCCATGCCTCCCATGGACCACTGGGACTGCGGTGTGGATGGAATGAGTCAGTGGCTGCGAGGAGTTGACACCTGACAATGATTGCTGGCAAATGGCGAACCCAGACGGCGATGGCTGCTGACCAGCAAAGAAACCAGAAGGCGAAGGTCCTGCGGTGACCCCAAGAAAAGGTGTAGGACCCATGGCAACCTCAAGAAGAAAGAGGACCCACGAGAAACCCAGGCAAAACAAAACGGCTGACCTGCGAGAAAACAAGGCAAAGAAGACGATCGATCAGCGGGGAACCAGACAAAGGTGGAGAAAAAGGACCCAAGGTTACCTCAGGTGGAGATGGAGGACCCACAGTGACCTCAGGAGAGATTGAGGCCTCAAGATGACCTCAGGTGGAGATGGGAGACCAACAGTGACCTCAAGTGGAGATGTTGAACCCATGGTGACCTCAGGCACCATGGGTGATGTAAAGGTGTTAGAGTGTGTGATGACAACAGTGGGACCAATAAGAGTCAGTGGTTGGATGTGAAAAATTGTTTATATGGATGGAGTTATAAAAATGTATTCTTGTATGTTTTAGTTTTATCAATGTTTTGGTTTCTTATCAATGTTATTAATGTCTGTTTTAGTTTTTAGCAATGCTTGGTTTTAGTTTGTTTTTTTTTAATCACTGTTTGGTTTTAGTTTTTTATCAATGCTTACTTGTAGTTTTAGCAAATGTCTGCTTTTATTAATGCTAACACCAGCCTGCCCAGGAACTACAGGTGGAAATTAGCACTTGTGCTATAACCTGGTACAATGCATCTTTCCTTTTTAAGGTCAATGTATATTGTGCATGTCTCTGCATAAATAAATAAATAAATAAAAGAAAAAAAAAGAAAAGGCAGAGGACCCACGGTGACCTCAGGGGACCCAGAAGAGGTTGCAAACAGAAGAGGAACCATACACCACGTTACTATAACTGACCGCAGTGGAGCCCAGTGAGGAGAACTCAGGAACAGCTGGCGGCTGCAACTGCGCCCCCCACCCAAGAGCGAAGCAAGATTTCTCTAATACTGCAAATGTGAAGACAAAAAACAGACCTGCCTTAGCTCGAGCTCCACTGCCATCCAAGACTCCAGTGACTCCAGCAGGGACGTTGCAAATCCAATGGTCTGAGGATCCATCCCTGACCCGGGGAGGAAAAGACAGACACCGGAACACAGTTACACGTAGCAGTGACGTGTGGCAAGGAGAACTCAGGAGCAAAGGGCATCTGCAACTGATTCTCCCCACCATGAGCAAGACAAGATTTCTCTAGACCTGATAATGTAGAGACAGAACACAATACTTGCCTTGGCTCGAGCTCCACCGCCACCCAGGACTCTGCCGCGGCGACCCTAGTAGCAGGCATAATGGAGGGTGAATCTGGCAGAACCCCAGTCACGGCAGCTGGCTCTGGTGAAATTCCAGGTGTGGCGGCTGACACTGGTGAGACCCCAGATGAAGCATCTGAAGATGGTGGAACCCCAGATGTGGTGGCTGACGCTGGGGATCGTCTCACCAATGGCGCCAGGTCCTGCGATGCCGAAACCAGAAGACACTCGGTTGTCCACTCAGGTGTCAGGACACAGGAGGCACTTCTCTCCCATACAGGATGTGGCTGCAGGGCTGGAATGGGACCCTCTGAAACTGCAGGCCCCTCCGTCATCCGGTGGCTCCCTCCCAGGACTGGCACACAGACAGGCAACATGGAGGAAAACATAGGAGAAGTAGGTGAGGACAAAGAAATGGCTGGAGCAGCAGGTGGTGAGGACTCAGCCAAAGTCAGTGGCTGATGCTGACCCCCCCCCCCCACCGCCCCCCCCCCCCCCCGCCACTGGGAATAAGGCAAATCACATTAATGAGTGTTTGAGAATGAAAATGTACTTGCCTTAATTCCCGTGGTGTGACTGTAGCTGCTGCAGAAGGCTCAGGGGAATTCCTCTTCTTGGCTACAGCATGGGCTCCAATGTAGAAAGTGGAGAAAAGGGCCCTGCAGGCATGCTGATGGCCCAACACTCAGCAGTGGGAGGTGATGCCATGAAGAAGGGAACAGCATTGGCAGAAAAGGAGGAGGAGACTAACGGGACAGCCTAGGGGAAAAAGTTAAAAAACTGACAAGGAGGCTGCTGCTACAGTTCTCCAGAGCAGCGAGGGGGAAACTGCTGGAAAGGCGGAAGAATTCCTTAGGTGGGATTCAGCTGGGTGGTGGCAAGTGGTTGAAGATGTCTAGACCGAGAGACGCTCTTTCATCAGCACAAGTACAGATGGGAAAGAGATTTTCTCCAGCCCGGGGAGCATGGGTTGGGAATTGGTGACTGAGATGAGGAGACCTATGAGTTCTGGACAGCCCCACAGGCTAGGGCAGGCCTCCAATACCTGTGCCATGCCGTCCAAAAAAACTTTAGACCGCTTCAGGAGTGCAGGAAACGCGAGCCTCTGAGATGATACTTCCCAACACCTTGGTAGCCCAACACTCCAACTCATTCAGTCCCAATAATATAAAGTCCATGGTGGCTGCTATCCCAGCAAAAAACAGATTTTAACTAAAAATTGATGTGGGGGGAAAAAAGGCAAAACTCACAGCGGCTGGTGTCTTACACAGGCAGCGGCATTCTATCATAAATGGCCCTTTCAGGGCTGGATTGAGGACACCAATCAGTTTTTCAAAGTTTTTCTAGATCTCAAAAAGGCTTTCGATACTGTAAACCACAGTTTGCTTTTATCCAAAATGGTATCTTTTAACTTCTCTCCAGATACATTAGACTGGTTTGCATCTTATCTCCAGAATAGAGAACAGTATGCAAAAGTTCACCAGGATAAATCCTCATTTTTAAACAACCGCATGGGTATTCCACAAGGGTCCATTCTTGGTCCTTTACTTTTCAGCATTTTTATTAATGACTTGCCAGTACACTGCTCAGCTGCAACATGCCAACTTTATGCAGATGATGCAGTTATTTACACAGCTGCCAAGACTCCAGCACAGGCTGCAGATGCACTGTCTACAAGTATGGTTGATGTCCAAGAGTGGCTCCTCCAGAACCATCTATTGCTGAACCTTCAGAAAACAGTTTCAATGTGCTTTTCAATCAAAAAATGTAACCTGCAACGTTTTAAAGTTAATATACATGATCATGACATCAGTTTAGTTACAGAATTCAAATACCTTGGCATTGTACTAGATCCTCAACTCAAATTTAATCTTCATATAAAGAAAATTTCAAAAACAGTAAAAAAAAAATCTGAACTGCTTTAAATTAATTAGATATTACATACCTTACGAAGCAGCTGTACTGTGTATGCATTCTATGGTTTTTTCTCATATATCATACTGTTTGACAGTCTGGGCTCAAGCAGCCCCTTCCACAATAAGACATATAGGTTCATTATATAGTCAAACCCTAAAAATCTTAGACAAAAAGCCCAATAGGTGGCATCACTGTAATATTTAAAAAAAATACAACCTATTGAGTTTTGAGAGTTTCACTGACCTCTGTTTTCTGAAATTAACTTTCAAATGTTTCCATAAATCAGCACCCGAACCACTTGCTGGTTTCATCCAAAGACAGGACAGCAGCAGAGCCACCAGGAGTTCTGTTAACAATTACTGTAAAATATTCCACCGCAGAACCACATCTGGACAAACAGCTTTCTCTATAAAGGGCAGTCACATCTGGAACACAATGCCAAATGAAATTAAAATAATAACGGACTTTAAAACATTCACTAAAAAGGTTAAAAACTGGCTGAAAAATAAACAAGAATGTACCCATGTATGAAACGTTTGTCTGCAGGGTGAGAGTGAATGAAGGGAAGGAATGAATGTGTTTGTTTATAGTGAGTGACGAAGGGAGGGAGGCCTGAAATAGGCAAATGTGTGTCAGGTTTTTATATTTGTGTATTTATAATATTTATAATTGTGTATTTATAATGTATTTATAATCTTTTTTGCATTGATGTATGTGGTTATTGTGTGTTCTGTTCTCATTTTTTTTTTTTTTTATCTTTTCCTTTCCTTTTTTTCTTTTTACTTGTTTCTCCTATCTAAAGCCCATCCGGGGACAAGTGTTGCAAATTAGCTAATAGTTATACACTCTTTGTGCAACACATCAGATTGATTGTCATTGATTAATTGTCTATGTTTATTGCACTGTCCCTGTCAAATAAACAAATCTAACCAAACACATGCTGTGAGTTTGCACATGAAATGAGGACAAAACACAAAGTACAAAAATACATGAAAAAACACTACACTTAAACAAACGTCAGGATAGATGGGAGGAACAGCATGGGGCTCACATCTGGGGGAAAAGGCAGGAGGACACCCTGGCTGGGCCAAGGCTGAGGCATACAGAAACACCGGTAGGAAAAACAAGAAGATAGCTGGATGGAGCTCATCCATGAGAGGAGAACTGACAGGGGATTCCTGTCGGAACACACAAAATGCCGCTGCAGTGCAGTCTCATTGCAGACTTACAGTCTGCAATCCAGTCATTACAATGCAGTGATGACCCCAGGTGAAGATGGTTGATCTTTGGCGACCTCAGGCAAAGACAGTTGACCTTTGGCGACCTCAGATGAAGACCAATGACCCTCGGTGACCTCAGGCAAAGACAGATGACCCTCGGTGACCTAAGGTGAAGGCGGAGGACCCCTGATGATCTCAGGCAGAGACTGAGGTCCCACGGTGACCTCAGATGGAGACAATGGACCACTGATGACCTCAGGTGGAGACAGAGAACCAACACTGACCTCAGGCAGAGACGGAGGACCCACAGTGACCTCAGGCGGAGATAGAGGACCCACGGTGACCTCAGGCAAAGACGTTGGATCCTCAGTGACCTCAGGCGGAGACAGCAGATCCTCAGTGACCACAGATGATGGCTCAGGCAAAAGAACAGAGACAGAGTCAGAATCACCGGCAGCAGTGGAACCCAGCAAGGAATGCTCAGCAGCAGATGGCAGCTGCAACTGGTTCTCCCCACCAAGCATTAAACAAGACCTCTTTAATACCAACATAGTGAAGACAAAAAGTGGACTTGCCTCAGCTCAAGTTCTACCACTGTCAAGAACTCCAACAATTTAGGCTGGGCCATCTTGAATTCCCTCCCTCAGGGATCTCTCCCTTTCATGACCACCTCACACTCACACGGGGAGGAAGTGAAAAACACCAGAAAATTATTACCGGCAGCAGTGGAGCCCGGCGAGGAGAACTCAGGAGCAGAGGACATCTGCAAATGACCCTTCCCACCACGAACTAGACAAGATTTCTCTAGATCTGAAGGTGTAAAAACAGAACATAGTACTTGCCTAGACTTGAGCTCTACCGCCATCCAGGACTCCGGCGGCTCTGCTGTGGTGACCTTGGAAGCAGGCATGATGGTCGATGCAGCTGAAGGACCCCCAGATGTAGCGCCCGACACCGGAGATCACCTCACCGATGGCTCTGAGTACCGTGCTGCTGAAAGCAGGGGGCACTGTCCTGTTGGCTAAGGCTTCAGGATACAGGGGGCTCTCTTCTCCTGTACAGGACATGGCTGTGAGGCTGGAACTCGACTCTTCAGGGCTGCAGACTCCTCCAACGTCTGGCAGCTTCCTCCCAGGACTGGTGGAAACTCAGAGATTACAGAGGAAGGCATGGGAGAAGCAGGTGAGGAAAAAATAACACTATCAGTTGGTGAGGACACAGCTAAATTGGGCTGCTGCTGCTGAGCCTCACCACGGGGAATAAGGCAAGACAGTTCATTTTTCAGAGTAGGAGAATGAAAAGAAACTTGCCTTAATTCCCGGGGCATGATGGTTGCTGCTGCGGAAGGCCCAGAGTCATCCGTCACAGGGGCTGCAGTGGGCATGGGCACCAATGTGGAAAATAGAGGAGCTGGCCCTGCAGACCTGAGGATGGCCGAAATCTCAGCAGCGTGCGGTGTCGTCGTGGGGGGGGGGGGGCAGCGGCAGACCAGGAGGAGGAGGCTGATGGGAAAGCCAACGGGAAAAAATTCTGGAATGACAAGGATGCTGCTGCTGTGGTTCTCCAAAGCGCCAAGGAGGAAACTGCTGGGATGGTGGAAGAATTCCTCAGGAGGGATTCAGCTGGGTGGCGATGAAAGGCTGATAATGTCTGCACCCGGGGATGCTATTTTGCCGGTGCAGGTACAGACTGGAGACAGCGAGGGCTGGGAATGGCTGCACCAGGGGACTTTTCACCTTCGGCACAGGTACAGCTGGAAAAGAGGTCTCCCTCAGCTAGTGAGACATGTTTTGTGGTCCGTAATGGCAAGGACTAGGTCCATGAGCTCCTTATGGCTCCATAGGCTAGGGCATGCTTCGAGCACCTGTGCCGCTCCAACCAGACTGTCACCATGGGATGAGACGCCGTCTCGGCGCTCAGCCCATGTCTCTTCTCATCCCTGCCTCTCATTGGGCAGTGTCTCAGCAGGCTCCCAGCTGTCAGTGTTACGGGACGGCTGGGGCCAATTAATCCTCATCAGCTGGGGGGCTGCTAATGAGGATAAAAAGGAGCAGCCTCCATCACTCGGGGCTGCGACTTAAAGCACTACAGGCTGAAACCCCTACGTCCGGCGTCAGCCCCTCTACTCTGCTTACAGTATTCCTGTGAGAGTTCCCTGCTGTGAGTATTCATGCCTTGGCATCCTTATCTCCGGTGCCAGCCCGTTACTCCTGTGCCGTTCTACTCGTGAGTGTTACCTTGCATATGAGTAGCTGTGCTTTCGGTCAGCAAGACCATGTTCCTTATCCCGTGTCCCTTATCCTTTATCCTTAATTTATAATAAAACATCTCAACTCACTGGCTCGCCCTCGGCTCTCATTGTGTGGCTCCCCAGAGCCACATGTAACAGTAAGTCGCAGCCAGACGAGTTGCCGGCGGCCGTGAGCTGTTGTGGAATTGTACCTTCCTGTCCGGGTGTCAGCGTTGTTAGCATGCCGTCTCCCAGGAGTCATGTCCGACGCCAGGGCGACGAGCCGAGGTCCATCCCGGGGGCTGTCGACAGGACGCTCTTCACTCTGCACGACGCCTCCAACTCGAGACGCTGGCATCTGGGCCGTGCTGAGAATCTCCTGGACAGTCACCTCCGCTCTTCATTCCATCTCGAGGCCTGTGCCAGGATTGACGCCATAACTGCAAAGCGAGAGAAGATCCGCGGGTCGGATGGAAATCCCGGCAGGAAGCCGAAGCGGATGAGATGTCGCCCCCCGCTTCGGGATCCTGTTCCTGTCTCCATTCCAGCCCGGGAGTTCGCGCCATCCAGAGGGCTTCCCCCGTTCTGCACAACGTCACTCGGGATTCCCCCAACGGAGCTGCAGCTGACAGCTGTTAAAGTCCGGGACCGAGTGGCTGTTACGCGCTCCCCTGTGCGTCCATTTACCACCATCAGGCATGTGGCGGCGGCGGTGAGATTGGTGGAGAGGAGTCCAGGGCCACGAAGCTTTCCCGAGTTCAACGCCTCCCTCGCCTCGGTCTCTGCTCAGGAGCGGCGATTCCTGGGTTCCCCCCTCGCTTCGTCCCCTGGGAATAGCTGTCATCACATCGCCAAGTCACCTCTGCACGAACCCCATCGGGATCCAGTTCTGGGCTGCCGCCAGGACCTTTCCCCCCACGCAGCTGTCACCTCTTCGTCTCGTCAGCATGGAGGTTTCACAGCCTCGTTCCCTGAGCCTCGTTCCCCCGCTGTCACTCCAGGGCATTCGGGCTGACTCACCCCGGCTGTCTCCCCCTCCTCCTCGACGCGCTTCCAGACTGCTGTGTGTGCCTGGAATCCTGGCCTGGCGAGCCCTCTCCTGGAGACAACGCGAGCGGTCCCCAGATGACTTCCCAGGGGGTCCTCCGTTATCGCCTGGCGGGGAGAGGAAGAAGCAATGTCCACCGCAGCAGGCGCTACCCAACCTCCAGGAGGCAGGCAAGTCCCAGTTTATTTACATCTGTTTGGTGATTTGCTCTGTCATGTTCCTGGAGGTGGAGTTCGGGGTTTGCAGCTCCCTGAACTCCCACCACCTGCTGTAACCTGTGTCCTTAATCCTGCATCCTCTGTGTCTCTCTCCGCCGAGCGGTCCCCAGCCCCGGGTCAACGTCGTGGGACCAGGAGAGCGCCTGCGGTTCTGGTTCCGCAGCTGCGTTGTGGACGGAGGAGGAAGACTGACTGCTGCGTGGAGTCTGCGCCGACGACTAAGCGTCCCCGGGTCTCCACGGAGGAGCGGTTCGGTCCAGCGGGACGAGATTCTTCTGGCTTCACGCCGTGTGGATTGTCGGTGTGGTTACCGGAGCTGGAGGAACCTCAAGCTGCGCTGACCATCGTGCTGGCTGCGGGGCCCGACGCAGCTGAATGGGAGCCTAACAACGACCTCCTGACGATGGATCCTGGATCTTCGCAGTCCTGGACGGCGTCAGAACCCGAGATCAGGCGAGTGCTCTCCTTTCTTTTCTCCCTTTATATCTTTGAGCACTTTTGCCTGTCTCTAGGGGAGATGAGCCGGGTGCAGCCGCCTGCTGCGTCCGAGCTCGTCTTGCTGGGTTCTGGCGCTGCTGGTGATCTGATCCCAGTTCTGTTTTCTCTCCTGAGCCTTCTTCCAGGGTCACCGGCGAGGAGTTGCCATTCCTCGTGGTGCTGGAGGGTCCAGGTTCAACGTTGGAGGTTGGTTCTGGTGCGGTGCCGACCCAGTCGGGGTCCGTCGTGGGTGCTGCTCCAGCGTTGTCCAATGTGGGTTCGCCTAAGGCCCAGTCGGGGTCCGACGTGGGTGCTGCTCCAGTGTTGTCCAGGTCCGGTGAGGAGGTGGCTGTTTCCCTGCGGCCTGACGCTCGTCGCCCTCATCATCAGCTCTCCCCTGAGCCTCTTCCACCGGGACCCGCTTTGACCCCTCGTCTGTCTCAACGGTCCTGGTGGTTGAGTGATGCGGGTCGACGGCCCGACCCGCAAGACTTTCGGTTCGGCGATCTGGTCCAACCCCCCGACGAACTGTGTTTGCTTCTGGGTGGCCTGGCTCGGCTACCGGTGGACTGGTTTCCTGGGATCTGGGTCTGGAGTTGGTCGTCCGAACATTTCCCTTTCCCCGTTCGCCAACTGGACAATGGGCGGGGAGACCTCCGGAGCTGTCCCGGCCATTTTGGACTCTGCCTGCCATATTACTCGGGTGTCGCTTACCTTCTGTTATTATTAAGGTCACTCGGGTGTAATATTTTGTCCTTTGGTGAATTTATATTTATAGTGCTGTGTATTGTGTTTTTTATTGTCCGTACTCAGCATTTTTCTTTTTTGTGCCTTGTTCTTAGCTTTGTCTGTGCGTTATGGAGTTATGTGTTTTGTTTCCCACCTAACCACTCTGTAATTGTCCATTTGTTCCTGTCGCCTTCACTCCTCTAGGCGACTCTGTGTATATATATATAGCGCTGTGTATTTTGTTATCTTTTCTATTTATTGGTACTCAGCGTTTCTATCATTCTTGTCCTGGTCTTAGCCTCGTTTTTGCTTCATGGAGTAATGTGTTTTGGTTTCCCTCTCAACCGTGCTCTGTGATTGCCTCATTCTGTTCCATATAGCACTGTGTATTGTGATCTTTTTATTTATTACCCATACTCAGCATTTTCGTCATTTTTGTCCTGTTACCTTTTTGGTGGTTTTTTTTTTCTCCCTTCCTTGCCCTGGTCTACACATTGTTTGTGTTATTTGAGTAGTGTGTAACCTGTGTCCTTGCTCAGTTTTTTCCCCATCTGTGCCCTGTTTTTTTTTTCCTTATGCGATGTAGAGTATTGTATTTGGGTTTTTTTCTCTGCCCTGTTACTCTACATTGGTCCATTGGTTTTTTGTCCTTCCGTTTGCTTCTCCCCCTCCGGTCCTGCCTCCCTTCTGCCCACCCTAGGTGTGGGGGGGGGGGGGCTGGGATGTTCCTGGTCGTTCGGAGCCCGACCGTGAGGGGGAGGCTCTGTCACCATGGGATGAGACGCCGTCTCGGCGCTCAGCCCATGTCTCTTCTCATCCCTGCCTCTCATTGGGCAGTGTCTCAGCAGGCTCCCAGCTGTCAGTGTTACGGGACGGCTGGGGCCAATTAATCCTCATCAGCTGGGGCGCTGCTAATGAGGATAAAAAGGAGCAGCCTCCATCACTCGGGGCTGCGACTTAAAGCACTACAGGCTGAAACCCCTACGTCCGGCATCAGCCCCTCTACTCTGCTTACAGTATTCTTGTGAGAGTTCCCCGCTGTGAGTATTCATGCCTTGGCATCCTTATCTCCGGTGCCAGCCCGTTACTCCTGTGCCGTTCTACTCGTGAGTGTTACCTTGTATATGAGTAGCTGTGCTTTCGGTCAGCAAGACCGTGTTCCTTATCCCGTGTCCCTTATCCCTTATCCTTAATTTATAATAAAACATCTCAACTCACTGGCTCGCCCTCGGCTCTCATTGTGTGGCTCCCCAGAGCCACATGTAACACAGACATTCCCTGGCCACTTCGTGAGTGTGAGAAACACGAGTCTCCGACATGATGTTGTGTAACACTCCCACAGTCCAACACTCAACCTCACTAAGCCCACAAACACTACCATAGTCCGTCTTGGCTGTCATCAGCACAAGGAAAAAAAGGACTTTAACAAAAAATATATGGGAGGAAAAAAAAAGGCAAAACTCAAAGCGGCTGGTGTCTACACTTGCAGCATCCTTCTTCCATGAACTGCCGTAAGAGGACAGGATAAAGACCCCAAAAGCCAGCTGTGACTTTACAACATTTAATAACAAAAAATAAAACTACACAAAAACACAACACTTACATGGCAGGACAAAACCAGAGGAAGAGGCACATAGGGATGCTAGTGCAGACGGGGCTCACATCTGAAGAAAAAATGGAACAGCCTCGATGGAACCAGGCTGAGGCAATGCCAGGGGAACAAAGAATAAAGAGATCTGGACGGAGAACAACCGTCAATACACCCAACAGTAATGGGAGAAAAATGAGAAGAGGAACTCTCTTCTATACATTGAGAAGGACACTCCATGGAGTAATCTGAGCAGCCGTCCTTAAATAGGGCAAGCAGGAATTAAAAACAAATGACTACAGGTGTGGGTAGCATGAGCGAGGATAATCAAAACAATCAGTGACAGTTGTGACAGCCAGCAAGCACAATTTGACACATGGAAATAACACAAAGTGCTGTCAAAATAAGAGCACAGGAGAGACAAAAAGGTAACTGACATTCATTCATTCATTCATTCATTCATCTTCTTCTGCTTAATCCTTTTTGGGTCGTGGGGGGGGGGGGTTTGCTTGAGCCTATCCCAGCATCTTTGGGCAAGAGGCAGGGTACACCCTGGACAGATCGCCAGTCCATCGCAGGGCCAACACAGAAACACAGACAACCATTCACTCTCACAGTCATACATAAAGACAATTTACAGTGCACGGTGGCGCAGTGGTTTAGCACTGTGGCAGCACAGTTTTACCCTCGGCCGGGGAATCGCGGGGATCATGAGGTCGTGGGTTCGATCCCAGCCCCCGACCAACAGTGAGCTGTGTGGAGTTTGCATGTTCTCCCCGTGTTGCGTGGGTTTACTCCGGGATTTCTCCGGTTTCCTCCCGCGTACCAAAAACATGTAGGTTTAGGGCGCTCGCGCATGCAGCGACCAGCAGCCGGTGGCTTGCCACCAGACTGCAAACCAAATCTACCTACGGGTACAAATAAGTAACAAAAAAAAAAAAAAAATTAGAATCCCTAGTTTGATGCCAATTAGCCTAACTTGCATGTTTTTGGCATGTGGGAGGAAACCAGAGAAATCACGGAGTAAACCCACGCAGACACGGGGAGAACATGCAAACTCCACACAGATCACTTGGTCGGGGGCTGGGATCGAACCCAGGATCCCCTGGCCAAGGATGAGTTGCTGTGCTGCCGCAGTGCTAACCACTCCGCCACCACGCTGCCCAGGTAACTGACAATAAATATGAAATAATTCCAAAACAGACCAAAATGCACAATGAGAAAATAATGACAACTGCCAAGATGAGAACAAGAAGGAATACATAACAAGCATGTGCTCCGAAAACAATCCTAATAACAACTGAGGTTTCGAAGGGAAAACTGGAGATAAGGACGGAGAAGGTTAATATCTAAACACAGGACAAAATGATTAATAAAGCAGGAAGATTTATAAACGTAGAGTAAAAACTACAATGGACAACAATGACCAAACTGAAGTTATAATAACAAAACAAACAGAACAAATGGCTCACTCAAAAAGCAAACTGCAGAGAAGAGCACCTCAAATACAAAATACCCCGATAAGGAAATGCAGAAAATGATCTAAATAAACTTAACACCTGAACACGACTTTCTACCTGTGCTCAGTATTGTGACAGGTGACAGTATGGTGTCAGGTCAGATTCTATCTGCTACTGGTAAACTGTAACCCAGTACAACCTGTCCCAGTCCTAGCTATGGGTAAATAGCCCCACTGCCTTGTGGGTGTCTTGGGAAAAGTCAAAGGCTAAGGGAGTAAACCCTGACAGAAAATCTGGAGTGGAGCCCCTAAGGTGGTCGACTGGCATAATTGTCACCTTCTGGCAGCTCCTGCATCCTGATCCGCCCCCAGCCATCTTGACTCTGTCTTGCCACTGGATCCAGTGTCTCAGGAAGAGAGAGTGAGGCTGATCCTGCGCAAGTCTCCCTCACCTTAATCAAAGTTCCGTGCAAGTCATGACATCACCGCCACTTTAAGTCCTGTGGCGATGGGCGAGCGGCGAAGCAGCAGGTGAGGATACACTGGAAGCTGTAGTTGCAAACCTGCACACAGGTGGCTCAGGACATGTGGTCGCTCTCCACTGAACCGAGACAGCAGTGAAGTTCAGCAGCCTCCTGAGCAACCGAGCAGCCCTTTTCAGGATCGCTCCGCTCGCCTCCTTAGCAAGAGGACGGGGCTAGAAAAGGTGCCCCAAACATAGCTGGTCTCACCTCACCCTGGTCAGCACACCGCGGCTGGCGGGGATCCCCAAATAGCGGTCGAAACACAAAGAGAAATAAAGCAAAGGCGCTCACCTTAGAATCATGGAACATAAGGACTCTGCTCGACAATGCCAAAGCGAACAGACCAGAAAGACGAACTGCACTAGTGGCCAGAGAACTAGCTCGCTACAACATCGACATCGCTGTTCTCAGCGAGACACGTTTTGCAGACAAAGTCCAGCTGACAGAAACCGGTGGTGGCTACACCTTCTTCTGGAGTGGGTGCAGCAGTGAGGAGAGGCACGAGGCAGGTGTTGGTTTCGCAATCAAATCCATTCACGTGCAGAAACTAGCAAGCATTCCCGAGGGTCTGAATGACCGCCTGATGAAAATGCATCTCCCACTTGGGAAGAAGTCAAATGCAACCATCATCAGCGCTTATGCTCCGACCATGACAAACCCCGAAGAGACCAAAGATAAGTTTTATGAGGAACTAGACTCCCTCATTGCTTCAGCAAAATCTGAGAAGCTCATCATCCTTGGTGACTTCAATGCTCGAGTAGGGGCCGACCACCACGCCTGGCAGAGAGTACTGAGAAAACATTGCATTGGAAAATCTAATAGCAACGGACACCTCCTGCTCAGAATGTGTGCCTCTCATGACCTAGCCATCACCAACACTATGTTTTGCCTACCTACACGGAACAAGACATCCTGGATGCACCCTCGCTCTAAGCATTGGCATCTCATTGATTATGTCATCATCAGGGCAAAGGACAGGTGGGACGTGAGAGTGACCAAAGCCATGTGCGGTGCTGACTGCTGGACTGACCATCGCTTGATCATCTCAAAGATGAACTTCCACATCCAGCCCAAAAGAAGACCACAAGGCCAGAAAGTGACAAAGAAGCTGAACGTCATGAAACTCAAAGACCCCAAGAAGGTACAAGAGTTTCAAGATCACATGCACAGCCGCCTGTCAGATCTCCAGCTCAACCAGCCAAACACTGAGGACCAATGGACATCCTTCAGGGACACCGCTCACTCGGCTGCCCTCGAATGCCTAGGCCCAGTAGCCAGAAATCACCAGGTCTGGTTCGACAAAAACAACACAGAAATTCAGCAGCTGTTTGATCAGAAACATCGGCTTCTGCGGGCCCACCAGAATGACCCTACCTGCATGGCAAAGAAAGCAGCCTTCACCAACATCTGCAGTGCAATTCAAGCCAAACTACACCACATGCAGGACTCCTGGCTCAGTGCCAAGGCCAATTAGATTCAATGCTTTGCTGACGGGCACGACACAAAGGGGTTCTATGATGCCCTGAAAGCTGTCTATGGACCTCAGTCCTCCGGATCATCCCCTCTTCTCAGTGCTGATGGTTCTACCCTGCTGACAGAAAAGAAGCTGGAGCTGGAAAGATGGGCGGAACACTTCTGTAGTGTGCTCAATCGGCCTGCACAGATCAACCACGAAGCCATTGCTCGCCTTCCCCAGGTGCCAATAAACTACGAGCTGGACATCCCACCTTCGGAAGATGAGGTCAGCAAAGCCATCAAACAGCTCTCCACTGGAAAAGCCCCAGGCTCTGATGCCATCCCTGCAGAAGTCTACAAAACAGGCGGCCCAACCACCCTCAGACAGCTCACCAGCCTGTACCAGTCCATGTGGAGCAAGGAACAGCTACCACAACAGCTCAGAGATGCCACAATTGTCCACATCTACAAGCGGAAAGGAAATCGCCAGTCCTGTGACAATCACCGAGGAATATCCCTTCTGTCCATAGCAGGCAAGATCCTGGCCCGCATCCTCCTCAACCGCTTGCTGGAACACCTGGAGCAGGGTCTCCTCCCTGAAAGTCAATGCAGCTTCCATGCAGGTCGAGGGACCACTGACATGATCTTTGCCGCCCACCAGCTCCAAGAGAAATGCATGGAACAGTACCACGACCTCTACACAACCTTTGTTGATCTGACCAAGGCCTTCGACACAGTCAGTCGCGAGGGACTCTGGATAATCATGAAAAAATTTGGCTGCCCCCGCAAGTTCATTGCAATCATCCGCCAATTCCACAATGGAATGACAGCCAGAGTCCTGGATGATGGTGAACCATCCGAAGTCTTTCCAGTGACCAATGGAGTAAAGCAGGGTTGCATTCTGGCCCCGACACTGTTCAGCATGATGCTCTCGGCAATGCTCTCAGATGCTTTCAGAGACTGTGAGCTTGGCATCAAAATCAGGTACAGGTGTGACGGGAGACTTTTCAACCTCAGGCGTCTGCGAGCCATCACGAAGGTGAAGGAGACTGTCATCAGAGATTTCTTCTTCGCTGATGACCGTGCACTCAATGCTGGTGCCGAGCAGGAAATGCAGTCACAGATGGACAGATTTTCCTCAGCCTGTGACAACTTTGGCTTTACCATCAGCACCAAGAAAACCAAGGTAATGTTCCAGCCAGCCCCGGGAAACAAGTACCACGAGCCACAGATACAGGTAAATGGACAGACCCTCCAGGCGGTGGAGACCTTCACCTACCTGGGTAGCACCCTCTCCCGTAATGCCACCATCGACGCTGAGATCAACAACAGGATCTCCAAAGCAAGCAGCGCATTTGGGAGACTCAGAAAAAATGTCTGGGAGAGGAGAGGGATCAGCCTCACAACAAAGCTGAAGGTCTACCGTGCAGTCGTCCTAACCACACTACTCTATGGCTGCGAAACGTGGACTGCATACAGAAGGCACAAGCGACAGATCAACCACTTCCATCTCAGGTGTCTTCGCAACCTCCTCCACATTCGCTGGCAAGACAAAGTTCCAGACACGGAGGTGGTGAAGCAGGCAGACGGATATCCCCAGCGCTATTACCACCATGTGCAAGGCTCAGCTGAGATGGGCAGGCCATGTCTCCCGTATGTAAGACGACCGCATCCCAAAACAGCTCTTCTATGGAGAACTCGCCCAAGGGAAACACAGAGTTGGAGGACAAAAGAAGCGCTTCAAGGACAACCTGAAGATTAACCTTAAAGACTCCTCCATTAACACAGAGTCCTGGGAGATGCTTGCTGCTGATTGCCCCTCCTGGCGCAGTGCTATCACAATAGGAGCCCAAACAGCAGAGGAGCAGCGTGTACAACATGCAGAGCAGAAACGCCAGATGCGGAAGGGTGGAGCAACTAGCACCAACATCACAACCCCTTCCCACTTCTGTCCTACTTGTAGGAGAGGATTCTTTGCCCGGATTGGCCTCACCAGCCACCTCCGGACTCACCGCAGCAGCTCACCGTCAAATTGATGTCATTGGTCATCTTCAAGCACGAAGGACGAACATCACCATGACCCTTTTAGCAAAATCCACAACCATCTGTCCTTCTACATTTCTCTCCTTAAGATCATACCAACCCAGGACCTCCTCATCACCTCTGTTCCCTTCACCTACATCACTCTTCACTATTAGAGCAAGAAATCTGTGTGTGTGTCTGTGTGTCATGCTTCATAGGACATCATAGGACGGCTTAAGATCTCTGCCTGAACATCATAGCATGTCCTATGATCTCAGGCATCATAGGGAAGCAAATGTGTCTTCATGATGTCACATAGACCAGAGAGATCATAGGACGATTTGTCTGTATGATGTCACACACATTCTCTCTCTCTCTCTCTCTCTCTCTCTCTCGTGCGCATGCGTGGGCGTTTGTGGGAGCAGGGGTGTGGAGTGGTGTCGAGTGAGTACGTTAAACTTTGTATTTTCTAACTTTTTCTCTATCTTGTGTGTTTGAGGTGTGTGTGTTTAATATAGTGGGTTGAGTGTGTGTGTGCTGGGGTGTGAGTGTTGGAGTGAGTGTGTTGGGGAACGGTAGCTTCTGCTGCCGGTTTTTCCCAGCCGGCATCATGCCGGTGATTGATGGTGGTGTGGAGTTTGAGCGCTTAACCCGGCGTCATGGTGTGAGAATCCTCCCGACAGTTCCCTGTTCTGTGGAGGAGGCCAGCCTCGCTGTAGGACAGGTGGTTGGGCATGGCAGCATAAAATCAGCATCGAGGATGAACAGCGCAATTGTGATCTTTCTGGATTCGACTGAGAAAGCTGATAAGGTGGTGGCACAGGGAGTGGTCCTAGGTGACACTTTTACTCCCGTTTTACCGCTGGCGAATCCGTCTAGGAGGATCACCATCTCAAACGCTCCTCCTTTCGTTAAAAATGATCAGCTGATTAGAGAGTTGTCCCGTTTTGGCCAGGTTGTGTCCCCTATCAGAATGGTCTCTCTGGGTAGTAAATCACCCCTGCTGAAGCATGTTGTGTGTCACAGGAGGCAGTGTTTCATGGTGTTGAAAGACAGCTCTGCTGAACTGAACGCGTCTTTTAATTTCAGGATTGACGGCTTTAGCTACTTGGTGTTTGCAACATCTGAAACCATGAAGTGTTTTGCGTGTGGCGCAGAAGGCCATCTTATTAGGTCATGTCCTGAAAAGGCGAACACAAAGAGCACTGGCGGTAAGAAAGGTGACGCCGCTGTTTCTGGTGGTCCGGAGGGTAGCGTTACATGCGGTGCGGCGGATGCCGCCGCGGTGCCCGCTTCTGCTGGGGCGGTCGCGGCCGCAATCGCGGCCGCGTCCGCTTCTACTTCTGCGGGGGTGTCCACGTCCGCATCCGCGTCCGCGTCCGCTTGTGCTGGGGCGGCCGCGGCCGCTTCTGCTGAGGTAGCCGCAGCGGGCGCGGTAGTTGCCCCCCCAAACATTGATGGTGGGAAATTTCTGTCTGGCGGCAGCTGTGGTCATTGTGACGAGCCTGTCACCCGGAGTAAAGAGGCGGAGGGTGTAAGTAAGAGTGCAGTTAAACGAAGGAACGTGGGTGAGCAGACTTTGCAGGCGGGGGAGGAGCGGTTTGAGGCTGTAGCGGACACACAGAGCAAACACTGCATGACGAACGTTGCAGTTCACGAAGAAATGCAGGAATGTAGTTTTGTTGAAGAGGATCCTTTTAAAGCTGCACAAAAAAGAAAAAGTGCTGAAAACTTGCAGAGCTCTGCTAAATCTAGTAGGGTTGGGAAGTTAGATTTACTAGATGAGAGCGTCTCTGACGAAAGTGGAGCTGAGTCTGAAATGATGCAGACGCAGGAGGAGCAAAGCTCCTATTGTTTTACCAAAATTAGGCAATTTCTCCAGGTGACCAAGGGGAGCAGAGCTGTGAAAGTGGAAAATTACTTTCCAGATCTGGAGTTATTTGTGGCATCAGCTCGCAAGCTGATGAAACTGAATGATGGGAATGAGACTTTTACTGATCAGGAAATTTTTCGTTTAAAGAAACTGGTTGTCAAACTGAAATCGCAAATTACTAACAGTCATGTTGACTCTTAGTTTGTTTCTTCCCTTTTATGCTAGGTGTGTGTTTTTTTACTGTACCTTATTTTTATCCTTTTTAATGCCCCACCTTAGAATTGGCACTCTTAATATAAACGGGGCCAGGGATGATGTAAAAAGGGCCTCTTTATACAAGCTTTTTAATTTAAAGGCACTTGACGTGCTGATGGTCCAGGAGACTCACAGCACTGTAGACATTGAGTGCCGGTGGAGAAAAGAGTGGGATGGCTGCATTTTTTTTAGCCACAAATCTAATAATAGTGGAGGGGTGGCTGTACTTTTCTCTCGGGGTTGTGTGCCTGTCTCTTATGAGGTAGAAGAGGTGGTGAAAGGACATGTACTCTTGCTAAAGGTACAGTTTGAAAACGTAAACTTGGTTCTTATAAACGTGTATGTGCCAACTCAGAGAGCAGAAAGGATCAGGGTCTTTAATATGCTATCAGATACGGTTAGATCCTGTAATCCAAATAGTTTTTTATTTCTGGGGGGTGATTTTAACTGTACATTAAACCACAGACTGGACAGGAACCATCAGGAACCTCACCCTGCTTCTGCCAATAGGCTGAGGGAACTAGTGAAGGCACATGAAATGGCCGATGTGTGGAGATCACATCATGGGGACCAGAGGCAGTACACCTGGAGCCATGCTAAAGATAACCTCTTATCTATGGCTAGGTTAGACCGTTTCTATGGTTTTAAACACCAAATGAGTGTTTTTAAAAATAGTTGTATCTGTCCTGTTGGTTTCACTGATCACTGCCTGCTGATTTGTTCTGTTTTCATTGAAAATGTAAAGTGTAAGAGTGCTTTTTGGCATTTTAATAATACACTTTTAAATGATGTGTTTTTTAAGGGAGTTTTTCATGATGTATGGAAGTCACACAGGGAACAAAAATCTTCTTTTAGTTCTCTCCAAATGTGGTGGGATTTTGGGAAGGCACAGATAAAACAATTCTGCCAACAGTACACTCAAAATGTCACTCGTAGCTTGACCCAATCCTTGAAAGTTCTGGAGACTGAGGTGGTAGAGCTAGAGGAGTTACTCAGTTCTACCGGGAAAACAGGAGCACTTAGAGGCTCTTAAGTCAAAAAGGTCAGCCTTGGCTAGCTTGCTAGGGGTCACCGCACAGGGTGCTCTGGTCCGCTCGCGCTACATGGATGTAGCTCTGATGGACTCGCCCTCCCAGTACTTTTTTGGACTGGAGGGGAAAAATGGACAGAGAAAGCTCATTCACTCCTTGTTGGGCGATGACGGGAGAACAATCTCCACAGCAGCAGAGATCAGGAAACAAGCTGCTAGCTTTTACAGTGAATTGTTTAGAGCAGAGTGGAGGGAGGACACGTCACTGGGCCAGGTTTTCCTTGATGGTCTTCCAGTGCTCTCAGAGGACCTTGTTGCCGGCTTGGATGCTCCACTGTCTCTGTCTGAGCTGCATACGGCGCTAATGAGCCTCCAGAATGGAAAATCACCAGGCATAGATGGTCTCTCTGTGGACTTTTTTAAGGAATTCTGGTCCCTGCTTGGTCCAGACCTGCTGGAGGTTCTCCAAGATAGCTTGGAAAGGGGGACCCTACCCATGACCTGCAGGAGGGCCATCATCACACTGTTGCCGAAAAAGGGGGACCTCCAGAGCCTAAAGAACTGGAGGCCGGTCTCTCTGCTCTGCACAGACTATAAGATTCTCTCAAAAGCTCTGGCCCGAAGACTGAGAAAGGTGATGAGCGAGCTCATTCATGTAGACCAGACTTACTGTGTGCCTGGCAGGCTGATTAGTGACAACGTCACTTTAATTCGGGATATTTTGGAGGTCTCTGGTTCATTGGCGGTAGAAACTGGTTTGATTTCAATTGACCAGGAAAAGGCGTTTGATCGGGTTGAACACCAATATTTATGGACAGTTTTAACAGCTTTTGGGTTCAGCCCAGGCTTCATAGCCAGGATACGGGTCTTGTACAGTGACATTGAGAGTGTACTGAAGATAAATGGGGGCCTGTCTGCCCCTTTAAAAGTCCAGAGGGGGGTTCGGCAGGGCTGCCCTCTCTCAGGGATGCTGTACTCCCTCGCCATAGAGCCTTTGCTTCACTGCCTGAGAAGGGACCTATCAGGAGTCACTTTTCCTGGCTGTGACACCACGTTCAAGCTGTCGGCCTATGCAGATGATGTAGTCATTCTGCTAAATAAGCAGAGTGACATTGACGTTCTGGTTAGGAGTGTCAATCTTTTTGGCCACTTTTCCTCTGCAAAAATAAACTGGGGAAAAAGCGAGGCTCTGATGGTGGGGGAGAAACTAGAAAATCAGCTTACGCTGCCTGGTGGGTTGATTTGGAAAAAAGGAGGTTTTAAGTATCTTGGTGTCTTTATTGGAAATCAGCAGTTTGAGCAAAAAAATTGGGATGGGGTCATAGAGAAAATTAACGGGAGACTAAACAAATGGAAGTGGCTAATGCCAAGAATATCTTTTAGAGGAAGAGTGCTCATTTTAAATAATCTTGTTTCCTCATCCCTGTGGCACCGCCTCATGTGCATGGACCCCCCTGCTGGTTTGTTGTCCAAAATTCAGTCTGTTTTGGTGGACTTTTTTTGGGGGGGTGGACTCCACTGGGTTCCTCAAGCCCTGTTATTTCTTCCCAAAGAGGAGGGGGGGCAAGGAGTGATTCATTTAGCTAGTAGAGGTGCTGCTTTTAGACTGACTTTCATACAGAGACTGCTGACGGGCCCCCAGGACCTGGTATGGAGGCCTTTGGCCTGTGTTATTTTACAGAGAGTCCTTGGGCTTGGGCTAGACCTCCCTGTGTTTTTAATGGATTTTAAGAACTCTAATGCACTGTCTTTACCCAGTTTTTACCGCAGTCTCTTTTCAGTGTGGACTCTTTTTAAAAAACAAAGAGGGCCATGCGATTCCCTCTACTGGTTGTTGAGGGAGCCGCTGGTTTTTGGTGGTCGCCTTGGTGTCCTGCCGGGAGTTGGAAGGACCTTCCTTGATAGGCTGTGTTCCAGGAACGTTCTCACTCTGAAGCAAGTGGTGGAACTGGCTGGTCCTGGCCTCAACAACGCCTCAGCTTTAGCAGCTCATCTTGGTGTCAGGTCGAATCGTTTCATCGATGGTCTTCTTGCACACTGGAAACAGGAGCTTCATGGACTTGAGCACTCCCTACTCTTGGACTTTAGCAATGGCACGCTGCAGCCGGAAAGCACTGACCCCTTTCCCTCTCTCACGCTCTATATGGACTTTGACGTCGCTCCTTGCTCCTTACTGGCATTCTGTGCTCCCACTGGTGTGGACTTTGGAGGAGCCAGTGGTAAGGCACTCTACAGACTGGTTGTGATGGCACTCAACAAGGACAGATTGAACACCTGTGTGGACACTCCTTGGAGAGCCTATTTTAAGCTAGGAAAAGGGCATCGGCCTGCCTGGAGGGCTCTTTATAAAGCCCCTCTCCCTAAGAGGCATGGAGACTTACAGTGGAGGGTCTTGCATGGTATTATAGCTGTCAACGCTTTTGTTTCTGTGATTAACAGCAGTGTCAGTGATCAGTGTGTTTTTTGTTCCTCTAGGGAGACTGTTTTTCATTGTTTTATTGAATGTCAGCGCCTGAGTGGCCTCTTTGAACTTCTCACAGAACTTTTTCATATTTTTAAGGAAGTTTTCTCTAAGCAGGTTTTCATTTGTGGTTTTATGTACAATCGTCGTTTTAAGCAGAAGTGTCAACTACTGAACTTTGTTTTAGGGCAGGCAAAGTTGGCTATCTATGTAAGCCGGAGAAGAAAACTTGAGAATGTTGAGAGTGATGTTGATGTCAAAATTTTATTTGTGAGGCTACTTAAAGCCAGAATCAGGCTGGACTTTCAGTTTTTTATGGGGAATGGGGATGTGGAAGGTTTCAGGACCCTCTGGTCCCTGGAGACTGTCCTCTGTTCAGTTCATGATGGACAGCTTTTTTTGGGGCGTTTTTTGGGGGATTAATTTTCTGTGTAATATAGCATGACATAGAAATTGTATTGACTGATGGACAAATGTGTTTATTAAAGATCTTTTAAAAATCAAAATCTCTCTCTCTCTCTCTCTCTCTCTCTGAGTGGGCGTTGGCGTGAGTGTGAGCTGGGAGCATGTGACAACGTGAGTTGTCTCAAACTTTTCTCAGTCTTTTTGAGTTTAAAGTGCTTTTTTGTCTTAAGTCTTAAGACAGTCTTAATCTTAAGTTTCGTTGTTTTCTGTAGCTGGGGTGGGGTAGGTATTCTGGGATGGGGGTTTCTGCTGTGAGCTTTGCTGGTCAGCATGGTTTTGGAGCGAGGCTCCGGGTTCGAGAAGCTGACAGGCTGGCATGCTGTCAGATTGGCTCCGGCTGTCAGCTGCTCGGTGGAAGATTGTAGTCTCTCTGTGGGGGGGTTGGTCAGATATGAAAGCATCAGGTTGGCTTCCAGAATGAATAATGCCATGGTAATTTTCCTAGACAGCATTGAAAAAGTTAATCAGGTGGTAGAGAGCGGGGTCGTAATTAAAGACACACTGGTTCCTGTTCTGTCTCTGGTAAATCCTGCAAAAAGAATCACAATATCAAATGTCCCACCATTTTTAAAGAATGAGCTGTTGGAGAAGGAGCTGTCGAGATATGGACAGCTTTTGTCCCCCATTAAACACATCCCTCTTGGTTGTAAGTCCTCACATTTAAAGCATGTCATGTATTTTAGACAACAGGTGCTCATGATTTTAAAGAATAGCGAGGAAAGCCTCAACCTCATATTTAAGTGCCAGATTGACAGCTTATACCATCCATGTCACCTCTGATAAGAGGAAGTGCTTTGGCTGCGGAATAGAGGGGCATTTGATTTGATCGTGCCCTCAGGGAGCGGGGGGTGATTACACCAGGGGAGGCCGCTGGTGCGGCCTTGCCATCGGCCGCGGTGCCATCTGGCGACCAGGCGGCTTTGCTGCACCATCAGGCGCTTTGGCCGAGGCTGTGGGGCCATCTGGCGGCAGGACGGCTTTGTCGCCCTCTGCTGCCTGTCTCTCATAAATTGAACAACAACAAAAGTTAAAGTACATCACAGGGCTAATGCACAGACCAACATTGTGGACAAGGGTGAGATAACGGAGATGGATCACGCTTTGGATCAGATAGATAAGCCAAATGAGCCACAGGTAGATGGTGGGACAGTAAAGATGAATATAAAACCACAGCAGAGGTCGAGTGAAAAACAAAGAAGAGACAGCTACCAGGGTGGCTGAGTTAGTGTTGGAGGATGAGGATGACATTGAAATAGATGAAGAGTTATCTAAAGTTTCAATTAAATGGAAGAATTTGGAAAACAAACAGCAGAGGAGTAAAGTGAAAAGGGTTGTCAAAGAAACTTCTGAGGCTTCTCTATCTCAACCAGATTCTTATGCTGGGTCTGAGATAGAGAACGATAGTGAAAGCAGTAGTGATGTGGCCAGTGGAGGTGGTTACCCCTTCACAAAAATACAAAAGTTTTTGCAGGACACTAAGGGATCCAGAATGGTTAAAGTTGAAAAAAAATTTTTCCTGACCTAAGATGCTTTGTTGTCTCTGAAAAATGAAAAATAGGGGAGAGCTTGAGCAGGAAAGCTTCTCTGATCAGGAGATCTACAGACTTAAAAAGCTTGTACTATAAGTTAAGAGCCAAATTGCCTAAGATGATTAGCTTTTTATTGCTCATTTTTTTCTTCTCTGTTTTTGTATTGGTTTTGCCTTCTTATACACATGTGTAGTTTTAATTTTGGCACACTCAATATCAATGGAGCAAGAGAAATGTCCAAGCGAGTGTGTGTTTTTACTCTTGCAGAATGTAAGAAAATGAATGTTCTGTTTGTTCAGGAAACTCATAGTTCTGAGGGCAATGCTGCTGACTGGAGGAGGGAATTTCAAGGGAAAGTTATCCTCAGTCACAAAAATAGCAGCAGAGTTGGAGTGGGTATTTTATTTTCTCGAGATTTTATTCCACTTTCTTATGACATTGATGAGATAATTGCAGGCCACATTTTAAAAGTTCAAGCTGTTCTTGAGAATGTGGAAGTTGTTTTTATAAATGTGTATGCTCCAACCGTAGGCACAGAAAGATTGGCCTTTTTAAATATTTTAAATGACACGATCAAAAATTGCAGCAATGATGACTTTTTTTATTTGTGGGATATGATTTTAATTGTACAGAAAACCCTTTCATGGACAGGAATCACCCAGAACCACATGCTGCATCCAAGGGAAGTTTAAAGGGTCTTATAGACCCATGATCTGTGTGATGTGTGGAGAAATTTTCATGGTAAGGCTAGATAGTACACGTGGAGCCATAGCAAGGACAATATTCTGTCCTTAGCTAGACTAGATAGGGTTTACAGTTTTAAGCACCATTTTAGCATTTTCAAAAGTTCTTTTATAGTCCCTGTTGGCTATACAGATCACTCTCTGATTCAGTGTTGTGTTTTTATCAAGAATATAAAGTGCAGTAGTGCATACTGGCATTTTAACATATCACTTTTATCAGATAATAGTTTTAAAACTGCTTTTATGTTTTTTGGGTTTTTTTTGAGTAATTTTAAATTAACAAAATCAAATTTTAGTTCTTTGCAGCAGTGGTGGGATGTAGGGAAGAGTCAAATAAAGAATCTGTACCTACAGTATACTCGCAATGTCTCTGGAGACTTGGCCAGGTCTGTCAGGGACCTGGAGAGAGAAGTAGTGGATCTGCAGTCTTTGGCAGGCTCCACAGGAGAAAGAGGACATTTTGAGGCCCTCAATGGCAAAAAGTCTGTTTTAACTGACTTACTGGGCGTGGCCGCTAGGGGTGCTGTGGTACACAGTAGGTTCCAGAACATCACACTAATGGACGCTCCATCTCATTTTTTCTTTGGTTTGGAGAGGAAGAATGGTCAGAGGAGGATGATCCACTCCCTCAGCTCTGAAGACGGGCGGCTGATCCATGAGTCTGCAGAGATCCGTCGCTTTGCAGCTGCTTTCTATAAAGATCTCTTTAAGAAAGAATTTGTTGAGAAACCGCATGTGCTGAGTCATTTTTTGACGGACCTGCCGAAGGTGATGGCTAGCATGAATGCAGAGCTGGAGAGCGGGATCACTCTGCAAGAACTAGCGGTGGCTGTCCAATCTCTTCAGTGTGGAAAAGCCCCAGGGATAGACGGTCTACCATCGGAGTTCTACAGGGCGTTTTGGTCTGAGATCTGTGAGGACTTGCTGGAAGTACAGTGATCCCTCACTTATCGCGGTTAATGGGTTCCAGAACCGACCGCGAAAAGTGAAAAACCGCGAAGTAGCGTCACCCCTAATGACGTCACCCATAAATAATACGTACGTTCATTCTCTCACTCTTTCTCTCGTGTGATACGTGTGTGTGTGTGTAAGTGTACATACATACATAGATGTAAATAAAGTGTACATAAATATGTTTTTAGAACTCTTTTATTCTTATAACAAGATACATAACTCAAGATGAAGATTATTTACTGCACAGGTTAATGAGAGCTTTACTGCTCCTCAGGTGACGCCTCATCGTCAGGTGCTAGAAGCGCAGGATCGTCGAGGGCAGCTTCCGATAGAGCTGGAGAAGCTGCAGGAGGCGGCGTAGTGGCTCGACGGGAAGACTATTTCGCACAAAATGGCACAAGAGAACAGCAAAAAGTTCCACGCGGCTTGACTAAGCAACACGAGCGATAAAGAGCAATGAATGCAGTCTTCCTTCGATGCATTGGCGCTCGGCAGGGACAGAAGCTGGGTGAAACGTCTCGGCCAATCAGCTTGCGGGGTGAAACGTCTCGGCCAATCAGCTTGCGAGATTCCCGAGCCGAGCCAACACGAGAACAGCGAACAGAGAGGTGGGGCTCTCAGTGTTGATACCTGATGGTCTAATGTAGTCTCCCTGCCTTCTGCTAGCGCCCGCCCATTATTTCTCAATTTTGAATTTTTGATGAATATTTTTGAAAAATCCGCGATGCACTGAGGGCGCGAAAGGTGAAGCGCGAAGTAGCGAGGGATCACTGTACTGTCTGACAGTCTGCAGAAGGGTCACCTGCCCCTATGTTGTAGGAGAGCAGTCCTCACCCTCCTTCCCAAAAAAGGCGACTTGAAAGACATTAAAAACTGGCGTCCGGTGGCCCTCCTCTGTACTGACTACAAAATTGTCTCCAAAGTGTTGGCTACGAGACTGAAGAAGGTGATGGAGCAGGTCATACATGTAGACCAGACCTACTGTGTACCTGGTAGGTTGGTTACAGACAACATTTTTTAAATTTGTGATGTTTTGGACCTCTCCAGCTCATTGGTTGAGGAACTTGGTCTCATTTCAATAGACCAAGAAAAGGTGTTTGACCAAGTTGACCTTTGGCAGACACTAGAAGCCTTCGGTTTCAGCTCAGGGTTCATCGCCAAGATCCAAGCCTTGTATAAAGACATTGAGAGTATTCTCAAGATTAATGGTTGTTTGAGTGCTCTTTTCAAAGTTGAGAGGGGTGTCCAACAGGGCTGCTTCCTCTCAGGTATGCTGTACTCTCTTGCCATCGAGCCCCTCCTTTGTAAACTAAGGCAAGGCCTCACTGGTTTTAAAGTCCCCAACTCTGACTCTGTTTTTAAAGTGTCTGCATATGCTGATGATGTTGTTGTTTTTACAAGAAATTTAAATGATGTAGACTACCTTTTAAGAACTGTTAATTTTTTTGGTGAGTGCTCCTCAGCGAGAGTGAATTGGGGTAAGAGTGAAGCTGTTGTGGTGGGAGGGGGACTACAGAAAATTGCCCTACCTGGTGGCCTTTCGTGGACACAAGGTGGTTTTAAATATCTTGGTGTGTTTTTAGGAAATCAGACTTTTACTGGGAGAAATTGGGAGTGTTTTTTGGAAAAAGTTGAAGGAAGATTAAAAAAATAGAAATGGATTTTGCCAAACTTGTCCTTCAGAGGTCATGTTTTAATCATCAGCAACTTGATTGCTTCAATGCTGTGGCATTGACTGTCTTGTCTGGACCCTCCAACCAATTTGCTGGCCAGAATGCAATCTATAGTCGTGGACTTTTTCTGGGACCATCTTCACTGGGTTCCACAGAGCAGGAAAGAAGGTGGTCAAGGGCTCATCCATCTGGCCAGCAGGGGGGCCATCTTTCGCCTGCAGTTCATTCAGCGACTGCTGAGTGGCCCTCTCGACCTTGTGTGGAGACCTATTGCCAGAGCTGTCCTGGCTCACTGTGGAGGGCTGGGACTAGAGGAGTCATTGTTTTTAATGGACTTAAAGAGCCAAAAACTCCCAGAACTTCCCCAGTTTTATCAAAGTGCTTTTAAAATCTGGGGACTTTTTAAAAAAGAACTCTCCCCAGGCTTCCTTGTCACCTTTTTGGCTTTTAAAGGAACCACTTGTGTTCGGGACCCATTTTGATGTGGGCAATGTTTTAGGACCTTCTGTTTTAAAAAAGTTCCTTTCTGCAAAGGTTACAACGCTGGGACACTTGGTGAACTTATGTGGTCCTAACCTGGACAATGGTATTGCCCTGTGCTCGGCTCTTGGGATTTCTTCTGTCAGAGTTATAATGAACTTGCTGAAAGATTGGAGAGACTGCTTCTCCACAGAAGAACACTCTATTGTTTTACACTGCAAAAACTCTGTGCGAACTGCTGATGAGCCTTTTCCTTTTAGTGTTTTACCTCCTGATTTTAAAGATGGCACTGGTGTGTTTTTAAACTCTGAAGACATGAACTTTCGTGATTCTTCTGGTAAAAAAAAATGTATGGACTTTTGGTGAAAGTTCTAAATGTGAATAAATTAAAAGGTCGAGCTGATACACCATGGAGGAAGCACTTGGGTTTGGGTTCAGAGTTGAGGCCTGCCTGGAGAGCACTCTATAAACCACCATTAACTAAGAAGGTTGGAGACCTGCAATGGCGAGTTTTACATGGTGCTGTGGCTGTAAATGCTTTTATCTCTGTTTTAAACCCAAATGTTGTTGAGATTTGTCCATTTTGTCCTCAGAAAGAGACTGTGTTCCATTGTTTTCTGGACTGTAACAAACTGCAGTTGTTTTTTTTTTTTTTTGAGGGGGGGGGGGCTGTTTAATCTGTTTGGAGAAGTCTTTTCCCTGCAGATTTTTATCTTGGGTTTTCCATATAGACAGAGAAGCAAGAAAAAAGTGAACTTTTAAACTTCATCCTGGGTCAGGCCAAAATGGCTATTTATGTTAGTAGGAAAAGAAAAAAAATGAACAAATGCTGGATTGTAATGTAAAAGACATGCTGGAAGGCATGATCAAGACTTGAATAATGATTGATTACAATTACCATCATCTGACGCAAAATGTTCGAACTTTTGAGGCTATGTGGTGCTTTAAGCACATCCTGTGTTGTGTTAAGGAGGGTACAATTACCTATGGCATGGTTCTGATGTAAGAAGCAAGATTTTGTTTTTAGTTTCCTTGGTTTAGGTGCTTGTGTCTTTGATTTCTTGCCAATGAATTATTTTACTTTTCATTGCTTCTTTTAGTTGGAGTGTTTTTCTGTTGAACTTGTGACAATAAAGGTGTGTTGAAAAATCAAAAATCTCCCTCTCTCTTGTTTTTTCGGGTGGAGTGATGGCAGCCTTTGGAAAGCCACCTCCATCTATCCACCAGGGGGTGCGGGTCGTTCCCCCGGACAGTGAAGTTACTGTGGAGGAGGTCCTGGAGGCTGTGGCCGAGCAGGTGGGCCCTGACGCGGTCTGCGTTGCTTCCTGAATGAATAGAGCTAGTGATGGGTCCATGAGGCGTCATGATGCGTTTCGACACATTGCAAAACTGTATTGCTACTGTGTTGAAACTGTGTTGCTGAATATTGACACCTGCTGGACCTTAAAAATCTCTACAGTCAACCTAGTTGACAGACTCAACTGACACTGATTTGATGACCTAGTATATACAATAATATACTGCTAAAAAAAAAAAAAAAAACTGTCCACTTAGGAAGCAACACTGACAATCAATTTCACCTGCTGTTGTGTGATGTTGTTGTCAGCACATTCAACTATGTAAAGAACAAAGTATTTAATAAGAATATTTCATTCAAATCTAGGATGTTTAGTCCATCCATCCAGCTTCTACCACTTTTCCGGAGGTCCGGGTCACGGAGGCAGCAGTTCAAGCAGAGAAGCCCAGACTTTCCTCTCCCCAGCTACCTGCTCCAGCTCTTCAGAGGGGATACCAAGGCGTTCCCAGACCAGCTGGGAGAAAAACTTGACCCCGGGGCAGACCCAGGATGTTTAGTGTTTCCTTTATTTTTTTTTTTGAGCAGTATATAATTTAAGTCATTGTATTTTATATTGTATTATTTCATATCTTCATTTTAATTTCAACTATCATTGATATTTTTAGATACAGTCAATAAATAATGTGAACATGTATCATAACGTGAAAATCTAAGTGAATATGTTGTGAATGAGGATGCTTGTGGACTGGGATTTTTTTTTTTTTTTTTACAAATTTTTATTAAAAACAAAAAAGCTTTTCCAACGTTTTGAAATTGAGTCTGTTATGCTTTTTTGATCCAACTTCTCCAGCTGTAGAAAACACCCGCTCATATGACACAGATAAGGCTGGAGTGCAGAGAAATTGTAAGGCAAGCTGAAAGAGGTTTGGATAGATGGTCTTTTGTTTGTCCCAGTATCTCAGAGGATCCTGGGACCTGGCAATATTGCCCTCTGCCAGGTATCTCTGCACCTCCTGGATGGCATCAGCTGTGGAACTTTTGGTCTGCCTGCCCACTTCGATGTCGACATGCTGCCAAAGGTTATCTAAAAAACAACAAAATGGCATTTTAGTACCTGATTTCCCACTTGAGGTGTTTCAGGCACGTCCCACTGGGAGGAGACCCCGGGGCAGACCCAGGACTCGGTGGAGAGACTATGTCTCCCAGCTGGTCTGGGAACGCCTTGGTATCCCCTCTGAAGAGCTGGAGCAGGTGGCTGGGGAGAGGGAAGTCTGGGCTTCTCTGCTTGAACTGCTGCCTCCGCGACCCGGACCTCCGGAAAAGCGGTAGAAGATGGATGGATGGATGGATTTCCAAACAACAACAAACAAATAATGCTGAATAACATGCCTGAAGTGGGTGCAGACAGCTGTTGTGAAGATGGTCCCGTCTAAATTGAGACTATGTGCAATGCAAATTGAGTGCCGAATTTGGAGCTGTCTAGTGGATGCAATCATGTTTGGTGCTGCGTCGGTCACAAAACACTTTACTTTATTGGTTATGGCCCAGTCCTCCATCATGCCCCTTTTGACTTGGGCCAAATTGTCAGCAGTGTGACTTTGTGGAAAGTATTGCACTCCCAACACAGACGTACACAACTGCAAATTCTCATTAATGTAGTGACAGGTAAGAGCCAAGTAAGCCTCCATGTTCACAGATGTCCACATGTCAGCTGTTATACTCACTGCCACAGCTTGCTGTACTTCCTTTTTCACTCGTTCCTGTTCCTCCTCGTACTTTTTGGCCACCATTTGTTTGATGGTCTGAAAATTACACCAAATAAAACCAAAAGCAAATCCATATATTTAAATTAAAGATTAAATAAATTGGATATATCAACTACTACTTTAGATAATTTCCACAAACCTTTCTGGTTGGCAAAACATGAGGGCTGAAGGGCCTGAATCAGTTCCCTGAACCCTTCACTCTCCACAATGCTGAGGGGCTGGCAGTCCTTCACCATGAAATTCAGCAGAGCCTCATCCAGCATCTGCTAACTGCAAGCTTGATGGTTAAAAATGAAGTAAAGAATAAATTAATAGGAATTAATTATCAATAAAGAAACTGAGCAAGTTATAGAATGGCTGTATACCTGAGTCTATCCTGGGTGTATCCGGGACTTCATTTTCATGCCTGGCCCTATAATGTCTCAGCATTGAGGAGGTGCTTTTGTTTAAATATGACAGCTCTGTTGAACAAATGCGACATTTAGCCTGCAGAAAATATGAAGAGTAAACTAAGAGTCACTTTCAAATGAATTTGAATTCAGATAGATCAAGTGGAAACTCTGATAGGAACAGGATGAAACAACAAGGAAATTAAAACAAAGAAAATAGTATTTTAAAAATACTATTTTTAAATACCTTATTTTCCGATATCAGATCAAAATGGTCCCACACGGTGGAAACCTCTCTTTTTCCTTGAGGCTGCTCGTGCTCTATAATTTGTGATAAATTTGCACAAGGACCGTCCGCAACACATACGAGAGTCTTTGAGCAAATGCATCCTGTTGACAGATGCGCTTCCTTATAAACGCTGGCCCGTCAGTGTTTCGACGCGCTAGCGTCACGTGACCAATACAGTCCCTGTATCGGTCACGTGACTTTCTTAATGCGAGACGCACCGACAAGCACCGAAACTGGGTTTCGCTCTATGAGCCCGACGCATGCGCCAACGCATCGGTGTTGCCGGACCCATCACTAAATAGAGCTGTGGTTGTGTTTCTGGCGGCTGAAGACGATGTTCACACCCTGATTGTAAGCGGTGTGGTGATCCGGGAAATGTATGTACAGGTGTCCCCCTTATCTGTCCCATCAACGAGAATCACCGTCTCAGGTGTTCCACCTTTCATCACTGATGAGCAGCTGGCGACGGAGCTCCGCAGATTTGGGAAGTTTGCTGGCCCGTTTACGACTCTGCCTTTGGGATGCAAGGCCGCCAAGTTCAAACATGTGAAATCGCTCAGGCGACAGGTGTTCATGTTTCTCCACTCACCCACTCAGACTCTGGAAGCCTCCTTCAGGGCCAAGCACGGGGACAGATCTTACATGGTGTATGCGAGCTCGGGACAGATGAAGTGTTTTGAATGTGGAGACGTGGGCCATAAACGGTTCGCTTGTCCGCACAGGCAGCGGGCGGAGGGCCCAGATGGGGCCGCGGATGGTGCCGGCGGCGAGCCCTCCGCTCACGCCGCAGCTGCGGACGGCGGCGCGGCCTCCGCTCCCGCTACCCCAGCTCCGGAGCCTGCCGCTGTATCTGTGGACGGCCCGGCTGCGCCGCCCGCGGCCCAGCTTGCAGTCAGGAGCGTGGATGGCGATGTCGCCAAAAAGGTCACTGATGGTGCGTCACAATCATCTTGCTGTGTGACGTCAACAGCTGAGCCGCCGGCAGCCGTTACCGCTTCGGAGGAGGGGACGGAGCACCGACCTGATGGTGCATCACAATCATCTCGCTGTGTGACGTCAGCGGCTGTGCCTCCGCCAGCTGCTGCCGCTTCGGAGGAGGGGACGGACCACCGACCTGATGGTGCGTCAGAATCTCACTGTGTGACATCAGCGGCTGTGCTTCCGGAGGCTGCTACCGTTACACAGCGGGGGATGGAACAGCGACAGTCAGAGGGTGACGTCCAGGAAAATGTGGCCCATGATGAATCCACTGGCCCGGGAGAACCGAGCAGTCAGCTGAGTTGTGCTGACGAGGAAATGGAATCTGAGAACGACACTGTGTCTAATGCTGAGTCTATTGAGGCAAAATGCAGTACAAACACGAGTTTGTATTCACTGGAAGAAATAAATGCATTTCTGGATGCAACCTATAACAAAGCCATTAGGGTCGCCGACTACTTCAGTGACACTGATAAATTCATTAAGTCTGTGGATGTGCTAAGAAGACAGGTTGGTCTGGACCTCCTGGATGAAAGGAAGCGTTATCGCCTCAAGAAACACCTGACAGTCCTGCGTAAAGCAGCAGGGGGAACGCCGGTCAAGCGCGCCCGACAGGAGGAATGAATGGCGGTCGTTCCTCTGCCTGTTTTACCCATTTTTGGGATATTGTTTGAACATACTGGTATATGATATTTAATTGACTGTAATTGACTGTCACAGAACTGGATCTTTGAATAGGTGGACTGCAGGGACTGCTCTGTGTTGTGTGTGTGTGTGGGGGGCATTTCAGTTAGCACTTTTTCCAATGTGACACACTTGGAGGAATGATGTTGGTGTGCTTACATTTTTTTGAAGTGTGCAATAAAGCTTTTTTTCAAAGTCTCTCCCTCTCCCTATCTCTCTCCTCTCTCCTTTTCTCTCCCTCTTCATTCAGCAGCACCCAAGGATTTTGACATGACAGGCTCAAGGCCCTCCGCCAGGCCCCCAGTGCTGTGTGTGTCTGTCTGTGTGTCTGTCACCCTTCATAGGACTTCATAGGACAGCCAATGATCTCTGCCTGAACATCATAGGACGTCCTATAGGACACATAGGCAAATGTGTCTTAATGATGTCATAGACCATGTGTCTTTGAACTCAGGCGTCATAGGAAACATAGAGAAATGTGTCTTTATGATGTCTTATAGACCAGGAGTTCTTATCCTTTTTGACCTCGGGGCCCAAATTTTCCAGAAAAAAGTGAACTGCGGCCCATTCAAATATTAACAATGTATTGGTTTAATAAACTGATCTCACGCCTGGTTTGATTTGTATTATATATGACTAAATCAAATCCACTAAAAGTTTAACAAGTTAAAACCTTGTTATAAAAGTCATGATACAGTGTGATCATCCCATTTATTTATTATCCGTATGTAAACCTGCACATACAACAAGACGCCACAGTTGTCAAGCTGCTACAAGAAAATAAATTAAAGGGTAAGAAAAGTGCAAATGAAAAAAATATAGCCTTTTAATCTGTGAATGAATTTGATTAATTTTTCATTCATTCATTTTTGCCTGGCAGAATAAAAATATTCATAACAGTCCAAGCTACAACTTTTTATATTCATCTCTTCCAAACAAGCCATAACAATTCATGAAAGGTATTAAGCTGCTACAAGAACAAATTTAAAGGCTCAAGTAAGACTTATTAACACAAAAATAGATTAAAATAGATTAAAAATAGAAGTTTCAAATTAAGTAAACTTTAAATGAATTTTAAAGTGCAAATGAAATTATAGGTTTATAACCTGTGAATGAATTTGATTATTTTTTTCATTCATTCATTTTTGCATGGCATGCTATATGTCTGAGGCAATGTCCATGATACGGTGACTCACCGTATTATTTCAGAGTGGCATGGTTAGCAGCCTCTCCCATCATCTCACGGCACATTTCCACAGGGAAATGCACTTGGGTTCTGCAACAGGACAATGCTTCAAAACACACCAGCAAGTCCACCTCAGAATGGCTTAAGAAAAAAAAAATGAAGACTTTGGAGTGGCCTAGTCAAAGTCCAAACCTGAATCCGAATGAGATGCTGTGGTATGTCCTCAAAAATGTGGTTTATGCTCGAAAACCCTCCAATGTTGCTGAATTACAACAATTCTGCAAAGATGAGTAGGCAAAAATTCCTCCACAGCGCTGTAAAAGACTCATTGCCAGTTATCGCAAATGCTTGACTGTAGTTGTGGCTGCTAAGGGTGGCCCAGCCAGTTATGAGGTTTAGAGGGCAATCACTTTTTCACACAGGGCCATGTAGATTTGGATTTTTTTCCCCCCTTAATAATAAACACCTTCATTTAAATCCATGAGGTGACGATCCCCTCATGGATCTTCACCTTATCATGGTGGGGGGTTTGTATGCCCCAGTGATCCCAGGAGCTATGTTGTCCGGGGCAATTTGCCTCTGATAGGGTCACCCAAGACAAACTGGTCCTGGGTGAAGTGCCAGACTAAGAATGATCCAACAGACTCTCATGATAAATTCTAGATCAAGGATTCAGTGTACCCCGCCCAGTATGGGGTTACTGGGGCCCCACCCTGGAGCCAGGCCTGGGGGAGGGGCTCGATGGGTAGCGTCTGGTGGCCCGGGTTTCCACCCATGGGACCCGGCCAGGCTCGGCCCAAAGGAGTCACATGGGTCCGCCTTCCAGTGGGCTCACCACCTGCAGGAGAGATCATGGGGTCCGGTGCTATGTGGATTAGGTGGCGGTCAAAGGCGGAGACCTTGGCAGACTGATCCCAAGCTTTCTAAATTGGCTTTTGGGATGTGGAATGTCACCTCTCTGGTGAGGAAGGAGCCTGAGCTGGTGTACGAGGTTGAGAGATACCGGCTAGATATACAGACGTGGACAAAATTGTAGGTACCCCTCTGTTAATGAAAGAAAAACCCACAATGGTCACAGAAATAACTTGAATCTGACAAAAGTGATAATAAATAAAAAAATTCTATGAAAATTAATCAATGAAAACCAGACAGTACTTTTGAATTCTGGTTCAACAGAATTATTTTAAAAAACAAACTCATGAAACAGGCCTGGACAAAAATGATGGTACCTTTAACCTAATATTTTGTTGCACAACCTTTTGAGGCAATCACTGCAATCAAACGATTTCTGTAACTGTCAATGAGACTTCTGTACCTCTCAGCAGGTATTTTGGCCCTCTCCTCATGAGCAAACTGCTCCAGTTGTCTCAGGTTTGAAAGGTGCCTTCTCCAGACGGCATGTTTCAGCTCCTTCCACAGATCTTCAATAGGATTTAGATCAGGGCTCATAGAAGGCCACTTTAGAATAGTCCATTGTTTCGCTCTTGGCCATTCTTGGGTGTTTTTAGCTGTGTGTTCTGGGTCATTATCCTGTTGCAAGACCCATAACCTGTGACTGAGACCAAGCTGTCTGACACTGGGCAGCACATTTGTCGCTAGAATACCTTGATAGTCTTGAGATTTCATTGTACCCTGCACAGATTCAAGACACCCTGTGCCAGATGCAGCAAAGCAGCCCCAGAACATAACAGAACCTCCTCCATGTTTCACAGTAGGGACAGTGTTCTTTTCTTGGTATGCTTCATTTTTGCATCTGTGAACATACAGCTGATGTGCCTTGACAAAAAGTTTCAGTTTTGTCTCATCTGTCCATGGGACATTCTCCCAGAAGCTTTGTGGCTTGTCAACATGCAGTTTGACAGATTCCAGTCTGGCTTTTTTATGATTTGTTTTCAACAGTGGTGTCCTCCTTGGTCGTCTCCCATGAAGTCCACTTTGGCTCAAACAACGACGGATGGTGCGATCTGACACTGATGTACCTTGACCTTAGAGTTCACCATGAATGTGTTTAGAGGTTGTTCTGGGCTCTTTTGTTACCATTCAGCTGTATTCCCCATACAGCAGTGCCTTGTGGGGACCCGTATGATGGAGGAGGACAGAACAGCCAGGAGACAGGAGATAAAACTGAGGAGGAATGCACCTGCAGCCCCTGCTGCCACTACTACAGCTTTTACATGCCCTACCTGCAAGAGGACATGTGGGTCCAGGATAGGACTACACAGCCATCAAAGGACTCACCGATAGAAGTGGACGTCATCATCGGACTCAATGGACAACCGCAAGCAAGCAGCAATTATCCGTCTCTTCCATTTTTCATCAAGCTTCCTCCTGCGGCCACGTCCAGGGAGGATGGCTACAGTCCCGTGGATCTTAAATTTCTGAATAATATGTGCAACTGTAGTCACAGGAACATCAAGCTGCTTGGAGATGGTCTTATATCCTTTACCTTTAACATGCTTGTCTATAATTTTCTTTCTAATCCCCTGAGACAACTCTCTCTTTTGCTTCCTCTGGTCCATGTTTAGTGTGGTACACACCATGTCATCAAACAGCACAGTGACTACTTGTCACCCTTTAAATAGGCCGACTGACTGATTACAAGTTTGTAGACACCTGTGATGTTAATTAGAGGGCACACCTTGGTTGAACATGTCCCTATGGTCACATTATTTTCAATCTTTTCTAGGGGTACCATCATTTTTGTCCAGGCCTGTTTCACGAGTTTGTTTTTTAAAATAATTCTGTTGAACCACAATTCAAAAGTATTGTCTGGTTTTCATTGGTTAATTTTCATAGATTTTTTTATTTATTACCACTTTTGTCAGATTCAAGTCATTTCTGTGATCATTGTGGGTTTTTCTTTCATTAACAGAGGGGTACCAACAATTTTGTCCACGTGTGTAAAAATCCATCCATCCATCCATCTTCTACCGCTTTTCCAGTGGTCCGGGTCGCAGAGGCAGCAGTTCAAGCAGAGAAGCCCAGACTTCCCTCTCCTCAGCCACCTGCTCCAGCTATTCAGAGAGGATACCAAGGCGTTCCCAGACCAGCTGGGAGACATAGTCTCTACAGCAAGTCCTGGGTCTGCCCTGGGGTCTACTCCCATTGGGACGTGCCCGAAACACTTCAAGTGGGAGGTGTACAGGAGGCATCCTGAACAGATGCCCATACAACCTCAACTGGCTCCTTTCAATGTGGAGGAGCAGCGGTTCTACTCTGAGCCTCTCCCGGATGACTGAGCTCCTCACCCTATCTCTGAGCCAGTTTTCTAAACAGGCTTAAAAATCCATTTTTGTGTTTTATTCAAATTTTTATGAGAAACTGAATAATCATAAAATTATAAGAAAAAACGCTTGAAATATATCACGCTGTAAGTAATGAACAGATGTGTTTCACTTTTTGAATTGAATTACTGCAATGATTTAACTTTTCAGTGATATTGTAATTTACTGAGATTCACCTGTGTCTTACGTTCAACATTCCATTCTATTTCCAGCTGAAAAAAAAGAGAATTCTGAAATAAAGCACATTTTTATGTCGCTTTACATCATTCTTTACAGTCCCCATAAAAAGACATGACTGAAATATGAAAAGGGGCAGCGCAGTGACGGAGTGGTTAGCACTGCGGCAGCACAGTAACTCACCCTTGGCCGGGGGATCCTGGGTTCGATCCCAGCCCCCTGCCAATAGTGATCTGTGTGGAGTTTGCATGATCTCCCCGTGTCTGCATGGGTTTATTTCGGGATTTCTCCGGTTTCCTCACACATGCCAACAACATGCAAGTTAGGTTAATTGGAATCAACCGGGGATTCTAAACTGTCCTTAGGTATGACTGTGAGAATGAATGGTTGTCTGTCTCTCTGTGTTGGCCCTGCGATGGACTGGTGATCTGTCCAGGGTGGACCCTGCCTCTCGCCCAAAGATGCTGCGATAGGCTCCAGCCACCCCTCCCCCCCCGCGACCCGAAAAGGATTAAGCGGAAGAAGATGGATGGAAAATGGATGGATGAAATATGAAAAATATTTTCTCTTTCTTTCTTTCATGCACAAACACATTTTCAACACATGGCGCTTTTGAAGCTTGTTTTTATAGAAGAGGGTGTGCACTTCATTCTGTGAGCTGATGTTTGTGGTACGAGGTCGTCCGCGGTCGAGCACTGCGGGCACGAGCGGAGTGGAGGCTATGACGTAAATTTCGTCACACGAGGTTTCCGGTTACACGTCCGCGGATAGCAGAGGTGTAGCGTGAAGCAGGAAAAGATAACAGGATCATTCTGCTTTTGTTCACTTATGAAAAGGCCAATCAATGGCTGTATCACCGTTACTTTTGATCATTTTGATCATTTCTGTGGCTTGTACAGGTAATAATGTCAAATGTTATATTATTCTGCTCGAGACGTCAGTCACATGGAGGACAGTTCAACTTAAAAAATAGCCTCATCATTGTGTTCAGTAAAAGTTACTTGGTTCTCTTGTGTTTGAAGGAGTTTAATTAAGAGGAGTGAAACTCACAGATGTGTGTTATTACATTTTGTTAATGGAACCACTCAAATAACAGCTAGTGAACATTTATTTTGAACACCAGACTTTAATTAAGGGTTTTTTTTTGTTTGTTTTCTGATTATTTGCCTCTGCGTTATCAAAGTGGGAATTAAAAAAAAAAAACTCACTACAGTTCTAAAAGTGATGTGAGAGCTTCACTTCTTCACTTCTTCGCTTCTGATTATAAAATATAAGTGTTGTCATTTGAAAGTGGAATTTAATAAATGTGTGATTTTCTTTTTCAGGATTAACGGAAGGAGGTGGTGTGCTGCCAGATTATCTGAATAAAACTGTGGGAGACACAGTGGTGTTCACGACATCACTGTCTCCAACAGAAAAGGCATTTAGGCATGTGTCATGGACTACTCGGAATAGACCTATATTGAATTCATATACAGATTTAAACTACACTGGACCAGGGTATGAAGACAGGATCACACTCTTCAGATCTACTGGATCTCTGGAGCTCAGGAATCTGGCTTTGTCTGACAGTGGAGATTATACAGTGAACATTGGAACAGCTGAAGGAACATCTCTGTCAGGAGCCACTAAACTGGAGGTATTAAGTAAGTATAAGTTAAAATTTATTAATAAATCATATATTACTATAATTCAGTGTTCTAATTGTGTAATTAAATGGCCATGTATCACCAGCAGTGCAGCACGTTACTGTAATGCCACTACTTTTGCAGTAACGTGCTGTGTAACAAAATTACTGTTTAAAAATCGAGTAATGCGTTCCAGTTGCTGAAATTTGATCAGATGCATTACTCGTGTGACTTGTTTTATTAATTTGGATAGATATTTTAGCGTAAATAAACTGACCCTACCATAGCTGGCACAGCCGTTAGTCTCTGCAGGTTGGTTTCCTGTCCTGCCTCAGATCACATGCATCTCAGTGGTGACTTCTCCTATCGAGCCCTGATCACCTGTTGTCCCAGCGGTGAATAGCCCCTAACAGCTCCTACCTCTGTGGTTAAACATGAGTATTTTTAGAGAAAGAAGCTCACATTTAATGTCCGTATTAAATGCATTTAAAGGTTTCTTACGCACAGAGAAAAAGTGATTTGTTGCAGTGAAGAACAGCTTCTTGTAAGTGGTGAACTTTCATTTTTCTGTGCTTTCTGTTTTATTTTATCTCATTCATTTACATGCTGTTGTGATATACAACTATTTCATGGCTGGTCCAGGGGCATCAAACATAAGGCTCGTGGGCCAAAAACAGCCCACTAGGGGGTCCAAAGTTTTCTCTGTTAATTCACATCTTAATTTCTAGCAAATTTCTGACTTTCTACTGATTACAATAGTTTATGGAAATCTGAGACATTTTCTCTCCACAAGATGAGTTTCTTTTTCCTCATCAGTTTTTCTTTTTTCGTTTTTCTGATGAGCAAGGGGCCCTTGATCTTGCTATGTGTACAAGATGAATTAAGTATGCATTTAAAAGTAATGTGAAAGTTACTTTTCCAAGTAACTAGTTATTTTAATCATGCAGTAACTCAAAAGTAATTCAGTTACTTTTGAAAAGAAGTAACTAGTAACTTTAACCAGTAACTATTTTTTGGTTACTCGCCCAACACTGATCACCAGTCAAGGCTTTCTGTATATTTGGCATATTCTAAATGCACATTTAGAAACTTAACTAACCACTTTCAACATTCAGTTGTATACATCACCGAAACAATTTGACAGTGTTACTAAATTAAGCTACCTCCAGTGTGCTTTCAAAATATGGCCATAAGTGCTAATGTGTCTGTTGTGATGGAAGAAGGAAAAACTTCCTGCGGTATGCTTTAAACCTTGTATTTCACATTTAGCACTCACAAGCTAACTTAACACTGTCAGATCTACCCGTTATCTCTGCAAACCTGGAATGACCAATGGAGGAGAGAGAACTGTGCTGGAAGTGAACTTCATTACACAAAGTAGTATCTTCTCGTCTCTTCTTCTTCCTCTCTCGGTTACTGGCAGATAGCAAACAACTGAAAGGTGCATACCGCCACCTACTGTACAAGAGTGTGTAACATTATGTCTTCTGAGCCCGACCCTTAAATTCTATGACTTAATCTTGTGTTATTTAAAAAAGAGAAAAGAGCCTGTCTCGTGATTCTTAGTGCCTCTCCATCTCCATCTGTTCCCAGAATTCCAGTTAAATCCCATTCCCTACCGGCCTCTCGAACTTCATTTTCCATTATCTGTCTTTCATTTCCGTATTTGTGACAGTGTAATAAGATGTGCTCGACATTTTCTTTTACTCCACATTCTATACATTTGTCACTTTCGCTTTTCCCCCATGGTGAATAAAGTGCCGTTTAAACGTGTGTGATCCAGTCTGACTTGCCATAATGATGTCTTCCCTCCTTTTGGTTGTTATGAAATTCTTTATTGCAATAGATTTTTGTGTTTTGTAATACAATCTACCTTTATGATCCTCATCCCATCTTTTTTGCCATAGCTCAGTTTCTTTTTTCTTGATTACTGCTTTCCCTTCACCTTTTCCAAGAGACAATGGTATAGTTATTGCTTTTCCAAGAGCACTTTTTGCTAATTTGTCTGTACAGTCATTCCCTTTCAACTCTTCATGTGCAGGAACCCAACAAAACTGAACTTCTCCACCACCCCTGTGTACCCTAAATAAACTGTGATATAGCTCAATTACCAAGTCTTGCCTTGTAGATTTTAGTGTCTGTATGGTTTTTAGCGCTGCAAGTGAGTCCGTGCACACCACCACCCGGTCCGGTCTGACCTCCTCCACCCACTGCAAAGCAATTATTATTGCCACCATCTCTGCTGAAAACACGGATGTATTGTTGGAGAGTCTTTTTGCGATGGTCACTTTAAATTCTGGGATGTATACTCTACAACTCCAACAGAGCCCTCTTTATTCTTTGAACTGTCAGTATAGAGCTGTAAGAAGTTATAGTAGTTGTTCCTGAGATAAATGCTTGTTTTAACACCAGCTTCACTCCTATGCCAATCCTTTTTCCTCATTAGCAGGCTAGCATCTATTTCTATTCCCGGAAACAGCCAAGGGGGAACATTACTCACTGGACTGGTGTTTGCTATATCATTCGTGTGCAGGCCATACATTCTGGTCCTTCTTTCAATTGTCCACCCAAACCCATGTCCCTGGAAATTAGAGTATTCCCAGCAGTCTTGTATTGTTGTTTTTGAAATATTTGCTTCGTCACTTCCTTTCAGCTTGACCCAGTATGATAATGCAAGTTTATCTCTTCTCAAATCCATTGGCTTTTCTCCTGCTTCTATTAAAACTGCATTGTTTGGTGTTGTTTTGATGGCTCCAATGCACCGGTGAAGCGCTCTGTGCTGCATTCTGTCAATTTTTTCCAGAGTCGTCTTTGCCGCTGCTCCATAAATCATGCATCCGTAGTCTATTGTCAATCGCATTAGTGCTCTGTAAATGTCAATTATTGCCTGTTAACTGCACCTCATTCATATCCAGCTACAGCTTTTATCAGATTAATGACTTTTTTGCATTTTGTTTCAAAATTTTCAACATGAACTCTCCATGTGTATGCACTATCAAACTACAATCCTAGATATTTGAACTCACTGACTTTCTCTATGTCTTGGTCCACGTGCTGACTCTGTCTGCACTCGGGTTGTCCGGTAGTTCCCCATTCTCTCCTCAGGTGCACCACTTGGCCCCCAGGCTTTTTTTGTGACAGCGTCTCGGCGGGGCTTCCGGCTGTCAGAGCCGAGCTCCTCAGGACAGCTGGATTCCAAACAGCTGATGACATGCTCGTCAGCTGATTAATCTGTCAGCCCTATTTAAGGGAGTAGCTCTGTTTACTCGGGGCTGCGACCTCGCCTTTGCCAGTCTGGTTTCCCTATGCCTGAAGCCAGTTCTGTTCAGCGTTAGGTTCCGTCCTCGCTAATCCGATGTAAGTGTTGTGTCTTTGCCCCATGAGGCTTATTGTTTTGTTGTATACGTCCTTATTTAATAAATGTGCAAACTCATCAGCTCCCTACAGCGTCTCATTAGTGGTCCACGAGGACCGCACCATAATAGGTTGCAGCCAAAAGGAGACGCCGGTGACCGTGAGTTTACTTAATTGGGCTTGTAGTTTTCCCCTGTTGTCGTACTAGTGTGCTGGGAGATGGCGCCGCTCAAGGGCTAATCCTATGTAAGTGTTGTGTCTTTGCCCCACGAGGCTTATTGTTTTGTTGTATACATCCTTATTTAATAAATGTGCAAACTCATCAGCTCCCTACAGCGTCTCATTAGCGGTCCACGAGGACCGCACCATAATAGGTTGCAGCCAAAAGGAGACGCCGGTGACCGTGAGTTTACTTAATTGGGCTTGTAGTTTTCCCCTGTTGTCATACTAGTGTGCTGGGAGATGGCGCCGCTCAAGGGCTACGCCATGAGCCTGGGCTACGAGCTGGTGATGGCCCTTATCGAGATCGACGGGATCATTTCCAGCGCTCGCCATCACACCGTCCCCAGCGCCTCATGCTGGTATCTGGACCTCGCTGAGGTGACTATTAACCACCATCCTCGCTACGTTGACCACCCTGAAATCACGGCGAGGATGGCGGACATCTCTGTTCACTGGGAGAAGCTCCGTGGGTTGGAGGGAAACTCCAGCAGGAAGCCGAAGAGGAGGCATTCTTGCTCCTTGCTTCGGGATCCCATTCCTGTCCCTCATCCAGTCCAGGAGTTCGCACCACCCAGGGGTCATCCCCAGCAGAGAGAGACATCAGTCAGGATTCCCTCGGTGGATTTACAGTGGACAGCTATTTCCATCCAGGACCAAGTGGCTGCAGCTCACTCCGCCTCCCATCCAACCCAGATAATGAAGCATGTGACGGCGGCGGTCAGGCTGGTGGGGAGGAATCTGGAACTTTGTGATTACCCCAAATATGCTGACCTGCTCGCCTCTGTTTCTGCGCAGGAGCGGCGTTTCCCAGATCTCACCTTCGCCTCACCCTCTGCCGGTAAACATCATCTCCATGCTTATTGCAAGCCTCAGCGAGAACCCCGTCTGGATCCAGTTCCGGGTCGCCGTAGGAATTCTGCCTCCCAGCCAGCTGTTTCTCCTGTGTCATGGCAGGAGGAAAACCCAGCAGCCTCCGCCTCCGTGTCATCTGTCTCTGCTGTCCCATCAGCTTCTCGTGCCCGGATCGCCTCGGCTGTTACTCCCTCCTCCCCGACGCTCTCCTCAGCTGCTGTGAGATCCATGTGTCCTGCTCCGGCGATGCCCGCCATCGATCCTGTGCATACGGCTCCTCCTCGTCTTCCCGGGGGGCCTCCATCACCATCCAGCAGGGGGAAGGGAAGAATGAAGCCCACTGCAGCAGTTTCCACCGGTCCTTAGCGGAACAGGCAAGTGCATTTTCATTCTTTTCCTTCATTGGGTGAATTGCCTTGTCTGACCCCTGGGGGTGGAGTTCAGGGCTCACAGTCCCCTGAGCTCCCTCCACCTGCTGCAGTGATTAATTATAAACCTGCCTCCTCTGTGTCTCCTTTCCCCGAGTGTTCTTCGGCGTCAGGTCTACGCCGTCGGACGAGGAAGGAGCCTGCGGCTCTGGAGTACCTGGTTCCGGCCCCGCAGCCACGTCATGGGCAAAGGAGGGCAGACTGCAATTTGGAGCCTGTGCCGATGAGTAAGCGACCCTGGGTCTCCACGGACGGACAGTCCGACCCGGCAAGTCACGGATCCCCTGCCACCACACCGTGCGGGCCCTCGACGTGGACGTCAGCATCAGGGAATCCTCGGACTGTGGACACTATCATGCCCGTTGCGGAGCCCGCCATAGCCGAGTGGGAACCAGAAGACGACCTTCTTCCTTCTGAACCCGGATCGTCGAAGTCCTGGATGGCGACATAACTCAAGATCAGGCAAGTGCTCTACTTTGTCTTTCTCCTATCAATTCTGGAGCATTTTTGCCTGTCTCTCGGGGAAGTGAGCAAGGTGCAGCCGTCCGCTGCATCCGAGCTTGTCTCGCTGGGCTCTGTCGCTGCCGGTGATCCTGATCCTGGTTCTCTTTCTTCTCCTGAGCTTTCTCCCAGGGTCACCGGTGCGGAGTCTATTCCAGTCACTGTATTGAAGGTTCCAGGTTCGGGTTTGGAGGCCGTCCCTGGTGCTGCACCGGTCCAGTCGGGGTCCGTCGCGAGTGCAACACTGACCCAGTCGGGGTCCGTCACAGGAGTGGTTCCGGCCCAATCGGGGTCCGACGTGGGTGCAACACTGACCCAATCGGGGTCCATCACGGGAGTGGTTCTGGCCCAATTGGGGTCCGTTGTGGGTGCAGCTCTGACCCAGTCGGGGTCCGTCATAGGTGTGGTTCCGGCCCAATCGGGGTCCGTCGTGGGTGCTGCACGGTCCCACTTGGGATCCAACAGAAGCGCAGCGCCAGTCCATGTGGGGTTCGGAGAAGGAGCTGCAGATCCTTCGCTGATCAACGCTGGACTGGTCCCTTTCCTTTTTCCCGTTCCCTTTTCTCTTCCATCTGGGGCCGCTGGGATTTCCCGTTATCGGCTCGGCTCTCCCTTGCTATTCCTCTCAACAGGGAGGCCGTCTTCGAGTTCTCCCCTGCGGTCCTGGTGGCTGAATGACGTGGGTCGGCCACCTGGGAGATTGCTTCGCCTGTTTGGCGTTCTGGGTCGGCCACCCGACACACTTAACTCTTTGTTCGGCGATCTGGGATTTCCCGTTATCGACTCGGCTCTCCCTCGCTATTCCTCTCAACAGGGAGGCCGTCTTCGAGTTCTCCCCTGCGGTCCTGGTGGCTGAATGACGCGGGTCGGCCACCTGGGAGATTGCTTCGCCTGTTTGGCGTTCTGGGTCGGCCACCCGACACACTTAACTCTCTGTTCGGCGATCTGGTCCGGCCTCCAGAGGTACTGTTTTTCCTGGCCTGGGACTGGAGTAGGCCGCCCAAACTTTTCCCTTTTTTCCCCTGCCAGCGGTTTGGACGCTAGACGCAGGAAGACCCCCTGAACTATCTGCTTTCATGCTATTGTGCTCTGCCTGCTGTCATCCCTGTGTTTTTTATTTTTTTGTCTGCTCTTCTCTAATTTTAGGGATGGGCTGGTAGTTGTTATTGAACTGTGTATTTCGCTGCTCCTTAGCACGTGTTGTTTTTTGTTTTTTTTCTCTCTCCTCTGTAGTCTGAGGGTTGTTTCTTTGTTGGCTGCCATTACCTGGACTACTTTGAATTGTATTGATCACTGCTCTGTAGCATGAGTTTGTTTTTTTTCCCTCCTCCCTGGTGTTATGGGGGTATGCTGCATCTTTGTGTATGTATTTGAGTTCCCTGTTTTCTCTGTGGGTTTTGAAGATGTTTTTTTTTTTTTTTCCTGTGACTCTTTTGGACTGATTATAGTGTTCTGTCTGCAGTCATTTGAGTTTTTCTGTGTCTTCTCCCCATAGGTTTTCCTTGGGTGCAGGGGGTGTGCCTGTTTTTTTTTTTTTGTTGGCCCCTGTTGTCCTTACTCTGTTCTGATTATTGTAGCCTGTTTTCCCTTTATTTCGTCTCCCTCTATGATGAGGTTTGACTCTGGCCCTCCTGGCCTTTCCCCCTCCTCCCTCCCTGGGACAGTCCTGTTGATCTTCTAGGTGGGGGGGGGGGGCTAGATGTTAAACCACGTCTGGAATCCGCCTTGTGAACGGGGGCAACTGTCATGGTCCATGTGCTGACTCTGTCTGTGCTCGGGTTGTCCAGTAGTTCCCTGTTCTCTCCTTAGGCGCACCACTTGGCCCCCAGGCTTTTATTGTGACAGCGTCTCGGTGGGGCTTCCGGCTGTCAAGAGCCGAGCTCCGCAGGATGGCTGGATTCCAATCAGCTGATGATATTCTCATCAGCTGATTAATCTGTCAGCCCTATTTAAGGGAGCAGCTCTGTTTACTTGGGGCTGCGACCTCGCCTTTGCCAGTCTGGTTTCCCTAAGCCCGAAGCCAGTTCTGTTCAGTGTTAGGTTCCGTCCTTGCTAATCCTATGTAAGTGTTGTGTCTTTGCCCTTATTTGTGTTTTACCCCACGAGGCTTATTGTTTTGTTGTATATGTCCTTATTTAATAAATGTGCAAACTCATCGGCGCCTACAGCATCTCATTAGCGGTCTGCGAGGACTGCACCATATCGGTTGATTAAATAATGTTAATGGTTCTGTACAAGTTCTGCGTTTTTTTTTTTTTTTGTGAAGGTCATATAGCAAGTTTTAGTGTTTGAAAATTTAAATCCCCAGTCATATGACCACTTTTTCACTTTCTCCATTGCTTTCCTGATGTTTTTGAACACAAATTTCTCATTTCTTCCCCTCATCCATATGGCTTCATCATCTGCATATAGTGCTGTTTTGATGGATCCCTCTTGATCTTCAAAAATGTCATTAATCATTATATTGAATAAAACAGGGCTTATCACACTCCCCTGAGGAACACCATTTTCTATTTCAAAGTCATTAGAAACTTCTGATCCTACTTTAACCCTAATTGTCCTGTGTTAAAAAAAATCCATTATCCAATTATACATCCTACCACCAATGTCCATTTTATTCAATTTCATAAGAAGACCGTCCCTCCACAGTGAGTCATAAGCCTTTTCAGTATCCAGATAAACTATAAGCATTACTACTTTCATTTTGAGAGTCTTTTCAGAATCATTACTTACCCTAACTAGAGCATCCACTGTGGATCTCTCTCTTGTAAAACCATTCTGATAGTCGTTTATTAATCGTTTTTGCTCTAATACATATGAGAGTCTGTAAACTAACACCTTCTCCATCTATTTCCGTAAATGTGACGTTAATGCTATTGGCCTGTAGTTGCCTTGATGAGCTGGATCTTTCCCTGGCTTATTAAATGGTAAAATTACAGCCTTTTTCCACCCACTTGGGATAACCCCCTCCTTCCATATCCTGTTAAACAATTTCAGCACCAGTTGCATTGATTGCATAGGCAACTGCCGGAACATCATATCCTGGAGCTGTGTATCCACTAACTTGCAAAGCTCTCTTAAGCTCTGACATGGTGAGCTCAAGGTCTAACACAGTCATTTCCTCTTTCACTTCATTTTTTAAGTTTGCATTTTCTCTGAGTTTATGCTGCCTTTGCTGTCTATGACTCTCACAAAGATGGTCTCCTCTATGCACTGCTGCAAATGCTCTACTTAGGACTTCTGCCTTTTCTTTATCTGATACAGCCATCTTGTCCCCATCCACTAAAGCTGGAATTTTAACTGATACCCTTTTCCCACTCATTTTTTTTAAACATACCCCAGACATCACCTAGTTCTGTTTTCCTACCAAGGGTGGAACGGAATTGTCTCCATGTTGACCTTTTTCTGTTTTTAATAATTCTTCAAGCCACTGCCCTTTTCTTCATATATTCTATTAAGTTTTCACTAGTCATTCTTCATCAGCTCGCTGAATGCCTTGTTTCACTCTTCTATTGCAATACTACATTTGTCATTCCACCAGGGTACAACCTTCTTCGTACCCTGTGTTGTTTTCTTAGGTACAGTATACTTGCTCTTGCAGCATTCAGAATATGATTGGTTTCCTGACTTGAACACTCTTCTATGCCACCTTCTAATGTTACCAAATAAACACAATTGTACACAGTATTGCCTAAATTTTATCCAATGTGCCTTGTCAAAACACCTCCTTGTAAAACATCTTCCCTCTTGTACGTATACATACTTCAGTTTTAATGACTGTAAGTACTGGGAAGTTATCACTTCCCATAGTTGTCCTGTTCATAACCATCCATTCACAGGTGCTCACTAAAGAATCAGATACCAGAGTCAGGTCAATATATGATAATGTGCCCCTATGCACATCCACCCTGGTACCTTCACCACTGTTTAGACAAATTAATGATCTTTCATGTAATGTTTCTTCCACAACTTTTCCGTTGTTATCTTTATGTGTGCTTCCCCACAAGCTATTGTGGGCACTAAAGTCTCCACACCGTACCTCTTTCATATGTCCTTCCCCTGCCATGACACTGAAAATGTCTGCTGTTAACTTCCTACATGGGTTGTCATAATTAATCAGCTTAATATTTTCTTGTCCATTTGGCCTACATATATCAATCATATTACACTCTATATCCTCAGGGGAGGGAGTCACCCTATATGCCAGGCCATCTTTAATGAAAGTGGCACATCCTCCTCCATTTACAGTGTTAATTCTATCCTGTCTGATTGAACTGTATCCTGGAATAACAAAATCTAAGTGAGGTTGAAGCCATGTCTCCTGTACACACACTACCTGTGGAACAACTTCTAGTTCATAAAGATACTTCTTGAGTTCTTGTCTGTTTGCTATAAGACTCCTCGCATTCCACTGTAGTATGTGTAGTACCATAATTAAGGTCTTGTTTCAGCATGTGTAGTCTCCCCAGTTTCAGCTTTCAATAAAGCATGGAATCTGGTCAGCTGTGATATCTTTCACATCTAGGAAGCTTTCTGCTGCTTGCACAACGGTTTTGATTCTGTCACTTTTCTTCTTTATCTCTGCAGCAACATTCATGGTGTGGCAGATAAAAGCTATAAAGTTTGTCCTCTTAACTATCAATGTGTCATCATCCATTTTGCATTTGTGAACACAAACATTCCTTGCAGCTGCACGATCCTGTGCTTGTGTAGGACCCGTTGATTGCTGGGCTTCCATTTGAACTGCACTTCTTTGAGGAAGGCCTGCTGTGTTTCTGACTATTCCTACCTCTCTGTCTTCAGAGCTTCCGCATACGAGATTTTCTTAGTTATTCTGATTTCCTGGGCTTGTCTAGCTTCCCTCTGCACAACACATCCTCCATATGCAGCACTGTGCTCACCCCCGCAGTTGCAACACTTTACTTTGGCGCCCTTGTCACACTTACCATATTCATACTCCCCTCCAAATCTAGCACATCTTAGCTTTCCCCTACATTGCTGGGCAGTGTGACTCATCCTTTGACATTTGTAGCATGAGTGGCTTTGAGACATATTCTCTGACACTGAAATACATGTATCCTATTAGGACTGATTTAGGGACTGTTTCCTCAAACTGAATCATGACAGACTGTGTGTCCTTCAGCAAACCTTTTTTACTCTGTAGCCTTTTCACATCCTTCACCTTTCCTCGGATCTCGTTTTTCACTTCTTCCACAGACATGCAAAAAGGGACACCTGATATAACTCCCCTCAAGTTAGCTGTTACACCAGGAACATGCACCTTCATTTGTTCTCCGTTTAGACATGTCATTTTCAGTATTTTCTGTTGCTGTTCTTTACTTGTGGCATGGATTATCAGCCGGTTATTCTTCAAGAGCTTTGCAAACTTAACTCTCCCAATTTCATTCTCAATTGCTTTTGTTAGCTTAACCAGGTGATAGTTCCCCCCACCCTGATTTAACTCAATGATAACCTTCCAGTCATTCCCTACATCCTCAAACTGCCATCCATTCTTGCCAGTTCGTGTTTTCTTCACATTGTTACTTCCTCCCGCATCACTCTCATCTGACCCGCTTCTAAGTCTTGGTGCCCCCCTAGCTGCTCTTTTCCGGCCCCCAGTCCTGGATAGTGTCCAGGCCACCTCAACTTTATCGTACTATCACTCTATAAATTCAAGAAATCTCTGACAGTTTCTGTGAAAATCTGGAAATCTTATCACCCGATTAACAATAGCACACACTACTTTAAACCACACCCATGCGAAACAGTACATCATGTCTGTGTGTCACGATCAGAGCACATCATAGGACGACCTATGATGTCTGCATGATGTCCTATGCCAGGGGTGGGCAGTGAGGGCCATTCCACTGCAGGTTTTTTGTTCCACCCAGTGTCTTCAGCAGGTATGTGCTCTCTGATCAGCTTCAAGGATTGCTAATCATTGAAAACACCTGCTGAAGAGACTGGGTGGAACAGAAAACCTGCAGTAGAATGGCCCTCCATGGCACATGATTGCCCACCCCTGTCCTATGCTGATCCTATGATATCAGGCAACGTAGGACTAGAGGATCCTATGATATCTGCCAACATCAGACTTGCAATGCCGCCATATACACAATAGGACTGGCTACCTATGATGTAGGCATGAGGTTCTATGATGCCTGCCTTGATGTCTTTATGTCATAAAGATCGTCACTCATGATGCCTGCCTTCATGTCTTTGTTATATACGTAGACCATCACTCACCAAAGAAGACATACTTCATCACCCGATTACCAATAAGACACAGCACTTGAAAACGAATGGGAGTTGCCTGAAATTGGAAAGAAGAGATACTCTTCACCCGATGAAAAATAGGACACACTAATTTAAACCAGGATCAAATGTGGCAGTGCGGTGGTGCAGTGGTTTGATCTTCAAAGATCAAACGCAGGCATGACTCACGATCATGACTCCCTATGACATCATCACAGATCATAGGACTCACTATGACAGCATCAGAAATCAAAGGCAGACATAACTGAAGTGAGTGCTGACATGCTTGCTTACACCCTTGCTTACACCTGCTTTCTAAGGGCATGCAGAAATACTTGCTTATACTTTTTCTAAAAGTATAAGCAAGTTTCTATGGTCATGCACAGGTAGATGACTCTATAAAGTCAAATCTGTGTGTGTGTCTCTTTGTGTCACGACCATAGGACATCATAGGACGGCCTATGATGTGCCTATGATGTCCCTATGATGCCTGCATCATAGCAGAGCCTATGATGTCCCTAATGATGTCTGCATCATAGGACATCAAGCCTGCCTTCATGTCTTAATGATGTCATATACAGTGATGCCTGCCTGACAGGGTATGATGTAATGCTGTCCTTGATGTCTTTATGATGTCATATACAGTGAACATCAGGACTCACGATCATAGGACATCAAGCCTGCCTTCATGTCTTTATGATGTCATATACAGTGATGCCTGGCTGACAGCGTATGATATGATGCTGTCCTTGATGTCTTTATGATGTCATATACAGTGAACATCAGGACTCGCGATGCCGTCATATAGACAAAAGGACCAGGCCGTCATATACAATAGGACACAGCACTTTAAACCACACCCATTGGAAGCAGTAAATCTGGAAATCTTAAAAAAAATGTCCTATGAACATCAGGACTTGTGATGCCATCATACAGACAAAAGGACCATGCCGTCATATACACAAAAGGACGCAGCACTTTAAGGCACACCCATTCGAAGCAGTAAATCTGGAAATCTTAAAAAATATCACTCGATAAATTCAAGAAATCTCTGTCAGTTTGTGTGTAAATCTGGAAATCATACACCTATTTGAAGCAGTACATCATCGCTATGCCATCATCAAAGATCATAGGACCTAGGACATCTTCAAAGATCAAACGCAGGCATGACTCACCATCATAGCACTCGCTATGACATCATCACAGATCGTAGGACTCACGAAGACGCCATCAAAAATCAAAAGCAGGCATCACTGAATGAGTGCTGATGTGCTTGCTTACACCCTTGCATACACCTGCTTTCTGAAGGCATGCAGAAATACTTGCTTATACTTGGTTTCTATGTGCATGCACAGGTATGCACGGGTATGTACTAGTTCATACAATGCATATTAACTGAGCACTCAGCTCCTATACAGTTACCAGTGGAGAGAGGCCTAAGATGGCCGATTTTCCCCACTTATAGGCCAGCATGATGACAGCACCAGGAAGCTGCATCATCATGCTGCTTCCTGGTGTTAACCCCCTTCACTACACTACCAGATGGGGGTAAAATAGGACTTGAGGTGCATGTGGCATACCGCTAATACCACCATCCACATCACAGACGTGGTGACGCATGCAGGGGATGATATCACCACACCGTGACTATATTAAGGGGGCTAACGGCGAGAGTCTGGCTCTTTGGGGCTCCGCCTTCAACCTGCCAACTGCCTGTACCACACCTTTGCTAGCTGTTGCTATTGTTGTTAGCACTGTTAATAAAGCTAACCCTCAACACACGAACATGTATGCTGGCCTCAGTACACACAGACACAACATTGGCCATGAAGTAAACTGGTCTTCTGGAGGAGAATTTGATATTTTCCTCAAGAATGAAAGTGTGCCTAGCATCCCTGCTGCCATTCCTCACCACACCAGGTGAACCACTCATTCTGTGGTCTCATTGATTCAAATCTTTCAAGAAGTATGTGTCAGCTATGGATCTAGCTAAGGCCAGCAATCTTTGACTACGTGCTATGTTAATACATAGCCTCAGCAGCAAGGGACAGCGCATGTTCAGAACATTGGGCCTGGCGGACACCTAGGATGAATGTGTGTCCCTGCTAGCCAGATATTTTGCGACACCCGAGAGTGTGTTGGTGAGAAGAATCAGGTTTCGCCAATGCCAACAGGGAGTGGGAGAGACGATTCAGCAACACGACCTCTGCTGTCTGGCGAATACATGCAAGTTTGTACAGTTGGAAGATGAGATGGTGCGGGACCAGCCAGTGGAGCATACCACCAACCCGAAACTGTGGGAGAAGCTGTTAATGGTGCCAGACAACCCGCCACTGGTGAAGGTGGTGGAGTAGGTTCATTTTGTCTTTTTTTTTTTTGAATTATTATTTTTTTTTTGTTTTTCTTATTTCAAACAAGAATGATTCTTGTCTGAAATAAGAAAAACAAAAACTAGTAATCACAGCTAGGAGCTTCACAGCAACAACCCCCCTCTAGCTCATGCAGTTATCCTGGTAGAAGAGCCTGTCAACACCACAACCTTTTCAGTGGACACCAAGGTGAATACCACAGGACAACAAGACATCATGGCACACCAACACCGGACGCATGTGCGCTCCTGCCTGGCCAGGGCGCAGAGATGCCAGTGCTCTGGTAAGCCTAACCATTTTGCAAAGTGTGCCATTCAACATTGTCATTGACAAGCTCCACCCTGCTCAATTGGACTGCCTTTTTAACAACCATTCCTGCAGTGGTTTACCAATAACCATCCATGCAGTGGACTCTAGCAACACAGTGTGTAAGTGGTGCGCGTTGGTGCTTGATGGTATCAGTCTGCCATTACTACTGGACACCACCGCTACAATGTTGCTGATAACTTGGGTTACAGTGAAGAAGTTCTTCCCTCAACATCCAATCAAGCAGGATGTGAGGGAGCTCTATGGACATGGGCACACCAGAATAACTCTCCTAGGAACCATCATGTTTACATTTTGCTACGGGTCCAAAGTCCTCCCAGCATTCACCTTCCAGGTAGCAATGCATGGCGAAAACATCTTGGGGTGTGACCTCTCTCATGGATTGGGTTTCACCATCACCGACCACCAAGGACATTGTTTGACCGCTGATGGCTGGAGCTTGCTCCACCCAGAAATGGGTGAAGCCACTCCAAGCTTCACACCGCACGGAGAGCAGAACATGGATTTGACTCAGATCCTCACCCAGCATAAGCCTCACTTAGCCGCCGTTCAGCCAGAGGACCCTGGTGAATGACACCAGCTGGGAGCTCATCCTGGTGCCGGCGAGAACACCATGCTGCCACAACCACAACCAGCATCAGGCACCTATGAGATGAGAGAGCAGAAACAGTGCCACCTGAAGCTGACAAGGTCATCGCTGATGGTGTTCGACTGGGTTCGGGTCTGCCAATCCGAATGCCTAGACGACCTGCAGATGCTCCTGTCACAGCTGATGCAGATCACTACACAATTGGGGCCAGCTACCTTCCAGATTGCTGATGGTTCACGATGGAACGCCAGCTGTCTGAGGAAGGTCAGACCACCAGCTGCCCCACATCAAGACGTGACACTGGAACTGTCTCAGCCAGTGTGGGACCCAGACAGGGACTTTGCTGACGAACAGGCCACATTTCCAGCAGCATGCCACCCAGGTCTGCAGTGGCCAGCACCACCAGGGCTGCGCCTACTGTGGACTCGCCAGAGGCCCCTGGACGTTGGACTGTAAAGTGACTCTTGTTTTGAAACTGTTTAAACAGACCATTGTTTATTCTTAAGTGGCAGAATAATCCACTCAACCATGCAGGATGATACCAGCAGTCGACCCAGATACCCAGGTTCATAATAATGGTTTTGGTTTTGGTTTTGGTGTAAGGAATGTTAGGATTAATGGTTTGGGTTGTTGAAGCTAAGTAACCATATTATGCTTTTGAATTCAGGAAAATATGTGTACTCAAACACTGGCAGAACATTGTGCTTTAACATTACTAGTGCCTACCTGTGCATGCCCGTAGAAAGCAGGTGTAAGCAAGGGGGTAAGCAAGCACATCAGCACTCGTTTAGTGATGCCTGCCTTTGATCTTTGATTGTGTCATATTGGGGCCCTGAGTACCTCAAGGCCCTGGATGTTGTTGGGCTGTCATGGTTGACACGCCTCTGCAACATTGCGTGGAGGTCGGGGGCAGTGCCTTTGGCATGGCAAACCTGGGTGGTGGTTCCTCTCTTCCAAAAAGGGGACCGGAGGGTGTGCTCCAACTTTAGAGGGATCACACTCCTCAGCCTCCCTGGGAAGGTCTATGCCAAGGTACTGGAGAGGAGAGTCCGGCCGTTGGTCGAACCTCGGATTCAGGAGGAGTAATGTGGTTTTCGTCCAGGCCATGGCACATCGGACCAGCTCTTTACCATCTCGAGAATTCTTGAGGGTTCGTGGGAGTTTGCCCGACCAGTTTACATGTGTTTTGTGGACTTGGAGAAGGCATTTGACCGCGTCCCTCGTGGATTTTTGTGGGGGGTGCTTGGGAGTGTGGGGTATCAGGCTTGTTGTTACGAGCTATTCGGTCTCTGTACGACCATTGTGAGAGTTTGGTTCGTATTGCCAACACTCGGTCGGAGTGATTCCCAGTGAGAGTTGGACTCCGCCAGGGCTGCCCTCTGTCACCGATCCTGTTCATAATTTTTATGGACAGGATTTCTAGGCGCAGCCAGGGAATGGAGGGTGTCATGCTTGGTGACCACAGGATCTCATCTCTTGTTGTTTGCAGATGATGTTGTCCTGTTGGCTTCATCCAGCAATGACCTACAGCTCTTGCTGGGACGGTTTGCCGCTGAGTGTGAAGTGGCTGGGATGAGAATCAGCACCTCCAAGTCCGAGTCCATGGTCCTCAGCCGGAAAAAGGTGGATTGTCCTCTCCGGGTGGGGGACAGGCTCCTGCCCCAAGTTTAGGAGTTTAAGTATCTTGGGGTCTTGTCCACGAGTGAGGGGAAAATGGAGTGAGAGATCGACAGACGGATTGGAGCAGCATCTGCAGTGATGCGGACGTTGTACCGGTCTGTTGTGGTGAAGAAGGAGCTGAGTTCTAAGGCAAAGCTGTCGATTTACCAGTCAATCTACGTTCTTACTCTCACCTATGGTCACGAGCTTTGGGTAATGACCAAAAGAACGAGATCGCGGATACAAGCGGCTGAAGTGAGCTTTCTCTGTAGGATTGCTGGACTCACCCTCAGAGATAGGGTGAGGAGCTCAGTCATCCGGGAGAGGCTCAGAGTAGAACCGCTGCTCCTCCACATTGAAAGGAGTCAGTTGAGGTGGTATGGGCATCTGATTAGGATGACTCCTGGACGCCTCCCACTTGAGGTGTTTCAGGCATGTCCCACTGGGAGGAGACCCCGGGGCAGACCCAGGACTCGGTGGAGAGACTATGTCTCCCAGCTGGTCTGGGAACGCCTTGGTATCCCCTCTGAAGAGCTGGAGCAGGTGGCTGGAGAGAGGGAAGTCTGGGCTTCTCTGCTTGAACTGCTGTGTCCGCGACCCTGACCTCCGGAAAAGCGGTAGAAGATGGATGGATGGATGTGTGTGTCATATTGAGTCCTATGATTTTTAATGATGTCATTGCATGTCCTATTATCATGAGTGATGACCCGACCCGCCTTTGATCTTTGATGCTGTCATCGCAAGTCCTATGGTCTTTGATGATGTCATAGCAACTCCTATGATACCTGCATTTGAACTTTGATGTCATAGTGAGTCCTATGATTGTGAGTGATGCCTGCCTTTGATCTTTGATGTCCTATGATGGTGAGTGAGTGTGAGTGATGCCTGCCTTTGATCTTTGATGATGTGATGACGAGTCCTATGATCGTGAGTAATGCAGCCCAAGGATGGATATTTTCACATTTTAAGGAGTCCTTATACATAGGAACATCATAGGACATCATGCAGTCATCATAGGAACATCATTGGCGGTCCTATGATCTTTGGTGGTGACACACTGACAGACACACACACTGACAGACACACAGAGATTTTGTGAATTTGTAGAGTGATGCAGTATTGTGCTTTACCACCCTGCATATGTTAGCCACAGCACTGGTAAGAATACACTGTTGTATTGTGTATTTCATGTGCACTCTGCTTTGCTGCAACTCTGACATGAGATGAGTTCCAAGTTATGTGTAATATAGCCACATGAGTATGCCACAAAGATACAACACCTGCTGATAGCCAAGCCATGTATGTTAGCTAGTCCTGCACTACTGTACAGAATATGGTTCTGGTTATGTTTGTGCTGTGCTAACTGTATGCCACTGCAATGCGACACTCAGGTAAGGTGAAACCATCACCAGTCGTTAGTATGTTTTTTCAAAGGGAAGGTAAATGTAATATATCGCTTGTCATGATTTAATTAAGGACAGAGACTCAAATGCAGAGCATGGTTCAGCAGGGAAAAAACAGAAACGGGTGGATGTTTTTTTTAAATAGTTCATTGACAAGCAAAGGTAAATAAACCCACTGGGAGGAGCACTTAGCCTGTGGGGAAACAAAAGAGGAAAAGGTTTATGAGGAGATGATTTAGGAAGAAACCATGACTGAATGGGCCATGTTCTCCACCTCCATTGTAGAAACGGCGGCCCAGAGCTGCGGCAGCAGGGTCGTTGGGGCATCTCGTGGTGGCAACCCCGGAACCAAGTGGTGGACACCAGGTGTGAGGGGGGGGCCATTAAGCTAAAGGAGTCCTATCAAGCTTGGCTGGCTTCTGGGACTCGTGAAGCAGCTGAGGTGTACCAGCAGGCCAAGCGGAGTGCAGCTCGGGTGGTTGCTGAAGCAAAAACTCGGGTATGGGAGGAGTTCAGTGAGGTCATGGAACAAGACTTTCGGTCAGCCTCGAAAAGATTCTGGCAAACTGTCCAGCAACTCAGGAGGGGGAAGCAGCTCCCTGTCCACACTGTGCATGGTGTGGATGGGGCGCTGTTGACTTTGACTGGGGATATCATCGGGCGGTGGAAGGAATATTTCGAGGATCTCCTCAATCCCACTGATACGCCTTCCACAGAGGAAGCAGAGCTTGTAGACAAAGGGGATGACTCGCCTATCACAGGGGTTGAGGTCACCAAGGTGGTTGAAAATCTCTTTGGTGGCCGGGCCCCGGGGGTGGACGAGATTTGCCCTCAGTACCTCAAGGCCCTGGATGTTGTAGGGCTGTTATGGTTGACACGCCTCTGCAACATTGTGTGGAGGCCGGGGGCAGTGCCTTTGGCATGGCAAACCGGGGTGGTGGTTCCTCTCTTCAAAAAGGGGACCGGAGGGTGTGCTTCAACTTTAGAAGGATCACACTCCTCAGCCTCCCTGGGAAGGTATATGCCAAGGTACTGGAGAGGAGAGTCCGGCCGTTGGTCGAGCCTCAGATTCAGGAGGAGCGATGTGGTTTTCGGCCTGGCCGTGACACATCGGACCAGCTCTTTACCCTATCGAGAACTCTCGAGGGTTCGTGGGAGTTTGCCCAACCAGTTTACATGTGTTTTGTGGAGTTGGAGAAGGCATTCAACCACATCCCTCATGGGTTTTTTGTGTGTGTGTGTGGGGGGGGGTGCTTCGGGAGTGTGGGGTATCAGGCTTGCTGTTATGAGCTATTTGATCTCTGTACAACCGTTGTGAGAGTTTGGTTCATATTGCCAACACTTGATCGGACTCATTCCCAGTGATAGTTGGGACTCTGCCAGGGCTGCCCTTTTGTCACCGATCCTGTTCATAATTTTTTATGGACAGGATTTCTAGGCACAGCCAGGGAATGAAGGGTGTCATGCTTGGAGACCACAGGATCTCATCTCTGTTGTTTGCAGATGATGTTGTCCTGTTGGCTTCATCCAGCAATGACCTACAGTTCTTGCTGGGACAGTTTGCCGCCGAGTGTGAAGTGGCTGGGATGAGAATCAGTACCTCTTAAGTCCGAGTCCATGGTCCTCAGCTGAAAAAAGGTGGATTGTCCTCTCTGGGTTGGGGACAGGCTCCTGCCCCAAGTGGAGGAGTTTTAAGTATCTGGGGTGTTATTCACGAGTGAGGGGAGAATGGATCGAAAGATTGACAGATGGATCGGGGCAGCATCTGCAGTGATGTGGACATTGTACTGGTCTGTTGTGGTGAAGAGGGAGCTGAGCTCTAAGGCAAAGCTGTCGATTTACCAGTCAATCTACGTTCTTATCCTCACCTTTGGTCACAAGCATTGGGTAATGACCGAAAGAACAAGATCGCGGACACAAGCGGCTGAAATGATCTTTCTTCGCAGTATCGCTGGACTCACCCTCAGAGATAGGGTGAGGAGCTCAGTCATCCGGGAGGGGCTCAGAGTAGAACCGCTGCTCCTCCACATTGAAAGGAGCCAGTTCAGGTGGTATGGGCATCTGATCAGGATGCCTCCTGGACGCCTCCCACTTGAGGTGTTTCGGGCACGTCCCTCTTGGAGGAGACCCCGGGTCAGACCCAGGACTCGGTGGAGAGACTATGTCTCCCAGCTGGTCTAGGAACGCCTTGGTATTCTCGCTGAAGGGCTGAAGCAGGTGGCTGGGGAGAGAGAAGTCTGGGCTTCTCTGCTTGAACTGCTGTCTCCACAAACCGGACCTCCGGAAAAGCGGTAGAGGATGGATTGAGGAAGAGGAATAGAGTTTGGAAGAAGAGAGGCTTACTGCTATAAGCAAAGGGCCCGGCTGTGATGACCCAGCATGCAGTGGGTGGTGAGCTGAAAAGGGTAGATCCAATATGGCAAACAGGTTGAGTAGGAGGTGTCTGGACATAGTGGTCAGAGGTACAGGTGAGCGTGCGCAGCCCGGGAGTGATTAGTCACCATTGAGATGGCAGGAACCTGGAGGAGATGAAAAAGGAGAAGGTTAACGAGTTGGTTGAGGTCAAAAATTCAATTCAGTAGACTTGAAGCAATGGCAGCAATACCCAATGGTCCAGGGAGGAAGTAATCACAGACTGATGCTCTTAAGGCTGGCAGATGAGGCAACAGCAGGTGTGCGCAATCACCTAGGTGAGCGCAATCAACTCTGGAACCAGAGAGGAAGGCAGGGAGAGAAACACACAGAAGGAGGGGAAGTAAACTCACCTGATCATCACACCGCTAATACCACTATACACGTCATGGACGTGGAGACGCATGTATGGGATAATGTCACCACACCGTGACAATTTTAAGGGGTTTACGGCAGGAGTCTGGCTCTTTGGTGGTCTGCCTTCAACCTACCAACTGCCTTTACCACACCTCTACTAGCTGTTGCTATTATTGTTAGCACTGTTCATAAAGCTAACCCCTGTTGTGCTAAAATATCTTAACCTCCGGTTCTTTTGGTATGAAGGCCAAATAACCAGACAGAGGTGAAGTATAGTTTTGCTTATTTTACTGAAGCTGGGGTATGGTACAAGATACAGCGCTGGAGCACTACTCTGAAGATGTATCAAGAAAGAGTGCTACTCCAACAGTGGGTCCTATGGTTTTTATAGAACTCTGCCACTCCCTCACATGTATCAGTGTCCTTCCGCTATGTGCCAGATTAGCTGAGGGCAGAGCTGATTCTATCTGGTTTCAACGAGTGAGTCCTTGGATGTAATCTAACGGCAGCAGTGTGGCGTGCAAAGCAAGCGGGATGAATGATGAAAACCATAGTTACAGAATAACTGACATTCTTAAAGCAAGCAGGATGAAGGTTGGAGAAACATAGTTGCAGAATAACCAACATTCTCAGACAGACAAGGGCGTCCTAGAAATTTACCAACAATTCTCCCTGTTGAGGTGTCCTAATGGGCACCTCACTAACTTAATAGCAACTTATATTCACATTTTTGCATCTCCCCCTGTTGAGATGGACCTAAACCCATCTCATAACCCTACTCTAGCCCGAGTGTAGTGTTTCTAAGTTTCTATATGTAACTGATGTCCCCTTCAGCAGTCACGTGGACCTGCCCCCTTCAGGTTGCCATCTCTCTGGTGGACATCAGGTGTGGTGCAAACATTGTGGGTCAATATGGCTAACAATTCTATGTGTAAAATATATCAAAATGATCTATCCCCCTATACGCATCTACGTACACCCCATGAATCATATCTCACAAAAGAAACCTGTGGGGCAGAGGCATAAGATAAGATAAGCCTTTATTAGTCCCACAATGGGGAAATTCCAGGATTGCAACAGCACAGGGATAGCAACACTCAGAGCAACAATCAGAAGGCAAGAAAAAAACAAGAGCAGCGAGTATACATATGTACAAATAAACATAAATATATAGACACACGGTATGGAGCATTTTAGCTAGATGGAATAAATATATAGATATATAAACACACAGTGCGGAGCATTGTAGCTAGATGGAATAAATATGTAAATATATAAACACATACAGTGCGGAGCATTGTAGCTAGATGGAATAGATATGTTGTGGGAATGTGCAAATGACGAAACAAGTTTCTCTCAAGTCAGCTTTATTCACATTCGCCAACATCTCAAAGAAGAAAAAGGACATTACAGGAAACTCTCGTCCTTAAATACCAGGACGCTCATAGTTCACAAGTCACATTGCATCACCAGTCACATTGCATTATAATGGCCAGTAACAATGCATCTCCTCTTTAATCCTCTAATATCACCCCCACAGTCTCAGGCTCTGCATACCAAAGCTAACACCTTCACAGCTTCTTGTTATCTCCAAGGAAGCTCTGTCTTTGTTCCTATCTAAAATGTGAGGCCTTACATCAGTCACAGAGTAGGTCACCTATGTGTGGCCACACCAGCCCCCCCCAAAAAAAACATTTTAGAACGAACCAGAGAATACAAGTATGCATGCCGTGATAGAATCAATACACATCAGTCTGCATGCTGTCTAGGCTTCAGCCTCTTGCCGTATCTGCTGTAGCCCGGATTCAACGTCTCTGCGGCGCTGTCACGCTGGGGGGTTGCCGTCTGGGGGTGAAAACCTTTTGTCAGTCCCTGCAGGTGTTCTGGGGAAACATTACTCTGTGAAGCCCCCAGTGGGGGTCTACCTCGCTGCGGGGCCCTTGCCAACAGCACTCGCTCATCCGCCACCACAAAAGCGGGTTTGAGTCTGTTTATGCCAACTTTTTCTTTCCTACCCCCCAAATGTAGCAAAAACTGCTTGTCTCCTGTTTCCAACACTCTGAACGGTCCGTCATAAGGTGGTTGCAGTGGGGGTCGATGCGCAACGTGTCTGACAAAAACAAACTCTGCATTCTTCAAAGCGTTAGGCACAAAAACATGTGGAAAACTGTGGTGCACGGGGCCAGGCAGCGTGCTTGATTCTATGTTACTCCGCAACAGCTGAGACGGGGGGGGGGGGGGTGTCTGGCGTGGAGTTATCTGGGAGAAACTCCCCAGGCAGCCAAAGTGGTTGTGCAAACACGAGCTCCACTGGGGAGGCTTCTAAGTCCTCTTTAGGCACAGAACGCAACCCCAATAAAATCCACGGTAACTTGTCTACCCAATTTGCATCCATCAGTGACGCTCTGAGAGCCGCTTTCAATGACCTATGAAAACGTTCACATAACCCATTAGCCTGCGGATTGTACGCGGTTGTGCGGTGAATCGTGACACCCAGGTTGCGGGCCATCATCGACCAAAGTTCAGACACAAATTGAGGGCCTCTGTGGGACGTAATGTCCGACGCAACTCTGAAACGCGCCACCCAAGCTGTTAAAAATGCGCGCGCCACCTCCTTGGCCGTGGTTGATGCCAGCGGAACGACTTCAGGCCAGCGCGTGGTGCGGTCCACCATTGTCAGAAGGTGTGTGCACCCCTGTGACGGCGGGAGGGGGGCCCACGAGGTCCACATGAACGTGATCGAACCTCTTGGCCGGAATGTGAAACGGCTCCAAAGGAGCCCTCGTGTGCCTGTGTACTTTGGGTCGCTGACATGCCGTGCAGGCTGCTGCCCACTATTTAACTTGTTTGCGAAGACTCGGCCACACGAATTTCTCTCTTACCATTTTGACCGACGTGCGCACTCCCAGGTGCGCCAAGGAATGAATCGAGTCAAAAACGCGGCGGCACCACGCGGCCGGTACTACTGGACGTGGCTGTCCAGTGGAGACATCGCAGATTGGGGGGGGGTACACCGTCTTGCAGCACCCTGTTCTCCAGCCTTAACCCTGTTGGTCCAGACTGGAGCACGCGCACATTCGCGTCACTAACCTGCTCCGCGGCCATGGCTGCGTAATCTATTGCTACGCTGACTGTGGCCGCCACGGCGTGAGAAAGGCAATCTGCCACCACATTCAGTTTGCCCGCCACATGCTGAATATCAGTGGTAAACTCTGAGATCGCGCACATCCGCGTCACTAACCTGCTCCGCGGCCATGGCTGCATAATCTATTGCTACGCTGACTGTGGCCGCAACAGCGCGAGAGAGGCAATCTGCCACCACATTGTTTGCCCGCCACATGCTGAATATCAGTGGTAAACTCTGAGATCACGGCCAGCTGTCTCTGTTGCCGGCCTGACCACGGTTCGGAAACCTTGGCCATCGCGAATGTTAGTGACTTGTGGTCAAGGAACGCGGTGAAAGAGCGTCCTTCTAGCCAGAACTGAAAGTGGCGGATGGCCAAATGGAGGGCCAGCAGCTCCCTGTCGAACGCGCTGTATTTACGTTCACTATCGCGCAAGGTCCTGCTGAAAAAGGCGAGGGGCTGCCAAACCCCGGCTACCTGCTGCTCCACGACCGCCCCAATGGCCACATCTGACGCGTAGTGAGCGCTATGCGGGCCGTTGGGTTTGGGTGTGCCAACAACACAGCCTTTGCCAAGGCTGCTTTTACCTCCGTGAACGCTTGGTCCCGCTCCAGGGACCACTCGACCTTATTCACGGGTTTCTGTTTTTTGAGCGCGGCATACAGCGGTTGCATGAGTTGCGCCGCACGGGGGAGAAAACGGTTATAAAAATTCACCATTCCCAAAAACTCTTGTAATGCCCTGACCGTCTGCGGCCGGGGAAAATCTGCTACCGCGCGCACTTTGTCAGGAAGCGGAACCGCTCCTTCAGGGGAGACGTGGTGTCCTAAAAAATCGATCTGCGCCACCCCGAACTGACACTTCGCTGGGTTGATTATTAACCCGTGATCTCCCAACCTCCGGAAAACTGTGGCTAGGTGGTTTTCGTGTTCGTCTTCGGACGCACTGGCTACCAAAATATCAACCAAGTAGACAAACACAAAATGGAGATCACGCAGCACTGCATCCATCATGCGTTGGAACGTCTGTGCAGCCCCTTTAAGCCCGAAGGGCATGCGCAAAAACTCGAATAGGCCAAATGGAGTTATTACCGCTGTTTTGGGTATGTCCTCAGCGCGCACTGGGACTTGGTGGTAACCGCGGACCAAATCTATTTTAGAAAAAACACGCACCCCTGCCAAATGAACGGAAAAATCTTGGATATGCGGGATTGGGTAGCGGTCGTGCGCTGTAGCGTTGTTTAACCTGCGGAAATCCCCACAAGGTCGCCATGAGCCGTCAGCCTTCGGGACCATGTGTAGCGGGGAAGCCCATGGGCTGTTTGAACGCCTGATTATGCCCAACCTCTCCAGGTTGGTGAACTCCTCGCGTGCTATGGCCAGTTTAGCTGCGTCCAAGCACCGAGCTTTTGCAAAAACGGGCGGTCCGGTAGTGGTAATAAAATGTTCCACCCCGTGTTTAGCGACGGTCGCCGAAAATGTGGGGACCGTGAGTGCTGCGAACTTAGTGAGCAGTGTGTGGAACTTACTGCTTGCAGCTGTGACATTGGCTTGTGCTGTTAGCGGTGCCACTCGCACTGTACAGGGAATAGAATCAAAAGAAACTGCATTAACCAGGCGCCTGTTAGCGAGATAACCAACAAACCATGTGAGCGCAAAAAATCAGCCCCCAACATATTGAAATTCACTGCTGCTACAACAAAAGTCCACTCAAATGTATGGCCGTGTAGAGACAGAAGCAGAGTCCTCTCACCAAAGGTCTTAATCTCCGAGCCGTTCGCTGCTGCCACCCCGGGACCTCTGGAACCTGCTAGCCTGTCCACGTAGGAAGGTGTGATGAATCTCAACTGGGAGCCTGTGTCCATGAGGAAATGCCTCCCCGAGCGTGCATCCAACAAGTAGAGCAGCTTGTTCTCCTCCCCGAGGGCCGCGGCTGCTACCGACCCCCGGTCTTGGCATTTCCCAAACGCTTGAACTGGCACGGTGGTACACATTTGCGTGCCCTCTCTGCGAAGCGGAGATGGTAGAAACAAAGGGCGTCTGATCCGCGTTCCCTGGCCCCCGCCGCCGCAGCCGTCGTCGGTGGGTCTGATACTGCTGCCCCTGGACCCCTGCCATCTCCGGTCATCGCGCCGAGTTCTGCTGCTGCGGCCGTGGCCATGCGCTGTCTGCTGGCGTTGACAATTCGCTGCGCCTCCCGGGCCAGCGTGCGGTAGTCCCGCTGGGCCAACAGCGGCGAACTGGCTAGGATCACTCTCGTCACTGACGGTAGGGTCCTGAGGAAGAGGTGGGTGAAAATGAAGTGGTGGTCGTCAGAGCCTTTCAACCTCAACATCTTCTCCATAAAGTTCACGGGCATGTCATCTCCCAACTCAGTCAGTGCCAGGAGTCTCTCTGCTCGCTCCTCAATCGAGAGGGTGAAGTGCTGGATGAGTGCGTGGTAGAATTTTGTGTCGTCTACCGATATCCCCCGGAGGTTGAACTGTGCCTCAACCGCATGGAACCAGGAGCGCGGATTGTTCTGCCAAAAGTCCGGTAGCTGGACCATAGTGGCATTCGCTTGGCTGGGGGCTCCTGACGAGGCTGGCCCCAGGGAATTCTCCTCTTGCTGCATGCTACGTCTTGGGTCACCAGTGTGGGAATGTGCAAATGACGAGACAGGTTTCTCTCAAGTCAGCTTTATTCACATTCGCCAACATCTCAAAGAAGAAAAAGGACATTACAGGAAACTCTCGTCCTTAAATACCAGGACTCTCACAGTTCACAAGTCACATTGCATCACCAGTCACATTGCATTATAATGGCCAGTAACAATGCATCTCCTCTTTAATCCTTAATATCACCCCCACAGTCTCAGGCTCTGCATACCAAAGCTAACACCTTCACAACTTCCTGTTATCTCCAAGGAAGCTCTGTCTTTGTTCCTATCTAAAATGTGAGGCCTTAACATCAGTCACAGAGTAGGTCACCTATGTGTGGCCACAATGTAAATATATGAACACACAGTGCGGAGCACTGTAGCTAGATGGAATAAATATGTAAATATATAAACACACACAGTGCAGAGCATTGTAGCTAGATGGAATAGATCTGTAAATGTATAAACACACAGTGCGGAGCTTGTAGCTAGATGGAATAAATATGTAAATATATAAACACACACAGTGTGGGGCATTGTAGCTAGATGGAATAAATATGTAAATATATAAACACAGTGTGGAGCATTGTCGCTAGATGGAATAAATATATAAATATATAAACACACACAGTGCGGAGCATTGTAGCTAGATGGAATGAAACAGCATAACCGTGTACTTAGTTATCCTACATGGTATGATTATGTACCCATGCATATTGTCACCCTCCGTAGCTACCGGTATTTTCCTAGTTGTATACCGGAGGGAACCATTGTGTAAGTCTATTGCGTCTTTTGCATTCAATACTATTAGGTTGTCATGTCTTTTTGCTATCTCTGCGAGCAGCCCTGGTTAGGTTATACAGTCTGACAGCCGTTGGTAGGAAGGACCTGCGAAACCTCTCGGTTGTGCACCTAGGATGATGTAGTCTGCTGCTAAATGAGCTCCTTAGTGCATTCAGTGTGTCCTGCATAGGGTGGAACTCGGACTCCAGCAGAGATGACAGTTTAGCCACCATCCTTCTCTCTCCCATCTCCTCCACTGGGTCAAGGCGCTGCCCCAGGACAGGACAGAGCTAGCTTTCTTGATCAGTTTGTTCAGTCTGTTCCTATCGGCTGCTGTAATGCCACTGCCCCAGCAGACCACTCCAAAAGTGATGGCTGATGCCACCACCGTGTCATAGAATGTCTTCAGCAGCGCCCCTTGTACACCAAAAGACCTCAGTCTCCTCAGTAGGAACAGCCTGCGCTGTCCCTTCTTGTATAGTGCGTCAGTATTGTGTGACCAGCCTAGTTTATTGTTCAGATGAACACCCAGGTACTTGTAGGATGTCACCATCACAATGTCTGTTCCCTGTATGTTTACTGGTGCTGTGAGGGGTTGTCCTTGCCTGCGGCAGTCCACCACCAGCTCCTTAGTTTTCCTCACGTTGATCTGGAGGCAGTTCCGATGGCATCAGTCCACAAAGTCCTGGATAAGCCCTCTGTACTCAGCTTCATCTCCGTTGGAGATGAGGCCAACGATCACAGAGTCGTCAGAGAACTTCTGTAGATGGCAGTGTGTTGTGTGAGAAGTCCGCAGTATAAAGGGTGAACAGGAAGGGAGCCAAAACCGTTCCCTGGGGGGCCCCCGTGCTACCGATGATTGTGTCGGACACACAGTCCCGGGTTCCCACAAACTGTGACCGGTTTGTGAGGTAGTCCAGGATCCATGATGACAGCTGCTGGTCCACCCCTGCGCATATCGAAGCAAATGCTAACATCCTTTAAGTGTGCATTGTAGACCCTATTGCAGGCCCTAAACTATTTCCGGTGCGTCTTCAAAGTCCTTGTCCAGGTCCAGTCATGGCACAACTTCATCGCCATCCTCGCAGTCGGAAAGCAAGTAGGCAGCTTCCTGGACGCCTTGGTATGGTAGAGGATCCTTGCAAAAGGCTGCTGAAATAGTTCTTTCAACAAGTTGTTTAATTATGGGAATACAACAACATCCACAGAAGACAAAGATCAATAAACTAATGATAATGCTTACAAGGACCCCTTAAATAATTTTTCACCATTTGCCAAATACATTATCAAACCAACTACCTACGTGATTGACAATGCCAGATTAAGCTTTTAGTTCATCCAATACAGCTGTTAGTTTGTTTAGGCTTTTGGTTAACTTAATTAAGTTAATTTTGGATTGTATTCTGTACAAATGGAACAAATATTTACATAATATTTACAAATGTCAGCAAGGTGTGGGTGCCACCAGCGCTGAGAAATCTGATCATGTAGGTCCTTGTGTCGGCCTACAGAGTGAGTTTCCTTGCATAACAAAAGAAGCAAAGCTGCTGAAGCAGCGACCTTACCCGTATTGGGCGCCAAATGCCCTCCTGGTCCTTGCGTGCCCCAGATCAAAGTATTTTGCTTTTAGCTCCCTAAAGCATGTTTGCTAATTGAGTGAGAAGCTGTATTGTCTTTGTAGTAGATTCTAAATTAATTCCCACAGTAAAACATAATAAATTCAGCACAAATTGGAGGTTTCCTTTGACATTTGGAACTTCTCTCATAAATTTGAAATTGTTTTCTTCCTTATCAGTTACCTTGTTTCTTTATAAACATGATACTTCCTTTACGATAATCTACAGATATTTTCTTAAATATCTGGAAATTTATTGATGTAACTTTTAACTTCTCCTATTGAATGTTGTGATTTCATTTCCATGTGGTTTCATTTATATTTTTCTCTTCATTATTGATCATCTATTGATAATTTTTTGTGTATTATCTATTTTTCTGAGGATTGCTAATTATTTGTGTTAATTAATTTCTTTGGTACCCCCCTTTTGATGCATGGAGACACACATGCAGCAAAGTTACAGGGTATTTGCTTGATGGGTATTATCTTTTACTGGAAGGAAGCGTGTTACCACTTTTATGTGATAGTTAATTTAGATGAAAATTTGTAAGTAGTACAGCTCCTTCAAAATGAGGTTTCAATAATCATGGCTTCTTTTGTGACGTCTCTTAGACTAATTTACAAATTCCATCTAGGAAAAACAATATAGCTGCTGTGCAGATTTGATATGATTTAGCATTAATAACTAAGATCAGTTTGTCCAGTTGAACACAGACAGGTTGAATTTGTGTAAATGAATAAAGATTGTGTCACACTCCTTCGGTCAATGAAAAGGTGGGCATATTGCCTAATTAGAATTTGACTTAATTTTGTACAAGGAATGCCTCATTTTATACATTTCTTGGTAAATTATGGGGTGGACTGTCGTCCCGAGGCCCAGCTTGGCCATGGCTGAGCGTCGGGAAAACACATTCCTTATTACTATCACATTTCTGAAATGTGATATTGTTACACCATTATGTGGTGAATAGCATCAGATGTTGCTAGATGTTGTTTTTTCTTGCCTTCTGATTGTTGCTCTGAGTGTTGCTGTCCCTGTGCTGTTGCAATCCTGGAATTTCCCCATTGTGGGACTAATAAAGGCTTATCTTATCTTATCTTATCTTATGTATCCTGCAGTGTAAAGTCATATAAACACTACATTTTTAAAGTCAGAGTCATTCAAATTGTTATGCTTTGTCATTTGCAAAGTCCTTTGTTCTACTTAGCTTCAAAAAATGGTTGTCAATTAAGAAGTCCTTTTCCCCTGTAAAGTGCACTGTTATACTTCAAAGAAAAAAAAGTCAGTGATACGTCAAAAAATTGCTTTAAAAATGTGTAAATAGTTAATCACGTGCACAACATTAGTTAAAAACCCACAAAGTTAAATTGAAAAAATAACCCCCCAAAACTTTGCAAAAATACCCATATATAGATTGCTTCTCTTTCACTCCCCTGTCACACAGGTCAGCACCCACACAGCCTGTGTTTTTTCATTCTCTTTTTTTCTTCACACACACACACAGACACACACAGACACACAGAAATGCTCCTTTCTCCGTTATCTCCACAAGGTCGGAGCCACTTAGCAGCGTGAAGGTCCTTCCATTTTTTCTACACTGCCGTGGAAACACAATACCAGTCAACTCCTTTTGCTCAAAGCTACTGTTTTCGAATACCTATTATTTTAAACATTTCTAAAAAGGATAACAAATAATTAACCAACCATTTTACACTCCACAAATATCAGAAAAAAATCAAAACAATTTCACAGCCTGCTCCTTCTGCCTCTGTGGAGAATTCACCTTTTTTTTTCTCTTCCACACCAGAGCAGATTATACAAAGACAAAACAACCCAGACTGCAGTAGCTTTTATCTATAACTCAGAAAATAAAACATCTGTCTTTCTCATTGTCTATTTTATCGTTATCCAGTTCTGTTGCCATTTAGTCCAACCAGTTTAAGTGCTATAGTCTAATATCAATATCTTATAACATAGAATGAGTATTATTATGATCTTATTTATTTCCACTTCTTCACGACAACATACTTGTCTCACTCATCATTGTATTTTACTATCATTAGTTTAGTTATTTTATTATATATCTATGTCAATCATCGATCGCATCAAATTTACTTAATAGTTAATTCCCTTCCACAGCATGTGGAACACCATTTCTGGTGTATGGGCCGGCGCCTATCTCCCGTTTCTCAGACCCTAGGCCACACAGCTACTGTAAGTAGTGAAAGCTACAGTGGGGGTCAGTCCTCTGGTAGCTCTGTGCGTAACTTTCCTTTCCCCATTCTATTATGCTGAGCACCACGCTAGAAGGCAGAAAGTACCATTTTTATATGGTCTTTGGTATGACCCGGCCGGGATTTGAACCCCTGCCTCCCGGGTGTGGGGTGGATGCTCTACCAACTGAGCCACGACTCCGGTAAATTTACTTAATACTTATGTGTTTATTTCACACACAGCAGGATTTCCTACTATTTGCGTTAAGACCAACTCTATTTTTAGAGATGTGTCCGTTGCAGTTCTCTGGGAGTTAAAACCTGTTGGTCTGAGCTAATTATGCTAAGGGTGCCAACTCTACTTTTAGGAATTAAGCAATAATTCCAAGGGGTTAAAACTTTTGGCAAAGCTATGCACAACTGGATAACACTACTTTTTTCGGTGACCCTATATCAGCCACATCTGGGTTAAAACTGTTTACCCAGACTATGCAATGCTCAAGGTGTAACTTTACTTTTCAGTGGACCCCACATACTTTTCCACTGCGGGGTTAAAACCGTTTACCCAAGTATCTCCAACACTACTTTTTAGGGACAGTTAACACGTCTGACTTAATCCCACAGGGTTAAAACCGTTGGGAGATTTCCTTATCAAACTCAGTAAATATCCTTAAAACAACATATCATAATCCAAGACCATATCTCAGTTCATTCCACAAAAACAATCACACGTATGTGAATATTTATTTCTACAGAAAGGTCTGTCCCCTATATCTTAACCTCTGGTTCTTTTGGAATGGAAGGCAAATAACCAGACAGAGAGGTGAAGTATAGTTTCACTTATTTTTACTGAAGAGAGATATGGTACAAGATACAGCGCTGGAGTAGTACTCTCAAGCGTATTAAGAGAGAGTGCTGTCCCAACTAGTTGGTCCTAGGTTTTTTATAGAACTCTACCACTCCCTCATGCGGAGGGTGGGGCTCCTCTTAAGTGTATCAGTGTCCTTCCGCTATGTGCCAGCTAGCTGTGGCAGAGCTGATCTATCTGGTTTCAGCGAGTGAGTCCTTGATGTAATCTAACGGCAGCAGTGGTGGTCATGCAAAGCAAGCAGGATGAAGAATAAAACCATAGTTACAGAATAACTGACATTCTCAAATCAAGCAGGATGAAGGCTGGAGAAACATAGTTGCAGAATAACCAGCATTCTCAGACAGACAAGGGCGTCATAGAAATTTACCAACACCCCCAACATGTGAATGTATCCTCTGGTCTCAGTACACAGACACAACAGTGCAGGCAGAACTCCAATGTAACAGTATTTATTAGTAGAGAAAATAAATACAGCTCGTGGGCTGTCCCAACACAAAGAGAGCCAGTTAGGCTAAACCTCAGCAGATACAGTAAACAATGATTAACAAGTTGAGGAGAAACCAGAGGGATATTCTGTAATGTGCCACACAGAGGAAAGAAAGGCAGGACTATAAATAGGACACCGGATTAACTGAAAAACCGGACAGCCGGGACTAATCAAAAAACTAAACAGAATCATGAGGGGAAGAAACTACAGGTAAGGAAAACAAACTTTTCAAAATAAGAATGACATATGAACTAAAGACAGACAAGGAATGAAAACAGAACATTACTAAGTAACCAAGGACTAAGGAGCACACTAATGGCAATGATAATAATAATAAATCCAAAACCAACCGAAAGCGTGGACAAGGCTGATGACCATGTCCAGATTATGACAAACACAGCCTCATGTATTTGTCTCCTCTCATGCACAAGCTCTCTCTCACTGAACTCAGAATCAATTTGCAACCTTATACTGCCATTTACTGGCCAAACACAAGTGTTATATTTTAATTTTTGGCCCATATGATTGTTGTAAATGACAAAATGCAACAATGAGTCAAAGAGCTGTTGCACATGTCATTTTATTTATTGCTGTAGCTTCATTTGTGCTAATTATGTTAAATATTGCAGTGGTATTTTTAAATCCTAGCAGGCCTATTTACATTCAGTTTAAATTACATCATGTTTTTTGAAATGTGAAGATTTATTTGCTTTTTTGAAGATCTTGAATATTGCACTCTTGCTAAAAGTGGTACCTAAGCAGTGGCATAGCCAGAAAATTAAAAAGTGGGTGGGCAGAGAGAAAATCAGGTGGGCAAAACCCATAATACACAAGACTACCAAATAAGCCAACTATACTGTTATGTATGAAATAAGCGAGCTGTGAGCCGTCTTATGCCACACAACCAACTAAACTTTTTTACAGACAAGATTGATACATGTTCAGATGGTCGCACCCCTCCTGACGTCATCCCGTCAGACGTCCGATGCCGGCTACGGCAAGCCCCAGCAGCCAAACTCACATATCACCACCCCCCTCCCCCCCAAAAAGTAGAACTCATAATTTAGCAAGTCAACCCCCCTTATTATATCGTAAAGAACTTTTTTTTTTTCAAAGAACTCTTGTTTGTTTTTTTTTTCACTTGCACCTAGGTTCCGCGGGTGGGCCACTGCTAGACCCAGCGGACTAAGCGGATGAATTCTGCCACTTTTTATCAGCCACACTCTTAACTAAACAGTCTGTCAGTCTCTTTTTTTTTTTCTTACAGTCCTCCATGGTAAAGGTATTCCATTGGGGGGGCCCTGCAGTGGTCCTGCCGTGGACTTGCCCTGGAGCATTGAAGCAGGCCCGTGGCGGCCTCCTCCCTGGAGTTGTCGGACCCGATTGGGGCCATTCTTCATGATGCTGGGTCCCAGGTCCCACCACTGCGGCAGCCGACTCCGCCGATGCCTCACCATCTGGAACAGCCACCAGGACAGTGCCGTAGATGGTTCGTGTGGCGAACTGAATCGTCCATCAGCCAAAAACATGTTGTCCTCAGTGGCACCCAGCGTTTCGCTGGCTGTGGCCCAGTCAGTTGCCGTCCCGGTCTCTCACCAGTGGCGAACTCAAACCCAGTCCATAACATGGAGCGGCACCTTACTTGTTTTCCCTGATTATCGTCGTGCACCTGCATGCTTGCTCCACCTTGACCTCCAAGTGTGCTGCGGTAGTTCCGTTGGCACTGTGTTCACTGTAAAACCGTTCACCCGTTGTCTCCGTCGTCGGCTGCGGCTTGTTGTGTATACGATAGGTGTCCGGAGCCTCCCTGGTTGTTGCTTGTTGGAACGGACCTCCACCCGCTAACTCGGCCGCTGCTACTACAGCCGGCGAGCGCAGGCACTGGAGGTCATCCAGTTCCTCCACTGAGCTTCTCTCCTCCCGAGAGCATGAAGGTGTGCACGTCGGTGTCAGTCATTGAAGTGACTCGTCACCCGTCCGCTTGGTCGCAAACTCTGTAGCCTGATGATGCAAGGTACAGAAACAGTCGGGCTCTTTCTTTCTGCCATCTGAAGCGCTCTGCTGTGCCGCATCATGCATTGTGTTTATACCCAGCTGCTGCTGCTGTTGCTGTGTTTTGGGGCTCTTAGCATGCTTGTGCTCCCCCTCCCACGGCTCTGACTCTGGCTGAGGGGAAAACGGAGGCGAGTCTGGTTGCTGCTTTCTCACCGTGTTATGGTCACTCTCAGTATGGAATTCTCCTGTTTCGCTGCACTCACTCTATGTGCTGTGCTCTTCGGGTGGCTTGTCGTTCTCAATTGGCACGAGCTTCCTCTCCTGTGGCTCTTGATTCCACCATGTCAGCTGGCGCCGACTGTTCGGGTAGCTGCTGTGTTTGGCGCCCACTTAGCCCCGTGGCTAATTTCTCCTTTGCTACTAGCTGGGATGTTAGCTCCGTGTCCCCTCACGTGTGAAATATTCTCTGACCTTCTACGCCGGGTTTGCGAACAAGAAGTGCTTGTTTCCTTACTTTGTTGAGTTTACCCAGGCCCAACGTTGCAATGTACGTTTTGAATGCTTCCAACCAGCAAGACCACAGTATTGCTGTTCCCCTGGGTCCTCAAGAACAGCCATAGTGGTGTCATACACGCCTCCATGAGTTAATCCTCAAGTCACCAATGTTATTATGAATACTGTAAGTGAGCCCTGAACTGTCTTTTGCCGAACAGCCAACTGAACTTTTATTACAGATAAGACAGATATGTGTACAGTGGCCTCAGCCTGCCTGACATGATCCCGTCAGATGTCTGGCACTAACTATGGCAAGCCCCAGCAGCCAGATTCAGCATATCACATACGTATACAGTGTGTGAAAAGTACTTGCCCCCTTTCTGATTCTCATTTTTGTATGTCACACTTAAATTTTCAGATCAACAACAAAATTTAAATGTTAGACAACGATACCACAAGTAAACACAACATGCAGTATTTAAATGAAGGTGTTTATTATTAAGGGGAAAAAAAATCCAAACCTACATGGGCCCTGTGCGAAGAAATGACCCCCCCCCCCCCCGTTTAAACATAAATTAACTGTGGTTTATCACATCTTTGGAAAGCTGACTTCAATTTCTCTAGCCACACCCAGGCCTGATTATTGCTACACTGTTCTCAATCAAGAAATCACTTAATAGATCATGCCTGACAAAGTGGCATGGGACGGCATGGCTCAGGAGGTAGAGCGGGCCGTCCAATACCCGGATGGGTTGGCAGTTTGAAATCTCGCTCTCCCCAGATATCCTGCCGTTGTGTCCCTGGGCAAGACACTTTACCCACCTTGCCTCCAGTGGTCCATAAAAAAGAACCTAAAATACCAGTAAACATAGATCCCCAAGACATTTGGGAAATTACTTGTGACTGACGAGACAAAAGTTGAACTTGTTGAAGGTGTGTGTCCAGATACATCCGACATACATAAAAGTAACACGGCATTTCAGAAAAGGAACATCAAACCAAGAGTTAAATATGGTGGCAGTAGCATTATGGTCTGGGGCTGTTCTGCTGCTTCACGACCTGGAAGACTTGCTGTGGTAAATGAAACCATAAATGCTGTCTACCAAAAAATCCTGAAGGAGAATCTCTTCCATCTGTTTGTGACCTCAAGCTGAAGCGCACTTGGGTTCTGCGGCAGAGCAATGATCCAAAGCACACCAGCAAGTCCACCTCTGAATGGCTAAAGAAAAACAAAATGAAGACTTTGGAGTGGCCTCGTCAAAGTCCTAACCTGAATCCGATTGAGATGTTGTGGCATGTCCTCAAAAAGGCGGTTCATGCTTGAAAACCCTCCAATGTGGCTGAATTACAACAATTCTGCAAAGATGAGTGGGCCAAAACTCCTCCACAGCGCTGTAAAAGACTCATTACCAGTTATTGCTTGAATGCAGTTGTTGCTGCTCAGGGTGGCCCAACCAGTTATCAGGTTTAGGGGGAAATCTTTTTTTTTTTTTCCACACAGGGCCATGTAGGTTTGGATTTTTTCCCCCCCCTTAATAATAAACACCTTCATTTAACAACTGCATTTTGTGTTTACTTGTGTTATCTTTGTCTAATATTTAAATTTGTTTGATGATCTGAAACATGTAAGTTTGACAGACATACAAAAAAATGATAAATCAGGAAGGGGGCAAACACTTTTTCATACCAGTGTACCTGCTTGAGTGAACCACAAGTTTAACTAACCATCAGCCTTATCATCACAAACAATATCCCAACAGCCATGTAGGTACAACACTGTGTTGGCACAGCGGCCACACAGCACTGCTGACAGAGGAAATACACCACAAACAAGCATCACCTACAGGCTCCATGCTGCTGAACAGTCTATGCTAAAGAAAAATACATGAATATAGCCTGGGCTCAACACAGTTACATAAACTACACGTTTACCAGTCCAAAAAAACAAACAAAAACAAAATGATAAAAGCAGGCCACACAAACCATACATTATTTTCTTCAAAGTCAGAAGTTCACATACATTCACATACATATGTTTATTGCACTGTCCCTGACAAATAAACAAATAAATAAATAAATACGTACTCGGTAGCATTGCCTTTAATACTGTATATGGGTGAAAACGTTTTGGGGTATCTTTTCCACAAGCTTCTCACTGGAATTTTGGCTCATTCATCTTGACAGAACTGTGTAAATGAGTCAGGTTTGTAGGGCCGCCTTGCTAACTAACGTCTTTCAGCTCTGTCACAAATTTTCATTGGGATTGAGATCAGGCTTTGTGATTTGATGATACAGTTAGAGATGATGAGGCTTGGTATTGAACACTGCATTGATGATTTCTGTATAGTTCCATATTCAGTCAGATCGCTTCTAAAGGAAGGACATAGGGAACAGTTCAGGCATGTCTGACAGTACTGATACAAGAAATCAGCGTGCTTATACTGTATTATTCTCACCAGAAATGGCTGGTATCTATGATCATTTTAGTAAATTAATTATCTTATTAAGATTGGTGTTGATATGGTTCCTCTATATAGGCTCAGGTGCAAATTATAATATTAGCTTTGTAATTTGGAAACAGTTACATTTATGAAAAACGATTGCAAAATTATGAGTAAAATGTTGCAAACTTATATGAAAGTCTAAATGTTATCAAAAACAATCACAAATTTATTTAAACCTCAAAGGTATATCAAAAAGTCACAAATTGTATATACAAGGAAACAGTTGTACATGATTCATTAGATACAGGTCCTAAATAGATGAGGAAAAAAATGTAAATTAATGAGTCAAATGTAGGAGAAGAACTTTGCAAATTAGTTTGTCTGTTGATTAGACTGTTTTGCTTAAGTAACTTAGAAAACCCTCCAAACTGAATCAAGTCGGGCTGAGTAGGTGCTAGTGGAAAAAGGCCATTAGTAGATATTGTCTTGCTATTAATTTCATAAGGCAGCCCTACTTTAATTGAGTACAATTTGTCTATTTCACCCACCGCTGTCACAGATCTGTGCATGAATTCTGACATGCAGGGGAGAAAGACTTTAGCAAGAGGATAGGAGATGCTGATGGGAAATATTTGATGTCAGCATTACATTAGTGTGTCAGATGCCTATATTTACTCGGAGAGCACAGTGGAAGAACCTCCTTGATCCTCACTGCAACTTTTAGCTACAAAATAAGCTGAAAGTAAACCAGCCGGCTGCTGTTTGATTGTGTGCACACTGCACAGTCTTCCAGACACCTGAGGACAAGAGAGGAGCTTGTCCTCACGCCACTAGTCTTAAGGCGGCTTTTTAATGAGACTAAAAATTGTAGAAAACTGATTTATAGATCAATTAAATATAGTAAAGAATACACTGAGCGGAATAATACAATACTGTATATACAGTATAACAGCTGACAGTAAACTTGCATTATAGTTCACACAAAATTCTTATTCAAAAATATAGTTAAATTTATTTTATAAATAAACTTTTTAAAGCTGTTTGTTGTTCAGCTTTAATTTTTTGTACTTTTCCTGGGGCTGCACAGCACCATAGAACAGTGACTAACTTTACACCTTTTCAGGCTTTTAAATGAGAAATAATGTTTGTCTTCTATGTCTTGAATGTGATTCTTAGACTAAAACTTTTTTCTTTTTACAGACATCTTTGTGACAGTGACAGTCAGTAACACAGACCTGATTGAGTTCAACAGTTCTGTCAGTCTGTCCTGCTCAGCAACAGGATCGTCTCTCTCTTTTCTCTGGATGAACGGCAGCTCTGAGGTTACAGACAGTGACAGAGTTCAGATCACTGATGGAGGCTCCGCTCTCAGTATTTCGAACGTGACCCGCTATGACAAAGGACCATTCAGCTGTCATGTGTCCAATCCAGTCAGTAGTAGCACCAGTGATCCAGTAAACCTCACCATCATCTGTGAGTTACTTACATACCAGTAATGTGTCTTTTCACAAATAAGTTCATATTAAAACAGAGAGTTCATGAGGACTGAATAAAATGTCACATTTTCCTCACAATTTGCATTCAGTTCCAACTGAATAACTGCACCATCATTGTAATAAAAATTTATTACATTATACTAGATCTTTTTTCCTAGTGGCTTTGTACACATTTTCCATGTTAGTAAGAATAACTCACGGCATAAACCTTTTGTGTATCATTTTTTTTAATGTTTGTAAAAAAAAAATGTCTACAGATGGTCCAGACAATACAGATTTGATATCTCCATTAGAAGAATACCATGCAGTCGGGTCAAATATCACCTTCATCTGCTCAACTGTCTCCAACCCATCTGCCCAAATCTCCTGGTTTCTGAATGGAGAAGCGCTGTCTGATACTGGACCAGAACTCAGGCTGATCAACATTCAGATGAATCAGAGTGGAGACTACGGCTGTCAGGCCTTCAACAGCAAGCTTCTGAGATATCAAACATCTCAGCCTAAAGTCATCTCTGTTCTCGGTAAGAATTTAATGAAACAATAGGACTGAGACTCAGCTTATCAATATAACAGTGCAAACATGTTTGTTGGTGAAAACCTTTGGATGTATTCTTCTTCTACTACTGGCACAGCGACAACTGAAGTCTTATCCACATCCACAATGCTTTACTTAGGGCCTGACAGATGTTACAATGAGCTGAATTTACAATTACCACAATTAAGCACTTACGCATCCATCCATCCATCTTCTACCGCTTTTCCGGAGGTCTGGGTCGCAGAGGCAGCAGTTCAAGCAGAGAAGCCCAGACTTCCCTCTCCCCAGCCACCTGCTCCAGCTCTTCAGAGAGGATACCAAGGCGTTCCCAGACCAGCTGGGAGACATAGTCTCTCCACCGAGTCCTGAGTCTGCCCCGGGGTCTCTTCCCAGTGGGACGTGCCTGAAGCACCTCAAGTGGGAGGCGTCCAGGAGGCATCCTAATCAGATTCCCATACCACCTCAACTGACTCCTTTCAATGTGGAGGAGCAGCAGTTCTACTCTGAGCCTCTCCCGGATGACTGAGCTCCTCACCCTATTTCTGAGGGTGAGTCCAGCAATCCTACGGAGAAAGCTCATTTCAGCCGCTTGTATCCGCGATCTCGTTCTTTCGGTCATTACCCAAAGCTCGCGACCATAGGTGAGAGTAGGAACGTAGATTGACTGATAAATCGACAGCTTTGCCTTAGAACTCAGCTCCCTCTTCACCACAACAGACTGGTACAACGTCCGCATCTCTGCAGATGCTGCTTCAATCCATCTGTCAATCTCTTGCTCCATTTTCCCCTCACTTGTGAATAAGACCCCGAGATACTTAAACTCCTCCACTTGGGGCAGGTGCCTGTCCCCACCTCAGAGAGGCCAATCCACCTTTTTCCGGCTGAGGACCATGGACTCGGACTTGGAGGTGCTGATTCTCATCTCAGCCACTTCACACTCAGCGGCAAACCGTCCCAGCAAGAGCTGTTAGGTCATTGCTGGATAAAGCCAACAGGACAACATCATCTGCAAACAACAGAGATGAGATCTTGTGGTCACCAAGCATGACACCCTCCATTCCCTGGCTGCGCCTAGAAATCCCATCCATAAAAATTATGAACAGGATCGGTGACAAAGGGCAGCCCTGGCGGAGTCCAACTCTCACTGGGAGTCCGACCGAGTGTTGGCAATACGAACCATACTCTCACAACGGTCGTACAGGGACCGAATAGCTCGCAACGACAAGCCCAATACTGCGTAAGCCAACTACTGTAGTTGCTAAAAAAATTTTCAGTGATCTAATCTGATCCCAGACATACAGTTGAAATCAAAATTACTCAATCTCCACTGCAAATTAGGGTTATTGGCAAAATGTACAAACTAGCAGCTGTTGGCAATGAGCAAATCAAACAAGAACTAGAGGGCACTCAGAGAGCACATACCTCTGCCAAGGCTGTGTCCCTCCCTCCCTTTGTCCTCCCCTCCGTTCCTTTGTCCATCCATGTCGCCATCCATCTGTACATTGCCAGATAGGGCCTTGGTGGAGGTATGTACTCATGGATCACCTCCAACATCTAATGAGTTCATCTTTGGGCCAAGGGCCGCCTCTGGTGAAAACATCATCCAAATCCATCTATGAGTTTTTACTTGATCCTGCTGACAGACAGAGAAACGGCAGCAAAAACAAGACTACATTATATGAATGAATGAATGAATGAATCTTTATTTTGGATAGATTAAAAGTAAAGATTAAAAGAAAGGAACAGAATAATGGTACAGTGGCTGAAGCCGCAGCTTATATTGCCCACCCATATTCCATCTCAAGAATTCAAAAGAAAAACAAAACAAGAGTGATTCCAATTCAGAACAAAGCAAAGACGAAACATGACAAAAAAAAACAACTAAGCAACAGCACAACACAGACTGAATATATTTCTTGTCTGATTTTACATGTCATCTTGTATATATGTTTGGAGTATTTCTTTCTTTAGTTTTTGTTTATTGTCCAAGCGTTGTTCATGATTTTAATTCAGGTCCAAAAGCATTCCACAATCTGACTCCTTGCACTGAGACAGTGTTGCTTGATGGTAGTTCTCACTGAAGGTTTTTGAAATATACACATGTGGACAAAATTGTTGGTACCCTTCTGTTAATGAAAGAAAAACCAACAATGGTCACAGAGATAACTTGAATCTGACAAAAGTGGTAATAAATAAAAATTCTATGAAAATTAACCAATGAAAATCAGACAGACAGTCCCTACTGTGAAACATGGAGGAGATTCTGTTATGTTCTGGGGCTGCTTTGCTGCATCTGGCACACAGGGTGTCTTGAATCTGTGCAGGGTACAATGAAATCTCAATACAATCAAGGTATTCTAGAGAGAAATGTGCTGCCCAGTGTCAGACAGCTTGGTCTCAGTGGCAGGTCATGGGTCTTGCAACAGAATAATGACCCAAAACACACAGCCAAAAACACCCAAGAATGGCTAAGAGCGAAACACTGGACTATTCTAAAGTGGCCTTCTATGAGCCCTGATCTAAAGCCTATTGAACATCTGTGGAAGGAGCTGAAACATGCCGTCTGGAGAAGGCACCCTTCAAACCTGAGACAACTGGAGCAGTTTGCTCATTGAGGAGTGGGACAAAATACCTGCTGAGAGGTGTAGAAATCTGATTGACAGAAATCATTTACAGAAATCGTTTGATTGCAGTGATTGCCTCAAAAGATTGTGCAACAAAATATTAGGTTAAGGGTACCATCATTTTTGTCCAGGCCTGTTTCATGAGTTTGTTTTTTAACGTAATTCTGTTCAACCACAATTCAAAAGCTTTGTCTGATTTTCATTGGTTAATTTTCATAGAATTTTTATTTCTTACCACTTTTGTCAGATTCAAGTTATCTCTGTGACCATTGTGGTTTTTTCTTTCATTAACAGAGGGGTACCAACAATTTTGTCCACGTGTACATATTCCTCTGAAATGATATTGTTTCTCCCTTATTTGGAACAACTTTTGGATATTTGATAGATTCTTCACTTGAAACATTATTACTGCAGTTTTAAAATCAACCAGCTCTTTCAACTTGAGAGCTTTTAAGAAAAAGTGGGTTTGTTGGTTCCCTGTAAGCAGCTTTGTTTATTATTGTAATAGCTCTCTTCTGAAGCATTTAAAGACTGGATATATGTTTTTTTATATGTATTTCCCCATACTTCAGTACAATATGTCATGTATGGAAGTATTAATGAATGATACAAAGTATATAGTGTGGATTGATTCAGCAAATATTTCACTCTGTAGTATTGCGATTGATTTGGATATTTTACCTTTAAAATAATTAATATGTGACTTCCAACACAGTTTATTATCAATTATTACTCCAAGAAATTTAATTTCGGATACCCTTTCAATCTCTACACCATTTACACTGAGTTTAGATACTGAGTTGTTGTGGTGGTTGTTAAAAATTATAAATTTTTTCTTACTTAAATTGAGTGTTAATTTGTTTAAATCAAACCACAGTTCAAGCTTTCCTAATTCCTTTCCGAGTGTATCCAAAAGTTGTTCCAAATTGCTTCCACTGCATAATAAATTAGTCTCATCTGCAAACAATATTAAATCATTTTTTTCCGAAACTTTACATATATCATTTATATACATATTGAATAACAATGGTCCCAAAACTGAACCCTGTTGGACTTTGCAAGTAGCCTTCAGTAACTGTGAGTTTTTGCTACCAACACATACATACTGATAACTGTTCTTTAAGTAACTACATAACCAGGACAGTGCTATCCCCCTAATACCATAATTTTGTGGTTTCATTAACAATAATTTATGATCCATGGTATCAAATGTGTCATGGTCCGTGTGCGGACTCTGTCTGCATTCGGGTTGTGCGGTAGTTCCCCGTTCTCTCCTCTGGGGCACCTCTTGGCCTCCAGACCTTTATTATGACAGCGTCTCGGCGGCGCTTCGGGCTGTCAGAAGCCAAGCTCCGCGGGACAGCTGGTTTCCAATCAGCTGATGGCTTTTCATCAGCTGGTCAATCTTGTCAAGCGCTATTTAAGGGAGCAGCTCTGTTTGCTCAGGGCTGCGACCTCGTCAAACACTCCTCGGTTTAATCCTGTCTTTTGATTCTGGAGTTTTCTTCCTTCTGTAAGTGTTTTCCCTCTTTGTCTGTTTCACAGTGTGCTTTTCTCTTGTAACCTGTAATATTGGCACCCAAGTGTATGTTCGCGTTTTTGCCCCACGTGGCTTATTATTTTGTACTATTACCTGTGTTAATAAAATACGCAAACTCACGGTTTGCTTTCGGCATCCCATTGATGGCTCGTGAGGTCCATCGTTGACAAAATGCTTTTTTAAGATCCAGGAATATCCCAACTGAATACAGTGATCCCTCGCTACTTTGCGCCTCACCTTTCGCGCCCTCAGTGCATCGCGGATTTTTCAAAAATATTCATCAAAAATTCAAAATTGAGAAAAAATGGGCGGGCGCTAGCAGAAGGCAGGGAGACTACATTAGAACATCAGGTATCAACACAGAGAGCCGGCACAACTCAAAATCCACCTCTCTGTTCGCTGTTCTCGTGTTGGCTCGTCTCGGGAATCTCGCAAGCTGATTGGCCGAGACGTTTTACCCAGCTTCTCTCCCTGCCGAGCGCCCATACCCAGTGAAGGAAGACCGCATTCATTGTCCTTTATCGCTCGTGTTGCTTAGTCTCGCCGCGTGGAACTTTTCGCTGTTCTCTTGTGCCTTTTTGTGCGAAATAGTCTTCCCATCGAGCCACTACGCCGCCTCCTGCAGCTTTTCCAGCTCTATCGGAAGCTGCCCTCGACGATCCTGCGCCTCTAGCACCTGACGATGAGGCGTCACCTGAGGAGCAGTAAAGCTCTCATTAACCTGTGCAGTAAATCAACTTCATCTTGAGTTACGTATCTTGTTATAAGAATAAAAGAGTTCTAAAAACATATTTATGTACACTTTGTTTACATCTACGTATGTATGTACACTTACACACACACACACACACACGTATCATATGAGAGAGAGAGTGAGAGAATGAACGTACGTATTTTTTATGGGTGACGTCATTAGGGGTGACGCTACTTCATGGTTTTTCACTTTTGGCGGTCGGTTCTGGAACCCATTAACTGCGATAAGTGAGGGATCACTGTACTCTTTTCAACAGCAGTTGATATTTTTTCTATAAATTCCTTTAGAGCAAATGCAGTTGTCCTCTTGTGTTTGAACCCATATTGCTGCTCACACAATAAATTACTTCTTCATTATGAAGTTGTCAATTCTCACAGAATATTTTTTCAAGTATCTTGGAAAATTGTGGCAATAGTGAAATAGGTCTATAGTTTAAAAATTCTCCTCTGTCACCCGTCTTGTATATCGGAATTACATTAGCTGTTTTCATTGCACAGGGAAACATACCTGTTTGGAGAGACAGGTTACAGATATACTGTACATCAGTGGCTTCACTAAGCATTCAACGATAGTTTTGACTAAAAGCATGTCAATACCATCATAATCCATAGATGTTTTACTTTTAAACAATTTAACAATTTCAATGACCTCTCTCTCATCTGTGTTCTTTATGAAAATGGAGTCTTATATAGCAATGTTTTTGCTTATTGTATCACCTGTAGATGCCGTAATGGGTATTTCTCGAGCCAAATTAGGACCAATGTTAACAAAAAATTTATTAAATTCATCTGCAGGTGAGACTGCATTCACACTCTGAGTCGTTTTTGTTGTTTTTTTTTTTGAAAGATTGGTTGGGTAGCTATTTCTGTCTTTATTTCCAAGAATATTGTTAAGTGTTGTCCATGTATTTTTAGTGTTATCTCTGTTTTTCTCCAGTTCTTTACTATAATAGTCTTATACCTTATAAGTCTTATATATGTTTTATACCGCTGCTCTGCTTCTTCTGTCCTTTTCTTTAGAAAAGCTTTATATTATGAATTTTTCTTTTTACACGCTTTTTGTAATCCTTTGGTTAACCATGGCTTGTCGGCAAATTTCTGTTTAAGCTTTTTCTTTACTAATGGACATTTTTTTTTTCATAAAGAGTGGTTAGGCTTCATTTACATCTGATACATAGATTTTTGTCCAGTCTTGCTTCAGCAGGTCTTCTTTAAAAGAACTGATTGCATTTTGTGATTTGTATCTCAAAGATTTTAAAGTTGTTTCTGTATTGGCCCGCATGTGGCCATGGATAAGTACAAACACTGGCAAATGGTCACTTATGTCATTTATCAATGATCCACTTTCTATTTTCTTGTCAATGAAATTAACAAACAGGTTATTAATAAGTGTTGCAGTGTGAACTGTGATTCTACTGGGATGTGTTATTGTGGGAAATAGACTTATTTCTTCCTATTTCTATTTACTATCTGGCTCTCTTGCTAATCTTTCTGATTCGGCGACACCTTTATCCATCACAGACACGTAGATCGCCCAAATGTCTCCTGAGCCAGCGGATGGAGCCACTGTTTCTTGCAGGAGGCAGTACAATAGAGACCAGCTGTTAGCACTTAACTGGCCCACGATGCTAACGCAAAAACTCGACATACCAGGAGAAATAAGACGGAAACGGCATGGATGTCGAGCTGGAGTAAGATGGCGGGCAAGGAATATAAGGTAAAGACCCGCCCTCCCATCCGTTATTATGGGGAATGTACGATCGCTACTCAATAAGACAGATGAGCTAGCGGCTATCTCCCGCTACGAGAGCGTGTTCAGAGAGAGTAGCTTGATGCTGTTTACTGAGACATGGCTAACAGAACTAGCAACAGATGCTAACATCGAACTGGAGGGTTTCTACCCAATATGGGCAGACCGAACACCACACAGTAGGAAAGCAAGGGGCGGAGGAGTGATAATGTATGCCAATAACAACTGGTGCAGACTGGGACATATCACGGTTAAACAACAACACTGCAACAAAGACATGGAGTTGCTAGCTGTTAGCATGCGGCCTCCATATCTCCCAAGGGAATACTCACACATGATCTGCATTGTTATTTATGCAAATCCGACGGCGAACGCTGGGACAGCGCGTGACGTCATTCACTCAATAACTGGCAGGCTGCAGATAGAACACCCAGATGCTCTTCTCCTCATCTCAGGTGATTTCAACCATATTTCACTGTCCTCCATTCTACTCACGTTCACCCAGTATGTCACATGCCACACTAGAGACAATAAAACACTGGACTTATTCTATGCAAATACTAAGGAGGCGTACACCTCATCACCACTCCCCCCACTCGGGAGATCGGATCACAACTTGGTTCATCTCCTGACGGTGTACAAACCCCTAGTACACAGACAACCTCTGGCCATACGTATGGCACAGTGAAGTTATGGTCTGAGGAGGCAATGGACGCTCTAAAGGACTATTTTGAAACCACTGTCTGGGAGCAGCTCTGCGATCCACATGGTGAGGACATTGATGGCCTCACTCACACCATCACGGACTACATCAGCTTCTGTGTGGACAACACTACCCACCAAGACCATACAGTGTTGCTCGAACAACAAACCCTGGATCAACCCTGAGATAAAAATACTTCTGAGAGAAAAGAAGAGGATCTTCAGGTCGGGGAACAGGGAGATGCTGAAGTCCGTACAGAGGGAGCTGAGGAGGAAGATCAGAGAAGGCAAGGACAGCTTCAGGAAGAAGATGGAGGACAAGCTGCAACAGAGCGACATCAGCGGGGTCTGGAGAAACCTTAAAACCATCTCTGGGCTCCAGAATACCTCTCCCCAGGCCACGGGGGGCAGGGAGTAGGCGAACAATCTGAACCTGTTTTTCAATAGGTTTGACCAACCGCCCTCCCCCCCCCCCCGATGCACACCAACCACTGCTGCCTCTAAAGACATCGAGTCCTGCTGCCCACGCCCCACTCCACCAACACCCACCCCACTTCCAGCACACAGCCCCCCAACATGACCCTCACTAAGACCCAGGTGAGGCCGGAGCTGAGGAAGATCAAGGCGAGGAAGGCATCGGGACCGGACGGCATCAGTGCGAAGCTCCTCAAGTTCTGTGCAGACCAGCTGTGTGGGATTGTGGAGCACATCTTCAACCTGAGCCTGAAGCTGGGGAGATTACCACAGTTGTGGAAAACATCTTGTGTGGCACTTGTACCAAAGACTTCCCACCCCAAAGACCTGAACAGCTACAGACCAGTGGCCCTGACGTCTCACATGATGAACACCCCTGGAGAGACTGCTCCTTGCTTACCTCCGCCCCCTGGTGGGACCAGCAATGGATCCACTCTAGTTCGCCTACCAGCATGGCATTGAGGTGGAGGATGTGGTGATCTTCCTCCTTCACCGTTCTCTGTCCCACCTGGAAAAGCCTGGGAATGCGGTGAGAATCTTGTTCTTTTGTTCGCAGGGGTGGACCAGCACCTGTCATCATGGATCCTGGACTACCTCACTAACAGGCCACAGTTTGTGAGAACCCGGGACTGTGTGTCTGACATGATCATCGGTAGCACGGGGGCCCCCCCAGGGAACGGTTTTGGCTCCCTTCCCTGGTTCACCTTTATACTGCGGACTTCTCACACAACACAACACACTGCCATCTACAGAAGTTCTCTGACGACTCTGCAATCATCGGCCTCATCTCCAATGGAGATGAAGCTGAGTACAGAGGACTTATCCAGGACTTCGTGGACTGGTGCCTTTGAATTGCCTCCAGATCAACGCGAGGAAAACTAAGGAGCTGGTGGTGGACTGCCATAGGCAAGGACAACCCCTCACATCACCAGTAAACATACAGGGAACAGACATTGAGATGGTGACATCCTACAAGTACCTGGTGACATATTATTCGGTCCAGGAAACACGCACGCAGGCTCGGACAGATTTGAGAGCTTTATTCAACAATAATATGTGTGTATGGATGCGTGTATGCGAGATGTGAATGTAGTGTGGGTGGAGGATGAGACCAGGACAGAGCAGTTCGCCGTTCAGCCAGACAACCCTATGAGAGAGGAGAGCAGGGATTAGCTGGGCAGCCACACGGGAAAGTGACCAAGTTGTTTTGCTTACTTGTAGCGGCGCGGTGGCTGGCGTAGCAAGTCCCACGTCTGGAGACAGCGTACTGCTGTGGCGTCCATGAAGCAGAGGCAGGTTGAGTAGCGGCGAGATGAGGAGGGATCAGTCCACCGCCAAGAGGATCCACCTGTGCACAGGAGAAGGCTGGAAGGACAAGGTAAGACAATATGACAGCTTACGCGTCTGAAGTGGAGAAACAGCTGGCCCGAACGATGGGGAGGTAGCTGTGGAGAAGCGTAGGGAGACAGACGGCTCCAGACCGCAGCTCAGGGCAGGATGGAATAAATAGCGGATCTTAATGAGACGCAGGTGTGCACGCAGCTGAGGTAACAGCCCGTGAGCTGCGGGTGATGACAGTACTCCCCCCCCCTACCAGCGTCTCCTGGCACTGGCCTACCTGGGTGTGTCCGGTGGAACTCCGCGATGACATCAGGATCCAACACCCACGAAGAGCGCACCCAGGATCTCCACTCTGGGCCATAACCTTCCCAATCCACCAGGTATTGCAGTCCACGACCCCAATGCCGAGAGTCCAAGATGGCATTAACGCCCCACGCCGGGTCACCGTCGACCATCCTAGGTGCAGGAGGAGACCTAGGAGGAGGGCAAAATGGATTGGACAGCACAGGTTTAATCTTAGAGACGTGGGAGGTGGGACACACATGAAGGGGGGGAGGGAGGGCTAAACGCACAGCCACCGGGTTAATAATCCTAGATATGGTGTAAGGACCGAGAAATCTTGGAGACAGCTTCTTCTTCTCGCCCTTGAGGCAGATGTCCTGGGAGGAGAGCCACACCTGCTGACCCACCCCGTAAGCAGGAGCTGGCCTTCTGTGGCGATTGGCAGTGGAGCTGTTGCGCGCTGCTGTGCGTAATAGCGCATCCTTGGTTCTTTTCCACACGCTCCAGCAGCGCCTGATGTGCGCCTGAACAGAAGGGACAGCTAACTCAACTTCCTGCTCCGGAAAAACAGGGGGATCATACCCCAGGGATGCTTGGAAAGGCGATAATCCAGTAGCAGTGGATCGGGCCGAGTTATAAGCGTACTCCACCCAGGTCAGGTAGGAGCTCCAGGACGAGGGGTTCGATTATGTCACACAGCGCAGCGCAGCCTCTAACTACTGGTTTGTGCGTTCACACTGCCCGTTGGACTGAGGGTGATGCCCAGAAGAGAGACTGACTGTGGCCCCCAAGACGCTGCAGAAGCTCCTCCAAACCTGGGAGACAAACTGTGGCCCACGGTCCAAGACCACATCCTGCGGAATTCCATGTAGCCTAACGATGTGCTGGACCAGGAGGTCGGCCATTTCATGTGCCGAAGGCAGACCCTGAAGGGGCACGAAATGGGCGGCCTTGGAAAATATGTCCACTATGGTCAGGACCGTGTCGTAGGAGTTGAAGACCGGGAGTCCGGTGACGAAGTCCAGTGCAATATGCGACCAGGGCCGACCCGGGACCAGCAGGGGCTGGAGGAGACCCGCAGGTGGAGAATTCAAAGACTTGCCGGTGGCACACTGGGGACAGGCCCGGACATAGTTGGTAGCATCCTTCTGCAGGCCCGGCCACCAAAACGAGCGCTGAAGAAAATTCACCAGGCGGGTGATGCCAGGGTGGCAGGCGAGTTTGGAGATATGGGCCCAGTGGATAACTTCTCCTCGCACCGCCGAAGGAACATAAAGTCTCCTCTCAGGCCCCCCGCCGGGATCCGGCTCCGCCTCCTGAGCTTTCTTAATCCGGTCCTTGATGTCCCATGAAATCGCCCCCACGACGCACGATTCTGGCAGGATGGTGTGCTCAGACTCCTCAGGACCCTCTGGGGCGAACTGCCTGGAAAGGGCGTTGGGCAACCCATTCTTCGAGCCCGGACGGTACGTGGTGGTAAAATTGAAGCGAGAAAAGAACAGAGACCAGCGCGCCTGGCGGGCATTCAGGCGCTTCGCTGATCTCAGGTACTCGAGGTTCTTATGGTCCGTCCAGACCACAAAAGGCTGGGCTGCCCCCTCCAACCAGTGACGCCACTCCTGTAGCGCGAGCTTGACAATGAGGAGCTCCCTGTCACCGATGTCATAGTTCCGCTCAGCCGCTGACAGTTTCTTGGAGAAGAAGGTGCAGGGCCGTTTAACTCCATCCAGAGGTGACCGCTGGGACAACACCGCTTCCATCCCCGTGTCGGACGCGTCGACCTCCACCAGGCACTGAAGAGCGGGGTCAACCTGGGTCAGAACCCGGGAGGACGAGAATTCCGCCTGGAGAGTTTTGAAAGTGGCCGCAGCCTCCTCAGACCACCGAAAGGGCACCTTCACCGACGTGAGGTGAGTCAGGGGGGTGACGATGGCGCTGTCGTTCGGGACAAAATGCCGGTAGAAGTTAGCGAACCCAATAAACTGCTGCACCTGCTTCCTGGAGGTCGGCGTGGGCCACTCGACCACCGCTTTCACCTTAGCGGGGTCGGGAAGGATCTAGTTGTGTGAGATCACGAACCCCAGAAAGGAGGTGGTTTGGGCGTAAAACTCGCACTTCTCCGCTTTAATAAACAGGCGATTCTCCAGCAGACGTTGGAGGACCCACCTAACATGGGCCCGGTGCTCCGCTCGTGATCTTGAGAAGATGAGAATATCGTCAAGATACACAAAGATGAAAACCCTCAGGAAATCCCACAGTACGTCATTTATCAGACGCTGAAAAACAGCAGGTGCGTTGGTGAGCCCGAACTGCATCACAAGGGGCTCAAAGTGACCGCTGGGCGTCCTAAAGGCCGTCTTCCACTCATCTCCCTCCCGGATCCTAACGAGATGGTAAGCACTGTGGAGGTCGAGCTTGGTGAACCAGGTCGCCCCCTGGAGGGAGTGGAAAGCGGTGTCCATAAGCGGCAGGATGTAGCGGTCCTTAATCGTGATGTCGTTAAGGGCTCTGAAGTCTATACAGGGACGTAGTGATCCATCCTTTTTTCCTACGAAGAAGAAGCCCGCGCCAAGCGGGGACGAGGAGGGGCGGATGATTCCAGCATTAAGTGACTCCTTTATATACGTGTCCATCGCCTTGCGTTCCGGTGCAGAAAGACTGTAGAGGCGGCCAGATGGTAAGGACGCCCCCGGGCGGATGTTGATAGCACAGTCATATGGTCGATGCGGAGGAAGAGACAAGGCTTTGGACTTACTGAAGGCTGCTCCCAGATCGTGGAACTCCTGCGGCACCAGGGTCAGGTCCGGCGGCTCCGAAATAGGAGCAGGCAGGGGAGCAGATGGAGCGCAGGCAGCCGATTGGAGGCAGGTGCCCAGGCAGAAGGTGCTCCAGGACAGGACGCTACCGGTTCTCCAATCTAGGACAGGGTTATGCAGCCGCAGCCAGGGGTAACCCAGAATGACACGGTCCGACAGCGAGGGCAGGATGTAGAAGGTCAGATCCTCCCGGTGGTTACCGGAGATGATGATGGGAACTGGCTTGGAGCGATGAGTTACTGTACCCAGAGGAGAACGGGAGAGCGTTATCAAATTCAGGGGATTGGGCAGCTGTTGGCTGGGTATGCCCAAACAGGTTGCCAGGCTCTTAGAAATAAAGTTCTGCTCTGCCCCAGAATCCACCAGTGCATGAGTGGGGTGTCCAGTGGAATTGTGGCAGAAACGAATTGGCAAGGTGCAAGATGATAGGGGATTAGATCGGTTGGAGTCCGCGAGGCCCCCTATTGTGACTCGCGGACCTCCCCTTTTGGCTTCACCGGGCACAGCTCCACAGGATGACGGTCATCGCCGCAATACATGCAGAGACCCCGTTCCCGCCGGCATTGTCTCTCCGCTAGAGGGAGCCTAGTGCGCCCGATAGCCATGTCCTCTGGTTCATCGGCGGACTCGGGATGGTAACGCCAGAGGGCGCGGCGCGCCTGAGCTGAATGGAGGGAAGCTCCGCGCGAGCGGCTGGCAGACTTCCGCTCCGCAACTCGCTCACGTAGCCTGTTGTCCAGGCTAATCGTGAGCGAGATCAGCTCAGAAAGTCGCTCTGGGAGATCCCGACCAGCTAGCTCATCCCTCAGACCCGAATTAAGGCTATGGAGGAAAATGCTGCAGAGAGAAGCCTCTCCCCAGCCCACCTCCTCCACAGCCACCCAGAAGTCGACCGCGTACTCCGCCGTGGACCGGACTCCCTGTTGGAGACCAAGAAGCCGGTCCGAGAGGACACTATCGAGTCGGGAATGGTCAAAGACTTCTAAAAAGTCTTGCATGAACCGGTCATACGAGAGGGTCGCGTAACTTGGCTTCGTCATTACAGCGTAAGCCCAAGTTAACGCTCGCCCCTCGAGAAGATTAGCCATGTACCCGATTCGGCTATGGTCTGAGGGGAAGTCCCCGGGAACGCGCAGAAACACCGACTCACACTGTAGTATAAACCCCTTCGCTCCGCCGAGTTTTCCGCTGAAGCGAGCAGGAGTTGGAATGGGTGTAAGATGGGCTGGCGTTCCCGAGCTAGGCTGGCCGACTGTGGAAGTGCCCGTAGCCCCGCCGCCAAGAGGACCCGAAAGGAAAGGCCGTGGGGGGTCCAAGCGGTCCAACCGGATGGTAATTGTCGTTAACTGATTTAAGATAACTTGTTGCTGATGAGCAATCAAATCCACCCGAGCCTCGAGGGTGGCAAATTGGCGCGCGAGCCCGCTATCTGCTGGGCCGCTTTGCTGGAGCCATACTGACATATTATTCGGCCCAGGAAACACGCACGCAGGCTCGGGACAGTTTTGAGAGCTTTATTCAACAATAATGTGTGTATGGATGCGTGTATGCGAGATGTGAATGTGTGGGTGGAGGATGAGACCAGGACAGAGCAGTTCGCCGTTCAGCCAGACAACCCTATGAGAGAGGAGAGCAGGGATTAGCTGGGCAACCACACAGGAAAGTGACCAAGTTGTTGTGCTTACTTGTAGCGGCGCGGTGGCTGGCGTAGCAAGTCCCACGTCTGGAGACAGCGTATTGCTGTGGCGTCCGTGAAGCAGAGGCAGGTGGAGTAGCAGCGAGATGAGGAGGGATCAGTCCGCCGCCAAGAGGATCCACCTGTGCACAGGAGAAGGCTGGAAGGACAAGGTAAGACAATATGACAGCTTACGCGTCCGAAGTGGAGAAACAGCTGGCCCGAACGATGGGGAGGTAGCTGTGGAGAAGCGTAGGGAGGCAGACGGCTCCAGACCGCAGCTCAGGGCAGGATGGAATAAATAGCGGATCTTAATGAGACGCAGGTGTGCGCGCAGCTGAGGTAACAGCCCGTGAGCTGCGGGTGATGACACCTGGGTGTTCATTTGAACAATAAACTAGACTGGTCACACAATACCGACGCACTCTACAAGAAGGGACAGCGCAGGCTGTTCCTACTAAGGAGACTCAGGTCTTTTGGTGTACAAGGGGCGCTGCTGAAGACATTCTATGACACGGTGGTGGCATCAGCCATCACTTTTGGAGTAGTCTGCTGGGGCAGTGGCATTACAGCAGCCAATAGGAAGAGACTGAACAAACTGATCAAGAAAGCTAGCTCTGTCCTGGGGAAACGCCTTGACCCAGTGGAGGAGATAAGAGAGAGAAGGATGGTGGCTAAACTGTCATTTCTGCTGGAGTCCGAGTCCCACCCTATGCAGGACATACTGAACGCACTGAGGAGCTCATTTAGCAGCAGACTACATCATCCTAGGTGCGCAACTGAGAGGTTTCGCAGGTCCTTCCTACCTACGGCTGTTAGACTGTATAACCAAAGCAGGGCTGCTCGCAGAGATAGCAAAAAAACGTGACAACCTAATAGTCTTGAATGCAAAAGACGCAACAGACTTACACAATGGTCCCTTCCAGTATACAACTAGGACAGTGACTTCCTAGTGACTTCCTCCAACTGGGGATGATTGATGTCTACTAAAGTCAGTCATAAGTTGTTTTTTTTTTGTTTTTTTTTAAATACATTGACATGGTATGTCACAAAAGAACTGTCCTTGCTGTGTGTGTAGATATGGATTATCGTAGTCTCTTAATTTTCCCAATCAGTGTTCATCTATATTTAAGTCCGCAAGATCTCTTATTATTATGGCCTTTGCTTCCTCAGGTGTTCCATTTAGTTTGAACCAAACTCTACATTTTCTTGTCCATGTTGCTTGTATTTTGTTTTGTCTTTTCAGCATCCGTGCTTGCCGTGCTATTTCAGCATTAGTCTTTGTTAAATGTTCATTTAGGTAGACTTCTGTTCCCCGTAGCTTTCTGGCCTGCCTCAGTATGTCATTCTTTACCCTTCTGTTCACAAAGCGCATCACAATTGATTTCTTTGTTTTATTATCCTTTCTGGGTAAAGTATGACAGGCTGAAATTGCATTTACTTCTACCTTTATGTTTCTGCTTCCAAGGAACTGAAAGCACCTGGTTTTCCAGGGAGACTGATTCACTTAGGGGAGCCTCTTCACCTCTCATTCCTGCTGTAGCATTGGCATATGATTGGTATTTAATGTCTAATCCACTAATGATTAAGTCATCCATACGAGAATATTGTTCAAGATCCTCGATGCGTCGCTCCAAGTCTGCAATATTTTTGTCTCTTTCCTTAATTGTTAATCTCAGTTCTCAGACTTCCTCCATTAGCCCGAACAGTTTAGACTGTTGATTGGCCACTTTGGTCAGTTCTTCTGACATGAAGTTCATCCATCCATCCATCCATCTTCTACTGCTTTTCCGGAGGTCCGGGTCGCGGAGGCAGCAGTTCAAGCAGAGAAGCCCAGACTTCCCTCTCCCCAGCCACCTGCTCCAGCTCTTCAGAGGGGATACCAAGGCGTTCCCAGACTAGCTGGGAGACATAGTCTCTCCACCGAGTCCTGGGTCTGCCCCGGGGTCTCCTCCCAGTGGGACGTGCCCGAAACACCTCAAGTGGGAGGCGTCCAGGAGGCATCCTAATCAGATGCCCATACCACCTCAACTGACTCCTTTCAATGTGGAGGAGCAGCGGTTCTACTCTGAGCCTCTCCGGATGACTGAAGCTCCTCACCCCTATCTCTGAGGGGTGAGTCCAGCAATCCTACGGAGAAAGCTCATTTCAGCCGCTTGTATCCGCGATCTCGTTCTTTCGGTCATTACCCAAAGCTCGTGACCATAGGTGAGAG